>OZ018401.1:67558734-68158734 GCA_963969585.1 Drosophila helvetica | reverse complement strand
CCATGTCCACGTCCATGTCCCTGGGAACTATGGTCATTCCCAAAAATGTCCTTTTTAATTTGGTTTGTTCTGGCGGCAACCACAGAATGTCCAATGCCCGATGCCCGCTGCCCGATGTCCGTTTGGTTTTTTGCTGGGATTTTGCTTCGGCTTGTTGGGGGATTAGGACGCACAATAATTTCAACAATTTCAACAATTACTACTTGAATGCAATGTTTATGTTCAATTATCGTTGCACAAATGAATCCGCAGGGAGCCGGACTACACAGAATCCTGTGTGTATCCAGGACTCTTGCTCTCTCCATCTCTCTCCCGCTCGTCGGGCTCTTCGGTGTCCTTCGATGCAGTTCATTGATTGACATTTTTATTATGCATATTCGCTGGACTGTTATCCTTCCTTCAAGCACTACCACGATTCCTTCCGTCCTTCCTTCCTTCCGTCCTTCCTTCCTTTCCGCTCTGCTCTTCCGTTTCCCTTTCCTTTCAAATAACAATAAATTTCCAATTTGTCTTTGGCATTGGCCATAATGACCTCCGTCCACACACACACACACACACACACACACAGGGAGAGAAAAAAAGGACCCTAATCCAATAGATAAATTTCGACAAAATTCCTTGGCTTCTGCGGCGGACTGCCTCCCACAATTGGGCCCTCCTCCCACGCTTCTCCCCCCCCTCCAGCCCCTTTTGGGTTCTGCGGCGGACACTCTCATTACTTGTCCATTATTATTGGCCTTCCATCGGCATTCGCCATCGCATTCTTCAATCAATTTTTCAATTTCCAATTTCCATTTCCATCCACGCGATTCACAATTGGCCGTCAAAGTCGAGTCCCTGTCCCCTAGCCCCTGCCCCTGTCCCTGTCCCCTGTCCCCGTCCCTATCCGCTGGCTTCTCAGCCATAAAGAAAATTTGCATTTTCACTTGTGGGGTGGATAGAGGATTGTCCCTTCTTCTCTTTCCTTTGCACCCCTATCTGTCTCTTCCAGTGGACGGTTGCTTTTTTTTTGTATGTTTTCTTGAATCGAATTCGAAATTTTCCTCAAGTTTCATCTAAAGTTTTCCTTTGGCCAGGTTTCCGCCGAAGTTACTCCTTGCAGATCTTCTTCCAGAGGTTTTGCTTCCTTCTAGGAAGCTGCTCTAGAGACGCGCCCCTAACGAAACAGACACCAGATCGTCGGTCCTAGATCCCAGATCCCAGATCCCAGAGCTCGGATCGCAGAGATCTAGCCCAGATCCTTGGACTGGGAAAACACACAAATGTTTGACACATTTGGCGCAACTTGCAGACAAGTGCAGGACAAAAAGTCACACAAACGAAACTCTGGGAAAAGCGGAAAGGACGCGGGCACGCACGAGGACGAGGACGCGGGGCACCTTGCTGTGTGGGAAACACAAGTATGCGGAAATTCCTGGGCAGACAGGACGACCGACGCCGACGACCCACATGTGTTTCGCACATGTTGATGGAGGAATTTCCCGCGTGTGCGCGAGCGATTTTAAGGCAAGGGACATCATCAAATGTCCTCCTCCCACACGCCCACACAGCCCACACAGCCCACAGCGGCGGCCCACATACAGTACCTGTGATTGACCTTGACAGGGAGATGGCAATAGAAAGCGACAGAGACAGAGACAGTGGCAGAGAGAGAGAGAGAGTGAGAGTACTGCCTTGGGTACACTGTTTTTTGTTGTTGTTATTTGTTGTTTGATGCGTGTCTGCCACAATGAAAATGTCCATCCAATGGACAGAGCAGAACAGAACGTGTGAGGAAACGTGGGAAAAAAGGATTTACGATGGAGAGAGAGAGCGAGAGCGAGAGAGAGCGAGAGCGACAGAACGGAATCTAAAGTCTGATGATGTGCCTGGTCATGGTATCTCCGTGTATCTGAGTGTATCTGTCTTACCTGTTGCATGTTGCACATGTTAAAAAGTCATCATAAATCTCAGTCTTTTGCTGTGTGTGTGTGCGCGCGGGAGAAAACTGAGAGATTCCCTCTATCCATCCCAAAGGAGGTCGGTGGTCGTGGGTCGTCGAAGGATGATGACTGGCATCCTAGATGCGATGTGATGCGTCTGCATGTGTGTGTGTGTGTGTGTGTGTGTGTTTGTATTATCTATCAAAATCTGTGTAAATTCCCCGATTAACATGCAAAACACGTAACCACGTAGACTCGGTGGTTAGAGATCCTTTAGAGCCCCGTAGAGCCGTACTCCTTTTGTGCAACATTCCGTGACCTTTCCCGCGAATGGACTTAGTCGTTCTCTCTCTCTCTCTCTCTCTCTCTCTCTCTCATGCCACAGCCTGGTAAAGAGAGTGAGAGAGGGGTGCCTAATAATTTGTATAAATATTTATTTTTGCTACCGATTTTTATCTTTCTCGCTCTCCCCCTCCCCACCCTCTCTCTCTGAAGAAAAAGGTGTGAAATTTCAAACCCCTTGGAAGGCAATGATCTTTTACCAGGAATCACAAGAGCGAGAGAGAGAGAGAGAGAGGATCGGGGATCAAGGATCGAATTCGGATTCAGATTCGGGGACATGTACGGCATTGCTAAAGATTTTGATTTTGTATTTGCATTTTTAGCCCTCCCCCCACCTACTGCTGCTTGATGGCACGTTCCAGGGACAGGGAAACCCTAAAAAAAAAAAAACCTGATTTGACTAGGAATTATTCCATTTTATAGTTGGTTTCTCGGACTATGAAGAGTGTCTGGTAGAATCAGGATTGTTTCTAGATTCATGATTTTCCATCCACTAGAATCAGCCAAAACGAGGGTTGTATTCGCAATATTTCATCATTTCCCCCAGAGACCAAGCTTAGGTTTAATGGTTATTCCACATTCTTCCTAAAATCATCATTAACACAAAATCCGATTAAGTTTAATGGGTTTTCATTATAGTTTCCCCCAAAGCATCATTATTATAGGTATTCCTCGTCATCCTCCCTAAGAGAGGCAATGCCTCGATAAGCTCTCACCATCATCCACCAAAAGCAACATCATTTTTTTAGGTATTCATCATCCAGCCCAAAAATCAACCAATTTCTGATCGGTATTCCCTAATCCAGACTTGAATATCCTAAGCCACTATGATCAATCATCCGATCCAATCCACTCCACTCCACTCCGTTCTCCCAATGGCCTTGGACTTGTTCTTTCGCAAGAGATCGCCAAGAGCTGAAGGTCTCCCATTGTCTGGATATTTCATCACAAAGCAAAGCCATCGCAAAGGGAAAGATCGTTCTGTGGAGAGGCATTTCTTAGTCAGTCGGCAGTGACATTGGTAATACGAAAATGAGTCAATCATTGATTGCCAATCCAATTGATTGACTAATCCAAGCCCACTCCACTCTCCACGGGCCATTCGATTGAACGCATCACCCCCGCCTGCAGGCCATCGATAATGTTCGAACCTTTCCACTGCAGGCGCCTCATGCCAGAACGTGTTCGAGCTGCAGGCCATGGACAGAACGTGTTCGAGCTGCAGGCGGCCACTTATACAATATGTTCGTTGCCGCCGAATGCAAGAGTCCACCGCAGAGAGAGAGAGAGAGCGCGCGCACTCTTATACGGCCAAACAAAAACACAACATGTTCGAGTTCGAGGGTTCGGGCACTATATAAGGCCGGTGCCACAGACTGAGGCCGTCATTCCGCCGCAAAATCCAAACCCAAAAATAACAAGCTAGAGAGAAAACGTGTCAGGAAAAACGTAGCAAAGCGAAGGCTGCGTTGGCGTGAGATTTCGAACACAAAAAAACCGAGAGCACCGCAAGCAACAACAAAATATTCAAATTGTCGACCGTTTGGATTCTTTTTTTCTTTCGTTTTGTGTGTGGGTGTTCAAGTCACAAAAAATATATTTGATATACGCTTTATGCTCCAAAAATGAATTTTATGAGCATTAAAACAAAGTTTAAAATATACAAACATCAAGTGAAAGACAAAAATCATCAAAAAACAACAAAACCAGTAAAAGTGCAAGAAATCAACTGAATAAGAACTAAAAAAATAAAAACATTTGGATTAAAAACGCATTTTGGATAAAGACAACAAAAAAAAAAGAAAAGAAACAGAAGCAGAAGCAGCAGCAGCATAAAAAAAAGCATAAGGTAAGCAAAAGGCCACGACCTTAATGACTGCAACACAACAACAACAAAAAACCACCAATAGAAATTGTCGCAAAAAGGGTTAAGAGACGAGGGGCAGGAGGGGCAGGAGGGAGCATGCAGCGTAATGAGTTTGTTCAACCCGGTTGCAACTACCATTACTACGTTGGTTATTTGTTGTTGTTGTTTAGGGGTGCAAGTGGAATGCAAAATGCAAATTACACTCGCGACTCTCAGGCAAAAACCATGTGAAGTTCTTTAGACAGACATTCCATTCGAGAGTTGGAATTAATTTTATAATATGTACTCAAAAGTATCTTTCGAAATCCATAGACAGACAGACAGACAGATAGAGACCAGACAGATATCTTCTGCATTTCTGGCTGCACTCATGCATGCGGTGGCTCATGTTCATTCATGCTCTCCTGGGCATTCAGTGCAGACAGCAGCAAGCGGCAAGCGGCAAGGCAGCATGCCATCTTGCGCAAAATTGTAAAAATGCCATAATTAAAATTAATAAATAAATTAATTAATAAACAAGAGGCCGAGTGCGAAAGACTGCTGCGATTTCGTGTTATATTGAAATTGCTAGGCAACCAAAACAAACGAACAACGAACCAAATCCAACCCCAACCCCAACCCAAACCCAAACGAACCTCAGACATTGTCGAAGGAGGGGAGCAGAGCTGCAGGGGTTTTTCGGTCAGTTGTTGGTGCTCCCACACACCATACCACATGCCATGCTCCTCACTCCTTCTGTTTTTTTTCTTGTGCAGGTGTGGGTCGAACTCAGACATAATTACAATAATACCCAGACAACAGTAAAGGCAACAACAACAACAGCCAATGGCCATACCAATGCGTATGAGTGCAGGCTGCCAGGCGTCACACAGCAGACAGACTTCAGACGCAACTTCAGAGAGGGACAGACCAAGAGAGAGAGAGGGAGAGAGGGATATAGTGTAGTAGTTTTACTTGGGATACCTTCCTTTTACCTTTTACAAATTATGACAATTATGAACAGGAATATGCATTTTCCCCCACAGATAATCCGACTTCTACAAAATAACGTACTATATGTTCCGTTTCCACTAGGGGGTATATCCATGGTCTCCAACCTCAGCAAGAGCCAGTCTTTGGTCTCTTTTTTTTTCTTATTTTTTTTTTTGGCGTAGGCGCCGCCGCCACTGCGTTGCAGAGGAAGTGCCAGAGACAGAGACGCGTTGGCGCTCTCTGCTGGCAGTTGAATTTTTTGTTCAATTTTGTTTTTGTTGCTGTTGTTGTTGAATGTTGTGCAAGGCAACGGGCAAAAGCCAATGAAAATTGTATGATAAATATGATTTTTGATTCGCTTTCGATTCGAATGTGCACACAACACAACAATTGTTGCTCACAAAAACAGAATTAAAGAAGCTTTTTTTCGATCATTAGCGACACTGAATGTCGAATGTCGAATGTCGGCTCTGGGCCCTGTCTCTCGGGTCTGACTCTCGGCTCTCGGCACTGTGTGTAATTGAATCGAATGCGATTAACATAATTTTGTTTGAAAAATGTTGTCTTTTCGTTTCGTTGTCATTGCAAATTACTCCGTACAATAATGTGCTTAATGCCCCGACCATTAGCTGATTAGTTGGCCATTAGGCAACGGCTTGAACGTTGAAAAGAGGAGCGCATCAGCGGAGCGGAGGCAACGCAGCAGAAAATGCAGTTAACAAAAAAAAAACACAAAAACACAAAAAAAAAACAAAAAAAGTTACATAAATAGCGAAACGAAGGCCATGCCACACTCCCCCATCCCCGATCCCCAAGATGGGGAGAACGCGAACAACAACAATCAGGCAGGGAAAACTTTACCCATGCTTCATGGCTAATTTTAGAGAGAGAGAGAGACAGAGAGAGAGAGGTGGAGAGACAAGCCCCCCAAAAGAAGAAAAAACCCCAGAGACAAGAAAAGAAAAACTTTTTTTCTTCCAAAAGGCCCATCAAATTTTATGAGCAAGAAAGACAGAGACAGAACGAGAGAGCGAGAGAGAGAGATGTTACTGGTGACCCAGTTTTTCCCAGGGAAAACCAGGAAGTGGATAAAGTCTCAAAAACCATAAAAAGAAAAACTCCTCAAGAATTTCCCTTCCCAAACAACAAAAAAGTGTTGTAATTTCTCTGCTGCACCGAGACAGAGAGGGGAGTGAGAGAGGGGGGTGAGAGCCTTCATTTAATGAATAATTTATGCACTTAATTGATTTGTTTATTGTTTCTGCGCTTGTGGTTCATGTCAATTAATTATAAACTTTATGTCGTTTTTCATTACAGATTACAGCAAACAAACAGAGTGAAAAATCTTTGATTAAAAAATGGAAATCACAACAGAAACCAAAATGCAAGTGGCAGATGCCGCTGCCACGACCACTGCCACTGCCACAGCCACAGCCACAAAGGTGGAGACCATCATTGACATTCCCACTGGCGTTGCCTCCTGCCACAGCACATCCTCGTCTGCGTCCTCCTCCTACGACACGGACTGCAGCACGGCCAGCAGTACCTGCTGCACGCGGCAGGGCGAACATATCTACATGCAACGCGAGGCAATGGCCACCATGCCCATGTCCTGTCCAGCTGCTGCCACACCTTTGGAGGCCTCCGGGGACGATCTGAGTCTGCTGAAGTACGAGCATCGCAAGCACTGGCCCTGGTTCATCCTCGTAATCTCCATCATTGAGGTGAGCATTCATTTCCCTTCAAAATAGATCACATCTGCCTCCCCCTTGGGCATTCCACATCCACATTATGATTATGGAGCCAAACTTTATAAATACTCAAACTTTCATCGCAAAAGCAATAGAAAATGATTCAAAAAGAGCTACAGAACGAGAGCGGAAGTTTTCCTTAGTTTTTCCTTCAGTTTGCCACCTCCCCCCCTCCGCTCCCTGTCTGTGTGTCTGTGCGTCTGACTTTGTGGCGCCTCCCCCGAAAATCGATTGTAAACAACTCGAACAACAAACAACAGCAAAAGCAACAGCAACAGCCAAGAACGGGTGTAAGAGAGAGAGAGAGAAACAGCCAAAAGCTTTTCTTTTTAAGGGAAATTGTGGAAATGATTTGGCCAGAAACTAAAGCTAAGGAGGGAAATAAAAAAAGAGAGAGAGAGAGAGACAGAGACAGAAAGAGATGGAGAGTCCTGCCCCACAGGGCGTATGAAATGTTGTTGTTTGAACAAATGCCAAAACGAAGGGGCATTCGATTTTTTTTCTGGGACACCATCGCGTGCCAGACAGCACCAAGAACATACATAAATCAGAGACAGGCGACAGGAGACAGGAGCCAGGAGGCAGGAGGCAGTTGGGCAAACCCCTTCCTTTCCCCTTCTGTGCAACCCCGTACCAAAAACCCCATTCAATATATCCTTTATATCCTTTGCAGATTGCTATCTTCGCCTATGATCGCTATACGATGCCTGCACAGAATTTCGGTCTTCCGGTGCCGATACCCAGCGATTCGGTTCTGGTGTACCGACCCGATCGCCGCCTCCAGGTGTGGCGCTTCTTCAGCTACATGTTCCTCCATGCGAACTGGTTCCATTTGGGATTCAACATCATCATTCAGCTGTTCTTCGGCATTCCCCTGGAGGTGATGCACGGCACGGGGCGCATCGGTGTCATCTATTTGGCCGGTGTCTTTGCGGGCTCCCTGGGGACGAGTGTCGTCGACTCGGAGGTGTTTCTGGTGGGCGCCAGTGGTGGCGTTTACGCCCTATTGGCCGCCCATTTGGCCAACATTACCCTCAACTATGCGCACATGAAGTCTGCGTCCACACAGCTCGGATCCGTGGTTATTTTTGGTAAGTAAAAGCACACACACACCCTACAACCCCCACACCCTCCTCTGCTCTTCTTTGGCATATTTGGCTAACCAAAACCGTTTCCCTTTTGCTCTGCTCCTTTTAGTGTCCTGCGATTTGGGCTACGCTCTCTACACGCAATACTTTGATGGCGGCAGCGATGCCGCATCCTCGGCATCCTTCGCCAAGGGACCCCAGGTCTCGTACATCGCCCATCTGACGGGCGCTCTGGCAGGCCTGACCATTGGCTTCCTGGTGCTCAAGAACTTTGGGCATCGCGAGTACGAGCAGCTCATCTGGTGGCTGGCCCTGGGCGTCTACTGTGCCTTCACCGTCTTCGCGATCGTCTTCAATCTGATCAACACCGTCACCGCCCAACTGATGGAGGAGCAGGGCGAGGTCATTACACAGCATCTGCTCCATGACTTGGGTGTGTCCTAAGTGGCAAAGGGATTGGAGTGTGGCTGGGGATCATCACCAGCATCAGCGGATCCTTAGCAGAGAGACCTATAGACAAACGCAAAAGAAGAAGAATAACGCGACAGAAAGAGAGATGGAGAGAGGGAGAGAGAGAGAGAGAGAAAGGAGGGAAAGAGTGAAAAGTTCACTCAACGATTTTTAGTTCAAAACTAAATTCGAAATGCGTTTTTTTTCGATTCTCTATCGATTCGTTATCGATTTGCAATTATCGTTAATCGTTATCGATTTACACTTAACGTTAATCGTTATCGTTTACTAGTTACCGTTTTCCGCGTTTCATTTTCATAAAAAGCAAACAAAAAAAAAACAAAAAGCAAAAATAGCGAAAATAAAACAGACAAAAAATTAATTAACAAAAGAAATTAAAAAAAAAAACCGAAAGCCGAAAGCCGAAAAACGTGTAAACAAAATGTTGTGATAGAACCAAAGACTGAATTTTTTTTTCGCGTGTAACAAAAATACAAAAACTAAAACAAAAGAAGAAAATGGCAGAGCAAGAAAAAAAGAAACAAAAACCAACCAGGAAAACGAGAGGAAAATCCCAGCAGCCGCCGCAGCAGCAGCAGCGCCTCTCGGCTATAAAGCAATTATCAAAATGGAATGGAAATGTATTACTTTTTTTGTTTTGTTTCTTCGCTTAAATGGTTGTTCTAAATTATGTATTTATTGGCCCTCCCCCCCCCATGGTATATTTAATTCTACTATAATTTAGGATTTTTCAATTAATGAATTAATGAAAAGCAGCAGCAGCCGCAGCCGCAGCAAGAATAATGTATGCCGAGTGCTGTACAGAGAGAGATCTAGAAATATACCTATAGAAATCACCTAACAAATTGTAAATACTATTAAGTCCGCACACTAGTCAAAAAAGAAGATAGCAGATAGCAGATAGATAGATACAAGATATACAAGAGATATGGTAGGGGAAAAGAAAATTCAAAAACTCAAAAATTCAATTCAATGAAAAGCTAAATATATTTATCGTAAGTAATCCCCCGCAAAAAAGAGAGAAAGATACAATACAATACACAAGAAAAGTATTACTAATTTATATATTTATTTAAATGTTTATTTGTATTTTTTTTTTTTTGTCAATTTATTTATTTAATTATTGAATAATTTAGTGGAAAAAAAGCACGAAAAAAACACAACAACAAATGTAACGAGAGTGAAAAAATACACACACGACACGATGAAAAGCCAAAGAAAATACAACAATTATCAACAACAACAAAAATATATACGAACAATTTGTTTCCTTTTATTTCTATTTCTATTTGGATTTTTATTTCAGTTTTATTTCAGTTTGCAAGGGCAATAAATAATTGAAAGATATATACCTAGATACACATAAGGATACTCCCAGAAAAACAAAAAAAAAAACAAAAACAAAAAAAGGAAAACAATCCAAAATATAGTCCGTATACGCCTCGTGTATTCGGAAAAAAAGTAATCTCAAATAGATAATCTCTGGCATGAAAAAGTCAGCAAAGCGTAAGCCAAATATGTACTATAGAAAGGGAAACCGAATCCCCATAGCATATTCAATTTTCAATATAATGGAAAACCACAAAAAAACAAACACACACACTCCTAAACTCTATCCTAATACCCTATAAGGGATACGCCCCAAAGGACATACACTCTGTGGCAGCAAGAGACAACACACACACAAATCAAATAGCAAATATGCAAAAATCCAAAAGAAATCCAAAAACAAAAAAATGAAAGAAAAATCATACATAAATAAACGAGTAAAATTGAACAAAAATAAATGTCTAAATTATAAATGGAAATTCCTCTACGGTCTCGCATTTTTCTATCCAATACACACATCTCCAGGGCGGAGGAGACCCAAAAGGAAATATGGAAAGGGAGTCGAGTGGAGTGGAGTGAATGGGAGGGAGTTCGCTCCCAGCAGCAATCGATATTTGTTCTATTTTTACTATATATAAAAATTGGACAAAGCAAAAATGTGCAGAGGGCAGGGGGGAACGCTCCTCTAGAGAACTTCACTTCTCTGTCATTCAGAGTGAATAATTGCAGCTAAAGCTCCAAGAAAATCCTTAATTAAGACTGCCACCCACCACCCTGCCACCCTGCCCCCAGCACCCTGCACCCAGCACCCTCTGCACAGTTTTTTTTTTTTCTGTTTCTGAATAACTGGCAAATACCCTTTACTCCGACATACTGACGGGTATATGATTTCTTCGAAGAAGAAAAAAAATACTTTCAACAGAAAGCAGAAAGTATTTTTTAGGTTTTTCGAGGAAACTTCA
The DNA here is from genome assembly GCA_963969585.1 of Drosophila helvetica. Taxonomy (NCBI): domain Eukaryota; kingdom Metazoa; phylum Arthropoda; class Insecta; order Diptera; family Drosophilidae; genus Drosophila; species Drosophila helvetica. The sequence continues at coordinate 68,148,030 of OZ018401.1, read as the reverse complement.
GGGTGCAAAGAAAACTTGTTCCAGATATATGACTCCTTTTTGGTTTAGCTATAGATCTATCATATCTAATATCTATCTGACGAAATTCGTCACGATTGGAGAGGCTTAGCAAACAAAATTACGACAAAAATGGTAGGTACCCAAGTCTTAGCTTTTTTGAAGCATTTCCCAGCTATAATTTACCTTTTTTTTTTATATGTCTGGCCCATAAAATATCGATGGATGTTTTCCATTAATTTTTGAAATATTTTAACAGAAAATTTCCATTTGCAAAGTATCTTTGAGTCTCAAAAGCTTTTTTTGTAATGCTTTTCCAATCGAAGCAGAAGGGTGGCTCTCTCCCTTAATCAATACTTGCCCCATATAATAATTATTACTAAAAGCAGTTCGACGAACAGAGGGGGCACAGAGGGGCAGAGAGGTGTGAGGTGTGAGGTGCGACGCACGACAGCGAAAATCCAGCAGTTCCCTTATAAAGTATGAAGTACAAAAAGAATTGCATGTGCCCCATCTTCCCCACGGAATATCCCCAGGATTATGCATTACACTTGAGGGAATCCCTGCCTCGCTTCATTTGAAAGTTGAATTAAATATGACAAATAGGGCAATTGAAATACACCAGCACCAGCACAAACACAAACACAATATTAATTAATTGTGAATAATCAAAGAAGCGTATAACAAGAGTCCAAGTCCTGTCGAAGGAGATGCCGATGCCGATGCCGATGATGGGCCGCCTGATTGCATCTGCCAATTAATTTCACATTAAATTATACAATTATCAGAGGCATTCCCCATCTCCCCTCCATCCCCGCTTCCGCTCCCTCCACCCCAGAATGAAATTCAAGTGCCATTTTGGGGGCGGAGTGCACTCCGATCTATGCTGCATGCTGCCACGGGTTGCTGGATTGCTGGGAGTTGCTGGCGGAGTTGCAAGAGAGATTTATGGTAGACAGAAACTGCCGCTGCCTTTGCCGCTGCCACTGCCACTGCCGCCGCCTCACTCGGGCATCAAATTGAAATTCAGAGGCACAATGTCAACCGATGCGATGCGCAACAACCGATGCGGACGAGACGAGGTCAGACAGGCACCAGGCACCAGGCATCACAGGCTTTCCTCCATTCCTTTCCTCTCTGTCTCTGTCTCTGTGCTCTGTCTCTGTGCTCTGTGTCTCTCCTCTCCTCTGCGAAAGCTCCGAAAAATCCACATAAATAACGCGACCATCGGGACAGCCTCCACTGTTTGGTGTGTGTGACTCCGCTCTGCCGCTTGCCGCTTGCCACCTCAGTCTCCCAGTCTCCCATCTCCAGTCTCCAGTCTTCTGCTTTTGCTTCTCGTTCGTTGAGCTTGTTTCTGCGAATGGCAGGTGCAACTCAATCAACGCCGCCAACAGTCCGCTGCTGCTGCTGCTTGTTGTGCCACAAACGTTGCATGTCATCTGGACACAAGCTGCAGTTGCAGCTCAGAAGCTGAAGCTCTGGCTTTGGCTTTGGCTCTGGCTCTGGCTGTGGCTCTGTTTGCCTTGCCACCTGCCCCAAAAGTTATCTTTGAGACGTTTTTGTTTATATTTGGTGGAAGAAGGTGAAGTGGCAGTGGCAGACAGAGCTCTCCCTCTCCCCCTCTCTCTCTCTCTTGCTGTGCTCAACTGAGGAAGCTGTAAGCATGCTTCGAGTGGGGATATCACAAGAGATCAACGATCCAAAAGGCAGAGAGAGAGAGAGAGAGAGCGAGAGCGAGAGAGGGAGACATGGGGTTCAATGGTCCTTCAATCAAAGAACCTGAAAGTACAGAAAGTTCTCTTTTTCTTTTCTGAATTAGAACTGAAGCAAAGTACAAGGGGCACAAATTCCTTGTGGCTGCAGAGAGACCACCATCTAAGGGAAACCCTTATCGGAAGGAGTACTCTATCCTACTCCTTCTCTCGCTCTAAGTGTACTTTTTTTTGGTGACCCTGAAAGGCAATTATCCCTTTCTACTGGTCTCTCTCCGCATGACTTTTCGGCAGTTCCCACTCGCCTGTTGTCGCTCAATTAGAAGGACTCCGTCGATAATGGTCGATAAGGGAACTACCTGTGATTTGGGAAGGGCGAGGGCGAGGGCGGGCTACCCAAGTAGCCGACGAAACCAGGGAAACCAGGAAAACCCGGGACACCAGGGACTCCTCTCAGGGGACCAAAATCAAAGGAAAACGCTTTGGATAAACTCAGAAAACATTAATATACAGGATATTTAGGGGGTCATTTTCAATATTCAACGTCATCATCGGAGGAGGAGTCCAACGGATCCAATGGCTCCCTGACATTCTTGAGACCCAACTTCAAGCGAAAGGCATCCCCCCCGTTCAGGTAGTACTTGAAAAAACGCTGCTCCCGAATGAAGCCGAGACTATCGTAGAGGGCCAATGCCGCCGCATTCGTGCACTCCGTTTCGAGCACCACCAGATCCACATCTGCGCCGACCATCGCCTCGATGGCCTTCACCACCAGCGTCCGGCCAATGTGCTGCTTGCGATACTCCATATCCACGGCCAGCATGGCTATATATCCCTGGAATAGACCCAGATCGTAGGCCTCCACCTTGCACACGACCACGCCCACATAGCGTTCCTCGTGGCGCGCAAAGAAGCAGAGTTCCGGCCAGTTGTACACAAAGTAGCGGTACGTGTAGATGGTGTACGGCTCCGAGAGGGTCCGGTCGATGAGGCACTGCAGGACCGTCAGCTCGGCTTCGTCCTGGAAGCGCGTGTACGTTATCACAGGCAGCGGGGCAGGGGCGGCCTCTGGTTGGGCAGGCGGGAGGCAGGTGGCTGGATGTGTCTGTTGCTCCTTCAGGGCAGGCAGGCAGGAGGTCGTGAGTTGTTCCTCCTTCGAGGCAGGCAAGGGAGTGACAGGAACACTCTCCTGGCTGGTCCAAGGAGCAGTCTCTTCCTTCTGTTCAGCCAATGGACTCTCCCCCTGCCCTTCTCCGCCAATTGGAACATGTATCATTTTATTGAATTTTTTTGTTGTTATTTTGTGGCTAGTTTTTGTGAATAATTGAGTGATTATACTTTCCAAAAAGTGTTTTGGGTTTTTTGTTTTGCTTTTTAGAATAGAAAATCCCAGAGTTTCTCTCTGGGCTTCCCACAGAAGCGACCTTGAGGTGAGAGGCGCCTCGCCAATCGTCAGCATACCCCTCCCACTGCCACTGCCACTGCCACAACAAAATCCGAGCAGGTGACAGACAGACAGACGGGCAGACAGCACACTCGTCGTCATCATTGGCTTCTCCTTTAATAGCATTACCCCTGCCCTTTGGCAGTCGTCAGGGCAATTAAGAGGCACGCCCCGTGGCAAGGACAGGACAGAACAGAACTCGCTTTCCACACTCCTTTCTCCTCCTTGAGGGATTTTCGAGCATGTGAAAATTATGGAAAACGTCTGGCTGGCAAGCCACGGCACGGCACGGCACACGACGACTTTGACACGAAAAATGTCTGAATGGCTGAATGGCTGGGGCCAAATCCTTTGTTGTCTGTGGAAAGGAGGAAACTGCCAGCAAGCACGCACAGGTGTCTGCCCCACCGACGCAGCGCTACGGAATGAGTGGGGGTGGGGAGGGGATAGCATTAGCTGCTCCTGCTACTCCTTTCGGGCATTTGCATATATGTATGTATATCTGTATATGTAGATGTAGATGTCAGAGCTAGTTTCGTGTGTATTAGTCGTACGATTCGTGTTGATTGCTCCACTAAGCTGCCCGTCCAGGAAGAGTGCTGTGCTCCAGTTGCTCCAGGGGAAGCGCCGCCATGACCTCATATGCTCCTGACCACCAGTTAATGGAGAAGGCACAGGCGAATGGGCGAATGGGCGAATGCAATGGAAGCAATTAACCTAAAAGGCCCATAAAGGACACGTAGGTAACGTAACCCAATATGGGGCCAGCTTTGGTTGGAATCTGATTACCCCTCGAATCCCCCGTCAAATTCACCGCTTTATTCACTTACCCCCCCTGCTCCCTGCTGTCTGCTCCCTGCTCTCTGCTCTTTGCTGTCTGCTCTCCTCTTCCTTGCTCGCTGTTTGACTTTTGTCCTGGTTTCAGCATTAATTTGTTTGTCCAGGATACACTCCTCATTCTCATTCTCAGTCTCCTTCTCCATATTTTCTTTGTTTCTTTCTTTATAATTAGTCCTGCGACTGTTTCATATTTTGCTGCTTTTTCTAAGCATTTTCCGCAGCCGCAGAAATAAATTGTAGCGCCATAAGGACATAAGGAGCACTTGGAGCCAGGAGCCAGGATCCAAGAGCCAGGAGCCACGAGCCAGGCCACCAAGTGTTTAATGAAGCGGGTTTAAGCGCACGACACAAAGAGCCGCCAAGAGCCACCAACTCTTGGCCAACAAATTTCCATATTTTCCGTCGAGTGAGATAAATGGATGGCAGGACAGACGACACAAGTCCTGGGGCGCCGTTCCACACTCCTTTTCTCTTTCATTTTCTCTTTTTTTTTTTCTTTTTGTCTCGTTTTTTGTTGGTCTCCACCTGGAGTGCACTTTTGTGCAGTTTATTAAAAAAGAATTAACTGCAAAAGGCACCAGAGCGAGAGACAGACAGACAGAGAGAGAGCGAGAGTGAGAGAGAGGGAGAGGGAGTTTCTCTGTTTCTCTTTCTGTTTCTCGGGTTTTTGGGATCTCTTTTCTGTCGGCTGCCACCATGCCAATATTTCAGTTGGTTTTATGACAGGTACAAGTGCGCCTTTTTGATAAGCATTCATTCCTGTGGCAGTGGAGTCCAAGTCCAAGTCCGACTCCGACTCCGAATGCGAATTCGAATCCCCATGTCCATGTTGCAGATAGAGCGACGACGACAACTGTGTGAGATGTGAGATTCCTCTGCTCCTCGTCCGTCCGGCCTGCCGGCCTGCCGCCCTGCCGGCCTACTCCTCAAAACAAAAGGCCCCGTGTCCTCCTTGCAGGTTGATTTCTGCGTCGCGTGGGACGCAGTGTCTGCCTCTCTCTGGGTACATGGTCGCGTGCTCCCATCCTCATTGTTTCTGTGGAATGCCTCATGGACGGATGGACCCGGTGTGTGTGTGTGTGTGTGCGTGTGTGTGTGTGTGCCTGAATATGTCAATGTAATGATCTCCTTGTCTCGTTCGTTCATTCGCATCTGTTTGAATTACATAAATATTAACTTGTACTTTTTATAAACATGTTTGTTTGCTCACCGCTCATCGGATGGGGCAGCAGCAGCAGCAGCATCAGTGGACGGGGCCCAGGAGTGGACACAAGAATGTTCCAGCAATGTTGAATTCCAAACTGCACTCGAAGCTCCGATTCGAGGACGGACGGGACGGAACGCTACGACTATTGATATGATTTATGTACTCCAGAACCTGGAGTATTCGATCCCCCTCCCCCCCACCCTGTACCCTGTAGAAGACGCAGTTTAGTGGAGTCTTGGCGGTTAATCTAAGTATTAGCCCCAGGCTGAAATGAGGGAAATCTTAGGGGGACTTGAAGGAAAAAAAACCAGCTTTATATTCGATTTATATGATTTTATTAATTGATTACTCGTTTCTTTTCCAGCCACTCTCTTCACTCAAACTTCCACCTGGAATAGACTCTGGAATAGACTCTCTTCCCCCTGGAATACATTCCAGTAACTCTCCGCTTATTAAACACCAGCTGGAAGACATTCCCCGCACTCTCCTCAACCTTACCTTCTCTAAGTGTCCATTCCCACCCACTCCCGTCAGCCTAACCATAACCATCATCTGGTGGTTTGGAAAATTGAGATGCAGGATCTGGAATACATTCTACCCACTCTCTTAGCTAATTTCAAATGCATTCCAGCCACTCTCTTTCACACTCTTTGCCTCAACCTGAAATACTGAATTCCACCCACTGCCTTCACCCTTACCACGAATCAGTGGACCGAACACTTATCCATCTCCTATTTTCCACTGCTAATCCTCCTCCTCCTCCTCCTTGTTTTCTTCTACGTTCTACCCTTACCTTTCATTCTGGCGTTGGCAGCATCAAATTATCACATTTCCAACATTAATCAGCGTCAATGTGGGGAGCAGAGCAGAGAAGAGCAGAGCATCTTTTGTCCGAAAGGAAATCGGCGCGTGGACACAGTTGTTGCTTATTCCATCTTTTGCATTTGTTTTCTCATCACTTTTCCTTCCTCCTCCCTTGCCTTTCCTTTCCGTTCCTTTCCTCTTCTTTCCTTTTGCCATTGCTATATCCGTTAGGTGTGACAACGCGCTGACGAATGACTTAACGGTGAAATGTGTACGTATCCACAAATAAAACATAAATTCCATGTCCCTTTCCCTCCGCTGGGATTGGGATTTGTTAACTGCACTGCCGTTGAGGATGCGGGTAAGGGCGAGGGGGATGAAGGAATCACCCACTGGACGTAAATGTAGATGTCACAAACACGCAACACAGCAAAACGGAGCCACGCAAAAAAGCCAAAGTTGTTGGAGGCGTGTGGCGGTGTGGGTGCGCGCTCCTGTTGGCGACATTGTCGTGGCACAGGTGCGCGTGTCAAGAGAAATTTTAGTTTTTTTCACTGCTCCCCGTCAGGACATGTCATAACTCGTGAAATGATAAGGATGGATTGCCATTCTTTATCGTTAAATACGAGAAAACCGGAAAGGATACGCACTGCGACTTTTCCATTTTATGGAACAACACAAACCCTCCAAAAATGGCGGCTGATCGTGGAGACTTGTAGACAATGCAGAGCCTGCCGCTCTGCACAATGCTGTAGGCAGATGCTCCTAGGAGCAGACATTTTTGTTTTTTCACTACTCCCCGTCAGTATTTCGGAATCGTCAGTATTTCGTTAGATCATAAAAATAGACTGCCATTCTTTACCGTTAAATACGCGAAATCACAAGAAAAAACCGTGACTCGATACGCACTGCGACTTCTCAATTTGCTGAAAAACACGAACTCTCCAAAAGTGACCACTGATCGTGGAGACTAGCAACAAGTGTCACCACACCACTATGCAAAGGCGCCCAATTCAAATTCAAATAAAAATTTCAATTATTGCTTGACAAAAAATATTTATCGATTTTATTCAATTTATTTACAAGTACAACAAACATTGTAAATACAAAATGTGGTGTATATTTATGCAAAAATCGATTGATCCATAAAAGCTGGCTGGCTGGCAGTGACGATAATAAATGCGCGACTATATCAAATTGAAACCGATTCAATCATACTTTTTTTGTTAGCTATATTTTTATCATTTTGAGGTAGGAATTAACATCATCTCAATGTGTGTGTATGTGTGTGTGTTTTAAGGCCTGTTCGAATTTCGAATAAGTATTGCATTGCCAATATCGGTTTCCATATAGCGCATAAAGCAATATATATATATTATTTAATTTTTTGTTCAGCTTAAATTGATTCCTAGAAAGTCTTGCATCTATATATGTATATATATATCGAATTCCTTGAGCATTATGTTACACCTAATCAGTTCGATTTGTTGTAAATATCTCTCCTTCAATGATTCTGATTCAGATTCTGATGATACTTTTTCCATCGATTCTTTGTACTTAACTAGCAAAAACAAAACATAATATAATTGATTACACGACACGATTTGTCCCCTATATAGATAGGTGTGTATATAGATATAGTGCTCGATATACCTGATTGTACAGATACGCACATTATAAAACAATGAAACTGGGAGAACTAGAAAACTAGAAAACTGGCAACATAATTGCCGTCCGAAAACAAAACAATAGAAACTTCAACGGAACGAAAATGAACAGAAATGATCCAACAAATGTAACCCAAATACGACAAAAACAAGGCAGGATCCAGGGCATCCGGATCCAGTCTTCAATCTCTCTCACACCTGAAAGTCATTGAAGTACGTCTCCGTGACGCGTACCTTCTCCATGCGCATATGGAACAATGTGAAGCCATGCAGTATGTTGAAGGCAATGGCAAAGACCACCAGGGCCGAGTAGGTGCCAAGGGCAATCCACCAGAGGAGATTCTCGTGCAGCTTCTGCTCGAAACTCTTCAGCACCAGGAGGCCGATGGTCAGGCCCGCCACGGCACCCGCCAGATGGGCCACAAACGAGACGGCGGCCACAGCCTCCGTGGGATCTGTGCCTGGGACGGCGGCGGAGACACTCGACAGCAGCACATCCTCGCCAGCATAACGCGAATAGATGGCAAAACCGAAATCAAATGAAACTGCAAAGATACGACAGCAAAGATTTCTCAATAAAAAATGTGATTCCCTTTGTGGGTTACTCGTTTCGTTTCGTTTCGTTTCCTTACCAAAAACTAATATATGCAGCAGTCGTACCACGCCATATCGCATCTGGTGATAGTTGAGCAGGACATTCGCCAGATGGGCGGCCAACAGAGCGTAGACACCGCCACTGGCGCCCACCAGAAACACCTCCGGATCGAAGATGCTGGTGCCCAGCGATCCGGCCAGCACGCCCGAGAAGTAAATGCAGGCGATCCTCGTCGAGCCGTGGACCATCTCCAGCGGCAGTCCGAACAGCAGCTGCACGGCCACATTGAAGCCCAGATGCAGCCATCCGGCGTGCAGCACCATGTAGCAGAGAAATCGCCAGATTTCGTGCCGCTTGTCCGGTCGATAGATGAACATCGAATCGGTGGGTATGGGTCCTCGCGGTGCGGCCTCACCCGTGACCATCGTGTGATACACAAAGAAGCCCAACTATGGAGGGGAGGGGAGAATCATTAAATGCATTAGAGGCTTCTTCGGAAGGCAAAGGATTGGATTTGGGGAGCACCGCACCTCAACGACTGTCACGAGGATAATGAAGAACGGCGGCGGACAGCAGGTGTATCGGTCTGCATAATACTTGCGATCCCGCTCTTCGGGTAGTATTTCCATGGCCACCGCATGGACCATCTTTCTGAAGAGCGGCGGTTCGCTCAGCACCAGCTGGAAATCGTTCTCAGAGCAGACCTCACGATCCCGATGATGGACGGCGCATTTGAAGCTGCGCGTTCGTTTGCCGCTCATCTGAAAGATAGATAATCCGAATCGGGAGTGACCTTAACAAAAAAAAGCGATTGATCCAAGATATCTGTGCTCCCAATTTCAAGCGAAAACTCAGTACAACATCATCCCCCGATATAATAATATAGGTATATATTTTCTACAATGAATAATAAGTGGAATTGGAAGAAGTTGAGCGCTGTCGTCCAAAAGAATGCGGAGAATACGGAACGCATCGCGGAGCAAACGAGTGGATATGTGGTATCTGAGAATTCTACGGACGTCCTGATGCAAACCTCCTTCGACAACAGCACGGCCGTTGGGATCATCAAGCATATGAATTCGAGTTTTGTGAAATTGGCTCAAAGCGCCGTCCGAGATTTGGATCCCACCGACAAGCTGTGCTTCCTCCGGGTGGCAACCCGCAAATTCGAGTATATTGTGGCCCCCGAGGAGATTTTTACAATAACAGTGGTATTGTAATTGAATGCATTGGAGCGGGATGGACATACTAGCAAAACACAAGACTAGACTTCCCATCTTCGAAGGGGACCTGAGGACATTTACCGTAACAGTGTTATTCCTATTCTCCGCACTCGATGGAATGCGTTGGAATGAGATAAACACAGTCCACGCACTACGTTACGCACTCTCCCTTCGTTTTGTTGTTTGTTTCTTTTTTTGGAGAGCCCAAGTCTGGGAATCTGCGCGCATAAATCTTTAACCCCAAAACTAAACGAGCCATAAAATTATGAACACACAAAACTCTTTGGATTCGCATTTGGCTTACGCGCAGTGTGTGTGACTAGCGAAAAACTAAATAATTTTTATTATGTAATTAAGATGTTAACAAAGATGCGAAACGGGCCACGCAATTAAGGCGGCTCATAAAACAACAACAGAAACAAGACGAAAATCTGCAAAAGGCGGAAAATGTGTATTGTGTTTAATTAAAAGCGAGTGGAACTGCCAGGGCCTAAGGGAGGGGGGTGCAGAAGAATCCAAATGAAGCCTACACGCAATTAAAATGCACGATTACGAAAGGAAAACAAGAAAAAACCTCCACAAATTAAGTTTTCAAAGCCGGAGGCAGAGCAAAAAAAAAGAAAACGAAAGAGAGCGCTCACAAAATAGTTACTTCCGCTATGCGAGGGGTGGGGGCGAGAGAGTGGGTGTGAGAGCGGGCAGTGTCACTACTACTTGTGGTTAATCAGCGCTAGTCTGCCAGTTTGCTTAATGCTAGTAATTATCAAATTTTATTTAATTGATAAATCACCAGTCAAAGAGAGGAAGAGGAGGGGAGGGGACGGGACGGCATGCGGCTACCATTTACTCTCCACTTCTGTTTGTCTCGCTTCTACACACGCACGCACACACACAGTATTTGCATAGTAAACAGAACAAGGTGGCAGCACAGCACATATCATTGATATGTGTGGGTGTGCTTCCAATTACTGGAAATGCATGTTTAACTCTACACGAGCTTCCAGCAGCGCAGCACAGATCCACTTACGCGGTGAAATCCTAGCCTGGCTAGATTTTCTCTGCTTTCTGCTCGCTCCAGCTGCTTTCCAATCAATTTGCCATGATGCTTGGCTAATTCAACACAATTTATAATTTAATCACAATTAACACTCAACACTTAACTAATGAATTATTGTGTTGAATGGAAGCGTCCGACACGACATCGTTCCCGCCGGCGTGCGTAAGTTTCTTTTGCTGTCTCCTCTTTGCTCTCCCTCTCTCTCTCTCCCTCTCTCTCTTTCTTCTTCCCTACTGCCACGTCCACTTGCTGGCTAGCTGGCTAGTGTTGGATAACGTTCAATTGAAGATCAAATGCTCCGATTTACTTCCGATTAAATTTCTTCGTATTGAATTGTTACAATTGCACAAACAATATGCCTTACGAATTTGTGTTGTCAACAATGGGAACACCCAGATGCATTGTGGCCAAGTGACAAATGGGGTTTTGGTTTTTTTTCGGTAAGATCAAGCGATCAAAACACACAACATACGAAAAAAGGGCCAAATGGAGGAGGGAGGGCTGGGTTGGGCTGCCGAAAGAATTGCATTATCGTTTGTTTAGTGAACTCCGTGTGCGCACCATGGGATGCCCATCCCGATTTGGACGTGGGACAGAACAGTGTCCTTGCTGCGGCTGATAATGTCATTACCTGGGCAGGCGCAGAGCAGAGACCAAGAGCAAATGAAAGCCTCTGCCTGGTCACCGCATGACGTCACCAGGTACGTGGACGTGGACAGTGGACTCTCATTTAACTGTGTGTTAAAACTATATGATTCTGTGCTCCATTCACATTCTGCTCCTTTCCGCAGGGCCTGTGTGTGTGTGTGTGTATGTGTTTTTTTTTTGTTTTTGGGTCGCGTCGCAAACATAAAGCGACAAATTGACGCAAAACATTTAACACACGGGCAGGACAAGAGCAGGACCCCGGACATGGTCAAACATGGCCCATTGCCTTTGGTGGAGGTGGAGGTGGAGGAGGGGAGCAACAGCAACAGCAATGACTACGACGTTGGCGGCTTCCTCTATGAGGCATGGCATGGAAAAAATTCCTTTGAATTACGTCCGTTGCAGCAGCAGCAGCAGCACTACCACCACCACCACCACGACCACCACGCACATGTGTGTGTGTGTGTGTGTCAGCCCATGGCTATGCGCAAAAAAGGACATCTCCGCCGGCGGTGGTGGTGCCCGGCACGGAGCCTGCCTGCCTGCATCCGTGTTGGTGGCCAGGCGACAGCAGCGTCGGCTAGCGGTGAGCATTGTACACCACTCTATTATGCATTTCGTACCTCGTTCTGGCTCCGTGTTGACATTTTTATTCCAAACAGTTGAGCAATATTTATAAACTGAAGTCTGGCGGCCGGAGCAAGAGGGCAGGAGGAAAAGTGGATGCAAAAGGATGAGAGAGGTGTCCCCGTCCCCGCCTGGAGAAGTGGCAGTGGCAGTGGCAGGAGTGTGGGGTGTCCGCCTGCGGGATGCTGCATACCCATCCATCTGGCTCTTAAGTGACATTCCTTTTTGCAGCTCATGAAATCTTCCATTTGATTAGCATTTGTTTTCTTGTGCTTTTAGGCCATGGCCAGCCAAGAGCTGGAGAACAAAGCTCATTTCATGGGGATGGGGATTGGATTTGTTTGTTGTTTGTGGCACAGCACAAGCAAAACAACGAACACCTTGAAGCCCTGCGCAACCACTGGCCAACGGATCATCTAATTGAATGACAATATTATGCCGAGGCCTAATTCAATTTGCATTTCGCCGGAGGGCAGGGCAGGCAGAGCGCATCGCATCGCATCGCAGCCCCCCCTCGAAAACAGTTGTTTAAATCTTAAACAAACACAGCTATCAGCAATTACAGCAGAACGGATGCACTTGCTGCTCCTGCTGCTGCTGCTGTTCCTGTGCCCCTGCTGGTGGATTTTTGTCTAGCCAAATGACTGGGACTGGAACGGAGACGGGACTCCTTCTTGGCCCTGTAATTAGTCCTGGGATAAAACGAGATGAGAAACGAGAGGATGAGGTATACACGCCTCGGCTCGGCTCGGCTCTGACCTTTGTCGGCCTCGTCGGGGGTCCGGTTATGTCCGCTAATTATCACATTTTTACTCATTAAATTCACATTTGCCTTTTTCTTCTTTCCTTTTTTTTTGGCAGGTTGCTGCCTAATTACAGGGTAATCAGGCTTTCAGCCGCTTTGGCTTTGGCGCTACCGTTTTGGGGCAGCTAGATGATGATTGATTAGTGGCCATCGCCATCGCCACTGCCATCCCTAAGCTTAAGACGAATCAACCTCTGTGCATCAGTGGGATGACATCTGCCTCCAAAGTGCAGGGAGCGCGTGCCAGCGGCAGCAACAAAGCAACAAAATGAATGGCAAAGGGAAAAGTGCAAACAAGCAGCTGAAAGCCAAAAAGAGCTCTGAAATGGATATGGAAAACAGCGACAAGCGGCAGCGACAGCGACAGCAGCGACAGGGAAAAAGCAAATCGAAAACTGATTTGGAGCGGAAGTTCGTTTGCACCTTTCCCAGCAACAGCAGTTTCCTGTATTTGCGATGTCAAGAACAATAAGAACACACACACACAGACACAGACACACGCGCGAGGAGAGAGAAAGAGGGAGTACGAGTACGAGTACGCACTGTCAAGACGTTAAGAAATCCATGAATCAGTGGAAAATCAGTTCTACTACCTTGACGTTTTGGCCTTTGACGCCGTCTATTGTCTTGAGAATTGGAATGCATAGCACAGCACAGGAGCAGCAGTAGCAGTAGCAGCAGCAGCAGCAGCACCGCCCGCTGGCTTTTGTATTGAAAAATCAAAAGCTATATGCGACTCCATTCCATATATAGATTAAGGATATGCTTGCCATTGCCTTGCCTTTGCGTATGTGTGTATGCAAAGGAGCCAAGGCACGGCACAGTCGTCCCAAGGAGCAGCTGTCGTCGTCGCTCCGCTCGCTCCATCTCCGTCTCCGTCTCTGTATTTGATTTGCGATTTCTGAGGCAAGCGGAAATGGAATGACACGCGAGGCACTCCAGCACAGCCACTCCTCACATTGTTTGGCAGCAGATTGGCAAAAATGGAGGCAATGCCAATGGCATACTCGTACAAAAACAAAAAAAAACCAAACCGAACCGAACCGAAAAGAGAGCCAAAGAGCGGAGCGGAGCGGCTTCCTTCCACTTGAGCCATACGCATTGTTTGACTGCTGTTCGAAAACTAGGACCAGTGCGAACCTTTGAAGGGGCGTGCCGCCAATGGAGGAAGCATATGCCTGGAAATCGGATATCGCTCTAAACAATCCAATCCAATCCAAAAAAACACAAAAAACAAACATTCCTAGTCCCAAAAGCAGAGTTTTCCAACCCACTGAGCAGCCGCAATCTGACGATTCAGCTGCCGCTGAGGGAGAGTAGGTGTAAACCTGAGCAACGCGTGTCCTAGACTTAGAGGATGGCCACTACGCGGACAGACTGATGTCTAATTAGCGTATGGGTCGGGTCACAGGTTAATGATGTGCGCATTGCGCACCCCGTGCCTGCGCTTCCGCCTTGGACACTACACTGCCGCAATTATACGAGGCACTTGAGCTTGAACGAGGAATGCAACAGCAACAGTAGCTGAAGCAGAAGCAGCAGCAGCAGCAGAAACAAAAGCAATGTAACTTCTTCCCATTCATTGACCCCTGTCGAATGGACTAGAGCTGCCGGTCCCGGTCCCGGTCCCGCTCGGGTTTGGGCTTGGGTTTTATGATGTTGTCGTAAATGTCAGGTGCTCTGAGCCCCATTTAAATTTATTTCAACATAATTAGTTCGTTTCGTTTCTATGTTGCAGGCGGCAGGCGGCAGGGGTGCAAGGCAAGGTAGTGTAATGGGCAGATGGGAAGAACAAATGAAACTTAATTTGATTTCCAAACCCCCGAAAGAGTGTTCAAAATAGAGCGGATTACACACCATACAAAAATGAAAGCAAAAATTCGATTTCCTGAAATGTTGCGAAGATAAATTTTGCTGCGTGGTGTGGTGTGGTGTGTGGCCGGGGATTACATAAACTCGTATTCGGGACAAACACCTGCAGCTGCTGGACGCAGCTTTGCGAACGGAATGGAACGGAACGGAGCGGAGCGGAAGAACCACGGGACTGCTGCACTGGACACGGGACGTGCAAAAATAAAATGCAAAAATGATCATTTCGAGATATGCGAAACGGGACATGGACGCCACGCTGCAGGATACCAGACAGAGGTGGAGGATATGCGCACCATCCATGCACATGGTCGTTCATCCTCGCGTTTTTTGGTTTGAATTTCGTGACGATGGCATAGAGAGGGAAACGGGGAGGGGGGCAAAGGCAAAAGAAAGAGTTCGGTTGTGGGGCTCTGGTCGATGTCGTGTGCACGTCGTTATCCTTGCCCCCGGATGTGCAACAATCAAAATAAACGGCTGCCAAATTGACCATTGACCAAACATCGTCAGCAGGAGGAGGCAAAAGGAGGCCACCAATGCTCGATGGATGACCGACCAGTAAGGAGCAGAACCAATTCCCCAATGTAGGCGGAGAGGGAGGACAGCCAATGCCCCGATGGAGTAGCAGAAGCAGAGAACCTCGATGACGATGACGATGGCGATGGCGGTGGAGAGAGTAAAGGACCAATGTCGGTGGAGCAGCAGAGAGGAGAACTCAATGCACGATGGAGGAGTAGAAGGAGGACAGCAGAACTCAATGCCGAATGGTGAAGGATGTGTGGCAGTGGTACGCGAATTGGACAAGCGACATCATCTTTGGCACTGTCACGTCCACTCCATCCACGACTCAAGGTTCAAGCATCCAGCCAGCCATCAAAAAAGGCGGAACAAACAAGGAACTCGCTTGTTTTTGGCGTCCGCCAAAGAAGAGAATCGAATCGAGAATCCAATTGGTGGAAACGTCAAAACGATTAAACGGAAGGACAGTCGTATCCTCTAGATTATGTCGATTGTTCAAGGACTTTAATGGAAGAGAACTTTAAAGCCGATTGGGCAGCAGGCCAAGAATATGGCTTATCGTTTTTCCTCCTATCTAGATCATCGTTTCCCCGTAAAGCCCACGGCTCCGTCCCCATCCCCATTCATTTGGTAACAGCTCTCTTTCATAATTAACCAGAAATGTTTGCCACTCGCCCGAGTGCCTCCAACCCCAGCATCGATTTGCGCGATATTATTGCAGAATAATGAAATCGCCAAGAGATTCCAATTCAATCTACGCGCCGCGTAGGCCATTTATGGATTGGCATTGATTTAATACCGCGTCGTCGTCGTCGTGGTCGTGGTCGTGGTTGTGGTCGTCGCCGCCGTCGCCGTCGCCATCTCTCGGCGATCGATCGCCTCCAGGTTTTATGCCAGGCGTCCCCTGAGCCCAAGGCGCAAGGCATTTTGCACCTACCGAACAGAAGTAGAAGGAGCTGGCACCAGCCGATGCTGGACTCCAAAGTCCGAATCTGATCTGATTCCCGCCGCCTATCGGAGCTGGAGATCAACAGAAGGAGCAGCAGCAGACGCCACCGCGGCGGAGGATGGATGGAACTGGAGTTGGAGTTGGAGCTGGAGCTTGAGCTCCACTCGCGAATGTTTATTCAATAAACTCGATCTTCGATGTAGAAGCAGCCGCAGCAGCAGCTGGCTGACTGGCTGGCTGGTTGGCAGTGCATTCCAGCACAGAGGAGACCCACTCTCCACACGACAGTGGCCCCCATTCAAGACAAGCCGCTGGAATTTCTTGGTGCGTGCTCGGCACAGGTTCGGTCTCGGGTTTAGGTTCAGGTTCAGCTGGTTAGCGCTGTAGCTGTAGCTGGGAGCTGGGAGCTTTGGCGTCTGCCAGCTGCGTCTCCTGATTATGATAATGGGGAGACCAGGCCGAACAGTGGTACGGGGTCGGGTCGGAGGAGCAGGAGCAGGCCCGGTTGGTATATGATCGAATGCTTGGCAGCTCCGTTGACTTTCTGATTAATGCAAGAATGCTCCTTGGCGGCGTTCTTGCTTTTTGCTGCCTGATGCCTGCTACCTCCTGCCCGATTCTTCCCGACTGCAATTAAAAGTGCTTACCCTTTTGACAGGGGCATGGGGCATGGCATCAATGGGACACTGAGACACACAGCGCCTCAGTGAAGGTCAAGGCGGGACTTGAGAAAGGAATTACCGAATCACCCACGGTTTGTAGCCATTTCAATCAAATTTCTTTAATTTCTTTGATAATATTACCCCATTCTATTCGTTTTAGAGCATCCCACATTCGTTGTGCCGGCCAACGCACGCACCGGATTGATTCTTGACCGGCTGGCTGCCGGTAGTCTCCTGCTGTGTGCCTGATGCCAGATGCGGCCTCTTCGGAAGACAAACGACAGTTCAGTCCAGTCGAGTCGCGGCAGCAGCAGCCGCCGCCTCGTGCCTACCAGTTGTCATAACGTTCAACACATATCTGCCCCTCGGTGGCGTCGTCGTAGTCGTCGTCGCCGCCGCCACCATCACTGTGGTCATCATCGGTGGTGCCCCCACCACGTTCCCATGTCCCATGTCCCAGGGCTCTCTGCGCTGCCATAAAAGGATTTGTCACGTGCGAGCTTTTGTTAAAAATTCAACAATCATCATCATCGGAGGGCAATCTCCATTGCAACAGCAGCAACAGCAGCGGCAGCATCAGCTCTCTGCATTATGCATGTCGCATTGCCAGAGCCGACATCGTTCGGAGCATTCCTTCGTTCGAAGGCAGGTCCTGCTCCTCACTGGTCCATATGGCAGCCCCACCATCCGCCATCCACACTGCCAGCAGCAGATCATTGAAATTTATAATTAAGTGGAAATATGTTGTCTACGAACGAAAGATTGCAGCAAGGATCTCCACAGATTGATGCTAAAGATATGAATGCCACAGACAAAAGGCAGCAACAGCAACAGCAGCGGAGGTAGGACCCACAATTGGAATAACAAATGCATTAGGCAGTGACCAAACAAGGACCTAATAATGTCCTCACAGGGGATGTGCATTGTGCACCTCGGTAGGAGCTCATCCACAATTACCGTTAGACTAAAACACACACACACACGCAGAGAGAAAGAAGGAGAGAGAGAGAGAGACAGAGAGGTGGAGCGAGCGAAGGACACAAAGATAGAAGGCAAATAGAGACATTGTCCTGCTGCTGATGGACATGGCTAATTCATGACTTTGAGGACACTTTGGGCAAACAATTGAAGACGAAGAAGAAGAAGAAGAAGAAAGGGGGCCACACTCAGGAATTGATTATGCATGGAGTGTGTGTGTGTCTTTCTTTCTGTCTGTCTGTCTGTATGTCTGCCTGTCCTCATGTGTGCATGCCAATCAACTGGAGAATCAATCAAAATGCAATAGTACGTACGATTGCCAATCAAAGCTAAATCCAAAAAATAAGTCAGTGCAGAGGTGGCAACAGCTGCATCCGAGCTTAAAACGGAAAGCCAGGACGACCTGGACTGGCCAGGACTGGACACTCTGTACGGTAAATGTAAGTAAGCACCACATCAGGACAAACATCAGCAGCAGAAGCAGAAGCAGCAGAAGAGCCACAGAGACGACACACGACGATGACGACGACCAGGCAAACAATCAAATGTCCAGCCGGGCGTGACGCTCACTCGGAGCCCCGAAGGAGTCACAGGCAGAGGAAGGAGCCAGAGCCAGAGCCAGCGACAGCGACAGCGTCTATTTGCCGAGCGTACTTTTTGCATTTGCCAAACAAGAATGTGTGCGGTGCGGTGCGGTGCCCTTCCTTTTGCACTCTGTTTGAACACGAGCCCATCCAGAGGATTCCGAGGTCCGAGGTCCGAGGTCCGAGGCGTACATACTTTGCACCTGTGTTTGCACTTAAATCGAGTTTGATGTTGTATTCCGTACAGTGCACATTCCGCATGGCACATGGCCGTAGATGGAGCACAGCACAGCACAGCACTCACCACATTCACAAAGTCCTGGAACGTCACATAGCCCGGGCCAGTGGGCATTTGGGCCTTCTTAGCACGCTCCAGCAGCAGCTCTCTCTTGTTCATAGGCACTTGGGATAGGAACTCCGGCGATGTGAGGGCCAATAAGAATTCCGTGACGCAAATTTCACCAAAACCTTCAGGATCGAACTGGAAATGAACGAAAGATTTAGATTTGGTAGATCTTCGAGAGAGAAAGCGGGAGGACTATATGTAATTACCATATCAAAGAGGAGTTTCCATTTCTGTGGAGGTGTTGGAGGTAGAAATAAACGATATGATATGATTAGTAGATTATATTAGATTAAATCCTATAAGAACTCACATCTCTCAGCAATTCCCTGCGCAGTTCAGCCTCATCAAAGTCCGAGTTTAGGGAGGTATGCTCCGTATCGTAGCCGGCATCATTTGTACATTGCTAAGAAATACAACAGATATACCAACATGTTTAACAGATTTCCTTTCAACAATTTGCATTACGTACATATCTCATTTGGGTATGCGATATGGATCCTATGGAGGCCAGCGATCCAGCTATGGTGGATATATGCTCGATATCGGCCAGCGTCTCCTGTTGACTACTACCGCCTGCATTTTGTTGGCTCGTTGGGATCTCTAGGGCCCGCGAGCTGCCTCGCTCGGAGCCAGGCCACATGCTCATCTACTACGTTGCTATCCAGGTTTGATTTTTCTCTTCTTTTGTTTTTGTAGTGTAAGTTTTTAGGGTGTCCTTAGAGTAGTGGCAGTTATTGTAAAAACAGTCTTTTTATTCTGTGGATAAATAAATGCAATATAAATATTTACGAAAAGCTTTCACCGGCAAGCTTTTGGTTTCAAAAGCTCTTGTGCTTCATGTGGCTTTGGCTCCCTGAAAGATTTGACGTCGGTTTGGTCGAGCCCGTTGAGATGTCGCGCGCGATTTTGTTCTCTGCGGTTCGAATCCCACCTAGGGTCATTCACAGGGGAGATCTTTTTCTCTGTGTAGTTCTGTAGTTTGTTGTTGTGGCCTGTGAAATGATTTGTTACAATTTGTCGCTCGTTGGAATTGTTGCACTACTTTGCGGGCCAAGAAAGAATACATATTCCATTTAATCATAGGCTAAAACTGGTAATCAATACCTTGGTCTATTTCATGCATGGAATACAGATTTCCTTTTGTCTGTCTTTCTATTGCTTTTGTTTTGCTCTATTCTCCTTTCCTTGCGTGTGTGTGTGTGTGCGTGTGTGTTTTCATTGCCATGGCAGCAACCTTTTGCACTCTTCCACTACTCTACCCTCCCCTTGGCTCTGTGCTGTTCTGTTCCGTTGAGTTGATAAGAAGGTTATTGATCTCACAAAAGGCAATTCCGACAAGGGTACGGTCCGGTCCGGTTCCGGTTGCATTTTCGTTTCGTTTCCTTGTTGATGTTATGCCGCCTCGGCCTCCGTCTCCGCCACGACCCGCAACTGCGCAGAATCCAGCAAACAATTGTTTTGCATTTGCATTGCTTGCTTTCTACTACGCCAGCAATTGCCGGATTAATTATTGTTTACGATTTATTGAATAAATCAAATCGATTTCCATTGATTAAAAGATTGCTTGCTCGCCGTATTGTGAATGAAATTATTGGATTGTGAATGAAAACTAGTTTTTCTCTCTCCTCTCCGAAATGCCGTTGAATGGGTGCAACCATGGGAGGCGGAGGTGGGGAAAGGGAACACAGGGCCTTTGTTTTGTTATTATTCGAACTTAGTGCAGTTTTTACCGCTTCTGAGTTGTTTTTACTTTTAGTTAATTGATTGTCAAATTTTTGTTTTATGTTTACCGTTGTTTTTTCCCTAATTAAAGCACATTTACCAGCACTTAACAAATAACAAACAAACGAACGTCCTGTCGTCACCGGGCGGCAAAATCTGACAGAGAGCACTGTCAACTTCAATGCGAAAAGAGAGTGGAGTGTGGAGCGGACCAGAGAGGGGAGAGCAGGTGAATGAGAGCATTTAAGGGTTGCTAATTTGTTGTTATTTGGGGATGGACAGACTTTCCATTGCACATGCGCCGCTTCTGTCGCCTGGCTATCATTTCCAACCCGTTGGCATTTTGTCATCGAAACCACCCACCCCACCCCCGCCATGACGCAAGCAACCTCCTCTTCTCCTTTCTAGCAGACTTCGACTACCGCAATTTATGTGCACACACAGCAACAGAGACATTTGTGTATGTGTATGTGTATCTTTATTGAAATACAGGAAGGTCTCGGTCTCCACTTCACAGCTGAAGAGATGTGGTCTCCGCTTCTTACACGAAGTTGAGGTGTAGTCTCCAATCCGCATATGAAGAATGGTCTCGTCTCTCCACTTTACACTCTGCTACACTACACTGGATACTGGATCTGGATCTGGCCCCAGAAGAAACAGTTCGATTACAGTTTAAGGTGTAACTAATGATAACATACAATGTTATAAATATTATTTATGCCAAGGAGGAGAAGGGGGAAAAAAAACTCTAAAAAAAAAACTGTTACACGCAATTATTTACAATCATTACTTATAGACTTATATTCTAGGGATCTACTAAATATATAGAAAACATATATCATATCTATTCCATGCAGAACGGATGCAATAACGAAATCAGGAAGGAAGCATCAGAATGGACACAAATCTAGGAACAGAATCGAACAGATATATATATGCATATGCATATGCATATGTATGTTTTTAAATACAGCTTAAAGACAAAGAAGACTCGGATTACAGTTTAAGGATTTTTCTTTAATCTGGAGCTGCCTCATGCTTTTGCCTTTTCTTTTCTTACTTCTTTTGCTAAGTTTCCTCTTCTTACGTTTTTCGGTTTTTAACAATATGTACATTCCTCACGATGGGGCCTAAAATAAACTTGTTTGCCTTACAACACTTTATATATATATCAGATATATAGTATATATAGTAGTCTATGAATTGTATATGTATCGGGGGATATTATGCTTATTTGCTGTCTTCTGTAGCCCTTCATCCTGGGTTCTGTTGCACTCGAATTACACATTAAAAGTCGGGGTAAGAATCTCTTGAACAATATAACACTTTTCACTTAACTACGAAATACGATATACGAAACAGAGGACGAGAAAGCCTATTCAAATTGTACAAAAATTGTACATCAAACTCAAATCCTACAGATAAAGATATAGATAATCAGATAATCAATCAATCAATCATCGCCACGTATTCTTCTAATATTTAAATATATATATTTAGATGGAGTCGAAGCGTTGGCTCAGCCCTCGACCATGCGCTCTGATCCCGACCCCGAATCGCACTGTTCGATGACCAAACGGGCAATGCGCTTGATCTCACAATAGGGGCTCTCATGCTCGATCAGCTCGTTCAGGATCTGTATGCCATTCTCCTGCTCCACCAGCTGGCAATATTTCTCCGGATAAACCTAAGGTAGAAGCGGGAAATTATCATCATGTGTTTGCTCCTTGTGTTCCATGCACACACTCACCTGTGTCAGATTTGCCAATGCCCAGACGGCCCAGTGCTGGCATTGTGGCGTCTCATAGCAGCGCACCAGACTGAGTATGGGCTCGAAGCTGCGATAGTTGATATTCCGCTCACTTTTGATATTCCATCGCTGAATGGCGGCCACCATGCGGTCCAGCACATGCTCCCGGCTGGGCGATTTGATGGTCCAGGCATCGGCCCCATCGGATGCAATGTGCGCGAGCACACCAGCCGCATTGTAGCTGACCTGGAAGCGCAGGTTAGCACGGTTAACATTACCATTCTCTAGTCGCCCTCGTCTCGCATTCGCATTCGCTCGACCCACCTCGATGCCATCACTCAAGGAGTCCAGCAGACGGGCGAACACCTCTATGAATTCCTGTGTCATCAGCTTGGGGCGCAGCCATTTGACCTCTGCTACATTGCCCAGCAGCCCCATCATGTTACGCAGCAGCTCATCGCGATCGGGAAAAGTCTGAGAGCGCAGAAGCGGAGGAGAAATGCGGAAGAATGTTTAGGAAATGATTACAATGCTTTGTGGATGCTTTGGGCTCACGTGTAAACATTTAAGGAAATACTCCATGCCGCGTCCATCGAGGAATCTCTTACAATTAATAGCAGTCTCATCGGTTACATTCCACATGGTGGACCAGGCCACCTCCATGACGTCATCAAAGACGGAGCGTGTGAGGCGATCCTTGATCAGCGTCAGCATGGTCTATACCCAGGAATCAAATGATTAATACGTTTCCTGAATGGGACTGAGACGCCCACGACTCTAAAGAACTCACACTAACTACACCCAATTCGCCCAGGAAGAGCTTCTGTCGTCCATCCACCTGACAGGCCAAAGTATTCAGCAAATAGATGGCAATACGCTGAACGAATCCCTCCTGCTCTGTCTTCGACACTCCATGCAGCAGTATCTTAATCAGACGTTCGTATTCAAACAGCTAAAAGAACACAGAGCCAATCGATTATATCGATGAGAAGGGAAAGAAAAGATATCTTTCGATTCGATTTTACCACATCTGCTGGCATGTGGAACTGTGTGAGTGTCAGATATCCATTCCGCAGCATTGTATCATCCGTGAGATGCATTTCCATGCCATTGAGCAGCGTGCGTATGATATGGTTACGCAGCAAAGTGCCAAACTTTGAACGCTCCCTGCCCTTAACGATGTAGAACAGTGTGGCACTGCAACAAACAACAAAAAAGAGAGAAAGTTTCTGTAGCTAGCTTCCAATTTTGTTGAGCTGGGGGGTTTGGCATCTCTTACCTTCCAGAGATTTGCATGTGCTTGAACTTTAGATGCCGATCCATGGCTGAGAGTACAGCATCCAGTGCTGTGTGTATGTCCTTGCAGTTCTCAAACCGAAACAGATGATACAGATCGTTGAGTACCTGAAACCAACCAAATCAATCAGGGATTCATAACCTTTACAGAACTCTCGCTCTCTCTCTGTGCTTACCCTTGTCAGGAGGACGGGTCTGTCGTGGTAGTAACGAGCTGCTGTTAGTATTTGCTGCTCATTGGTATCGCCAGCCACCTCGAGTGCGGGTATATCGTGACGCTTGCATGCCCAGTGGGCCGTATGGTAGAGCCCTAGGAACTGCAGCGGCCGTTGGGTGCGGGATGCGAGGCCTGGTATGTCCGTGAGGGCAAAGTGCTGCTGTTCCATTTTTGTATTGGCATTGGCATTCGTGGACTCCTTGGTGGCCACCCCGTTGCCGGCTAAATTCGTGCCTGAGATATCCAGGTGTGTCAGATGGCGCAGATTATCCATTAGCATTTCCAGCGTCTGATCGGGCAGATCGTAGGTGCCATGGCCATTCCCCGAGCTGGATATGGAGATGTCAAGCGTGCACAGCCGTCGCAGGCAGCAGATGGCATGCAGTTGATTGGCAATGGGCCACACATTGAACAGGATCAGGGTGTGCAGGTTCGGTAGCATCACCAATG
Organism: Drosophila helvetica; assembly: GCA_963969585.1. Taxonomy (NCBI): domain Eukaryota; kingdom Metazoa; phylum Arthropoda; class Insecta; order Diptera; family Drosophilidae; genus Drosophila; species Drosophila helvetica. Next base: position 68,124,059 of record OZ018401.1, on the reverse strand, counting down.
CCTCCAAGCTGAAGTTGGCCAGCACACAGGAGGTGAGGTCCAGGTGCCCCAAATCATGCAGATGGGCAAACTGTAGGCGATGGTGCATCACCACGCCATTGAGAACGAGTCGCCGCAGATGCGGGCATGTGAGCTGAAAGTCCACCGGCTCCTTCTCGTTCGGCTCGGCATTCTGCAGCAGATGGGAGCTAATGCCCAGCTCCAAGGAGCGCAAACTGTCCCCATAGTGGGCCAACAGATGATGCGAATTCACGGTGATCATGTCGCAATACCACATGGACAGGGCAAACAGTTTGTGGCGCATCAGAGTCTCCAATCCTACAAAAAGAAATTATCTGTGTAGTTCATTTGCGGAACGGATCTTATGCTCCTTTGAAGCCAAGCCAAGCCAAGTCAAGCCAAGGACTAACCTATGCTGCTGAGTGTGCTGTTGCGTAGATTAACAATCTTCAGCGATGTGCGCTGTGTGTCTTCGAATAGCTTAATGACGCTATCGTCCAGGGGCCTGTTGAACCTCTGATAGTTCTCCAGAAAGCCATCGCATATCTCATTGGGCAGCACAATGCCGGCATTCAGCAGACGATTGTTGTCCGGCCGACAGCCGCTGATGATGTCGAGATTGTTGCACAGCTTCTGGTAGGCAATCTCCTTCAGTGTCAGCGGCTCCTCGTCCAGTGAGCCGTCCTCCATCAGTCGCACCTTACAGCTCATCTTGGGCACGATCTGCTTGCTATCCGCCAGTGACTCAATGGTGTGTGAGTGTCTGTTAGATTAATGAAAGTATTTATGATTCATAAACTAGAATGTTCCGTTCTTCCAAATGTTTCCAAAGGTTTGGTTCGGTTCGGTTCGGTTTCACCATTAATGGAAATAGCCAGAGAATATTATGATTTGTGAATTTCTACAGAACATAAATTCAAAGGGCACGTGCTTGCTAGGGGTGTTCCCCGTAATCTGTGCTCTGATAGCAACAACAATTACATAATAAACAATTCAAAAAGATCTACAAGTGCGTGGTGTCATCTGTCTTTGAGTGTATTTCAGTCTGTAAAGCAGGACAAAGTCGGGCAGTCAATCCATTGATTGTCTGGGGGCCCAAATTACGGTTTAAAGTCTGCTGCCACAGCTGCCACGCCAAGTCGAGCGGAAGTGGGCGGAAAATCCATCTGTATACATATGTGATTCGAGCATTCGCTGATTCGAGTTTTACGGATCACCTCAAGTGCCAACAAACTATTACTTGGCGAGCGTCGTGTGTCGTCTGGTCTGTTGTGGTTGTGTGTCGTGTGTTGTGGTGGTGTCTCTGTGTAGGTGCGTAGTAGTTATTGAAAAACGCTTGCAAGCGCCAGCGAGCGACAGACACTCTGTCTGGCCTTATCGCGTTTAGTACAGGGACAGGGGGCGGTCGTACTAGTAGCAGCAGCAGTCACTAGTCAATCACTAGTGTCCACACAACAGCTGAGAGGGTCCGAGAGAGTGGGCAGCAGCGCAGCTTTACGGAGGGATCAGATCATCACAACTTTCTGTACCTTTTTCTTGTCAGCCAGCAGCAAAATACCTCGCTGCTATTGCGCTGCGTTCGAGTTTGTCTTTCGAGTTAATGTTAGTTGCAGCTGTGCTGTGTTGCATGCGTAGCACTAATTGCCTAGGCACAGCACTTCAGTTGCGCCAACAAATGTAATTGCTGCGTTTTTCGTCGCCAAATCACTTCATTATTATTTTTTTTGATTTCTATTTTCTTTGTACGAGTTCTAGCCAGTGTGACCACGGATTTCTCGATCAAATATACCATCTGACCCTCACAAATATACCAAAATATACTTTCTCATTTTCAAAATATACCGTAAATATAAATATATTGACGGACTGATGAAATGTACCATTACATACCGATATACCGCGAATATACCGTAAACTCCCACTGGTTCGAGTCACTTGAATTTGGCGGTTACATATCGCGACTGCAATAGTCGAAGACAGTGTTGGGCAAGGTCAAAAGGACGCCTTTACGCCAACATTACGACCATTTGAAAGTCAATTTTCTTAATGGGTAACTAGACTTTATTTTATTGTAAGTTAAGCGCTGAAATAATCAAATGTACACGCAAAAATTTGTTAGTTTTCTGCTTCGGTGTGTGTGTTTGTGTGTGCGCCGAGGGGGAAGCATGCGCCTCGTTAATACAAAAACGACTATTGCTTTCTCTCGGGGGGACTACTAGTCTTTAAATCTAAATCACTGCGTTGCAGAAACATCTCATTATAATCTGGGTCCTGGTCACAGGACAAGGGACAACGTCGATCAATTAACAACTCTCGTGCCGGAGCTCACATAATAAATAAACTTGCATTTAAGTTCTAAGTAAAAAAATGACAGAATAAAGGTCAGAAGAATGCTAAACCTAAATTAGAATCGAATCGTCCTCACAATCTCAGCCGGACAAATCACCCTGGTCGAAGACGCCCTGATCGTACAGTTCGGCGACAACCCGCCGCCCGCCAAAGAATCGTCCGTGCAGGGCCTCCTTGCCGCGTTGCGCCTCGGCTCCGGCAGAGAATTCGACGAAGATTTTCACTATGATCTCGGCCTCGTCGTCGTCCTCGTTCTCCGTTTGTTTCTCGTTGAAGATGATGACGCGACTGACGGTGCCGAATTTGCTGCACTCCTCCTGGATCTCCTCCTGCAGGGTCTCGTCCACATCCTCGGGCCCCACCATGTTGCGCAGGATTATGACGCGCGAGTCCGTCGGCCTCATCAGCCGCTGCATGACCAGCTGGCGGGCACTCTGGCCCTTGATGGACATGTTCTCCTGCTGCTGCAGCGTCTGCACATCGCCCTCGTCCATTAGCTTTTTCTGCAGCTCCTCCTGCTGCTTCTCGTGGGCCTTCTTGATGTTCTCCGAGAGATTGGCAGCGGTGGCCGCTGCATTATTGGCGGCCGCCGACACGGCAATGGCCACCGATGCTCCGTTGGTGGCCTCGACGCTGGCCAACGGGGCGGCCACAGTAGGAAGCGCACCCACGCCCACTCCCACACCCAGTCCGGTTCCGGGCAGAGGCAGTGTGGGTGTGGCCAGCAGAGCAGGCGGCGGCAGTGACGGAACAACGGCCTGCAGAGGCTGGAGTCCCGCGGGAACGCCCAGGAGACTGGGAGTCACTGGGGTCGGGGGCTGGAAGATTCCCGGAGGAAGCAGAGCCGCCACGGGAGCTGCTGGCATGGCCAAGCCCGGATTGAGGGCAGCCGCCGATGTGGCAGCATTCACCAGAGGCATGTTGCCCACCTTCGTGACCACTGCGCCGGCAGCCATTCCGAGGTTTGTTGGGTGCTGCGAGAGACCCAGCACAGCATTGCTGGCCACCGCGTCCAAGGCCTGAATCTTGGCTGTTGCAGCGGCTGCCGCCACCGCCGCAGCCGTGGGCATCGTCGAGTTTGTTGTGGGACAGGCCAGGGCATTTGGCGGCGTAATTGAGCGACCCACTCTGCAAAAAGAATATTGATATAGAAGGGAGATATAAATGCAAGTGCGAGTGGAAACTTACCGGAGCAACTGTCCGCCCAAATCGAACAGATTCATGCTGGCAATGGCCTCGTCCATGGCCTGTTTGTTGGCATACTCGATGAATCCGTAGCCCTTGTGCGTGTGGAGTGACGTGCCCTGTGCCAGTTTGCAGTAGAGGATGGGTCCGAAGGCCTCGAAGACACTCTTGATATCCTCCTCGGACAGATCCGGATGGATGGAGGCCACGTAGATGCGATTAAAGCTCTTTGCCTCCTCCTGCACCTCATCGATGACCTGCTGGGCCTGTGGCATATTGCTCGGCCGACCCACCTTGATGTTGCGGCCACCCATTAGAGCGCCATTCATCTGTTCAAGGGCCAGCTGTGCTCCCTCGGGTATTTCGTACTCTACGAATGCGAATCCCTTGTGCTTCTGTGTGATGGGATCCCAGGACATGTTGATGGACTTGATCGGGCCAAACGGGGTGAAAGCCACACGAATAGTGTCCTCTTTGAGCTCAAACGATATGCTGCCAACGTATACTCTGGAACAAAAAGGGAATTCCGAATTAATAAGTGATTTCTTGTGTGGGAGACTGTATGACTGTACATCGAACAGCAATCAGATCTTATCAGCTAAGAGAGCACACTCAATGCGATTCCCAGTCGACTGCCTTCAGTAACTCGAAGCCACAGTCAGAGGAAGGCACACTTTTCACAACTTATTTTCATTGTTTTACATCATTACATTTACATTCATTGATTTTCTATAGGTATATATCCCATTACTAACCTGCACATCAATGCCAGTGCCTGTTGCCTTTGGACCTGGGTGCGTTGCGTGGCCAATTGTTGCTGCTGATGGGCGAGGGTCTGTTTCATGAGCACCATCTTGATGCTCTGCTCCATGGCATATTTCTTGGCCTTGCTGACGAGGTCATGCTGCTCCGATGTGAGCTTTGGCAGGGCGCCGCCCAGGAGACCCAACAGGGCGGAACGTGTTCCGGGCCCAAATTTCACATCGCCAGTCTGCTTCAGGTCATACAGAGGCTGCGAAAGGTAGGGAATTTTCGAATCCGTGGACTTGCCTAGAATTGGACAGACGGATTAGTGCATCTCATACAGAGAGGGGGGATGGGATGGGAGGATTTTTCAGTTCAGTTTTCATCATTATGGATCACATCACCTCATCTGCTATGCAATTTGTTTTGTTTTTTTTTTAAATTTTTGATTGTTTTAGTTTTTTTTTTCTTTTCTTTAGTTTCTTTTGATTCTGTTCGGGGTTTTTGTCTGTTTTTTATTTTTTTTTTCCAAAGGCACAACTCGGTGGCAAACAGTTGGGGGAACAACGAAAGTGCATTTTGTCAAGAGTTTGCGTTTGAAATATTGTTTGAAATAAAGACAAAAACTGCCTGCTGCCTGCAAGAAAGATGAAGACAAAAAAGAAAAAAAAAATAAGAAAGAAAATTGTTAATAATATAGAGAGACAGAGTGGATGTGGCATGTGGCATGGCTTTGCTGCTGGAGAAGATTTGTTTTTTTTTTTGTTTTTCTGATTTCTGAGGAGGCTGGAGATTCATTCTGCTTGAGTTTGAGCGGATATTTTGAAGCCATATGGGGCCATGCTTTCGATTCGATTCGATTGAACGACTGTAATCGGTGTGTGCTTTAATCGGTATCGTTGCTGAGTACAGTTACAGTTACTTAAGGAACATAAATGACATGTCATGTGCATGGATCGATAGAGTGAGCGCAGCGTCACTTTCGCCTCACTTTCTCGCTTGTTTTGGTATGGAGTTTCGTTACTCGATTTCATATCTTATCGATTTCGATTCGATTTTGAGTCTATCGCTTATCGCTTATCGTTTATCGAGCAGAGGGGGCATGTGTTTTTGTCATTTATTTGTTAGGGCTGGAAAATGCAAGAATAAAAAAGAGAAAGCACCCGATAAAATAAAACAACATATTCGCTAAGGGCTTATCGATAGGCAGATAGGTATGCAGATTGATATACGTAGTAGTAGTAGTAGTGCTCGGGGGATAGTACGTGTACGTGTACGTTTGCGTGTATGTATATGTGTGTGTATGTGGGTGGTATACATTTACATCAAATAGATAGATATAGATATATATATATATCGATTATCGAGTAATATATTATATGCGTGTCAAATCAAGTCCACACATCCGATTTTGCAATATATCCGATAATTGTTCGATTGATTGCGATTACGATTGCTGTCAATCGATACAAAAATACCATTAACAAAAGCTGGGCACACCGAACCAACGAAAATCCCCATCATCATCGCGATGGTAGGATCACACACAAAAATGGTTACATATACATATATGGCATATGGGATTTTCATAAATTCTGGTGTGCTCAGCTCTGGTGGGTGGGAGGAAATATTTTATAAAAATTAGAAATTATAAGCGACCTTATGTGCGTTTTTGCGATACGGTTTCCATGAGTTGGGGGGCGTGGTAATTGACTTGAAGAAGAGGGTCACACATTTTATACATTGCTCATTTGTGATAAAAAGAGAAAAATAAAAAAAGAAAACAAGACGCTGAAACGATAATAAGAGCAACAATATGTTTTTAAGTTGGTTAAGTTTTCCGCTCCGCCCTACCTCAAATAATCATCATCATCATTATTATCATTATCATCATCATCATTATCATTATCATTCTGTGTGTTGTTTGTTTGATTAATTCTTTTGTCTGATACTTTAGTTAATTGTTGTTCTTTTTGGATGGATAGATATGGACATGGATATGCTTTTATCTAAAATAGGGCCCAAAATAGGAGTCACACTCTGTTTAAGCGATTAAAGGACACTTGTTATCGTGGATCGTGCGGATCATGTGATGGATGAGAGGAGGTTACAGAGAGAGGATCATTCCCCCAGGGTGACCCAAGGTGACCCCCTCCGCCCAGAGGATACATATGCATATAAGGTACGACGGACAATGGACTATGGTGTACTCCTCTTCATCTAGCGTTCTATAAACAACAATGTATCTATCTATCTATCAATCTATCTATATATGACGAAAACACAAAATACTTGGTACTTAATGTAAAATGTATATGGCACAGAGGACCAGCAGCAGTCAGAGTCCTTCGGCTGGCTGGCTGGCTGTCTGTCTGGCTGGCTAGCTGGCTGGCAGGGCAGCTGCTAACCACGACGACGGATGGCTGGCTGGCTGGCTTGTTGTTTGTTAGAAGAAGCGGAGGATTCTTGGTTGAATTCTTGAATTAATGCGTGGATCAATTGCGTATATTGGTTCGCGCGTGATGATGTTTCTGGCTTGGGCTGTTTTTTGTGGCTGATTTTTGGTGGTGGTGGTGGTGGTAGTAGAAGTAGTAGTAGTAGTAGTAGTAGTAGTAGTAGTAGTAGTAGTAGTAGTGGAGTAGTATCTAATTGGACATCTCTCTCTCGATCTCGTATACCCGGAACGTATATATGGAACTTTTATATGTCTTATGGCGGAACACAAACTTAAAAAGAGATAAAAACGCTTACAGAAAATAAAAAAGAGAGATATAGAAGAAAGAGAAAGAGAGAGATAATAGTTATATATGGTATGCTGCATATTTTGGATTAGTTCTGGAGTTCTGGATTTGCATTCTTTCGTTCGGCTGATTCACGGCTGATTCAGGAGGGATTCACTTCACTCACTGATTCTTCACCCTATTCTGATTTCAGTGTTTTTTTGTTTTTTTTTAGATTGCATAGGTACATATATCTACTGATTGATAGATATATATATGTATATATAGTAGATATATATATGTATTGTCTGTGTATATCGGATCGATACTCTTGGGTTGCTTGCAATTTGCTTTGGGGATCGGTTCGGATCGGATCAGATCGGATCGGGTCGGATCGCATTGTCTGTCTGACTGACACACACTTGATTGTGATACGTTTTCGCTATAGTTTTCGACTCTCACCTCACCTCACACCTCACTTGAGTGTTCGAGTTCATCGTGCGTTTATGAAGTCTGCAATTACTTAAGCAGAACAAAAGAAAAACCGATTATTTAGTGGCGTCAGTGGTGCTGCCCGTAAAGATGCGACGAAGTAGAAGTACAAGTAGTAGAGAAATATATAAGATGTGTTTTACAATATGTTTTTTTTTTGTTTTTTTTATGCTGTTTTAATGCTTAGGAGAAACCAAAATACAATTACAATTTAGCCGCCGCTGCGTTTCCGTCTTCTTTAACCCACGATTTACCAAATGAACTTATAGATTATCATCCATATACAAATATATATATATATAGGTATATATAAGTACATACGCACACACAGAGAGAGAGAGCATATGCCTATATGCCTTGGGGGGAGGGGGTCTTTGATATATATTCATATATATTGCATATTTTCATATTTGTTTCCATTCTAACATAGTACATGCTGAATACATACGTATACATAGGAGAAGGCATACATATACATATCTGTTTTGGATCTATCAGATCCATGCCGGACAAGACACTTACCCGAGTCGGAGCGCGTTCGCTTTGTGGCTGGCATCTCCGTAATTTCGCGCTGATCATCCGAACGTGGGGATCTGGAGGCTCTGTCGTTGCTGCCCTGTAAATACAAATATTCATCATGCGGTTAATAATGGTTAAATTGCTAAAATGCTATGCTCCTGCTATTCCTCATGCCCATGCATGATGCGGTGCCCATGAGGCGGTGCGGCGGCGGGTATGCGCGTGGCCTATAGATACACACACTGCGTGCCCGTGCCGTACGGAACTATGACGTCGGCGTCCCCTCTGCACTAACCCATTGGTGGCAAGGTCATGCAGCTGCACAAACCACATATGCCCCAATACACAAGAGTTACACTGGTTACACTATTTCACGCAAACACTATTTCCATTTCACCCTACAACGCAAAAAAGAAAAGGAGGCGGACCGAAAAAAAAAATGCGCAAAATATACAGCCTGCAAAGCACGCGACGCCAAAAATTGCCACAAAAAGTATTTATTTACGTTTACTGCACCTCTAATTTGCTGAAGCTTACCATGCTTTCGATTTTTCGCTAATATTAACCGCAAATTATGGTGTATTTGTTGATTTTTGTCGAAATTTTTTACTTTTGCGAAAAAAAATTGTCAAGATGGATACGCAGTGTGACCGTCCGTCCGTGTATATGGGCGATGTTTTTCATTGTTGATACGATAGTATCGGTGCGGTATTTTCGTCGACGATTTGGTATGAAATCTAAATTTTTTTCTAGTTGGGTTTAGGTAATTCCTGTTATTTGATTGTGTATAAAATAGGGGTTAAGTCGCCCGATGAAACTGTTTACTTTGATTTTAGCAACTCTTGTCTGTTCATTAAAATCCACCCGCTAGGAAATATCTACCCCGTGAGAGGAAGCTTCTACAATTTCCCGCTGGGAAATTGCTGGGGAAGTAAAGAAAAACGCGGGTATGGACAGCAGGCAAAACGTCCCAGAAAATTCGACGCCTGCAAGGTAAAATCCACGCCATCAGCCTAACATACCTTACGGACAGTGCGAGTTTGGAGGTAATTTTGAAAAGTTCTCTAAAATGAAGTTTAATAGATTGATGAATGTTTTACCTGGCAACTTTGCTCGAGATTTACAACATTTACATAGTTTTGAGAAACTAAAAGAATTATACTAAAACGTTTCAATACAAAGCTACAACTTGCTGTTCCTAACCTACGAACAGACGAAATAATTTCAACTGATAAAATAATCCATTTCTACAAGAATGGATAAATTGTAAAGACTCTCTTGTATTTAATTGTGTTTTTAAACATTCTTTGTCAATAAAAATTCCCCTTTTTGTACATGGTAACTACACATTTGCTACATAAATCTTCAAATGTTTTTTATCGGTCTCAGCTTTGTTTTGGTATATGATCGCGCCGCATTCAGTTTACGGTCACATCTACCCAAATGCTGTTAAAAATGGCGATAAGTGAGAATCCCCAAAATATTGGTGCAACGCTGTTACCAAATATTGGTATCATCTTTTGTTCGCAACTGCATATGCAAAAATTAGAATGTAACCAAAACTGACTAGTTAAATATAATATTGAAGTGAGCAGTTATTAAGTGCATCAAATAACAAAGGAAATATAATAGTGACTAAGAGTGCAGTGATAACTAATAAACAACTAATAAAAATCCGGTGAATAATCTGCGCGAGTGGATAAGTCTTACGAATATATACATACATATGTATGTATATAGCGTCTGTTCTACCAACTTTGGATCGAGCAGGGCTATCAAAATGGATATAAAATCAAGTTGGTAAAAGGTTCTCTTCTCTAAGGCATATCCCCGCTTAACGTCTCGCAAATATCCATGTTGCAGCAGTTCTCTGTGACATCATTCTGATGAAATTAAAGTACGTGCCAAGTAAGTAAAACAAATATTATCTACAACTGCATGTACATTTTTTGTTTGTATTATTTATTCAACCCTTTTGCTTAAGGACTACAACTAAGATTAAACTATTCTTTAATATTTACAACTCTCTTTGTCGCCCTGTGGTAGAGTTTTATTGCCGAAATATGGGTTTTTGCTGGAGAGGAGTGGATTGGGTGAGAGCTGGTGGAGTGGATGCTCAGGTGTTAGCGGGAGAACAGGGCAAGTTATGGCAGATGTTGGGGAGGGGTGTGGGGGCCATTGCAGTTGTCATGAGACGGCGATAAAATGTTTTTACAATGGAGCAGGAACTTCTTCAATGAATAATTGTATCTATACACCATTATGTACACCAGTTTTCAACGTTTTCATAAATCACAATGGGCCTGGCCCTATATCTGTCGCGAGAGTTGTGCGTGTGCTTTGATGATTGCAGTTCTTTGTTTTTTTTCCGTGTGTCTTTTTCATCATATTTCGTCATCATTTCATTTCCATAGCGAATTTCATTTAAAAAAAAACCAAAAAAAAGAATTTAAAACGAAACGAATTTGAAGCGAATTCTCTCTCGGCTTTGGGCTAAAACAAAGAAAAAAAAAATAAAGAAAAAAATTGTAATAAAACCCTAGAATGAAAAATGATTTTCTAAAATAAATTAACGAGGGACCAAAGCAGTTCTACTACGATCGGAAGATCTGCTAAGTACACATGTTGCTTTTCGGTTTAAGTAAATGGTTTTGGCGAGTGTTAAGTGTTCACTTCTCTAAGTGGCTTCTCTGGTGTTCTCTGAATGGTGCACCTTGACGGCAAACGGGGCCGAGAGCCGGGCGGGCAGCAGCTTTTCAAGCTCGAATACCAAGCACCGCACTCGACAACGACTATCACAAGGTTTAGTTTTGAAAGAGCAGGTTCCTGTTTGGGCCCCTCTATTTAGTACAGATCATCGTCCATGTTGTGGATTAGTATCTTCTTGTCCTCCTTGCAATTGGAGGACTTGGCCAGTGTCTGCTCCACCAGCTTTGGATCGAAACAGGGCTATCAAAATGGATATAAAATCAAATTGGTCAAAGGTTCGGCTCTCTTCTCTAAAGTATATGTATCCCCACTTACCGTCTCGCAGATATTCATGTTGCAGCAGTTCTCTATCGTGATCTCGCACTGCTCTGTGGCCAGTGGGCGATTGGTCAGCGGCGTGTCGCCGGAGGAGTTCGTGCGCGCCTGCTTTCGCACCACAAATGTCTTCCTGATGCGTGGTCTCTTCGGTTTGTACAAACGACGGAAGCCATGTACTATGACGGCCACCAGGAAGAAGCACGAGACTATGCCAGCCACGAGAATAATGATCACATTGCTGGTCCATGGACTGGGCGTCATGCAAACCTCCAGATGGTGATACTGCGGTATGGCGATCTTATCGCTTGCATCCTTGGCCAGTTCCTCGCAGCTAAACGAGAGAAAACGAAAGAATTAGTTGGGGATTGCATTGAGGCTTGGATTGCTCTACTCACATATCATGGCAGCCGAAGGGCACGTATATATCCGCCTCATGCTTCAGTAGGCGACAGAAGAGTGCACAGATCTCCGTGGAGTTTTGCTCGCATCGCTCTCCCGCAAAATTAGGGGGGCACTCGCAGCTGGGCTTCTCAGAGATGTTCTCCAGCTTGCAGTGACCGCCATTAAGGCACAGTCCCGAGCATTTGCTGATCTCGCAACGTTCGCCCGAGAATCCCGGCTGGCAGTAGCACTTGGGATACGCCCGGTCGCTGATCTCGCAGGTGCCATGGACACAAAAGTTGTGGCACTCGCGAATCTCGCAGCGGGAGCCCTTGAAGCCCGTCGGGCAGATGCACAGCACCCGATCGGCAATGTAGGTGCCACCATTCAGGCAGTGATCGCGCTCCAGTTGGGCCATCTTCTCGTCCACGAGGCTGCGCATTTGCTTTTTCGTGGCCATCTGATCCAGTCGCTCCTTGACCTTGTGCACCACTTTGGCGCAATGTTCATCCTTCTGCAGTCGCTGATAGAATCCAGTGCGTGCCACAATGCCGCGTGCCTCCTCGCTGAGATTGGCCACGCGAACGAGGGCGGAGACCTCTGCCACGGGTTCCGGTTCGATGTCTGGGATGGTCTCCGTGGCCGTATCTTCTTCCTCTGCCTTAACCGGACTGGTGGTAGTGGTGGCCTTGACAATGGGCACCTTTGGATGACTCCACACCGCCTTGGTGGTCTTGTCCGTCCAGTAGATGGCATCATTAGTCACCGCTAGATTCTGTGGCTCATGGTGCTTGTCGTGCAGCACCAACTGGCGATCGGAGCCATCCAAACGCGCACTTTTCAATGCAAAGAACACCCCCTTGAGGTCATCGATCCAGAAGATGCGATCCGACAGCTGGTCCACCACAATCCCACGCGGCATATCGATGTCCGTGTCGATTATCACCTGGCGATTAGTGCCAGCCAAATCGATGCTCTCCACCGTGGGATGCGTGATGTTGGAGTTCGTCCAATAGAGCTTCCTGCGGCACAGATCGACGGCCACGCCGTCGGGACGTGCACCCTCCTGGCTAAGATCCACCAGTACTTTGGGCTCATCCGTCACTGGACTATCGATCGAGGCGAAGTAGATCTTCTTTTGGAGCGTGTCCGACCAAAAGAGGTTCCGATTGAGCGGATCGTAGGCCAATCCTCCCACAGATTCATTACCCGTTCGCTGTATCGCCTGCTCGGCTACGTGGGAGGCCATCAGGGCGTCTCTTCGCAGCGAGAATATGCTCCCATTATGGTGCTGACGATCATTAAAGTAGATGACCTCCTCCGATTCGTCAAATGTCAGGCCGGAGAGTTCATCGAACTCGTGCGCCGCCGTGGCCAAAGTGCGCCAGTATTCATCTACAAACAGGATTTTCGACTTCAAAGTGATGGCGAATTCTGAAAAGGGAGCAAATTGAAATTCCATTAGAATTTACATATATGTATGGCACTTAAGCATTGCAATCCCAACCAACCAAATGCCATCGAAAGGCGAACGTGATCCATCAGCCAACTACTCATATATACATATATAATATTTTATATGATTCTCAGTGATCTTGGGACCATTTTTGGTTTGCGGAAATTAAGCTCAATCAATGCTAAGGCTACTGCTACTGCTCCTCCTCCTTCGATCCATTCGATCCATTAAACATTGCCAAAAGTGTGTCCCTAAATACCAATCAAATCGATCCGCCATTTGTGGAAATCAATCTCAGAATTTTGCAACAGAAATATATTCTGCTAGAATTGCGTTTCAATTATTAATAATAAATTGAATTGAATTCCATTGAATCGATGATTACTTAATGTGGCGCCAATCGATGTGTCGCCCCAAGATGTCGCAGAATTTTAGAGATCATTTACGTCTGGAAACTAAAGGTCTAGCCACTGATAAGCAAATGTAAAGTACTTCTCTGGCGACAAGGATCTCCTCTCCTCTCCTCTATCTGCATTGTTGCGGGAAAACCCTATACGCGCGGAATTGTCAACACAGATTTGTGTGCTGTGACCTAAGGTGTGCCCACAGGGTGGAAAAGTCATATCAATTCTCATGAGTTTTCACACCTAATCGATGTGATGTCAATGTGATGTCGATGGTGACCTTGTATCAGGGGCCAGTGGGCACAAAAACATGGCTGCCTGCCTGTCGCCTTCTGACTCTGGATGGTACAGTGTGCAAAAATGTTATACGAAGAGATTTGATAAGCAATGCCTTGATTCGAAAGCGGGTTAGCCGCCCCTCCGCTTTTTTCAAGCGAAACTGTAAACAAGATAGACAATAACTACAGCCTTATACGTGGTGGGTAGGGGGGGCAGCCCGAAACTGTACATACCCTTACGGATCGATCCTCTCTTTCGGGTTTGATCTCATTTTGTCTGAAATGCAACCAACAAACCGAAACGGGCGCGTGCTGCAGGAAAATAACTTAGTATATATTATACATTAAACGATCTTGATTTTTATGCATTATAAAATATTCTCATGTGCTTTGCAAATATCAATATGCCCCCATGCTGGAGGGTGCCACATACAATCGTAATCGAAAGCCAAAAAACCTGTTGGGCGTGTTAATTTATTTATTTAGCAGTTAAGTGAATGCGAATGATTAAGTCTGTGCTTGCAGCAGCACCTGTTGCCTGATGCCTGTTAACTGTGCAAACGGATACAGATAAGGCACTTTTCTGGATTGCATCTCGCACGGAAACGGAAAAACTGCAGAACAGGCGGAACAGAGAGCAGAAGCAGAACAGTTCCGGAACAGAAAAAAGAACACGAATCCGATGGCGAAGGCTAAAGGAGAGAGACAGCGAGAGAGAGAGAGAGAGAGACAGAGGCCTGATTCAACTTTCACACGACTGACTGCCGTTTTCCTTTGGAAATCCATCGATCATCCGGCTAAAATCACGGCTGAAATCCATATCGAGACTTGGTCATTGGCCCTAGAGCTTGGGGCCCTCACACCATTTTTGTAGGTCACTCACTCACTGTTGCTATAGTTTTTGCCCAAAAACCAAAACATACTACATATAAATAATGGTTATTCATGATTCATCCATATGTATGAGTGCGTGTGCTGGCCAATTATCATCGCGATGGTTGTAAAAACAATAACACAAATACAATAATAGTGGAAACGCGAATGAACGAGCGACGGAACCACCTCTCACCGGCACCGGCACCGCACCTCCCCAAGGCTTTTGCATTTTGAGGTCAACGTTTTTATCGATGCAGAAAAGTTTTTGAATTGCCATTTATGCCATTATGGGCATTATTATTTTTTATTTCTAAGTGCTTTTACAGAGGTAGGGATTTTCTAGGCTTTTCTGGGAGTTGTACCAAAACAAGAGCACAGCCAAATGATAGATGCTTGATCGGACTATAATTGGGGCTATACCCCAAAGAAGTTTTAGACGTATCGTATTTCAATGAGCAATTCTGAATCAGTTTACAGGATTAGATTCTGTTTTTCGAGGATCACTTACATTTCAAGGAATTCGTGAAGGGAATTTCCCTCATTCAGGGAAATAGTTTTAGCAAGCAGTAAAGTCTTCCTCGGAGAGTTCATGCTCGTTGGGAATTACCATTACCTAGCTACGTAAAATTCCCTTTCTCATGGTATGGGACATGCATTCTACTGCTTGGGAAATAGATACACTTGCTGCGATAATAAAAATCTTGATTTTATTTTATAATTGACAAATTTCTACCGATATTTTCCCTATGGAATTTTTGGGACTATCTTTATCAAACCCACTCTAGTTTTATGATTCATTGGCGCTTTTTCCTATCGCATCAGATACGATTTTCAATGCCAGTGATAGACAAACATATATGTACATACATATGATTGTTTATGGAAATGGGCAAAGCTCGTAGTGGATCGATCTCATTGACTTTACGATTACAGAAATCAAATTGCACCTGTCTGGGTTTTTATTATGCACGATATCTGTTGATCGAATTCGACGACAGGAATCATATGAAAGCTTGACTCTGCCACTGATTAGGGTTTTGGATTGCTACTTGGAAATTCTTTCGGTTTCGGGAAACATTCTGCTGCAGTGGCAAGGCGTGTAACCGAATCCCATAAACTGCTTGCCTGCTTAATTTCCCTGATACACACATTGCACAAACGAACCAACAGCAGCTGAAACAGAAATTGAACCTATTGTAATAGGAGTGATAGAAGCATATCTAACGAAGCGACATATTTGGATAAGGTTTTGAATTGCGACTTGAAAATGCTTTGATTTCGGAGAACAATCCACAGCTGTAGCCGGCAGGCGGCATCAGGCACAGGCAGTCAAGCAGAGTAATCCAATCCCATAAACTGCTTGCATGCATAATTTCCCTGTGTGGTGGAGTGGAGTGATGAAAGAAGAGAATGGAAAAAAAACTACACCTAGAAAAAAGCATATCTAAAAAGAAGCGAGGCCGAGCCGGCGAATGATGTACATACATACATATGTACATATGTATGTGGCTACGTGCCAAAATATCGCAGGTCTATGGCGGAAAGAGTGGTGGCTTGGTGGTTTCATGGAAGGGGGAATAGGTGGCAAATGCCAATTTTCGTTTTTGCCGTCCACGTTGAGTTGGGACCGAAAGAGAGAGAGAGAGAGAGTAGTCGTAACCCTCTCCTCTCCACTTGAATGGGAAGAGAAAGTATGGCTGATTTTCTAAACACCGACTAATAATGAATTGAATGTTTTGAATTATTTGAATCGTATGTATTTTGTTATTAGTTATCAGGGGGACGTGTGCATTGATAAGAAAATCCCGCGCTTCGACGCATAGGACGACGAGTGATAGAAGAGAAAATAAAACCCGTTGGTTCGGCTGATAGTTGGGTCACACTTACATAAGAGCCCAAGGATGGTATCTATTATTTGCCTGCAGCGAGGTGAACGGTACGGCATTGTTGATGCCGAATTGATTTTTAGTGGAAATGAAGGTCAGGTAGGTGGCATTGCCAGAGGGTAGTGGTCAATGGTCAATGGTCCGTTCTTACCCCATTCGTGAGGTATTCCAATTGCCAGGACAGGCAGACAGGCGGCAACAGCTATAACTGGCACTAGAACTGTCGGACACCACGTCCATATCATTTTTGTTGCCTATTTTGAATTTCAGACTTCACTCGATTACAGAACCGTTTTCTTTTTAAGGGTTCGAGTGTCGCGGATAAATAATATAATATTTTGGTCTGAGTAGTCTTGCAGTTTATATAGTCGCGGACAAGAATTATTGGGTATTGAGTCGCATTTGAGGAAACACCGCGATTTACCGGACTCGGATTTAAAAGGGTTAAGCAGCGCGTATCAGACCACAGACCATCACTTCGACCACATTCTGTTAAATAAAATGAATATTATGCAATTAATTATATAGCTACACAACTCCACATGCGCAGGGTTGTATTTCTGCAATCGAAACAGCTGTTTTACACATGTGCAGGGTGAAGAGACCGTATATCGTGAACAACCAGTGTTGCCAATTTGTCCTTTATCTGTCCGCGTCTGTCTTTTTTGAAACTGCGATTTCCGCAAAAAATGTAAAACGTCATCTATCCGGACAAAATGCCTTTTTTTGTCTTATTCTATTGCAAATCCTGCAAGTGCAGTTTTAACGTAAAAATAGACACAAAAAGACGAATATGCTTAGCTATTTTGGCAGTTACAATGAATACAATTCGTCATCCGATGTAGAGCTTTTCTTACAAGGGAATTTGTTTTTAAAGCTAAAACTAAGAAGGAAACCCTAAAATCGTATTAACCCAATTAATTTGGCTCGTAAAACCTTTGCTGTTTTCTTGTAAAAACTTTAATCAAATCTTCAAAAAATATATACGGCGATACAAAGAAATGTTGTATGGCGATGTTAATCTTACTATTGAATTGAATTTATGAAAAAAAAAAACGGGAAACAAATCATAGAGCTATGTCTGATTTTAATTGAAATATTATAGTTAGTTACTGTTTCTGATTTGTTCAAAAAAAATTAAAAATAAGAATTAAATATGATTTATATCATATAAATCGTGAATAGAAGTTTTTCCTGATATCGCTAAATACGACTAAAATATGCATTTTGGTGTATTCCATGTTGCCGTACCATCTTTCTTCCACGTTGATTAATTTAGTTAAAATTGGCAGGCATAACTCTTATTTAGGGTCCCTGGTTACAACCCAACTTTCGCCGGGTTGTATTTGTGAAATCCAAATAGCAGATATTTTTTCGCATGAATCTGAATCCATTCTGGATTAGTTTAATTCAAAATGCCTGGATTTTATTAAATCTGATTTTCTTTTCCACAGAGCGAAAAACAGATTGTAAAAATATATCGACAAGGATGCTTTTCTCTGTTACTTCAGCTACCTGTCAAATTTTGTAGAGTTCTCAAGGCAACTAAAAAATAGTGTCATTTACAACATATAACATTCGAAAGGTTTTCGTTACGAGCAAAATTATATTTTCAATTTGAATTTTTTTAAAATAACGGGGACAAAAAGTCGACATCGACAGTGCTGGTAAGTGTCGTCCGTCGTTTACGCGATAATATCTGAAACACTGTTGCTCGTTGCATATTTTGTTCGCGTAACTTAAAACGTTAAGTGCAATGTACAAGAATGCACTAAAAGGAGGTGTTCGTACGGCCAAACAAGCCTGGAGGCTGAAAAATGCCGATTACACAAGTATGCATTTAACATTTAGCCGGCCAAACAGCTGCTGGCTGCTGTCCCATTCCCAAATCGTTCCCCCAGAAAGTAGGACACGTGAAGCGTGTGTGTGTGTGCGTGAAGCGTTTTTGTTCAGTTTTAAAGCTAATTTTATTAAGAATCCAATACAAGTGGGCCTTAAAATGGAACCGTTCTTGTAAAAAATGTATTAGTTTATCAGATAAAATTATGTGGTCAGTGGGTAGGGCCCTGGTGAGCTAGTAATTTTAGACGGAATATCAAAATTGACGAATATGTTACATTTTCGATGTTTTTGCGATGTATTTCTATGTCGCAGCATCGTCGCAACATCTTAGCAACACACGTTTAACAACACGTTTTCTTCCGTTGGCAACAAATATTTGTATGGGCCTGCAACATAAATGTTAAACAATGGCATGTTACCCTAGGGAAAAGGATGTTATAGAATTAAGAAATGTTTGTCGTTCCAGGCCCCAATTAATGCAGAAACTATATTAAATTGATATCTCAACGCAATTTTTCAGTTTATAGTCTTCTTACTGATACTAAAACTATGTATCGGGATCAAGATATGCAGAACAGCAGAACATAAATCAAATAAATCAAAATGGATTAATTTACAGCTTAATTTACAGCTTAGGGTAGCAACAGCAAGTTGTAGCTTTATATATAAACTTTTTGGTATAATTCTTTTAGTTTCTCAAAACTATGTAAATCTTGTAAATCTCGAGGAAAGTTGCCAGCTAAAACATTGGTATAATTAAGCAATTTCATCTATTTTATTTCAAAATTACCGCCAAATTAAACAAAAATATCGATGTTTTGAAACTTTCACGCAAAAATGAGCAGAGTAATTTCCAATTTCCTCTCTTTTTGGTATTTTTTGGGTTCAAGGAACGAAAGGTATGGTCAACATGCAAAAACAGCCAAAGGAAATTCCAAAGCTCGCACGAAACTCACCTAGCCGTAATTTTTCGACGATATACCGTGAGGACAGGCCTGTCCTCACGATATGTTAAGCAGATGGGGTGGGTTTTACCTTGCAGCCTTAAATCTTCTGGGCTGTTTTGCTTGCTGTCCATACCCGCTTTTTTCTTCCCTTCTCCAGCAATTTCCCAGCGGGAAATTGTATAAACTTCCTTTCACGGGGAAGATATTTCCCAGCGGGAAGATTTGAATGAACCGATAAGAGTTGCTAAAATAAAAGTAAACAGTTTCATCCGGTGATTAGTTATTCCTTGTTTAGAGTTTAAGCCCTATTTCATACCCAATCAAATAACCTAGCCTAAACCTAGCCAGTGCTGTGATAAAATTATGTGTTTCGGCCGATTTTTGCCATAATTGTCGTCAAAAATATCGCACCGATACTATCGTATCAACAGCATATCGCTTTTAACCCAAAACTTTACCAAAACGAATTATAAGTGTTATAAGTGCAGCAATAATCTTTCCAGAAATAGGAAAACACTTGGAACTAGCCAGGGCGAATACTGAATTCGAGCAACACTTGTGCGAAGGTGAGAGAGCAAGCTGCGAGACCAAATCCCCCTCCGGCCCGCGCCAGAGCTAATCAAATAACAAGACGTGAAGAAACGCTTATCATTATTTTCTGTGCGGTGTGTGGTGTGTGCCGCTCCGCCCCGCCCCCGTTTGTCGCTGTGATAATACTAACCAGAACCAATTGGCCTGCCTTTTTCTTTTCTGCCATTCCAGCTGCCAGACCCATCCAAAGCTGTTACCCCGCAACCGCAACACAGCCCCAGCCCCAGTTACTAAACCCCAGTGAGAATAACAGCAGCAAGTCCACCTGCAGCCAGAACACTTCCACTTCCACCTCCGCCAACAACTCCAACAACCAGAAAAACTGCAACGTTGCTAACCATTATCGGCTGTTTGCTAACGTCTCTCCCCCAACAACTCTCGATAAGCATTCTAACGCCCATCTCCGCCGAACAGAGTCTGCCCATCTGAACGAGCTACTTTCGTCGAAGCAGTTCGTGAAGGTTCAGAAGCAATTCTATCGCGACTACTCCTCCGTCTCCCTGGGAGCTCCACTGAAAAGCTCGGACGCACCGCTGCTCGGTGACTTGTGCAATCAGTATCGGGCCATCTTAGCGTACACATCGGCGGACGTGGTGCCAGGACAAAAAGCGGGCCAGCCACAGCATCAGCAGACTCGCGGGGCGCACAATCAGCAGGAGACTCGAGTGCAGCAACAGGAGGAGGTCAACGGCATGGCGCAGAAGCTGGAGTTCAAGCGGCTGCCCACGAATGTGGTGCCAAAGCATTACGAGTTGCTGCTGCAGCCCGATCTGGAGGCTTTCACCTTTAAGGGCAAGACAATAGTGCAAGTCCAAGTGAGTAAAGTCCCTCGTTCGTTATCTCTCTTGTTGTTTGGCATTTCTCTTTATGCTGCAATTTGCATACACCACATACGCCACGAGGAAACGGACGGACCGGACGGTTTCTTTGTTGGGGGAATACTATGCTGGGAATACGCAGAATGACGGGGCACAACTGTAACTGTAAATCAACGCCAAATATGGACACTGGCCAAATGTGGCTCGGCCTGGTCGCACTCTTGATGCTCTTTATTGCGGAGAGATGGCAGGACTCAGATTTATTCATTAAACACCGATCCGAACCCTAATTCAGGGATATTGTATCGATTGATTGCCTTGATATTTCATTGGAACCTTTCCTTATTACTCATCGGCAAATAGTTGCTACAGGTAGAGCCACGTTCGTGTTGTTCTATGTATGTTCGTTCTTTGTGTGTATTTTGGTGTTTTTTGGTTTTTTTGTTATTTTTTTTCTTTTTTGAAAGTGTATAAATTTGGGCAAAACAAGTTTCAGAGATTGGGTCGGTTTTGATTGCGACGAATTAAGCCGGAAACTCGAAATAAAGGCAACAACAACAACAAAAAAGCGGCAATTTCTATGACCTTGGAATAACTGTTTATGGACGCTGTTCTACCATCTCCCGGCTAACTGTTTCTGCTCTAACGGGTTATTGACTCATTTCGCTTACCGTTTACCGTTTGACTGGTTTCAGGTTAAGGAGCAGACCACACAGATCGTCCTCAATGCCCTGGACATAATCATCGAGGAGGCGCAGCTGGAGTTCGAGTGCACCAAGATGAAAGCAGACCGCATCACCTACTCCACGGACGCAGAGACGGCGACGCTGGAGTTCGAGCAGACTATTCCCGCGGAAACGGCCGGCGTGCTGCACATGTCCTTTACGGGTGAACTGAACGACAAGATGAAGGGCTTCTATCGCAGCAAATACTTTACCGCCAGCGGGGAGGAGCGCTATGCGGGCGTCACCCAGTTCGAGGCCACCGATGCGCGTCGTTGCTTCCCCTGCTGGGACGAGCCCGCCATCAAGGCCACCTTCGACATCACCCTGGTGGTGCCCAAGAATCGTGTGGCCCTGTCCAATATGCCCGTCAAGAAGGAGGATGCCCTGGAAGGCGGACTGCGCCGCGTGCGCTTCGATCGTACGCCCATCATGTCCACCTACCTGGTGGCCTGCGTCGTCGGCGAATACGACTTTGTGGAGGGCAAATCCGAGGACGGCATCATCGTGCGCGTCTTCACGCCCGTGGGCAAGCGGGAGCAGGGCCAATTCGCCCTGGATGTGGCCACCAAGGTGCTGCCTTACTACAAGGACTACTTCAACATTGCCTATCCACTGCCCAAAATGGATCTCATTGCAATTTCGGACTTCTCGGCCGGCGCCATGGAGAACTGGGGACTGGTCACCTACCGCGAGACCTTTGTTCTCGTTGATCCCAAGAACACATCGCTGATGCGCAAGCAGTCCATTGCCCTCACCGTTGGCCATGAGATTGCACATCAGTGGTTCGGTAAGGGCCACCATTTGTCTGCATATTCTCTTGCTTTAGTAATCTTTGGTATTCCCTTTCAGGCAACCTGGTCACCATGGAATGGTGGACACATCTGTGGCTCAACGAGGGCTATGCCTCCTTTGTGGAGTTCCTTTGCGTGCACCATCTGTTCCCCGAGTACGACATTTGGACGCAGTTCGTCACGGACATGTACACGCGCGCCCTGGAGCTGGATTCGCTGAAGAACTCGCATCCCATCGAGGTGCCTGTCGGCCATCCGTCGGAAATCGATGAGATCTTCGATGAGATTAGCTACAACAAGGGCGCCTCGGTGATTCGCATGCTCCACGACTACATTGGCGAGGATGACTTCCGCAAGGGTATGAATATCTACCTGACGCGCCATCAGTATGGCAATACCAGCACCGAGGATCTGTGGACGGCACTGCAGGAGGCTAGCTCCAAGAATGTGGCCGATGTCATGTCCTCGTGGACACAGTACAAGGGATTCCCTGTGGTGAGCGTAGAGTCCGAGCAGAAAGGCAAGACGCAGCGCATTTTGCGCCTTAGCCAAAGGAAATTCACGGCCGATGGCTCCCAGGCCGATGAGGATTGCCTGTGGGTGGTACCCATTTCGGTGTCCACCTCTCGCGATCCCACGGCGATAGCCAAGACCTTCCTGCTGGACAAACCCTCCATGGAGGTCGTTCTCGATGACGTTGCCGCCAGCGACTGGATCAAAATCAATCCCGGCACCGTGGGCTACTACCGTACGCGCTACTCGAAGGAAATGCTGGAGCAGCTGATGCCAGCGGTGAAGAATATGGAGCTTCCTCCTCTGGATCGGCTGGGACTGATCGATGATATGTTTGCCATGGTGCAGGCGGGTCATGCCAGCACTGCCGATGTCCTGGCCCTCGTGGATAGCTACAGAAATGAGACAAACTACACTGTGTGGACAGCCATTACCAATTCGCTGACCAATCTGCACATTCTGATATCCCACACGGATCTCATGGATGACTTCCATCGCTTTGGACGGAACCTCTATGAGCCAGTGGCCCAGCGTCTGGGCTGGGAGCCACGCGACGGCGAGAACCATTTGGATACGCTGCTGCGCAGTCTCGTCCTCACCCGTCTTGTGTCCTTCCGCAGCGACGATGTCATCGAGGTGGCCCGACAGCGCTTCCGCAGTCACATAAACGGCACCAATCCGCTGCCCGCCGATCTGCGCACCACCTGCTACAAGGCGGCGCTGCAGGACGGCAATGAGCGGGTTTTCGAAGAGATGCTCGCCCTGTACCGCACCACCGATCTGCACGAGGAGCAGGATCGCATCTCACGGGCCCTCGGCTGCAGTACCGATGTGAAGCTGCTGCGTCGCGTCATTGATTTTGCCATGTCGGTAAGTGTGCAAGTCTCGCAAAATATTTGTGGTTCCGGGGGTATCATCCATCTTCTGCTCCTTAGGGTGAAGTGCGCGCCCAGGACTCTGTCTTCGTGATAGTTGCCGTTGCCATCAATCCCAAGGGCCGTGACATGGCCTGGGAGTTCTTCAAGAGCAACAACAAGCAGCTCCTCGAACGCTATCAGGTAAGCCTTGCAGTCGTACAGTTCTTTGCTTCCAAATGGATTCTTCATTATATTGTGTTTTTAGGGCGGCTTCCTGCTCACGCGACTGATCAAGTATCTCATCGAGAACTATGCCTCCGAGGAGAAGGCCAAAGAGGTGGAGGAATTCTTCAGGGTAACACAGATACCCGGCTGCGAGCGTACCGTCTCTCAGGCCGTGGAGACAATACGCCTGAATGCCGCCTGGCTGGAGCGTGATCGCGCGAAGCTATCCACCTACCTGAAGAGCGTCTAGACATGGTCTCGCCCTCGAGCATACCAAAGCATTTAACAACCGAATCACAACAGTAACCCCCAACAGCAGACACACAATACAGCAGCAGCAAACCACACCAGCAAGTTCAGCAGCAACCGAACCACCACCGCCGTACCGCTATCGGGCCACAAAAGTCACAAAAAACACACACACCCATCTCCCATTTACACAAGAGGACCAAATAGTCTTTATTCAAGGATCCAACCACACCCACACCCCCCACTCACACTCTACAAACCACAAAGCAGCAAGACAACGATTGACTCCCCAATGGATTCCAAACAGAAACAGAACACAGAGAACCCCTAGCAGCATTTAAAGCTTATGGAATGTATCTCGTTTCCCGTAACCGCTCCCCTGGTGCATAACCATGCTGAAATTATAAACTTGTTGAGTTTATTACGATAAATAAATGCAATTTCTAGGAAACGTTAAAGAAAACGTTGAACAAAACTGAAAATTGGGAATATTTTGGGAGCAACATTTTTCTGGTAAACCGAACATGAATCTAACAAAACTCTGAGTTGGTAAAATTGGTAAAATTCTGAGCTGTAATATCAACCTTTTCTACTAATCATCGATTGATCAATCTATTCTGAAGACGAGTCTCTGAAAATAGGGGAATATGTTAAACAAAATTAGCGATGAGATCAAAATGTTCCTGTAAAAATTACAAGATTTATACATTCTTTGAAGAAAACCATCCCTAAAATCCGTAGACCACAAATCCCGAAAGAGCTATCCGTTTTCTGCTGGAAAATTAGTAAATCTACTACCATTTGTTAGATCCGAACCTAACCAAAACCATCTCCATGGAAAAACCAACTCAACATTCCACATTCTATTATAAATAAGGATCAAATTTATTTACATACAGGACGCCGCGATGGAGGATTCTATTTAATTTTCATCTCATCGTTGTTATTGTTGTTGTTGTTGAATTCCAATGTCTGATTCTTGCGCTTGAGCTCCTGGCAGTGTGTCCAAAACGTGACCAACCTCTGGTCACTGTTCGAGCAGAACTCACGGAAATCCTTGAGCATTTTCAGCTGAAAGAGCTCCCCATCGGCCGAGTTGCTGATCGTTTGGGCCTTCCACTTTTTGTTGGGTATCATATGGTTCCAGGACCACAAGAAGCCCACCTTTTTCGGCACATTCGTGTTGTTCGTGTGGCCATAGACGCAGCGCGTGACATTTGCCTCTTGGAGGGTGGGCGACTCGACCTGATAGTTGTTGGTGGCACAGCTGCGAGAGGGATATAAATAAGATTAAGATTAAGAGTTATTCATAGGAGATCGAATTAATATCGTACCGAATCAAGGCAAACATGTTGCCTGTACAGTGAACATACTGGTATTCCTTGGGCAGCTGAAAGGAAATGTTTTGATTAACATATTTATCGATTTCACATATAGGTTCTACGGCTTCACTTACGTCCTTGCCAATGCTATACTTCTTCTCCAGAACACAGGGCAGAAATCCAAACTTGGCCAAGATGGCTTCTTGAAGGAACAGCATGCGATCGGATCTGCTTTCCTCGGGGAATTCTGCGGGAAAACATTGCAAAAGGAGCATGATGATGACCCCATGGCTTCAATAAATCTATATCCTCCTGCATACCATCGAAAAGAGCCGCTCCATTGGGCAGGAATGTAACACAGAGTGGAATGAATATGGGTCCCCTCAATGGATCCGATTTCTTTGTAAATGGTTCGGCCATAGGATCCGCCGGCACCGATACCAAAAAGTTGAACTGATTTGCCTTTCGCATCCAGCCACCGATCTGTGATCGGAGAAGATTGGGTTACAGGTCAAACGATGCCATTGAAAGTATTTGTTTTGCTCACCAAATCGGACACAATCGGACCCGAGGAGGTCACCCATTCGACCACAATCTCGAAGGCAAAGCCCGGCTGCAGCACAGTGTGATGCTTCACATGGCCCCACTCCATGCGATCGCTCTTCTGGTTCACATCGATCTCCAAATGCGACTGGCGATAGACGCGCTCTATAAAATATCATTAAAGCTACGATTTCAACAGTAAAAGATGATGGTGTGCATGGAACCTACTATTACTGCAATAATCCGTCCAGGACTGCGGTGCCGGCGAGTCCCTTAGGAAATTGGGGACTGGTGTGATCACTGGCTCGTCGTGCCACAGGAAGTTGCAGCCCTGGAACTCGATCTCCAGCCATTCATTCACAAAGGCACAGTAATCGTTCAATGGCGGGGCATAATCTGTTCGTGGAATATGATGGTTAAAACCGATTTCTAGAAGGAATTCAAATACTGAACGTACCTTTGGCATTCTTATCCTGCTGTACAACATAGTAAAACACAAATCCTGCCACCACGGGCTTGGTCCAGTCACCAGAAGCATGACAGATCATGCGTTCCCTTCAGAAAGAAAACATTTTAGGAATGGAGCCGCGTCTCTACTTGTATACCCGGTACCCAGCCGATGACTGCCGCATGCTCTCTGTCTCTCTCTCTTTCATATTTCACACCAAGAGATAGAGAGAGAGAGAGAGAGAGATAGAATGAGTTGGCTCGTGGAAGGGAGCCACTGCTAAAGGATTCGTTCATTCTGGCTTTAATATTGATGCGATCTGATCCAGATTCGGCAGTCTACGGTCATTCTCTACGATTCTCTACAATTATGGATGCCACAGACTTTCGTCTTTGGTTGGGGCGGGTTGAAATTATGAAATACACTCGTAACAGTGTGATATCACAGGAGTCTGGATATAGAATTGGGTGGCTCTAGCTCTTATAGTCTCTGAGATCCCGAAAACGCTTCCTTCTGGGTGCTACACGCATCCAGTTCCATCACAAAACTAATATATCCCTAAACTCTTCGAGTACCGGGTATAAGAACGGGTTATCTATAATGAACACCCACTTGCGCATGGCTTCCAGGAGTTCCAAGGGGTGTCTTCCATTATTGAGGCGTGTCTTCAGCCACATCAACGCATCGTAGGACAGGAAAGTGCAGGAGGGCAGTGATTGAGTTGGAGAGAAGTAGCCCACACCAGTCACAGGATGCTTCATGGCGTCAAAGATCTCCAAGAGTGTGGCATTGGGACTGAACTTGATGTCCACGGGGAAGCTATCAAAGCAACAGAGATTAGCAATTGAGGGGATCACTCGAAAGTCTCGAAGGACTCACCCATCATCCTGATCATCTCTGGCGGCCAGTCCAGCGGCAGCGGCTGCATCCGTGGCAGGAAAGATACGCGATATCCGGCCGTTGTCGAGCTTTGGACGTGCATTTATGCTATCAAATAAGAGAGGGAATAAGGATTAATAAGATCTGGGGTGGTTCGTGCCACTGTCTCTGATGGATCCGATCCTCTGCCATGGTGGGGTCGCGTGTGTTTTTGTGTAGTGGTGTGTGGCTGGTGTGTGGCTGGTGTTTGGTGGATTCGGCAAGCCAATTGCATTGTTGGTTAGGGATTTTCGGGTGGTTTGTGTAGTGGAGGGGGAGTGGATTGTTAGGTTGCAACTACGAGTAATGCAAATGATGATTGGGGCGGGGCAGGCTGGGGTGGGGTGGGGTGGGCGAGGAGGGTATTGGTGTGTGGCACAAACCTTTGCTGCGGTGAATTTAATATATTATGATGCTTTTCTGTGATTCTAGGAGTGTCATGCTGCTGGAAAGCCAAATACCAAATAATATTATATCAAAAATATACAAAAATACAAAAACGAAAAGTAAATGAAACAAAGTATCCAAACAGAACAGAAAACCTATGTACAGGTGGCAGGGGGGGGATGCACAAAAACAGGACTACAATACAGATAGCTGGCCAAGAATATACAATATACAAGAGACTTAACTCCTCAAAGGAGAACACCAATCTATATGCAATACCAACGATTGTGGAACACAGCTCACGTTCTCTTTGTTAGGCTTTTGTGCTCTACAATGTTTGGTAGTACTCGTACACCTAGTAGTAGAAACAATAGCCACCCGAATCCCTCACAGCGGATCGTGCAATTTATACAGAGAAATATATGGTGCGTGTGTGTTTTGCGTGTGTGCTTGTGTTTGTGTGTGTGTGTGAATGTGTGTGTGTGTGTGTGTGAGAGGTAGAGAAAGGGAGTCCTTAGATCTAATATTGGAATGGAATCGATATAAAAACCTGGGTCGCTTCTCCGGCAATCGATTGCTACCGACTCGCTCCCGGAACGGAGAGTTCATGAGTCCCTGCCATGACAAGGCATGACATGAGCGATTTTGGATTCGGGTCAAAGACACAAGAGAGACATTCATTGGAAAGAGAGACAAAAACATTAGGTAAAGAGCAGTACAGTAGAGCTTATCAATAATTTGAAATTGATATCGAACCGTGCGCAACGATTGAAAAAAATTAAAAACGGATTTGATTTGAGTTAAATTGAATTGATTTGAAACAGAAAAAGTGCGCAATGCATAACAACAGAACTGAACAGAACTGAACAGAAATGAACAGAACAAAACAGATAGAAACAAAAGTAAAACTTAAACGTTAGATATACAATATTTGTTGTTGAGAATAATTTGAGTAGATTGATAGATAACCTGATTAGGCTGTGGCCTGGATATAATGCTCGTACTGTGGCGTCGCTTGGTTAGACTGTGGGCGGTGGGGCTGTCCTGTAAGAGTAAGTGATGCGAAAAATGCTCGAATAACATCAAGGATAAGCTCAAACGGAACTGAGAGCGGGCTTGCTTTGCTTTCCAATTGGTTCTCTCTCTCTCTGTTCTCTGTTCTGTGTTCCATTTGTTCCCTCAGTTCACATCTCTACTCTCTAATCATCATGCATTTCGGCTGCAGGCAGGAAGGAGTGAACTGAAGGATCAAAGGATCAATCCCCATCTCTAGGGAATGCTTATCGATTGATCGACATCACTAGCAGGTGGATTAGTCAATTGGAGGACACACTTGGAAGTTGGGGGAGCGGAGGGTGGGGGAAAAAACTAAGTAAAGTAAATGAACAGAACGGGTAACGCAACAGAGCTTCACAGAATGCAGAAAGGCCCCAAAAGAAGGGGGCAACAATTTCAATCTTACTCTCGCCTTGCGCACAAACTGTCGCTTCAGCTTGCTGACGGCCTCGATCAGCCGCACAAAGTCATCCACCTGCTCGCTGGTATTGTCCACGGTGACATCGGGAAAGATATCACAGCGCTGGCAGCTGGCAATCTTGCTCACAATATTCTCGCGGGGCAGCAGGTACATGCGATAACGCCAGTATTTCAGACTCTGTGGAACGTATATACAGCCAGATATTAATCTACTATATTCAAAGCTTCAGACATCTAAGACACACCTCCATTAGTGGATAGTCGACATCGCCACGCGTGCAAATATACAGATCCATGTGGTTCCAGTTGAAGTTCTCCAGTTTCTCCGTGGTGAAATTCACCCCAGAGATCTCGTACGTCTCGTGCTGTGGTGCGTGGAAGCGATACCGATAGTCCACATTGATGGGAGGATAGGGGTGCCTGAAAGTATAACATTTCGATAAGATCATCAGCATAGCCATCGTAGCCCTAGAGCATCTTCTCACCTGGGTCTGTAGCCCGTCACCGTAATGACAGAGCCAATTAGCGAGATCTTGTGGAAGATCCTACCGATGGACAGCAGATACTCCTTGTTGCTCTCACTGGGCTTTACCGGCAGCACTGCCGAGGTGGCCGGAACGGCAGATGGCCCACTGGCGGCGCATGCCCCGCCAGAGCCACCCACCGATGGCCTCTCCTCGCCGACAATCAACTGGAAGCCTTGGGCCAGGCGCTGGGACACAATCTCCTTGCACACCTCTTCGGTGGAGAGCGGCTTGCGGTAGATGGCCCTGCTCTGGGCATAATCGTGGTTCACATCGTCCGGCAGCAGCGTGTAGTCGGAGATCACATAGTCGTTGTGCAGCGATCGCTTGTCGGGGAAGTAGTCCGTGGTTATGGGCAGGCAGGCGGGGATCGTGAGCGATTTCCAGTCAACGCCTGCAAGCGGAGCCGCCAAGAGATTAGCGATTGTCCACAACGAGCGTTGCGGGTGTGAGAGGTGTCAAGGAGTACGCAAATAGAGAAAGCCAACGCCGCGATACAAAAGTAAATCAAAAATAAATCGCTTAAGCTAGAAAGGAGAGAGAGAGAGAGAGAGAGGGAGAGGGGGAGAGAGAGACCAAGGTGCTCCCGCAGCTACGGTAATCAAAATCAAAGGAGGGTAGGATCGGATCCAATGGAACAGGATGTGGGACTATGGGACTGTGGCCCTGTGGGCTGATCCGCCACCATCGGATGGGTTAGGCGTGTGGTGCGTGCATACAAGATACAAGTGGGCGTGGGCATGGGCGATAGCGAGGGCGAGGGCGTGCGTGGCATGCTACACTACAGAGCTACAGAAACGGCAACGTGCTTCTCCATAAAAGGAACCACCGCCCTTTGGGTGCGTGCATGTGGTGTGGTGTGGTGTGGTATGGTGTGGTGTGGCGTTGTGTGGATAAGTGCGGGGTGCATACCATTCTACCAGTGGGTTTGGTTGGTGTTTGTTCTACGATTTAAGCTATAATTTATTTGTGGATGAGTACTACATGCATACGGCGTAGGAGTAGTAGTAGGAGCTGGTGGGTGGCGCGCGCTGGGTTAAGCGGGGGTGGTGCGGGGGTGAGGTGCAAAGCAAAAGGTAGTCTACTGGCGGCATATCCTTCCTATCCTTCCCTCTGGTAGGTATGTTTGCTCATCATTTATTTCTTGATTAACATCTCCCTCCTCCATATAGTAGAATAAATGGCTAAAAAACAATTCTAAAGATTACCAACAAAATCTATATGTATTTCAGCTTAAGCAAACCTTCCTCAGGGTTTTTATTATAGTTTCAACCCTCTATAAGACATCTTAAAGGGTTTCCTCGGGGAAATTCGCATAAAAAATCACTCTTTATTGAAATCTTAGGAGTTTGCTTAAAGCAAAGCATCTGTAAACCTACAAATATGCGATTTTACTATCATTTAAATACCAAATGATTGTCTACACTAATCCGCTCAATGATTTTCTGGTCAAAATCCCCATTTAAAGATAAAACATGGCATTAATTCTTTAACTTTCAAACAGGAAATATATTGTACCCAATGAACCGGTAAAGCTAGGCTCTGTAAACCCTATAAAACTGGTCAAAAACTGCTTCAAAATTATATATTAACTTATTAAAAGAATCTATGGCAAAGACAAAGCTCTGATAAAACAGACAATCCTTATGATATTACACCAATCTAAACCTTTTAGAGTTCTGCAATCAAAGCAACAACAATAAGCAGCCTCTACATGGAATCAAAGACTATAGAACACATAGAGAACAGATATCGGGTTCCATAGAAAGATCTAAACAACTATTTATTCTATAATCCTTGATGGGACACTACTCCTTATAATAGTTCTACAAAAAGCTATATTCTACAGATACAAAATAGACAAATACAATGCAATTTCAGGCGTATCTAAGATCTACTGTTCTTCCAAATAGATATTTGTATATATATATCTAAATTATGTGTATGTGTGTGCGTGTGTGTGTGTGTGTGTGGATGCTTTGCTAAATGGCTTTTTGTACAAAAAAAAAAAGAATACGAGTAGATACTTGTGAAATATTTGTATTCCAAACCTATGATGATTTTTCCTTTGCCAACAACCTCGGCCTCGGTTGGAGCCACCGCCGCCGGGTCGAGCGGGTGGGAGTCGCCTCGAAAGTGATGCTCGCTCTCGACAATGGGCCGCAAATGTTTGCCCGCCGCCGCATTCGCAATAACTAAACAAACGATCGATGTGGGTGGGTGAGGGTTTTGGAATATTTTTATTTTCATTTTGTTAGATCCAATTCGGAGTTCGTTGATTGATTGATTGATTGATTGATTCGTGGCTCGCAGATGGCGGTGGGAATTTGGCGAATCATACATATAGTTAATTAAAAGTTCAGTTTTCGTTCGGTTTTGTTCACGCAGTTAGGAATGGGCTACGTAAAATGCATTAGTTCGGTTTCGATTTGAATAAAATATATATATACATATACATATATATTTATGGATGGGGGGAGGGGCTATGGCTTCAAGGACTCGAGGGGTGGGTGCGGTTAGTGGGAGCTACTATTTTAAACTACTCTTTCGACCACAGGAATGCGGTCGAATCTCAACCAGAAAGACCACAGAGCTGACCAAAAGGCCAAACATAAAAAGAGTGAAGGCTGGGGCCAGCAGATTGAGCGCCAACGAACGAATATCGTGAAGGAACTCCTCGGCGGTGGCAAATTCCCGAATGTAGCCGCTGAGGCGGGCACGATGATAGCTCGCCTCCAGCCACACATCCGTTAGGCCCGCCGCCTGAAACTGCAGTGAAAAACGATGCAGTGGATCCTTGAAATGCGAGTCGATGCGCAGCTGGAACTGATTCGCAAAGGTCCCATGGCACAGCGACGACAAATAGAAGCGCTTGGTCTTCAGGTAGCGCTGCTGCATGCTGTAGAAGCGCCAGCGCAAGTTGCTAATCGGATAGATGTAGCCCGCATCCATGTTAATGCGACGCATCGTGAAGGTCTGGGCATCGGTGATGCTGAACATCTGTCGGAACTCCTCCGCATGGCCAAAGGTACCCACAATGTGTCGCACATCCAAGGGTTGTACGAGAATGGGAAATGGCAGCCGGAAAAACTCCTCCAAGCTGCTGGGCAACTTATGGCTCAGCGTCACCGTCAGGAAAGATGTCAGCTTCGAGGCATACAACTCGTAAATCAAAGAGATCCCAAAGAGCACCAGGTAGCAGGACACAGTATAGACAATGCGATGGTGATGGCTCCTACTGAGGCGCCAGCCGGGGACTCCGATTAGCGCCCACAGCTGGGAGTCCCGCACAAGTAGGCGCACGCCGACAAAGTGCACCACGAGCAGGATCAACAGGACACTCAGCCACACGGACCATTGGAAGGGCAGCAAGACGTACAGAGTCCGAGAGATCTGATTATTCAGGGGTATCATAAAACAACGACGCTCCAGGCTCACTGGATAGGAGTAATCCACCTCCGGGGACACCTGCAGGGTGTCGTACATATGGGGACTCAGCTCTATGCGATTGCTGGCTATCAAGTCGATCATGACAGGCATATTTAGCCACCGCGACCCATTCACCAACAGGGGATGCAGCTTCAGGGTAACATTCAGATGGGCCATCAGCTCATTAATAATTGTTCCACCAACTCCGTTCAGCTGCAATTGCTGGTTGCGCGGATCCCGCGACCAGAAGGTGTTCGGAATATCCAGCTGCACGGGCAGATGCAGCTCGTAGCCGTTGAAGTTATTGCGATTCGGTTGGGGAAATATCTCCTGCAGATCGTACGAGGAGAGCTCCCTCATGCGTTTGATCCTCATCTGGGGATAGGGATCCATCTGGTAGAACCATCG
This sequence comes from Drosophila helvetica, assembly GCA_963969585.1. Taxonomy (NCBI): domain Eukaryota; kingdom Metazoa; phylum Arthropoda; class Insecta; order Diptera; family Drosophilidae; genus Drosophila; species Drosophila helvetica. The sequence continues at coordinate 68,090,729 of OZ018401.1, read as the reverse complement.
CTGAGCCATCACCACCAGAGCGGATCGAAATTGCAGCTGCCAGAGCAGCTTAAAGAACTCCTCCAGAGCGGGACGCGGTTCGTGCTGCTTCAGAAGAAACAACGTCTTGCTGTAGCGGCGTCCTCGAGCTCGATTCGCCTGCAATTGGATCACTGGATCCCTCGAGTGCCTGGCAAACACCACATACAGCGTATCCTCATCCAGGGAACTGAAGTGCAGTTGGGTGTCGACATCAGTGCCCGTCATTTGGGGCAGCAGTTGGAAGTGCATGCTCCCATTGGCCCTAAGCTGCCGATGAAGGACATCCAGATAGTCGGGGCTGATTGAGTCTCTGCTGTTGACAATGCTGATGGCATGCAGGCCATGCACGTATCCGATCCGGTCCAGAAAGAATGCAAGCTGCCCGGGCAGCGTAAAGTTCATCTCCTGCTCTCTGCTCTGATGCGGCAGGAGCAGCAGAATCGCTATCAACTGGAGCCACATTACTCCCATTCCATTCAAGGCAAGAGCCAAACCCAAACTGAACTGGGATACGCTCACCAGCCAGTGGCTGTCAGTCCATAAAGATATGATCTTTTAACAATCAGTTCTGTGATTACTTACCCGTGGTAATTGCTGGCGTCCACTCCTGCTCGCCGGTGGCTCCCCAGAGATACGATTTGGCCTGCGTTGCCGTCAGATTTGGGACATTTGCAGGCAATGCATTCAGCAGGGAGTTCTGTCGCCTCTTGAAAACTGCAATTGGCGGTACGACAGGGACATACATTTCATATGGAAGGGGAATGTAATCTTTGGGCTCACTCACAGTCGATCTTTTCATCGCCCATCACAAAGCTATGCGAGGACACCGATTTGCTTAGCATGGAGTGCGTGGATAGCTGGTCGTAGTGCTCTCCCGGATCGCAGGAATACTCCTCCGTCTCATTGTTATTGATGGTGCTATTTTGGCTATTGTTGTGGATCTGCTGCAGCGGACGCTGTCCCGCTGGTACGATCTTTGCTGGCACTGCTTGGTAATGATGCTGCTGGATGAGCACTCCCGTCGGTCCCTTGGGGAAAATGTGGGTCCAGCGGCGGCGATTCGATGTCAATTTGATCGTCACTTGAGAGGGATCAAACGGATTGATTAGGGCACGTCCGGGACGCACAATTGGCGCAATGCTGACAATCGTTCGACGGGAGTTCTTCTCCGAAGCCAGTGACTCCGAGAGATTTGTGGTATCAGGCTGGTAGCAGGAGAGTAAAACTTATGACTGGTTTGTCCAATGGGATGAAAATTTTGAGGGACATACCAGGGCCGCCAGCATGGCAGAGGTGCCATGATGTATATCCGGATCAGACATTTTGCGTCGCATGGCCGGGATCTGTGTGGGCGTGAGATTCTCCCAGTCGTTGTTGCGATATGCATATGTTTCCAGACTAGGAACCGAGGTCTTCTTGGCCCTAACTACGCGCTGAAGGGAGCTGAAAGGAACAGAGGATTCATCAGAGAGAGAGGGGGATCAGAGATTCAACCCAGTTGAAGGCCTACCAGGTGCTCTGTGCCGGCAATGGCTGAAAGATCTGCTCATCATATGCATCATAATCGAAAAGAGAGTTGTGCTTGTACTCCGACTGCTTGCAGCTGAGGAAATTCCTCTCATTCTCCTCCCCCTCGTCCGCGTTGAGCGCTTGATCGGACACAAAGAGCGGCAGCTTGATGCGTGGTATGAAACTGGAGTACGCGATCTTCTTGTTGGTGGAATAGAAGCTCAGATTGATCCAATGCGGCAGGGAGTAATCATCGGCGGAGGTCAGGGTGGTGTCTTTGTTGTGGAACTTCAACAGCGGCACTGCATGCAGCGGCTGCTCGCCCACGCAAACCAGATCGCTGCCCACGCCATTGTCGATGATGCGCTGCTTGGTGATGTTTGTCAGCTCCCTGTCCACCGAGAAGACACCCACGCCGGGTGTAATAACCACCGAGAGCTGTCCGGTGCGATCGAATGTGCGATCCAGGTAATGTTTCTCGAAGGTATTCAACGAAATATTGAGAACCTCAAGGAAATTGCCCTGCGTGGCCGTAGAGTTTGTGGCCGGGGGGATTTTCATGTGCTGGCGCTCGTGATAGCGCAGCACTGTCTCCTGGTAGGAGGTGAAAAGCTTCCGCAGCTGCCCCAACACCGTGCACCAGTCGTCGTTGCGCTCGTTCTGAATCGCCACGCGATAGAAATCCTCGTAGAAGCGACCCTTGTAGTCCAGCTGCAGGCAGTCGCGCATGTGCTCTGGGAACTCATCCAAGCTCTTGGCCGCATAGAAGGTGCGCGAGAACAGGACGATGGTCACCTCGTGGTTGCAGCTCAGCTTTTTCCACTTTTGGAAGAGTTCGGTGAGAAAGCCATTCACTGCCTTCTCGAAATACAAGTCCCCATGGATGTCAAAGTCCCACATTTCCGAGGACATCTGCAGGAAGAGGTACACCATGGAAGTGCTGCTGCGGAAGACGATCTTTGTGTCGTCGGTGATGACGCCGCTGGCCACGCGTTCGCCCTGCGACCACATTTCGTACACCTGGCAGCGTATCTGCATGTCGTTGTAGTCAATCTTCTTGTTCACATACACACACGTGTCCGTCTGCAAGGGCAAAGGGCGTAAAATAGAATCCTCAACGGATGCTGGCCTTGCTTTTCTTACCAAATACGTTTTCAGGCGCCACATCTCCGAGCGGCCCATGTACTGATCCTTGAAGGTAATCTCTATGGAGTCGAGGGCCACATCGGCCGGATTCACTATCCGCATCACCACATTCGAGTAGGGCCGCAACTTAAAGGCAATGGCAATGCCCGACTCGATGCTTATCGCGTCGCGGCCACAGCTGCCGCTGAACTCTGTGATCTGCAGGAGCAGATGCGTGCCGTTCTCGTCATCTGGGACATAAATCTCCACCACATCGCCTACATTTGCGTTGGGATGGTCCTTCAGGTTCATCACCAGGTCCGCATCTGCCCGAAAATATTCAACAGCAGTCGATGTGAAATTTGCGCAATTTGTATGCTCACACTTTTCACGTGTGTTTGCTTACCGTACGACTTGTTGCAGCCACGAGTGTGTGTATTCAGCTTGTAGAGCTTCATTTTGTTGATGCGCTGGCCAACGCAAACGCGATTAAAATGTTTAATTAACAGGGCAGTTACTTTATTCGCATTCTGAAATCTTCTTTTTTTTTCGTGTTTTGTTTTGATGTGCGCTCCTTCTCTGTTCTTTGCTGTTTTGGTGTTGTGCAACGACGCAAGGCAACCTGCTGTTGTTTATACGAGACGGGAGTTTATGAACACCCAAACAAAGCCAGTTGCCATTTTACATAGTACAAATAAACTGTTTTGTTTAGATGAGGGAATGCAATGCCATTTTCATCGCATTCATTCCCAGTAGTTGCTTTCGTTGGTTCCGGGAAAGTTTTTATTTTGTATTAGACTAGTGTTGGGCAACGTTGAATTTCCCATGTCATGTCCATTCCATGGTTTATGCGAAGCATAAATTCAAGGAAAAACCCCATTCCATATGTTTGTATACACATTTGACCATGAATTTAATCAAAGCAATTAGAGACTCGAAATTAACACAGTTTGATTGGTTGTTGTTTCCAATGAATAATTTTATTGGGTCGCAAATATCAGTGAGTACATTTCGACAGTAAATTTTGTTAAGACAGTCGCCATTAGTCGCCTGGATATAATAAATCCTCAGTTCAAATAATTCGCATAACATTATGCACTTGGACTCCTCAACGCAATCCATCATCTACTCTACTCCTCCTCCTCCGCCAGGGTTCGGGCTCGTTTCGCAATTTATTTGTTGATTAGAACGCTACTCCTCCGTCTTGAAGCCGTCGCTGACGACAAAGATCATTTCGGGCTGATAATTTTGCATTTATTATAATCAATTTTGTTTGTTGTTTTTACTACTTATAGCGAGGGTTATGTATACATTTGAAGGCGTTGCATTCGCTTTAATTGGGGGCGTCGGGGGATCAGATCTAACGTTTGGGTCGCTCTCCAGGATGCGCGTAACTTAGTTTTTTGTGTGTACTTTAGTATGAATGAGTTTGGGGGCATGTGGCATGGGGAGGGGTGTTCGTGTCGTTGTTGTTATCGTTATGGCCATCGTTCGTTCTCGTCTCATTCAAAATATCTCAACACTAAGCTTAAACATTAGACAGAACCACGGAAACAGACTCCTAAAAGCTAACTAAATACGTACGGTCTACGATTAAACATTAATCACTAAGTTTTGGAGACATTGATGGGGGCGGGGACGACGTTAAGGGAACATCTCTCGACTATGAGTTTTTTACATTGCCACTGTGGCCAGGACGACGGTAATGTCATCTGGCTTGCCACCCCGTGCCTGTATATTGTTGCGACGAGCGCTGAGGGCAAAGGGCGAGAGGAACTCGCTGTTGAGTGACAGCGTGCGGGCCATCAGGGCCAGACTGTTGGCCGTCATCTGTAGCTTGACGGGATCCCGTTCGCCCTCCACATCGCGCAGCACATCCAGCATGAGGTCCTCGGGCACATTGTCGAAGACGCCATCGGTGGCGATGAGTATAACATCGCCATCCTCCACGGGGAAACTCATGGTGTCCGCCGACTCAGGACTATCGCTCAGCACGTTCGGGCCATGGCCGGGCGGGGGCAGAGATAGCTGGAAGGGCGTGTTGAAGTAGTGCTGTTGCTCCTCAGACTTGTGCACCACCTCGCCCTGCCGCACCACCATGAAGCCACTGTCTCCGATATTGGCAGTGTGCACAGTTTTCGTCTCCCGATTGAGGATTAGCACGCAGGCAGTGCTGCTGCCCAGAATGGGCTTCTTCTGCTCCATCAGCTCGCAGTAGCTGTACGCCAGCAGATTGACAGGTCGTTGCGGGTTAAAGTGACTGCACTGCACCAGGCGCTCGCATGTGCGCATCAGGAAGGAGGAGAACTCGCCCGGATCGATGCCGTAGCTGCGCCAGCCTCCGACGCCGTCGGCCACGCCCATCACATCGGCCTGCTCTGTGGATGCCTTGAACCAGGAGTCCTCGCCATACTTTCCAGGCTTGTACTTGTGGCGCAGGTTGTCCTTGGCGAATCCGCAGACCACTGACACGAAATGTGGCCGCGGTGAGGCAGACTTGAGAGCACCTTCGCCACCCTTGCTGGCCGCAGCCCCAGTGGCAGACTCCAAGAGTGTGGAAAAGCTGCTACGCAGGGCCCGCGATATCATACGCGATGTCCAGTGAAGCGAATGCATCGCTCAGAAAACTAGTGTGGTCTCGTGGTTTGGTCGGTCGCTTCAATTTGGATTTTCACTTTTCGTACATATAGATATCGATTTTACAACTTGTCGTGCATGGAAAACGCGTCGTTTGGCATGAGTCGCATGCCCTGCTGCCGTCTCAATAACTTTTTCGGTGATTAAACTCACAATTTTTCGAATTTTCTAATTTACGTTCCAATTAAATGCGAAATGTTATGTGATACTCTTTTTATCCACACCTCCGTCAAATGTCACTTTAGCAGTGCTCAGCAGTTCATGATGATTGAACGAACTTAACCCACTCAATCCCCCTCTATTTTTCCAGGTGAAAAACTTGAGCTAGAGCCCGGAAAATAATACTGTATGTAAACGCTGCTTATAGATTCATAGTGACCCCCATATTTTTCATCTGAACTGCGCTAAAATTCTTCAAGTTTCATAATTTTCGTGGCGTGTATTTTAACACCCACTGGTCGACAATGGGCTAATCGGTATAATATTACAAGCTAGCAAGGACCCTAGCCTTGAACATAGTTTTATCCGATTGATGAATTATTTTTCAACTGGATTGGCTAATTTTAAGAACTCCTTTTTATTGGATTGTGTCTAAAAAACAGATTTAAAATATAAAAGGTCAACGAAAATGTACACTTTTTACATGGTAACTACACGGTAACTACACATTTGGATCCAGTCACGTTTTCCAGCACTAATTGAGGATCAGGTGTCTGCGCGCGTCTAACAAAACAGAACAAAACTCGTCTTCAATAGGAGCTACGAATCTTTATACTGAAGAAGATACCGTTCCCGATAATCATAAGACTTCCCGAAATGTCTTGTTTTAAAGATGGCATATACTACGCTCGCATAACGAGTCAAAATGAACAGCGCTCGATTCTGGCGGGCTTCGAAGCAGACGTCAATCTAATAAGCATTAAAACCATTGGTAAGTGAGGCATATCATATGATGGACCACACCACCTAAAATTAGACTTTATCGAACCTACAGCGAATCAATATGGTATAAAGGGCCAACATGTTTTAAGTTCTGAAGACAAAGCTATCATCGCAAACGATATCGCCCTGAAAATGGTGCTGGAGAGAAACAGTACGCTTATACTGTCGGACTACATGGAGTATTTCAGTGCTTAAGTTGCTGACGACGATGCGGCTAGTTACGATTATTAATTACAATAAAATGGAAGCAACCAATGCTCTGAAGTCCACATATTCCTTATACACAGCTTTTTTCATACAGAACGGATTTTGTTTCCATCAAAAATGGATGAAAGGGAACAATCCCAGCTGTCTACCAGGAAACAACCACAGCATTGCTCCTCCTCCAATCCACACTTTCGCCGCCTTTTTCGCGACCCCTTGTTCCGTGAGCAACTTTGGCTTGTTCTTTGCTGGGAGAGTTAGAAGCGTTGAGCCGCCCACGCTGCTGCACTCCTATCACAGTTTTATCAGTTTCCCCGATCAATTAAATCGTGTTTTTCCCCTTATATCACCTACACATACATATTAGAGCCCGCACGAATGCATTTGAAACAGCAAAACGAGACACTCATACACTTACATATGTACATGGGCCGAGATGCTTGTACAGGCTTGAAATTACGGTAAATGCGAATGCGTGCAAAAGAAGAACCAAGAATAAGCAATATTATCGTTAATATGACCGTTTTGAAAAGTGATATCGAATTGGTATATCAATTTTCGTCCACCTCTAGTGGTCGCTGTTAACTTTAACAGTCCACAAATTGTTGTTTTTCGCAAAAAATTCAGGTTTACACGCATTTTATTTACGCAATATTTAGCCTTTGTTGGTAGTGGTTCTAAACAAATACAAGAATTGTTGCTAGTGGTTTTTGACCCAGTTTTAAACGCGAAGGCTTGAAAAGAAAGCCACCTTAACAGTCACAACAAACGCGAAGTGGTTGTCGAGTGTTGGTGTTGTCTGTGGTGGTGGTGGTGTTGGTGTTGGTAAACGTAGGCAGCGAATTGTCGTGTCTGTGTGTGCCATTGGCATAGAAAATTTTGCATATACACATACAACACAAGCACACGCACACATGTAGACAGTAAAAATAAAATAAACCTAAAAATAATACATAGCTATATAATATACAATAAAAATATATTGCAGATACAAACAAAATTTATCGACTCACGGTACGGTTGTACGGTTGTGTATGAAATTGGAAAGTGCACAAAAATTGCAGTGTACATAACGGTATTACATACACATCTCTGCATGCATGTGTGCGTGTGGAGGAGGAGTCTCAATGGTTGTTTGATGTTCAGTTTTTGGAGCACAAACAACAGTAGTCGAAGCGAACGACGTCGACGACGCCGCTGGTTGGAGCTGTAGTTTTGGAGTTTTGGAGCAGAAGCTATGACGACGCGTGACAATGTCGTTTCCAGTCGCTTGTCCAAATTGATGCTCAACAATGCCACCAGCAGCAGCAGCAGCACCACCACCAACAGCCAGACGCCTGCCTCCATGGTGCAATCACCCACATCGCCTGGAGAGCAATCCGAGCTGAATCAATTAAAGCGCGACGCTGATCCGCAGTTTTCGCGCTTTGCCGACTATTTTGTGATATGTGGCCTGGATCTGGACACGGGCCTAGAGCCAGATCGCTTTGCAGGTGCGTCTCGATCCCAGTGATTGTTTGGGAAAAGTACTAAAGTTTTTCATTGGTTTTTCAGGGGACAATCTGCACTGTTCGCCCCTGGATCGGGCGTACAAGAGCAAACCCCTGGCCCACTATCCCGAACATGTGGCCTGGAACCCCTTTGATGCCCATGGAATATGCATGGTAGGTCCACTCCCCATCCCCATCTAGCTACTCCATCCGCTATCCATATTCCATATTCATATGCTCCATAATTGAGCTCAATTGGCTGCCCTTTTCGATGGAAATTCATGCTTGGCTGGCATCGTGCTCATTGATACGAGTGTCGGTGGGGGAGAGGTGAGGGGAGGGAGACGCGAGACCAGAGACGAGACTGAAGTAGCATTTTTAATTGATGCCACATTGCCATCGGAAAGCAGCCACGACACGACGATGACTACGTTGTCGACTTTTTCCCTCACTCCATAATCATCTTATCATCAAATGAATCTCTAGCCATGTGTGTGCCCGCTCCCCATCAATGGATTTTATTTATAACTTTGAGAAATCGTCTTATCTAACAATCGTATTTCTGTATTTCTGCGCCTGTAGCTCTCGTTGCCGCAGGGCCTGCGCTTTCGTACCCAAAAACACAACATTGAGCCGAGATTCCATTCGTTCGCCACCACGCGGGAGGATGGCAAACGATGCTATGGCTTCAGTCTGGTCTTCTACGAGGAGATACGCAATCGGAATATCTGTGGGGCCATCCACACGCTCCAGTCCATGTTCATTACGGAGCTATCGAATGGCCAGCAGACGCATTCGTTGAGTCGCGTCAAGCAAGATGGTCCAGTGAGTCGATCCCTGCCGCGACACTTTAAGGTGGCGGGACAGGCACCGCAGTCCGCACAAAGCTACTACGACATCAACAAGGATAAGTTGTATGTGGCCAAGAGCATTTCGCTCATTTGTCAGGCTCCCTATGCCTTTGCAGCGCAGATATTTCTCAAGAATCTGTACAGGTACATTGGATTACAGGAGCGGGAGCAGGAGGCTTTTCTCTGGAAACCATATTAATCCCTGTTCTTTGTAGATGTCTTCCACGTCAGCCTGGTGCTGGCATCAGTCTCGAGTCCTATGTCTACAACATTCTCTATGAAGTGATGCTACCTCAGCCGGGCAAATCCATACGCGTTTATTTGCCACCCACAGAGCCGCATTTGTCGGCCATTGCATTGATCCTGCAGCGTCCGTTGCTGGCCACGGAACTGCCGCTCCTCGATTTCCCTCTGCGCCTGCTCTTCAAGTACCTGGGCGTAGAGTGCGTCATACAGCTGCTCACATGTGTGCTGCTGGAGAACCAGGTGCTGCTGCGATCTACAGGTAACAGAAGATGCCAAATCGCTTTATTGCTCATTCCTGATTCCTCATTTCCGTCTCCTTTTCTCTTGTAAAGACTACCAAAGACTCATGATTGTGGGCGAGTGCATAACGTCGCTGCTCTTTCCATTTGTTTGGCCTCATGTCTATGCTCCCATTCTGCCCGCTGCTCTGCATCATTTCCTGGATGCTCCGGTACCGTTTGTGATGGGATTGCATGCCGGATGCGAGGCGGCGCATAAGATTGGCAGCGAGGCGGCCCTGTGCTTCGTGGACATTGACAAGAAGCACATCCAGCTGCCGGAGGAGTTGCCTGTGTTTCCCCACAAGCAGGATTTTATGGCGGAGATCAGTTCGGTGCTGGACAAATTCGAGATTGAGCGAGATCGCGATCAGGAGCCCAGTCTGAAGAATGGCTATGCAGGACGTGGCGGCAGTGGAGGAGGCGGCGGCGTCGATGCCATGATCTCGAGCTGCACTTTGCCCACGGGCCTGCAGGCGGCACGCCGCAGCAAGGAGCGCTTCCAGCAGCTGCAGGAGACGGTATATACGCTGTCCGGCCCCGGACAATCACCGGGTGGGGGGCCCGTAGACTACCAACCGCTGACGGCCCATCCCTCGAAGATCGATCATGTGCCGCGGATTGCTGATTTTCTGCGCCGCAAGGGAGGCATAAGAGGCACTCAGGGTGGGTCGCCTGTGGGCAGTCCCACTGTTTCGCTGTCGTCCTCCCCCGTGGGCGTCTATCACGATGTGGACGCAGTGGACGCCACCATGCCCATGCCTAGACGCATGGAGAAGCCGAAACTATCGGTCGTGGAGCAGTACTATCAGGATCTGCGCATCAATAACTCTGTGAGGGAGGTCTTTCTCAATCGCTTTGTGCACATGTTCCATGCGTATGAGTATTTCGTGATCTATCCGAATCAGGCCAAGGACGAGTGGCTGTCGAATCGCGAAACGTTGCAGAACTTTGACAAATCGTCGTTCCTCTCGGATCAGCCGGAGCACCATCGGGCGTTTTTGTCGCGCTTCCTTGAATCTCAGATGTTTGCCACGCTGATTGACAATAAAATACTATCCATGTGGGAATCGCTGCCGGATGAGCAGCTCCAGTTGTTTGATCATCGCGTGAAGCTCTTACGGTAGGTGTTTTTCCTTCACTTAGCCCTGTGATGTATCCTGGTACTAATATCTTTTCCTCAAACTTTACGCCACAGGCGCCGCCATGGTGAGAACATGATCTGCGCCACCAGCTATGAACCTTGCGTTCTCAGCCAGGACTCGCAGCAGGGCTTCGAGAAGCGACTCAACTGCATTGACATCGAGGTGACGCCTCCCAGCGAGATTCTATCCAATCGAGCGGCATATTTTCGCAGCTTTCCGCTGCTGGAGAAGGGCGTGCTGAACCAGGAGTGCGCCTCGAGGTAGTCCCCTTCTCTATGATATGTATTTTTGTATCCCCCTGCAGCACGCCTACCCGCCCACCCGCCCTCACACCCAGCCCCAGCTAACTCTTGCACTCATTCCAATAATAGTCCTCCCGAAACCCCTCCCCAAATCAAAAAAAAAAAAAAAAAAAACTGAAACCGAAACCCAAAATGTACCTAAGCCCCCGCAAAAGGCTAGCAAATTTATGATATTATCTAATGTTAGTTATACGACACCATATACCATAGAAAACTAGAAATATAGACCATAGAATGTATGTATGTACCTTTTGTCGCGCCGCGTCTTCCACATATGGGGGTAACTTCACTCCATTTCCTTTTAGTAATTTATTTGATTTGATTTTTTCTATCACTTAACAATAAATTCTGCATTTCTCAAAGCCTTAATCGAGACTTTGTTTTGTTTGTTTGTTTCGTTTTTGTATCTTTTTGTATCATTTGTAACCATTTCTATTCTGTTTCATTCTATCGTTTTTGCATGCTTTGCACCCAATAGATCACATCCTTAAACCTGATTTTTTCGAACTGTTTTCCCCACTAATCCACCTATATATGTTTCTGTTCTCGAATATCAAAATTCCAACTAATTCATTCACGGCTAACACTCATAATTAAACCAAACAAAAAATCCTCCTCTAACGCAAACAACCGGAAAACACAGAGGCAACAGCTTGCGGCGGGTTAAGAATGGGAATAAATGGAGGGCCAGGGAGATATCGCTGGACCAAAAGGCCCCCAGCGCCAATGCCATCAATCGATTGTCTGCCAATCTGACCACAGCCGATGTGAGTCCTGCCTTGATAGCCCAAGCAAATTGGACATTTGTAGAGCGTCTTCTAAAGGTAAATGCAGGAATGATGAATGATCTGTTCCATGGAGTATGATCCTACCTAAAACCACTCTTTCTTTTCCCTTTTAGGACATCAAATCAAAGACCAAACGCATGCTGCTGGAGAAAATGGGCAATGAGGCAGTGGCTTTGGGCCTCAAGGGTGACGGCATCGAGGAGAACACTCTGATAGCCAGCATGTGTGATCTGCTAGAGAAGATCTGGTCGCATGGACTGCAGAATAAGCAGGGCAAGTCCGCACTGTGGGCACATTTGCAGGCCTACATCGAAATGCAGGAGGCACGAATTGGCGGTGACAGTTCCGGCGTGGAGCAGACGCCTCCAGTGTCCAGCAGTCCAAGCAATAAGATGGCCATAGCCACAGCATCGCCAGCTCTGGCATGGAATGCAATGCGCAAGCGAATGGATTGTGAGTTCACAGGACATCCTGTGCGTTTCTCTTAATTTACAGATATTCCTCTGTCCTTTCAGATCTTTCTACATTCCAAACGGACTTTGATGGTCCACCCAGCCCTAACCGCAGTCGTTCGCGAGATCGCAATAAATTTGTGGGGCTGGAGCAGCTGTGTCCGCTGCCAGAGTCCCTAGAGTTCGATGTGAAGTAAGTGCATTGATTCTATAGTTTTCCCTTGAAGCACTTTATTGACTGACATTCGTACATGAAAAACGCATAGAAACGTATTGGCCATGGCTGATATAAAGACGCACATTGGCTATACACGCGCCTGGGTGCGTCTCTCGCTGGAGAAGAAGCTGCTGTCGCGACACTTTCGCACCCTGCTCTCGGATGAGAGCCTTCTGCGATCTTTGTACAAACGCTCGGCCTTTCTGCGCTGCGAGGAGGAGAAGGAGCAGTTCTTGTACCACCTGCTGACCCTCAATACCGTGGATTACTTCAGCTTCACCAACATCTATCCCACAACGAGTAGGTCCAAGCTAGCTTTAACCCCTGTCTGCTCTTGCCTTACCCTTCTCTCACCTTCTCTGTTGCCCCTCAGAGCTGCCCTATCGCGTTGTCATCTTCCCCTCCCGAAAGTACGGCTCCTATCACACCTCCAGCAATGTTTGGATCATGGTCTCGGGCACCATGAATGAGACACAGCGGGTGCCAGTGCCCAAGGGCTCCCTGGAGTTTATTTTTCATGTAAGCATTGACCCAGAATATTCGAGTACATACGAGTACATATCGTATATAAATAACCCTTTCTTTTGGCAGTACAAAAACCTTGGCCTCTTGACAACCATGCGCATTGGTCACGACAACTCGGGGCCCAGCCACAAGTGGCTCGTGGAGCAGGTTGTGATGCGTAATGAGGTCACCGGACACACCTACAAGTGAGACAGCAACAACCCCATCCAAATGGTTGACCCCTCCTCAATTGAAATGTTTCTCACTTTTGCAGATTCCCCTGTGGCCGATGGCTGGGCCGTGGCGTGGATGATGACTCCACAGAGCGTTTGCTGGTGGGCCAACGCATCTCGACGAGTGTGAAGAATGCCGAGCTAGTGCCAGACACCCGTACGCCGCCACGCACACGCAGTCCCAGTGTGCAGCGCCAGGAATCGCTGGCGCCATCGGAGATCCAGCACCAGTTGGGCAATTGCGTGAATGTCATTGTCAAGTGGCACTACAAACCGAGCAGGGACCGGGATGTGGGCACACTAACGAACCTCCTGTGTGGCGATGATGGCCTGGTCAAATGCCTGGAGCAGGTGTTCCTCTGCGGCTTTCGTTCAGCACGTTTCTTTGGCAGAAATCTCTACATCTGGGACTATTTCAGTAAGAGAAAAAACCAATACATCTGTAAATTCTTATTTGAACCCCGCTTTCCATTATTTTAGCCAAGGTCAAAGAGCTTTTTGAGCAGAATCTGCAGCTGGAGCTGGAGGACTCTGCCTCCAGCATGGACTCCTCCTTCAGCAATAGCAGCGGCAGTGGCAATAGTCTGCAGCGTCGTGAGATATCCAGCATCTGGCGTCTGTATGTGCAGCTAATGGACGAAATCAACGGCACGGCCCTAGGCAAAGATGGAAAGTTCCAGCTGCTGATGTGCCTGAGCCTCCGAGAGCATCTGCTGACGCGCCTCATCAAGCCGATGGCCCTCACCAAAGTTACCCAGGAGATGTACGACGAGGAGAGCTTCCTGCGGCGCCGCAATCTTCTGACCTTTCTCATTCAGATCCTGGAGCCGCTCGACGACTGCCACATTGTGCTGGAGAACTCCATTACCCAGGGCATACGCATTCCATCCCAGTGCTGAGATCAGTCAGATCAGTCCGATCCCATCCCATCCAAATCCCCTGCGACACAACACTCACAACACTTCACCCCACGGAAATTGTTTTGCAACCAGTGACCTAGAGAATACTCATATACATATGCTCTTAAGGAATCTCGGAAATACTCGAATTCGTTGTTAGATTTATCTAAGGAATCTTGCCCTTTATATACTCATACCCATACTCATCCTTATCCTTGCCATTCAATCCATTATTATGCTTGCCAAGAACCAAGTCAGACACTACTATATAGAGAGCAAACCAAAACGAGAAACGGGAAACCATGAAAATTGAAGCCAAAGTCGAAAGAAATTCCTTATCGAATTTTAAGAACATTTACTGTGCAATTAAGACGTTTACTATAACAAATTCTAAAATGTTGTTCAAAAATCTACATATACATACCTACATACACATAAACATATATATATATATGAGACGCATGTATTTATGTGTATGCGTGTGTGTGGCTAGCAGTTAAGATATTCCAATATTCTTGGTTTGGTCAATTCCAGAGTACTAATTTCAACGGTAGCTTTTGCTTTAGAGTTTTTTGTTTTTGTTTACCAAAGAACTATTGTTTTTTTATACATCATTTTAGATTTTAATTTTGTGTTTTTAAACAAGTGCAAGAAAGATATACCCAAAGGTGTTTTTAGTTTGTATTCCAGCTGTGTATGTTTACACTTTTTAGCCAAAAAATGTTTGAATTTATTACCCTAAGACACTGAAAGTCAATAAATATGCAAAAGACAGCAATTAAAATTAATTTGGTATCTATTTAATATAATTATGGGATTGGAAAGTCGCTAAATATCCAAAGAGCAGAAACCACTTGTGCGCACATCTTTTGAATTCAGGTCATCGAATAGGAGAGAAAAGTGACAGAGAAACCCACACATTTTGGCGGTTAAGAAATTTTGAAACTACTCTGCCTTAAACTAATAGTTGAATATCTATAATATTATCATTTTAAATCTGATGCCGAGAATGTAATTAACTTTTATTCCATGCAAAGCAATAAAATGTCAACAACAGTCGGAGTGGGAGCTCAAAGATCCAAATCTTCCGCCATCACGGCACAGCATTACGAACTGATGCAGCCTCACAGAAGCGCTCCCTAAAGAAACGAATTCATTGGGAAATATTTTATTCTCTTTAGATGACAAATGCTAGCGTAAACCCATTTTTTTAACTCTATTGCACCGGCTAAATATAATACAGTCTGCAAGGGACTTTAAGAGTATAATTCTCGCGTGAATGAATACTCATGAACATGTCTAAAAGGTGTCGACTGGTTATGGCGCTGGGGAAAAGTGCTAAATTATTCAAGTCGGGGTAGTCAACCTTTGCGTTTCGGGAGTGGCGATCATGACCGCTAAATCAGAACAATCACCCCCCTGGTTGGGACAGGAAGACCGAGAGTTGTACTCCACGAGGAGTACAGAATATAAAGCTTTTCTCCAGAGGTCTGTATTCATATTCTTCCGAAACAGTTGAACAATGGAGCTGCGTTTATTTTTGCTGTTTGTTCTGACGGGACTATTTCAAATTAAAGGACAAATCGTGCCGGGACTTCGTACAGGCCTCGTGCCAGTGCTGGAAAATGGCCAGATTCGAGTAGTGCAATATCTGGACATAGCAAGTACTGTCACACCGGAGACGGTCAGGGAACAATTCAGTAGAAGACATTTGAATCTGGCAAAACCATTAAAGAGTGGCTCAAGGGCCCAAACCGAATTGCCCAGATAGTAAATTAGAAAATGTTGAAAAGGACTTCAATAGTGAAATGTATTGCTGTTTAAAATGAATTTTAATATGGATTTGTTACATATCTAAAAAAAGAGCTTTATAAGGTTGATCGTTTTATTGAAAGTCATACAGACAAATTTTCTTACTATTAATTCTTCTTGGGATCTTGAGGAAAATATGCCGTTTCTATTACTTTTCTCATGACTGTAACATGTTTCAATTTTGAAATGCTTAAATTTTGAAGGAGCGGTAGAATATAAAATAAATGGTTGGGATAGCTTAAAAAGTTCTCTTTGGTTTGACGAAACAGAAATTTTACTTAACGCCTAGTACAAGCAGCTCTTTGCTTTCGATTTTGTTGTATCGGCTGCGCGGTGATGGAGTGGGGTCGTCAGAGTGGGTTGGGGGAAGAGCAATGCTGTTTCAGCAGGGACTGTTCCCTTTCATCCATTTTGAATGGAAAATAAATCTCAAGCTGTATGAATTGTTTGGATCAATTCAAAGATAACAAATTTTGCTGGCCTAGCGATTTTTTAGCTCGCTTGCGGCAGATTGTGAACGCGCAGTCAGCGGTTTTGTAATTCCGTTCTGTATGAAAAAAGCTGTATATAAGGAATATGTGGCGTTCAAAGCATTGGTTGCTTCCATTTTATTTTAATTAATAATCGTAACTAGCCGCATCGTCGTCAGCAACTTCAGCACTGAAATACTCCATGTAGTCCGACAGTATAAGCGTACTGTTTCTCTCCAGCACCATTTTCAGGGCGATATCGTTTACGATGATCGCTTTGTCTTCAGAACTTAAAACATATTGGCCCTTCATACCATATTGATTCGCTGTAGGTTCGATAAAGTCTAATTTTAGGTGGTGTGGTCCATCATATGATATGCCTCACTTACCAATGGTTTTAATGCTTATTAGATTGACGTCTGCTTCGAAGCCCGCCAGAATCGAGCGCTGTCCATTTTGACTCGTTATGCGAGCGTAGTATATGCCATCTTTAAAACAAGACATTTCGATAAGTCTTATGATTATCGGGAACGGTATCTTCTTCAGTATAAAGATTCGTAGCTCCTATTGAAGACGAGTTTTGCTCTGTTTTGTTAGACGCGCGCAGACACCTGATCCTCAATTAGTGCTGGAAAACGTGACTGGATCCAAATGTGTAGTTACCGTGTAGTTACCATGTAAAAAGTGGACATTTTTGTTGACCTTTTATATTTTAAATCTGTTTTTTAGACACAATCCAATAAAAAGGAGTCCTTAAAATTAGCCAATCCAGTTGAAAAATAATTAATCAATCGGATAAAACTATGTGTTCAAGGCTAGGGTCCTTGCTAGCTTGTAATATTATACCGCTTAACCCATTGTCGACCAGTGGGTGTTAAAATACACGCCACGAAACTTATGAAACTTGAAAAATGTATGCGCAGTTCAGATGAAAAATATCGGAATCATTATGAATCTTTAGGCAGAATTTACATACAGTATTATTTTCCGGGCTCTAGCTCAAGTTGTTCACCTGTTTTAATAGAGGGGTGTTAGTGGGCTAAGTTCGTATTTTCATCGGTATATCTTGAAAATGAGACGGTATATTTCGGTATATTTCTGTGGGTCAGTCGGTATATTGTATCGAAAAATCTGAACATCACTAATAGTGACGTGTAAAACACGAAAACAAGCAAAAATGGACGGATTTATGATGGTAAATGTTGAAATATAATAAATAATTGACTATTGCTAATAATGCCCATGTGCTGCAGGATATTATCAAGGGCATGTGCATCATGGACAATGACGGCAACCGCATTCTGGCCAAATACTACGACAAAAACATTCTGTCCACGTTGAAGGAGCAGAAGGCCTTTGAAAAGAATCTGTTCAACAAGACACACCGCTCCAACACAGAGATCATCATGCTGGACGGCCTTACCTGTGTCTACAAGAGCAACGTGGATCTGTTCTTCTATGTGATGGGCAACGCCTACGAGAATGAACTCATACTGCTGTCGGTGCTCAATTGCCTGTACGACTCCATCAGCCTCATCCTAAAGAAGAATGTCGAGAAGCGCCTGGTGCTGGAGAACCTGGAGATCATAATGCTGGCCTTTGACGAGATCTGTGATGGAGGGTGAGTATAATGCACATAGTAGCTCCCATGCGACCAGTGGGTAATGTGTCTATATATTTTAGAATCATCCTCGATGCGGATCCCTCATCGGTGGTGAAACGGGTCGATCTGCGCAACGATGATATTCCCATTGCCGAACAGACCGTTGCTCAGGTAACTAGCACACTAAATGGTCTCTTTTGGTAGCCCCCAGACCCCCTCTATCTCTTAGTAACTCTATTAATTAGTCTGTAGGCTCTTCGAGCATAAATCGATCAACCAAGAACTCTAATTTGCTCGCTATTTATAAGTAGTACGACTACAAAACGACTATATTTTTAGTTTCATTATGTTTCAACGTTCGTTGCAATTCCTCAAAGTCCCTAGTTATTTCCACCCTTGCGTTTGTACTTATGATCAAATAAATATTGTTTTAAATGTCTTGAACTTTTGCTCATTTGCTCTGCGAAGTGAATTTTTGATTTCATTAGCTAATTGATCGACCATCCTCTCTGTGTATCTCTGTGTATCTGCCATTCTATATGTGTATGTGCTATCTTTCAGGTACTGCAATCGGCGCGCGAACAACTCAAATGGTCCATTCTGAAGTAAAGGGGCGTGCGGGAGGCGGAGCCGGCACTTCCGCATCGTGTCTGTCGCAATACATTCGATACTTCCCCCCCACTTTCCCCACAATTTTTTCGCCTAGATGTAAACATACTATAATACAGATTTATATATTTAACTACAGATTCGTGTGCATGTTTTTAATGGGATTCATCTAATCGAAATGTTGAAGGACTCGTGGCCTCGGGCTGCGGACTAACAACTAACAAATCGCTGTATCATAGTAGACCATAAAAAGTAGAACTGACGAATGAGTTATCAAAGTTGTGGCGATTGTAAATCACTTGTACTAGAAGGCGTTGGCTTTAATCATGCTCTCATGTAAGGGGAACCCCTCGTGGTGGTACTCGTCATTTACTCGTTTAACATCATTTCAAATAATCTGTAATACTGTTCTGGCTGGGAACGAGTAGAGACTATCCTCTGACTACATGCTTATCTTAAGGCGCATTCTTTCAGGGCTTTATCTAGAGGTATCGCATGCAGTTAAGCAATGACACAACTGACCCAGTCGCCGTCGCAGTCGCAGTCCCGTGATCGCAGCCAGCATTATCAGCACTAGAATCGCTGAATGCAAATCGTATGTGTTGTGTGTGGGGATGTTGTAATGCCATCTATCATTGGCAATCGCATTTATGATACTCGTAAAGTAAATCTTGCAAACAAAGCCCAGAAGTACGTCATAAACACGTGACCAGACGATGCCGCCATATAACAATAAGTAATCCTGAGGGGATATAGTGCTCTCCACCATCTTTACGATCTGCATGTGTGTGTGTGTGTGTGTGAGGCGATTATAATGCGATTAAGTATTGATTATCTCGACATCTTTATAATGGCGTATATTAATACAAGAAATTCTATTTCCAGCTACGTTTTCGAAAATTCTTTTTCAACAATTTTGTTTTTGTCCCTGAGTGGATCCTGAGTGCAATTAAATATATATGCACAATGTATATAGTAATTGCTGGCTCAGGTTTAGTTGCAGGGATTATACGTCTGCTTTTGCGTCTCAGAAATCGAAGCAATTGAAGCAATCGAAGCAATCGAGAAATGTTTTAGTTCGGGGACGTACCTCAAATGGAGGAGGCGCAGGCGGAGGCGGAGGAGCCAATTACATCATCATTCGTTTCAAACTCCATTTCGCAACTCCCACAAATATTTGATATCTATGATTCAGCTGTTTTTTTTTCAGCCAGCCAGCCAGAGCATGGCTATCATTCAACTTCAACCCGCTGCTCATCTATCATTCGCACCACCGTACCACCCATGAACCACAGACGTGCTCCACCTTTACTCTGGCCCCACCCCACCCCACTACCCCAGCACCCCACCAGCACTGCATGTCCCAACCTTCCCAATCGCCAGCCACACTTTAATCAAATGCTTGTCAACATTTTAGCAGTGCAAAAAATAAAACCAGGAATGAACCAGGACCGAACCGAACCGAGCCGAACCGAAACTTTTGATACTCTTGCGCAGCGATCGTGGATGGAAAATCTCACAGAACTATAGTCCTTTTTGGCTCTTATCTATCTTCTATATGAAACCTATAACTCTATGGTTTTGTGAGGATTATCTTTGGGGGCAAACGAGTTTGCAAACATCTTCACTAATCCGATAATACCCATGCCCTTTTGGAGAGTATACAACAACCAAACACAATATTAAGCTTCCACCCACTTGGGAGTTCGTTCAGGTTTATCTGCTCGTATTTTGTTGTTGAATTAGACAAACAACAGCGATGTGAAGAGCAGGAGCTATAGAGCTATATCTATCAGGTGTACAATGTACAGTGTATGTGTTGCGGTGATATCAGGGCCATAGCCATACGTGATGGATTGGCCAGATCACGTTTCAGTCAAGACGCAATCCCCCGAAATCGGGTGCTGACGTGGTTGTGGGAATTACTTCATCCTAGAACTAAAACCCAATCAAAATGCGGGAGAGGCCCGTCATGCTCCTATTCTTAAGAATCCTAAAGTACAGTCGGTACAGTACAGTCTGCACAGTTCGCCTTCTCCTACTAATTTATACCCGATATCGGGTTCTCAAGTATGCGCCAAGTATTGTATTATCAAGAGAAGATTACTTGGAAAGAAATGTTCCACATGATTAGCGCCACCGATCGACCGATCCGTCCGCTCGATCCACATGCGTTCCAATCGAATCAGAATTTATGATCCCCACCGAAATCTGATTTATATAATGCCAAGAACTGGCCCATGTGTTGACATGGGAGGACTCTCATGTATTTGGCATTCAGTTGCCGTTGCCGCCTCGAACGATACGATAGATTTGTGTGTTGTTGTGTTGTTCGCCTTGAAGATTCCGTCGGAGCCGTGAGGGGAAGTCGAAATTCCAGACCACCGATCACCGATCACCGACGACATCCGTATGATCTAGACTGACTCCAAATATCAATACAAAAACGAATCGCCACTGATACTGGGAAATGAATGCACACTTGTTTTTCGGGTCTGTATACATACATACATATGTACATACATACATCAAATCAGTCTCGATTGGCAATAATTCTATGAATTCTCATGTCTCTCTCACTCGTAAACAAAATAGTTAACATTCCATTCTGAAAAATGTGAACTTTAGTAATTCTTCAGTATCGCTGGAAATTATTGCTACAAACTAATCGAATTATTGGGAAGTGTTTGTGGTACATTCTTACGAATACATCCATATAGTAGGTCGTGTATCCAAATATCGCATATATGTATGTATGTATGTTTGTGGGGGGCTCGATCCATAAAATCGCTTTACGACTCTCGATTTGTAGGAAAATTTTCGCTGACATGAGACAGGGCCATGCCCAAATATCACAGTCGCTGACTCCAACGGTGCTACACATGTCTCCCTGCCAGACGGTTGTGCAAACAAACAAATAAATCTATAAAGTGGCTCTCTCTATAGAGGAGGAGGAGAAATCAAAATCAAAATCAGAATCAGAATCAGAGTCAGACTGAGAATCAGAGAAATCATAACCGTGCGACTGTCCGATAAGTGGGTGGCTCGAACAGTTAACGACCTTGGGCCTGGCAGAAGGGGAGGAACTTATACCCCCAGTGGCAGTGGGGTTCAATGTTTCAAGAACAATCGTTGACAATCGCCGGCCACGAACTCCCTTGAACCAGGAGTGGCCGCCGCAGCAACAGCAGCAAGAGCAGCAGCAGCCTTTGGGTTTCCGTAGCAACAAACAATCTGGTCTGTGGGGATCTCTGGTTACCGAGTGCCCTGCTGCCCTGATCTATCGACAAAACCCTTAAGCTGTAACAGAATTTACGAGCCCCCGCCACAGGCAGTGGGTCAAATCCCCAGTCATCATCATCGTCGAAGGCTGATAAGAGTTCGAAGGGGCTTAAGTAGTGGCGCTGTTTTTGGATGGGAATGGGAATGAGAATGAGAATGGGGCATTGTATTTTAATTAAATGTTCGGTCGAGTGTTTTGTTTGAAGTGCTTGGAAGGCATCCAATCCGTTCGCTTGCTTGCAAAACAGTTGCCACAGCAGTATGCAAACATTGTACTGCACTGGACTCTCCTGCTCCAATCAGTCCCACAGGCAACCTGGCATTAGCTGATCCTTGACTTGTTTGTCGAGTGGAGTGCTCTTGTGGGTTGTCAAGGGCTGTCCAAACCTCAACAAAGGGTTAAATTCCATTTTGGGCGCCAAAGTGCTACAGTGGGGCAAAGGTGTGCACTTGGTGGTCATATGATGCACAGTGCAATGCATTCTGCTACTGCTCTTACGCTTCCAAGAGCTTTCGGTTCTCTCTTACCTGTCTCTCTCTCTCTCGCTCTCGCTCTCCCGCTCTCTCGCTCTCTTTCGTGTGTGTTTTCGCGTGCGACAGGACAGGGAGTGTGCGTGTCAGGGTTCTCATGGCGCTATCTTATCAATGATATTGTACATTCTTACTTTGAACACCCGTACAAGCAATTAACAAACGATTCGGACTGCCATCGGCTGCCACCCTCCCACCAAACACCGCCCACCGCCCACCACCCACCACCCAACTCCCTCTTTCTCTTTATCTCTCCCTCTGCCGCTGCCGCTGCCTCTGCCTCAGTCAGTATTATCGCTCGTACCGCTCTCGGCAGTGAACTGATATTTAAGAAATCGCTCCACTCGATTCGACTTTCAGTACTGTGTGAACCATAAAACGGTGTTAGACGTGTTCGGAACACCCTCAAAAAAGTATACAAAAGGGCGACACAGACACAGAGATCCCCCCCCCCAGAGTGACAAATGGATATTATTTTTGCAGTGACAAGAACTCAAGTGCTCGATAAACAGTATTGCAGATCCAAAGAGCCTGCTGTCAAGAACCAAAGGAATTCAAAGTATTTAACAACAATCCAATCGTAACGTAACGTATCGCGTGTGTCCTGCTGAATCAACAAAATCGTACACAAATAATACTACCCGTCGTCGTCGCCAAAGACTCTCGACGGAAACATAATCAATCGCACAATTGATACAGCACTCAAAAACATGAAATTAAGGTTAGTATTTGTCAAGTTCTGTTCTGGGAAACGGATTCTTTCCCCATCCCCATCCCCACCCCCACCCCCACCCCACCTATCAGCGGCGACTTTCCCGCAAATCAAAGCCCCAAAAGCTGGCACTTCCCATCTCCATGATTAGCTAAACAGAACAGAACCCAGGCAACCCCCTAAAAAAAAATAGAGCTTTCCGATTGTTCGTACTACTATCTGCGAAAGGAGTACGTGATTAATGATATCGTGTCGATGTCAATATTGGATATTCCATATTCCATATCCCATTCCCCCCCGACAGTTCTATATTTGGATTAATCACACTCTGCTTTTAGGAAGTCCCCAATCAGTCTACCTGTCTGCCCGTTAGATAGCGGAAATTAACTTTTTTTTTTGGGTTGAGTGGCAGTGGAGCACCGTTTGACCTTTTCAAAATCAATTTGCTGACCAATATATGCACATATGAATTTAATTTTACTAAAGGCACATAACATACATATATAATCTTTATGATTTGATGGCCTGCAAAATGTCAGGGTCCCCTATAGTGG
Source organism: Drosophila helvetica (assembly GCA_963969585.1). Taxonomy (NCBI): domain Eukaryota; kingdom Metazoa; phylum Arthropoda; class Insecta; order Diptera; family Drosophilidae; genus Drosophila; species Drosophila helvetica. The sequence goes on along the minus strand of OZ018401.1, from coordinate 68,067,313 downwards.
GGGTACTGCCTTTCGCTTCCATCCACGATCCTTGCTCTGGTCGTCTCGTATATCTTTTCGGTGAGGTGATGCAATTCCTTCTTTGTTGTGCTCATAATGGCTCCTCCCCGCAACTTAATTACTTACAGCTAGCGTGTAATCTCTCTCCGAATAAATTATACCAGTTTATGGTTATTTGTTTTGATTAGCAGGCCACGTTTCCACGTTTCCATTTGACACCTGTCACGATGGGCAGGCTTTATTTGTTTTCCTTCGCGGCGATGGAAATAGTTTTCTGTTGCCAGGCCAGCGAATGGGCAGGGTCTGGGGATGAGGTCAACGGACCACCGATTGGGTTTCCTTTTTCTAAGTTGGTTGGGTATTCGATGTCGTTGTCGCTTTGCTTTTCTGTAAACAGCCATAAATTCGGTATAGGCTACATTTATGAACGGGGGCCGTTAAAATCAAGTATGAAATTACAGTGAGTACCGTAAAGATAGCAACACCCAGAAAGCACCTAGAAATTGCCCAGAAATGTTTCCCTGTTTCCAATGAAGCTGGCTGGGAAATATCTCTGACTCATCGAAAGGATCGACCTTTTTGGTGGATAGGTTATGGTTTATGCCCCAAAAAATAAAACATACAAATGATGGAAGGTTTCATCATGCATCGCAGAGTGGTAGAAAGAGAGTGCGAGAGAGAGTACTGGTGGGTGGTGTGTGGTGGGTGGTGAGTGATGGTGCATTCGATGCCGAGTGGCTTGATAACGCTGTGGGCTCCGTATCTCTGGAGTGGCGGGCGCCTTGATAAGCTCGAAATCCAGGCAGAGCCCGGAGCCCAGAGCCCAGAGCCGGAGCCATTGGTCTTGAGTAAGTTTCGGCAATCGCCCAATTAGAATTGCCCCTCATAAAGTTTGCAAACGCCCTGCCCAGACCCCCATTTTCCCGGCCATCCCTCCCGCTCCCCCAACGAATCGAATCGAATCGATTTGGTTGTGGCATAAACGATTTCCACCTGACTCAAATGGCGCTATATAAACCTAGATACTCGTATAGTAATGCCCCGGGTCTGGTGCCAAAGTGCGTCTGGTTTTTTGGGGCTTGCAGAACATTTCCACTCCACTGCCAATTACTGCAATTAGTGGCCCCCAATTAAAACTGGATATGGGCCATGTATTGTGGGGCAATCTGGATTGATACGAGTATCTTCATTCATGTTCAGGCCCCAATCGTCCCAATTAATCACGAGGCATGGCTGATGCTGAATTCTGCTTGATTCTACTATCATTATTCCATCATCGACTCCATGTGACTCCACACTTTGTTCAATATCCTTTTCGATATAATAAAAGACACTCCCCCACCTCAGCATCGTATCTTTTATATGAACTGTAGCCTCTTCCTAATTAAAGTTTGTACTTCTGGTTCTCGGTGTTCTCGGGCAGGTAATACTCGTATGGGCAAAACAAAGCCGCCGCCAATGCGTCAGATTCGCTTTCAGACCGTCACCAAGAAGTAGCAGCACCACCACCACCCACTCCGATTCGGGTCCATTGCGGTTTTATCTATTGCGTATTCAACCTTCGTTGGTTGTAGGAGCCCCCGCACCCCACCGCACCATCCACCCACCCATCCAGCAGTATCTGTGTCTATTCTGTATCGGCTCTGTGTGCTTTTAATTAAACATACATCAGGGCCAGCCAGCGCATCGCTAGAGCTCGTTAGTTGGGGTTGGGGCAGTACGGCACGGTATGGTATGGTATAGTCTTTCGGGGTGTATGCAAACATTTGCCATTCCTATATATAGATCCGCTCTTTTCCCGCTAGCTAGCACTGATCGTGTTGACCATGTCGCGTGTTTTCCTTAGAAGTCGCAAAACAAGTCGCTAAGTAAATTTGCCTTGTGTTTTCTTTTGTTTTTTTTGCAGACCTCTGCGATGGTTGCGCCAGCCGTCGGCTAAACAATCAAACGCCCAGAAGGAGGAGCTCCAAGTGGTACGCGATCACATGATCAAGGACATGCAGAAGCGATTCAGTGACTCGCCCGTGAAGATACTGCTGCTGGGCACTGCCGAGTCCGGCAAGACCACCATCTTCAAACAGATGAGAATACTGCACATCAATGGCTTTACGGATGAGTAAGTGTCTGCCTTGATTCTCCTTACCTCCTTATGCGGCTGATACTCAAGGATCTCCTCCCTCTCTCTCTCTGCAGTGAGCGTCGCGATCGTATCCCCGAAATCTATCAGAACATCCACGACTCGATCCACCAGCTAGTGCTACAGATGGGCCTCTTGGGGTTGGACTTTGGCAGCTGCACCAGCGAACGCAGTGCCGACTATATCCTGTCGCTGCCCGGAGGCGCTCCGGAGTACATGAATGAGGTGAGAAGGCAGGCAGGCAGGCAGGCGTCTGTCTTGGGCTGCCTCAAGTGGGTGGGTGGGGGTACTGTCAAAGTGCCAGTATATCTTATCCCTGCTCGCTGCACTTCAGAATGTTTTGTCGCAGTTGGTATCAGGCAAACGACTTTGACGCTGCCACAAGCATTAGAATTGCGTCAAATCTCCTCCTGCTCGCTGCTCGCTGGTCGCTGAATCGATTTTTCCTGTTATCTCTCTCCATGTATCTGGCGGTGTGATTGATTACCATTACCATTACCATGACCATCCATTAAGTAGCGGCTAGGTTGTGGAATGTCTGAAAACTTTCCAAACAAGTGTTCCTGGTGTTTGTCCGATCGCAAAATCGGACTTCCTCGAAACGACTTTTGATTTTATAGTCGCATTGTCCGAATGAATGGCCTTTGATCGACGCTGATCGCCGCCCCGCCGGCTGAATCATCGTCGTAGTCCACTGTCAATGGAGGCCAGAGCGAGAGCGAGAGCCAAAGCCAAAGCCAGAGTCTATCTATCTTTCATTCTCTGGTCATTATATGGCCCATGCGATACGATATGATAAGATTAAGACAAGACTTTTTTTTTGAGGGTAGTGGGTGGTAGGTGGTGTGTGGTGGGTGGTGGGTGGGGCATTTTTCAGAGGCCACATGCCAGTCATTCATGGTTTTATGCTTTACTCAATGACTAATGCTAAACATGTATACTAAAGCAAATTGTTTATTTGCATTTCAGGAGTACTGCGACCACGTCATGACTCTGTGGAACGATGTGGGCATCCGTGCCTGCTACGATCGCTCGAATGAATTCCCCCTGCTGGACAGTGCCAAATAGTAAGTGATCTGCAAGTGACCTTCCTCAAGGATTACACCAATACTAAAGGTTTATTATCTCTCTCTCTCCATCCGACAGCTTTCTCGACAACTTTGCAAGGATCAGCGATTGCGAGTATATACCCAGCACCGAGGACATCCTGCACAGTCGGAAGATCACCACTGGCATCTCGCAGATCACCTTCCGGGTGCCGGTGCCCAAGAGCCTGGGCGGCGGCGAGCAGGAGTTCCGCATGTACGATGTGGGGGGACAGCGGGATCAGCGCAACAAGTGGATCCAGGTGTTCGAGGGCATACAGGCAGTGCTGTTTCTTGTCTCGTGCAGCGAATTCGATCAGAATCTGCGCGAGGATCCCAACCAGAACCGCCTGGAGGAGGCCCTCAAGCTGTTCCGGCGCGTCTGGCAGAACCGCTTCCTCGCCTCCGCCGGCCTGATTGTGTTCATCAACAAGTACGACATCATGGAGCGGAAGATCAGGGCTGGCAAGCACATCGTCGACTATTTCCCAGAGTACGAGGAGTTCTGCAAGCGGCCGCAGCAGGACAATTGCTTTGACGAGTGCGACTGGACGAAGATGTTCATCAAGCAGAAGCTCGTGGACATCACCCAGGAGCCCTTCAAGCGTCATTCGCGCAACAACAGTGATCTGATCACCTCCGAGCGGGAGTGCTACTACCACTTCACCGTGGCCACTGACACGCGCTGCATCCGCGAGGTGTTCAGCGATGTCCAGAAGATGATCCTCTCCGAGAATATGTCCGGTTCGGGTCTATTCTAGAGCGGAACGGACGGGACGGAACTCAACTCTCTCTCTCTCGATCGCTCTCTCTCAGAAAGGGGGTGGTGTGCTCCCTGTACCAACTGTGATCTTGCTTAAGTAGGAATGTAGAACCTTAGATCATACGAGTATGACTTGTAGTCATTATACGTTAATTGTATAATGTGCATATAGCAGAGACAGCTTTAATATGATTATTTGAAAGGAGTAAAGTACAGTATTCCTAAGTAAACCCTAAACCCTATAAACACCCATTCAAAAACCAATGCTCTCATTATTCCTTCACCTAAAATACCTCTCAATATGTAAATTATATGTAAGAGTAATAAAATCAAACCTAATCCCCAGCCTAGAATATCAAATTGTTATGTGACGCATGTCGGATTTTATGCATACGACACTCCATGGGTTCCTTGGAAAAGATAAGCCTTCTAAGAGAGGGAACGGAACAGATCCGGGCAGGGCAGGGCAGGGCAGGGCAGCGGCAGAATGCCTGGCCACTGGACCCTCGTTCATCGTAACATTCAGTTGTGATTTTAGTCGAGTCAGCTCCTCCTCGAAGCTGCAACTGCCCCTGCCACTGCCCCTGCCCCTGCCACTGCCACTGCCACTGCCCCTGCCACTGGGCATTCACTGAGAAAAGAATGCTGAGGCCAGCAGTATTGTGGCAACAACGAGCAGCAGCAGCGAGAGAATCTGTACATTTTTCAGATCAGATATTATTTATGGGAGGTTTCCTTTGATCAGCATGAATATGCGACCCGATATAGCCATGTTCGTCTGATTCTGCATATACAACCTGAGAAGTCTGATCAGTTTTCAAGCTAGTCTATACACCATAAGTTTTTAAAAAAAAAAGTGTGCGTAAGGGGCTATCTCCGCCACGCGTGCAACAAATTGCATGTGTTTTTTTTTAAATTATAGCCAGAATATGTTGTGTGGTTTTTATAAAAAAAATATTTTGTTTTCTATAAATAAGTTCCTTAAAAATTTGAAATAAGTAAAAAAAATACAGTTAGTAAGCAGCGAAGCGCGCGAGTGTGCTAGTATTTCTATAAAATTAAGCCTTATCTTATTTCATTAGTATTATTCATTCGTTGAACCAGTCAGACCACATGAAGCATCCATATTTAAGGGTATTCAACGCTTCGACCTCCCCCATTCTAAGATTTCTTTCCTGCTGATATAAGAAAATAAGCTGGATTTGTGCAACGCAATCATTTCATATCAAAATATTTATTTATTTGGAAAAAAGACAAAAGTTTAGCTTCAATAGAATACAAACACAAAATACATACATATGTATGTATGTGGTCTTATTCATGAAGGTTGAAAAGTTTAGCGATTTCGTGGTAGTTGCCATTATTTTTAGCATAGATTAACTCCGAATGTAAGTGTGAAGCTGTGGAGTAGCATGTGTGGAGTTCCCCATGATGCATCCGATCAAAGATGTTGTGATTGCTTGCCAACAAAAAATCCAGCTTGCCATTTAGTAGACAAACTATCAAACAGTTCCACATCTTTATAAAGAGGGTTGGCAGATCCGTTGACCAGGTGCATTTCCCCAGTTGATGGAGCAAGACAGTTTTCAGCATGTAGCTGGATAGATGGGGAAAATCGGTCACGTGAGCGTCGCGCAATCCCTTCATCAGACGCAAACAGTTTTTGAAGTTATCCAGATCCTTCGTTATTTGGCGTTCCCAGTGCGGGGCACATACCATAAAGGTACGCTCGTCATCCTGCGAGCCCGGCTTGTGTTGCGGTACAGCGAACCATGGGAATTTGCGTATGTTTTTCTTACGGCTGTTGTAAAGGCCTGGATTGCGAATCGGCAGCTGGGCCCAAGGAAACTCGAATGCTGGCACCAGATCGAACGAAATGGTGCGATTTTTCCCCTCAGCTTCAATGGTGTGAGCACATCCGTAGCCCTTGGCCGTGTACACTACTTCATATACTTCTCCAGTGTTGCAGCGGATACTTAGTTTAGATTTGAACACCTTATCGAATGCATTGCGCAACCAATCTTGAAGATTCTTTCGATTTATGTAATTGTCGGCTACGATAGGATGATTGCAGACATATGCACGCAAGAAAACGAATCCCTTCTCCTCAGCCGTCGGGGTGATTTGGAATGGAAATTTAAGCTTCATATGCAAATCAAATTCATCGGGAGTCTTCAATTTCACCCTATCCAAGTAGCTTCCTAAATGAAAAAAAAAAAAAGAGGATGACTCATTTGGTAAAGGGCCTTCGCAGGTCCAATAGCTTACCTGCAAGGCTAAGGCCACCAAAAGCATTGCGAAAATTTTCGTCTGCCAATTTTAGTTTCTCAATTACATGGTTTTGGATTTCTACAGCATCCTCAGTGTATTTGGCGCGATCGCGGTCGGTAATACGCAATTCATCCAAAATTTTTTGCAATTCTTCTGCAAAGCTCATGATTAATTAGCGACGGAGACAAGAACCAGTCAACTGATAGCACCAAGCACACATTCAAAACCCTTCCTATCCCCTTCTTTCTTTGTCGGTAAAGCCCATTATTCGGATCGGCGCAATATGTGATCGTATGGATACGATAAGAAATCAACCCGATTAATACTGGAAAAGCAACCGATGGTATATCCTGTGCACGAGCGATACATATGTATATAATATCTTTCGTCGACGAACAGCAGGGCAGGTACAATGAAAATTAAGGGAAGCAAGCTAGAAATCGAATTAATCTAACTAAGGAACTCGAATGAAAGCCGATTATATGGATATTATATTTTATTAATTTTATATCCGGTACTAATTTTATTTATTTATAAGGAGATAGAGGCATTTTGAATCCGCAAGAACGGATTGTTCAATTTATCAGATCCTCCAGCTCCACCACGCCCACAAATAAGAAAATATTTTAAGCAAATAAGAAAGAAAACCTGTGCAACTGTTTAAATAGAGGTTTAAGAGGGTTAAGTGGGCTAAGTCCGTTTTTTTTTATTGGCATATTTGGGAATATTTTGAAAAAGACGGTATATTTCTGAGGGTATTTATCGAGACATACGCGGCCACACCGATTTTCTTGACAGCTTGACACCATGTCTAGCTCACACATCTTGCATATTTTTATACTTTTCATAGTATTTTCTAGAGAGGGACCGTAAATATAATAAACTCCATATTATGCATTGCTTTTGGCTTATGTCGATTTGAAATCCATCACTGTGCGCTGAGCAAAAACGCGCCCAATGCTCAGACTATGACAGGACGGCGATGAATATACTGATTAGAGTATACGATGATTTTTTCTATTATTAAAACTGTATCATTTGTTTGAGAATACTATTGTATTATATTTCATGTTATTACAAAAAAGCAGTGAGCGATCTACCGTAAAGGAAAATACGGTTTTGTTAATTTTTTATTAAAATAAAATTGTTTTTTTCATCGGTATATTTACGGTATATTTTGAAAGTGACAACGTATATTTCTGTGAGTCAGACGACATATTTGCTTGATAAGTCTGCGGTCACACTTCATTTACGGGGCTGGAAAATTTCGTGAAGTGAAAACGCAGAAAAAATAAGTACAATAAAAATTTATAATTTCGCAAAGAATTGTACAATAAACATCACAAAAACATGAATATGTAAGTGCAGAAGTATTTCCTAAGCTAGATTTGCAGTTTTTACACGTTTTTTCGGCCATGCGGCTGCACTCGGCGACGCAGTCGAAAATCAATAAATTCAAAATGGCAGTAAATCATGAAAAAAATTACATAAAAAAAGTACCTTTGCTTTTCTTTTTAAAATTTGGTTGTGAACAGTAAAGATCTAAATTTGTATTAATAATGAACTACGATCGTTCCAGGTATAACGGACAGGTTAATGCCTACGGAGGAGGGGCAGGTGCAATAGGCGGCATGCCCCCCAATCGCATGGGCGGCCCCGGCGGCGGAGCTGCTGGCGTTGGCATGTTCCAGCGCAATCGCTCGGCCCCGTATCCAGGCTTTGCCGGACCCAGCAATGGCGGGCCACGTCGCATGAACGGCACTGGACAAGGTCCACGCATGGATCACGGCTTCGGCGGCAACCAAAATAACCGCACCTCCACACACGGCGCACATCTGCCGAAGATAATATGGTCTGAGGTAAACCTCACACCGTTCCGCAAGAACTTCTACAAGCCGTGCGATACGGTCCTAGCCAGGACACCAGGGGAAACCGAGAGTTTTCTCGCGAACAACGAGATCACCATCAAGGGCGACCAGGTGCCCACACCCAGTATTGACTTCGAAGAGGGTGGCTTTCCAGACTATGTGATGAACGAGATCCGTAAGCAGGGCTTCGCCAAGCCAACTGCCATCCAGGCCCAAGGCTGGCCGATTGCCTTGAGCGGACGCGATCTGGTGGGTGTGGCCCAGACTGGGTCTGGCAAGACCCTCGCCTACGTGCTGCCCGCTGTAGTGCACATCAACAACCAGCCGCGCCTAGAGCGCGGTGATGGACCCATTGCCTTGGTTCTGGCTCCCACTCGCGAGCTGGCCCAACAGATACAGCAGGTGGCCATTGAGTTTGGGAGCAACACCCATGTGCGCAACACATGCATCTTTGGTGGGGCCCCCAAGGGCCAGCAGGCCAGGGACTTGGAGCGTGGCGTGGAGATCGTGATTGCCACACCTGGACGTCTCATCGACTTCCTCGAGCGGGGAACCACTACGCTCAAACGATGCACCTACCTGGTTCTGGATGAGGCCGATCGCATGCTGGACATGGGATTCGAGCCTCAGATTAGGAAGATCATGCAGCAGATCCGCCCGGATCGTCAGGTTCTGATGTGGTCAGCCACCTGGCCAAAAGAAGTGCGCCAGCTGGCCGAGGAGTTCCTCACAAACTACATACAGGTCAACATCGGGTCGCTCACGCTGAGCGCCAACCACAACATATTGCAAATTGTAGACGTCTGCGACGAGAGCGAAAAGCTGGGGAAGCTGATCAAGCTTCTGTCGGACATTTCGGCCGAAAACGAGACCAAGACCATCATCTTCGTGGAGACCAAGAAGCGAGTGGACGAGATCACTCGCAATATCTCGCGTCAGGGATGGCGCGCATGTGCCATTCACGGCGACAAGTCGCAGCAGGAGCGCGACTTTGTCCTGTCCAGCTTCCGTAATGGACGTCACTCGATCTTGGTCGCCACAGATGTGGCCGCTCGCGGACTGGGTGAGTAGACATATTTTGGTCGGCACTGAGCCACCTCTTGTTTCTCTCTCCATAACCAAGCAATTGTTGCCTGTGGATCGATCAAGCATCCCGTGGGGTTTCTTTCATTATTTTGTGATTCGTCGTCGACGCCTCCTGGTTCGTCCCAGAGCATCCGTCAGCGATGAATCGGCCAACACCGACCCAGCCTCTTGCTCTTCCTTCACGCTCTCAATCTGAATCTGTATCTGAATCTGAATCTATTACTCCATCTCTTTTCTCTCACTTGTCCCGAAGTGAGCGAGCTTGACCTTTTTGCATTTATAGGTTAAGTTATTTTACGTTTATATGTTGCATGTTAAGTTATTCGACTCTCTTCCAGCTTCTGATGGCATCGGAAGCATCCAAAGTCCAATAATCCCAATCCCAGATTATTATTTATTTAGCATGGGATGCGAGCTGGTCCAGACCAGGCTTATATTGTGCTCCGGCTCCGGCTGAGACGGTACCAAAATCTAATAATCGATTCGAGATAATCAGATCATTCGATATTGCGATAATTTTTTTGTTTTTTGTTGTACGGTTGTACGGTTCCACGGTTCCACGAATCCTTTCGAGGCGAACCGCCGCTTAGCATCCCGATTCGCGATACACCTCAAAATCCGATTCCTACTCCGATTTCAATCCCCTAGAAGACCTAGAAGACCCTTTGCGAATGTCAAAGGGTGTGTGAAGAACTGGTGTGGGCTCAAATAATGAGGGGAATGTGTTTGTTCTCCATGCATTGCTGGTTATACGATGTTTGATTACTACTTTTAGTTCGTTAGTTTGTTGCTCTCTCTCTCTCTCTTGCTCATAGTCTTTAGTTGTGTCTCGTCGAATCACGTTTTGAGTAACCCTAACATGTACTCGTAATGCAATTTATTGTCAGTCAAGGAGTCAGCGGCCAGCAAAATACTCTAAAACAAAAAAAAAAAAAAACAAAAAAACCATAGTGACTAATTCCAGTGCACCTTAAAATCGTAAATCAAAGAAAAAAAATAACCCCTTAATGCAAGGAAACAATCTTTAAACTTAGCCTAAAATAGAGTATATATTACGTTTTGTTTTTTTTTTTAATATTTTTGTTGTTTAAGTTATTTAAATAATTAATAACGTTGAGTAATTGCAAACATTTTGCTGCGGCCCACGAGTTTTTTGACTGATGCTAATTTTCCTTAGCTTATTTATGTACCATAAAGTATTCTATATTTATATTACGTCGCTCCTTACTCTATGTATAAAACCGAAATTTGTGTGTGAACAAAAATATCATCAGCACTTTACGAAATGGACTTCGATTTTTAAAAATGGCAAAAAGAAAATGAACAAAAACGAAAAGAAAAGAAACAAAACTAAAAACTAAAAACGAAACAAAGAAATGAAAAGTTTAAAGTTGAACAAGTTGAAACATATACACAAAGAAGATAAAGTTAATGAGAAAAAAGCTATACATATATACAAGTTGAGGGTTGAGTTATTAAGTTTCTAGCAGATCCAATCGGAGACTAATCCAGGCCAGGCCAGGGACACGGATAGCCACAGAGATAGCCACAGGCAGAGGGACAGGATCAACAGGGACACTCACTTGAGCGTAAGCCTATCTCCTTAACCCAATCTAAACCCTAGGTCGCTGTCAGGGTAAGTACTAGGCTAATTTAGTACTTCCTAATCATAGCAATACGAACCTTTTCCCTTTCACTCCCGCCTACGCCCAAGAATCCCGCCCACCCGCGACCCCCACCACTTGAATAATCATTCCCAGTGAAAAAAATAATAATAATAAAATCCAGAGCACCCTCTATCTATCCATAAGCTTATAATCAATCATACCGTACCCCAACCGTATGTGTGTTTCTATATTAACTATAATCATAATTTTTAATCAAGCCGTCTCTCTTGTATGCATTAAGCTTTAAGAAAAACATTTATATTACGATTTGTGTATTGAAAAGAAAGAACATAAGAAAAAACATATTTAAGAATGATGAGAAGACAAAGGTCGAGGTCCACATTTCTGCAGTATAGAAAAAACATATATCTAATTGCCAAAGATGTATAGTTATTAATATACGCTAATAGTATTGATGGCGAAATTTTTGTTCAAAGTACAAAACCAACTAAAAAAAAAAACAAGAAAGAAAGATAAAACAGAAATACAAAACGAAAAAAATCCATTGAACGATTCGATAAAGTATGTATTTTAAGTTCAATTAACAACACACACACACACATGTACACTCGCACGGACACACAACACACACAACACACACAACCAGACACACATACACACTATAACACACACACACACACAAATGAATAAGTTTCCGTTTTTGTTAAATAGTTTTTTGAGTAAATATTGAGAAAGAATCCTTTTTTCGCCCCCGCATATTGGAAAGATTCGATATTTTTTAACATTTTCTTTCATACTTCTTCAATTTTCAAATTCGAAATGAAAAATATAAATGAAATGAAATGAAAACAGACGTTGACGATGTCAAGTTCGTCATAAACTACGATTATCCTTCGAACTCTGAGGACTATGTGCACCGCATCGGGCGCACCGGAAGATCGAATAACACGGGCACAGCATACACCTTGTTCACGCACTCGAATGCCAACAAGGCAAATGATCTGATCCAAGTCCTCCGCGAGGCCAATCAGGTGAGTCTTGCAGTCTAATGCATTGCTGTTGCATTACATTTCCCCATTTCTAACACACTTTTCTTGTGCAGGAGATCAATCCAAAGCTGCTGAACATGTCCATGAGCGGGGGCTACAAGCGCGGAGGTGGAATGGGCGGCGGCTACCGCGGCGGCAATGGCTATCAAGGTCGTAACCAGCAGATGGGTGGCGGCTACAACGGCGGTAATAACTACCGGAACAACAACGCCGGTGGCAGCAACATGAATCGCAATGGTTTCAACGGCGGCGGTGGCGCCCCACGCTTCGATCAGAAGCCGCGCACATCGCCACCCAATCCGGGCGGCAATGGCGGCTATCGTCCCCAGGGTCACCAGGGATATCAGGGGCAGCAGCAGCAGCAGAACGGCGCTGCCTTCTCGCGCTTCAACCCGAATGCCGCTTGCTTCGAACCGAAGGTACAGAGCGGCCCAGGAGCACCGCAGCAGGCCAATCCACAACAGCAGCAGCTCAATGCGCAGCAGCAACAGCCGCTCCTGCCCGACGCAGTTGCCCATGCAGCCATGGCAGCGGCTGCCAACTACGGCATCGACCAGAAGCGCTCCCGCTTCTCGCCGTACAACATGAACTTTTCCCAAATGCCGCCGCCACCAGTGAACCAGCAGCAGCATCCGCAGCAGCAGGCTCAGCAACCACATCAGCAGCAGCAGGCGGCGGTGGCTGCCGTAGCCGCAGGTGGCATGCCTCCCCAGGCGTATGGACAGTATTCCTCAATGTCCTCCAGCATGGCGACAGTTTCCCTCAACGGCGGACCGACAAGCATGCCCAACTCCTACCGCCCCCAGTATGCTGTGCCCACACAGGCGGCACCCTACATGATGGCCAACAGCGGCGACATCTACGCCTACCCTCCTCCTCCGTTACCCGTACAAAACTAAATCACACAGACAAAGCCATTTCTAAAGAAGCTATCAAAATGTAGGCCAGGCTCTGCTGTATTTAATTTAGCTTACAAACACACACATTACAAACAAACAAAAAAAAACACAAACAAACAAAAAACACCCACAAAACCCCAAACACATCCCCTACACACAGAAATCCACATCTATTCGGAGCACACTGATCAGAGATCCGCAATTGTGGTCTATAGCGACGTCATTGATACGTTCTTCTGTGTAGATCTCCGCCCACGTCTTAGCTATATAATATGGTTTAAACTGGAATCAAACACGCTTTTAATTTGATAAATCTCATCGTTTTCCTTAGCCCCATTAGTTGATAAGGTTTTGGTTTAGTCAAATTAGTAGGGCATTCGAGTGCCGATCAGCAATATTGTTGGCATTTATATTTCCACAGCCCTGGGCGTCTTTGATTTCAATATACAATTCTCGAATATTGTATGTACTGTTCACACACAAACACACACACACACTAACTGCAAATAAATGTTTGCAATGCTCTCCAAACAACCAAAAAAACAATCAACATACAAATTCGGAAAGGTTTATACCCAAAACGAACTGGGTATAAACCGAAGGCATGAACAAATTTCACAATCACGGACACAACAAAAAATGTCAATTTCTTAGAATCAAACGCGTATTACATCATCTTAAACCATATTATGTGACTAGTCTAATTAATTGCCTATCGGCGAATTTCAAACTAAGAAACGAAACAAAATCAAATTAAACCACTAACAACAAACAGCCACAAAAAGAAACTTTAACAACCAATAATACAGAATGAAATTCCATTTTATGTGAGCCTTTGAGCAAGAATTGATTGAAACAACAGATATGAATAAAGGAATTAATTAGACATTCGAATGCGTGTTATTCTTTTCCCCGTTCGCCGTTCCCCGATCCATTCCCACTGGCTAGAAACTTTAGAAAAATGAAAGGTATGTCTGCTTTTCATTCTCTTTAAGGTTTAAACTTAATTGATTTGCTTTTATTTTTCATTTAAATATACATATACATACAATATATATATTCATATAAGAAAACTATTATACATCCAAAATTATCATAATAATCAATAGAACTAAATTATACAAATATTACAAGACTGGATAGCTGCATCCGCTAATGGTTAACGTTCATCTCCAACGAATCAATCGCCATCATCTCCATCGCAACGCTGACACCATTTCGAGAATTGGACAGGAAAATATTGATTTGATTGTTTAAAAAATGACACCATGACAATTATGAATAACAAAATTTTTTTATGAGAATGTTTCATTTCAATATATCATTATTTACTCGTACTTTGTATGATTTGTGTTTGCTTTGTTCTCGGGGGCTTCCTCTCCCTTCTTTTGTGGCATTTGCATATATTGTATATCGCTTTATGACGCTATACTCGATTCCTAAATCTATTAACCCCTTGCGCTTTCTCTTCTCTCATAATCCTTTGGCTGCCTCGTGAATATTAGTTTTTTTTTCTTCTAGTTGTAATGTTTGTTGTATTTGTTGCTCCGCATAAGTTTAGTAGTTGTCCACAGTTGCCACAGTTGAAATAAGTTTTGGAGACCAAAAACTGACCTTTCTTGTGCCGCTTTAAGGCCACAATACCCTTGTCGTAATCTAAATTTTGATTGCCGATCATTATTCTGGGTCCTCACGATCCTAGGAAAGAATGTTCCTACAAATGATCATGCTTCATGCAGTCCCAATCGATTAAATATATTGCGATTTCAAAGAAATCTAAACAAGTATGACGGGAAAGTATCATTGATCCTTGATAAGGACTCTGTCAAGGATGTTCTCCCGATCACAGGAAGCCATATCAGCGCAGATCGGCCAACACATGGCAGAGAAAGTTAAATATTTTTGACTGGGGAAGGATATGTATCCTTGACAAGGACTCTATCAGATCAAGGATGTTCACAGGAAGCTTTGGCACGCCCAGCTTGCGGTCGCTCAAATGCCGGAAAATGAGAATTTCAGATCTGGGGATACCAGGCGAACAGAAATCAGCAGAAGGTAGCTGGCGCCCCTACCGGTGATTTCTTGAACTACAGCTGCTTTCTGCTGATTTCTGTTTGCCTGGTATCTTAGCCCCGAATTTCTCATTTTCGGCCGTGTTGAAGTCTGAGATAATTTTAATTTTTTCTATAGCTATAGCTGATTGGTGCGGGGCATGACATTTTGTGACCGGGAGAGTCCTGCCAGCCGATTGGCATCAGAAAAAAGGACATCCGTTTTCTGAAGATGTTCGCAATTGAATTTGCCAAAAATCGGTCTCATTTTCGAAAGCGTGATTTTGATGCCTCACGATCCTGGAACAGTAGGTCCTGTCCCGACATGGCCCTATTTGCTGGAGATATGGCCTCCCGAACTTTTGGCTGAGAAAATCAATACAATAATGGTATTTTCCTTTCGCTATATCTCGCCTATTTATAGGGCGATCGGGGCGTGGCATGTCTTGTCTTGACCGGAAGAGTTCTGCTAACCGATTGGCACCCGACGAAAAGACATGCTCTCTCTGCTCTCTATAATTTCGCCTAAAGGTATGCCATGATTTATGTAATCAGAAAGAAACATAATTTTTTGGTTTCTCCGCCTTTGGAGGTCTGATCTGGGCGTGGCACGACTCCTTGTGATCGGAAAAATATACTTGATCGTTTGGAATCTTTTGGGACCTAAATTTCTTTAAGGGGTTAATCCTATCATCCTAAGCTTAACAGCGAAAGTGCAAGCCCAAAAGAAATCGCTGTTCTTTTATTGGGATTTTGCTTTTGGAAAATCCCACTTTGGGGCATGTCACACCCATGTCGATCGACTTCTTTTGACTTCAGAAAAAAGGACATACATTTTTTAGGATTTTCGAAAAAAATCATCATTAAATTAGCCAAAAGTCTACCACATATTCGCATGTCGTTATGGCTGTATTGAGCGTTCTTGTGATCGGTGGAAAAATGGGGATCGCTTGACCGTATTTATATCCACAAAACGACGTTTTTATAATAGCTTTTGCCAATGTACAAAATCTTTGTATAATAATATCGAACTAAAACTATGAATAGAAGAGCAAAAAAAAGAATGGGACCATTTGGTGGAAAAGTGGGCCAGCGATCAAAAAGAGGACCAGTTTTGGTCGTTTGGGACTAATTGCGGCAACCGTGGTTTTAGTAATTAATACGCGTATAGGTTTGTCGTATATGGGGAGGGGGGCACAATCTACCCGGTTCGGGAGGGGTCTGAAACATCGAGTGCAGTTTTACAATTTCTTAATTGATTTTCTTCGATTTTTTTTTTGGCTTTTCGCATTTTTTTTCTTGTAGTATTTTATAGTTTTGGTTAATTAGTTCTTCCTGTTCTTTGGCTGCGGTTTATCTAACTCTGAGTCTGTTCAGAATGTGGTTTTATCCTTTGCTACGGTTGCGTTTACGTTTGCGTTTGCTTGCTGTTTGTTACATATATAGATATCACGATAGTTCCTGCGAGAACTGGGTCTCCAGGGTGGGTCTAGTTCTAGTTGGATTTCTGCTGGGATTGCGTATCGGTGGTCCTGGGCTGCCATAGCCCGCGGCATACAGCTGCGGGCACGAGTCTTTTATGAGTTCCTGCGTCTCGCGCAGCTGCCGCTGCACTTGCGGCGCCAATCTCTGAACGCTAATGGCCGCCGGAAACTTGTATTCCGTAGCGGGTGCGGCCTGCTGCAAAGACACACAGAACGATCTATTAGGTTCTCTATTGGGAATTAAGTTCGTTTTGGGCCTGCCTACCTGCACTCCGTGCATAATCTCGCCGTAGTAGCCACCCGGCGGCGGTGGCGGTGGCGGCTGCTGTTGCTGACTTTGGCTGTGTGGAGCGGTTTGTATTTCGTATGTTTCGGGGGCATTGAGGGAAGCCGACGTCGCCGCTCCCTGGGGGGGAGTGCTCGGTGCGCCGTAGTAGGCCAGCTGCAAGGGCGCTCGTCCTACTCCCACCCCGCTGGCGCCGGCGCCATTAAGGAAACCCGTTGCACCCGGCTGTTGCATGAGTTGGGAGCCGGCTGTGATATACTGAACGGAAGGAGGGGCTGCGGATACGGGGCAGGAGCTGATCGGCGGCGAGGGCGCCGCTCCATACATCAGTCGCTTGGGACTGACGCTCTGCTGCATGGCTCCGGCGGGAAGGGACAGCATATACTGCTGCTGTTGTTGGTACAGTTGCTGCTGTTGGAGCTGTTGCTGATGGATCTGCTGCTGCTGCTGTTGGAGCTGTTGCTGCTGTTGGAGCTGGGCAAGCTGCGCTGCGGCTGCCGCAGTGGACGTATGGACAATGTTGGCATCCATCTGGGGCAGGAGGATAAGCTGCTGCTGCTGTTGCTGCTGCTGCTGTTGTTGCTGGTAGAGAACGGCGGCCTGTTGCTGGTGCTGCTGTTGTCGCCCCGCCAAAACATGCTGAGGTAGATACTCCGTCGCGGCCATCGTGCCACACGCCGCTGAGGGCTGCAGTAGGAGCCCTGCGCTTCGCGGTGGCTGCTTCAGCGGCACCTGCACCTGTCGGATGGGCGTGGTCTGCAGCGAGCGGCTGGCGGAGGAGCAAATGGAGGCGGTGAGGCTGGCGGACTCCCAATGCTGGCGCAGGGCATTCAGACGTGCCTCCTCCAAGGCGACTTCCGTCTCGCTGGCCGAGTCGTAATCGGGACCCTGCAAGGGTCATAACTCAATAGACCGTTTCACCGGAATAATCCTCAGAATACTCACCTCGTCGATCTTTCTGTCCAGCATGCGGAAAAAGTTCTGTTGGCTTGAGGATATCTCCCTGGAAATGGAGAGAAGCTTGTTAGTGGGACAGTCAGAGGAGCTGCTTTCGTATGGGAATTGCTTACTGGCTTTGCAGCAACGATAGGTTCTTGGCCCGCAGCAGTGACACGGCCACATCCTCGTCAGAGTCCTGGATATCCTTATTGCTTTGCTCCTCGCTCTCGTCGTGCTTCTCGCGGTCGCGTTGCTGCGCCTTCTCGGCGTCCTCGATGTGGCCTTCGTCCTCATCCGTTTCGGCATCTGAATCGGCTGTGGCGAGACCAAGGAGAGACCAGAGAACATTATAGAAGATGAGTTGGCAATTTCGAGAGTGCCACAAAGTGGCAAAAGTTTTGCAATAAAGTGAACGTGCAACTGCTGTTCGTTCGGGCTCCCCGAGACCGAGTGACACACATTGAGAGCAGCACTTGGCGCTCTCCCAGGACATGGTGGGGCATACGAAACAAATTCCAGAAAGTTCCATTCATCTTTCATAACTTTCGGTCAAGACCTGCTTCAATGTCTGTATGCTCTTTGAAGTTGGCCGTAAATTTAATTAAAAAAAGAGTTGTGCATTTTAATGCAAATCCAAAAAGGAGAAGAGGGAAGAGAGTAAACCAAAGCCACGAAACGAAGGTTATTATGAATAATTAATCTAGGATCCAGGACGAAGCTACGGCTTGCGCCTATGAGAAATGAGAAATTTGGGTCGTTTATGGCACAATGGCGCCTTTGTGTATGCTACACATTTTGGCTTGAACCCTTTTCCACACACACACACACAGCCAGACGCAGGGACAGGGACAGTTAAACATACACAGAGAGAGAGAGGGAGAGAGAGAGAGCAGGACCCTTGGGGGCAGACCACACCCACCTTATCGTGGCGCCCATTGCAACAACAAGTTGCCTTTTTAGCAGTTAATTATACACAAACACACACACACACGCACACATACCGAGAGAGAAACACAAAGGAAAAACGAGACAGAGAATAGAGTGGTGGAGGGAGGAGATGGAAGATGGGAGATGGGAGGTAGAGGGAGTGGTGATAGGGAAGGAAGGTGAACACCGTTGAGCGTGCTGGAAGTGGGGCATAGTCAAAAGTTTTGCCCATGTAGGTTAGATTTTTACATTTTTATAAACTTAAGAGCAAACACACACACACTTGTGCACGTGGTGTGTGCATATAGTATATATATAGACAATGGGGTCCTTTTAAATGGGGGTTTTTAAAATGTAGGCCTGGCCTTTATTACTGGGCTGAATGCACGGGCCTCCTCTCTGGCAACAGCAGAGGTGTTCTCTTTCTCTGTTCTGCTGCTAGTGACATATTAATCAATGATGTCCTCATTGTGTGGAAACAGGTGGCTCGCACAGATACAAACATGGACACACACTTACGTGTGTATGTGTGTGTGTGTGTGTGTGTGTGGCAAGATTGAAGGCAAATTGATGTCGTCATGCGTGTAAGCTTTTGTTATTGGAAGGTAACTCAGCTGCCTGCCGATCGACCTCGACACCTCCACATCCACCCACCGTGCCGCCTCCCTCCTTCGTTCATCCCCTTCCCCCAACACTCACCATGTCCTCCTTTCTTGCCATTAGCTTTACTCTTCGATTTCCTGGGATACAAATGTATCTTGCTCTGCCCGCAGCCCATCTTCCGTCTGTGCCTCTGGCAACGTTGTTGCTGCTCCCGCTGCTGCTGCTGCTGCTGCTTCTATCTCTGCTGCGGATGCTGCTGCTGCGGCTGCTGCTGCTGCGACTTTTGTTGTTGTCTTCAATTTGTGTGTTTCTTTATTTTATTATTAATTTGTTGCTCGACACGTTCTTCGCGCCGCGCCGTGCCGTGCCGTGTCTCGTGGGGTCGTGTGTGGCGCAGAGCCAGCGGGCGGTTGTCTCTCCAATCTGCGGTGCTCTCTCTGACGGCTTCTCCTGCTTGCGATTTATTCTCACTTTGCTCTTTCTCCTCCAGTGGGGGACCGTCTGCTCACTTTCTCCCACACGTTCTCTGGAGCTGTCTTCTCTCTTCTCTGGTCTTGCCTGCTCTGGGGGTATCCGTATCCGTATCCTCACGTTCTGTGGCTGTCTCCTCACTTGCTCGCACGTTTTCTGGCGGTGTGCTGCTCTCTTTCACGCACCGCACTGTCTCTCTCTCTCTCTCCCTCTCTCGCAGGCAGAGACTCTTTTATTTACGTTTTCTATCAAACGTTTCAGTGCCTCTTCCCTTCTCTTCTCGTCTCGTCTCGTCTATTCTTCTGTTTTATTCAATTTTCACTAATTTAACTATGTGTGTAAATTTAATTTATTTGATTTGTTGTTGAGATTGTTGCCGCTGCTGTTGTCAATTTCGAAAGATTCCACAAGAACAGCAGCAACAGCCAGAATTCCTAGTGGAACTCTGACACCCAGCCACCCATTCGGGCAAACACCCATACACCCACCCACCCACCCAACCACCTCTCTCTCCGCTCCACCACCGCTATCCAGTTCAAACCAAATAGAAATGATTTTCCTTCTTTTTTTCGTTATTTTTTTCTTTTTTCTTTTTTTTTTTGATGGTGGTGTTGGTGTTGGTGGTGGTGGTGGTGGGGGATACAGAAACGGAAATTAACTTGGGACCTCGGCGTCCCCCTCTATAGATAGCACTCTGCCTGTCAACCACTTGTTCCTTGTTTCTTCTGCTGCGTGGGGCACGAATTCAATGTGCAGCAAAACTCGTAATTTGTTGTAAACAGGATATCAAAAAGGGTTTGGCACCAGAACTTTGCACCAGGCACTGGACACTGGCACTGGGCACTGGGCACCAGCGAATGCAGGGTATGCGAATCTGCTTGAGAGTATTTCTTCTTTTGCGTAAAGATAAAAGAGGAGGCTGGTCCGCGCGCGTTTTTGCCTCCTGCGCAGTTTTTGGCTTCTTTCGGCGATAATTTAAACAAATAATAACAATATTAAGCACAACAAATGGTGCAACAAAAACACTTGAACTACGAGTAGATTCAATTATTCTCTCGATGGCACAGCGGCACAGGGCAGAGGCAGAGGCAGTGGCAGAGGCAGTGGCAGCCAGCCACTGGTTCTCTCGCACTGGACTTATAATAGACACACAGACAAGCCCAAGGTATATTTTATGCCGGGTGAGGTGCACCAACTCTTATCTGGGATCTGTGGCAGGGCAAGCAAGGGCCCCAGACATCAGCAGGACAGCAGCCCCACCCTCTAGCCAATATGCCTTGCACACACACACACGTGCTCCACACTTGCGCCAAACACAAAAAGAGAGAGCACGCGCGTGTGTGTGTTCGTTCGTTCGTTCTCGGGAGAGCGAGCATAAGAGTGCTCTCTCTTTTTGCTGCTTACTGCAGCTGCCGCTGCCGCCTGCCGCTGCCGCCAGCCGCTGCTGCGTGCGAAATTGATTTTTCTATTTATACAAAAAAAAAAAAAAAAATCAAAATATATCCGCTCGGGTTCGTACGCTTTTGTTGCTCGGCATTTTCATTCCTTTTTGATGGTTTTATTTTGGCTGCCAGCAAAACATAATTTATGTTTTATTTATGATTGTACGATGTCTTAAAGATTTCCATTCGCACGGCGGGCCTCACTGGGGGCCGCGTCTTTATACGTTGAAACTTGTTTGATTTATCCCATCGGCCACTTGGGCCCATTTGGCCCCCGAAAAACAACAAAAAAAAACAAACACACACACCACACCACACGGCGACGTTTGAGATTTGCAGCATTTACCGCTAACGAATTAATTTACACCGATTTCCGTTTAGATCTAGGAGCTAGGAACTTTGAGTTTTTCTTCAGCCTCAGCTTCAGCTTGCTTTTGTTTCAGCGTATTTACACTCGGTTTTCCTGCGGAAAAGTTGCCGAAAAGTTACTCGACGCGTTGCTTGTGTGTGGAATTTTGTATGCTGAAATTTATGCTGCCTGACACTCCTCTTTGTGTCACACACAGCACACAAGAGAGCGAGAGAGCAGCTTGACGGCATACCAACACACACAGAAGCATAGAAGCGAGGCGAAGCGGTCGGTCGGTCTCTCTTTTTGGCTTGCTCTCTGCTATGCTATGCTCTGCTCTGCCATGCAGGGGTGGGTTTTTGGGCGAAGGGTTCATTTTGCGTAAGCTTTCAGCATAGCATGCTTTTAGGGGTGCAAATGAATGAGTGTATTCAGATTCATTCGAATGGAGCTTGCTAAAGCTAAGGCAACCCCTTGGACATGAACTCATAAAGTTTATCTTTATATTCGATTCGATTGAGACTTAAGGGTTGATTTGGAGATATCGGTTCTGTTAATGTTATTTAACATGTCCCAGTCCTTGACTGGTACATGTTAATTGCATACATGAGCTTTTTATCTGTTAGAAATCTGTTAAAAATTCAAATTTCAGATATCGGTTCTGTTAATGTTATTTAACATGTCTCAGTCCTGGTCTGGTACATGTTAATTACATACATGAGCTTTTTATCTGTTAAAAATCTGTTAAAAATTCAAATTCAAATACACGGAAAAATCCAATCTATTTATTATTTATCTACCCTACCGCTAGAGTGCACGTTAAGATTTGTTAGTGATGTTGATTACCCCATCAGGTGCTTACCGCATAGGCCTCGTAGTGGACGCTGCCGAATCTTAGCCAGACCCGCTGATCCACGGCCCAGGAGAGTGGGGCAAAGAACTTTCGGTTGTACCACACGTTGCCCACGTGTTCGCGAAGATTGTCGGTGGTTATATCATTGTAGGAGGCGGGAACGCGCATTGGGATGGTTGGCCTGCTCTTGCTCAGGTCCTGCTGTACCACTCTTCCCGCACACCCTGCGTTGGGTTCGTCCAGGGGTTCCGTCCAGCGAACGAACCTCCCGCGTCTCCGACTCCCGGGCATAAAGCATTCCCGCGACTGTGACACCTCCTTGTTGATCAGAATCAGAGCTATGGAGAAATGCAGCAAATACAGTCCAGAGACGACCGAGAATAACCAGAGAGCTGCAAAGACAAGCAAAGGCAATATTAAGATAGAAGTACTTATTGTATTTGGAATGTCGGGCAAATATGTTTATATGTAGATTTTTTTTCCACTTGTTGAGAAGCCGGAAAACATGACTGAAATCGATCGGCAGGAGGTCGTCCGAGGGGTCTGGTCTTCTTTTATAATTATTTTAGGTTCAGAATCTCATCTCTGTTTTAACGGTAATGCTAAAGCGATGAGTATACTCACATTGAAATCAAAGGGAAACGGAAATGAAATTGTATATTGTATATTATTGTGGGTTAACAGTTGCATGCAACAATGCAACAAAACAATAGGTAAAGAAGTCAAAAACGAAAACTTTTTCGCGCAGACCCTCCGGAGACAAAGTTTGGCTGAGGTTAAACCAATCCAAATCTGAGATGACACTTAATAAATAATCAAATAAAATGATTATTTCATTTAAAATGACCCGATTCAAATTCAATGTTTGTAGATTTTAGCTTAGCAATGGAGTTGTCGTGTAAACGTTCCATCTAATGAAAATCATGTAAAGCGATTTGCGGTATTCTGAGTGTTTATTGTTTGCATAATACATAATATGAAATTGATTTTATAATTAAAAAGAGGAGAACAAATGTTTAAGTGAATTAAAGTTTGGGTTTAAAAGGGGTCCCAGTACAGGCAATATAATGTGTATTTAAAAAAAAAAAAAAACACTTCCGTGAATTTTAGATAACTTTTTTCTATTCGAAGGAATCAATACAGTTTCTTCACTGACGTTTACCTAAAATATCTAGATTTTAATTCGTATAGTTGTATAGTTTGTATAATATGCTCCTGGTCAAAAGTTATGAGGCAAAACTGAAGCGGGGCCCAAAACTGATTTGTTTCCCCTACACATTTACTCCAACTACGGAAATATAATATGTAGTTAAGGAAATATAACTATGTACATTCGCGCCGTTGCTGGAAAACGGATGTCATCGTGTTGGCGTAGTTGTTCCATCGCAGGCTAAAGTACTGATGTCCTCGTACGGCAGCCATGTAGGTATATGTAGGAAGTAGATGTAGACATGTAGAAAAGACAGATGTAAAAAACGTATGTAAACAAAAATGGAAAAATCTAATATATATCTTATAATTGTGCGTTGGAAGCTACAGTTTTTGAAAGTTCTTGTGCTGGGCGCTCCAAATCGTCGAAGGAAATTTTCCCAAATTTCAGCTTGGGAAATTTCAGCGGCTGAAAGCTTGGGAAATTGCATTGAGCTTTAGACCTGAATATGTTAGACTAAATAGCCGATAACTGTTCCAAATTGTGAGCTAAAAATCCCCAAAAAAGCCGACAGGTCCTGGAAGAATTCTAAATGGATACCGCCAAAGCAAAATTGAAAACTGGGGTTCTTTCCTGCTAGATTGGTCACTGTGCCGAGAGATACAAAAAAGAAAACTCACTCTGTCATGTTAGGCCTCATTAATTTCCACAGACGCGAATTCTGAATGCTGACCATTCAGCTCCGCTCTACTTCCGCTGCCCAGAAGACCAGGAGCAGGACCACGACCAGAGCCAGAGCCATAACTACGACCCTTCATCCAGAACAACCCTCTGCCGTTTCGCTTCTGCCCCTCTGAATTATATTATACGAGAGTGTACGGGAGACATGTAGATGCCATTATTTATTGCATAATAATGAAGTGAGAAACGTTACAAATCAAAACACTCGACAGCATCTAGATAAACTTTTGTCCGTTCCCAGTATTCTGGCGTTTGTCTTTTTATCATTATAATATATATACATTTTTGGGGCAGAAACATTGGCATTTTTTCCGTGCATTTGTCAGCCGCAACGGAATTGAAACGTTTGCGCTTTTATTGCCACGGACGTGTGCCGGCCAAAGGGGCTGGAACAGGGCATGGCCATGGGGATGGATGCGACACGAAATGGTGGGAAAAATATGAAATGTATATGGCAATAGTGGACAGGAAGCAATATACAACAAATGCGAAATGATATCTTCCCATTGATCTGTTGGATTGTGGCAAAAAATGGGGTGGCAATAGAGTCTCAACGGATGCTGGGGGATGCTGGGGAAGGGGCAGGCATTCTGAAACCTTTAATGTTCTGGTGGCTTGAGAATATATTCCGAAATAGAACTGAAATGCGCGTATACGGCATGAAGGTTCTACCCACCTCAAATGCTCCCACAATCTGTGATCCATTGCGAATTATGAGACTCCTGTCAAAGGATTGTCCCCTCGTTTAACTGTTGATGATGGCAACATATGTTTCTGTCACATTGTTTGGCTTTTTTTCGCCTGCTGCAACAATTTGGGGCAGCTTCCGATGAACCTGTTCGCATTTCCCATTTCCCATTGTCGCTGCTGGGGGAGGCCTATAAAGCATTTAGGCAAATTTTCGCACTCCTTTCCTTTTCGCCCAAAAAACAATTTACATAATTTTCAACGATTTTCCGTTGCTCCTTCCTGCTGCTTGCTTGATGTTTCTCCTTCCCGCTGCTGCCGCCGCCGTCGATGCCGCCGCCGCTGCCGCTGAGTGATTGGCGCTGGCAAAGGAGTCCATCAGCCATGAATGACGTTTGATGCGGTGGCAACGTTTTGTTTAAATCTCGGCTGCCGATTGTGACTATCATGAAAGTGGGCGTGTCCCCCAGCCACGTGACCGCACGCGTTGCGTTGAATTTAACACGGGACGGAAGGACCAAAGGACCCAAGCACTGCGAGTACATGATGAGACTTGGGTGCAATGCAAATGGGGTGCGAGACCGGGAACGGGGCTACAAAATATTTTTTAAACTTTTTTTTTTTTTCTGCGTAGGACAACGACGAGGATGAGGTCGAGGACGAGGACGCCGTCGCCAACGCCAAAGCCAACGCTAACGGACGCGTGCAGCCAATAAGTCCTTCATCACTTCCGCTTCAGTTCAGTTCCGTGATTTTGCACAAATAATGTTTTGATTGCGTGGCAGCGTGACGTGTAATTATTATCGCCGCACACAATCGACAACAACAAAGACTACGGCCCGGGTGTCGGCCAGGGATTGGGTGTTGCAGGAGGCTGTCGGCTGGCGGCAGGAGGCAGGAGTCAGGGCTCGAGAGTGGCAAAGCAATTAAAATGATTTGCCAGATTCCCAGACCAGACAGAAAGAAGATCCTCCTATGAGCTCCTATCAGAGAATAGCGATAATATATGTATGATTGACGAAGGACTGAGGGACTGAGAGCGACTAATCTATAGTACATTTAATTATAGCTAATGGAAGCGATGACCGGTCATTTAATGAATGTCTGACTTTCAGGCTATTAAACTGCTTTTCAGCAGACATAAAATCACCAGAAATGCATCTATTCAATGACCCGAAAAGCGAGAAATTCCATGGCCATCCATTAAAATTTGTAGAAAACTGAATATGCAGGTTGATATTTTGTCATAAATTCGAATATTTCATGGAACAAAAATAAATTTTGAATTAAACATCTTCATTTGTGATTTTTATAGCCCATCAAAGTCAGATGTTCGATTAGGTAAGAAAACGGTCCACTTTTTCTTGAAGTTTTGAGCTTTTAAATTTAGAAAATTTCCTGAAAATGAGAATGTAAACAATGAAACAGAAAGGTGGAAGAATATAGAATGTCCATATTTAAAATATATGTTCTTCATATTTGTTGTTTGTTTTTAATTGATTATTCAACAAAAAATCAGCAATCAGTAAAAACTGCAGCTTATATGTGCGGTAGGGATCGATCTTAGATTTATCTCAGTCCTTATACATATAAGCATATGTTATTAAAATTAATTGCAGGCCCTTTCAAGTCTCTAACTTAATTTAAACATTTTTTTTTCGGCTATCTATTTCAATGTGAATTAATTCTGCCTTTCTAAAATCGCCAACAAATAATCGTGCATCATTTAAAGCCTAAAAAGATCGTAAATTACTTGAATTAAAAAGTGGATCCCACAGTGAAGCGAACTCTCAAGGAAAAGTTCCTTAAGGACACGCACTCGACTGCGCGAAATCGCAAATTAAAAATGGCTGATCAAAAATTATGCAAATTGTGGCGGTGCCCAGGCCCAGGCCCTCGGCCCACGACCAGAAGCAATCCTTTACGGGAAAGCGGACAAAATTTCATTAAAAACAGCAGCCAGAGAAATCTTTTGATGAAAATTAAAAACTTTTCGCTGAAGGACAATTGACAGAAAAAAAGATGACAGAACGAAAGAAAAGAACAGAAAGGAAAGAAAAGAAAAGAAAATAAAGGAAAGCCAAACCAAAGGGAAAAAGCTGCAGAGATTGTGAAATCATGAAACAAGGAATTAAAACAAGCAATAATAAAATATTATGACAGCGTGGAAATGAACGAAAAGCAGGCGTGGAAATATTTAAATTGCGCCAAGCAGCTTTCATATAATTTTAATGTCCTTTTTCCAGAGCCTCTTAAGGTCCAGCCAAGTGGAGTGCGACTGGGCTGCTGCTTTGCATAATTATATTCATTGAAAACTTATTTTCTTCAAGTTTTCCACAGCGGGAAAATATTAAAAAAAGAATATGGCCCGCCAAGAATCAGAGGGAAAAGAAATCTCAGAAATCTGAGAGTGGAATTGAGTTACATTGAAAAGAGGAGGCGAGAAGAGAAACAGTTTTTGACATTTAATTGCTAGAGAAGTGCACGGGAGCACCAGCCAAGTGGGGGACCATGGAGGACCACGGAGGACCATGGAGGAGAGCTGCTGTGCTGCCCAAATGTCCGTCGCTCCACTTGGAGAAACTTGTTTCAATGGAGCTGGACCTGAAGATGTTGCCACTGCTGCATGAAAGAAAGAAGGAAAGAAAGAAAGAAGAGGAGGAGCAGCCCCAGATGAGCGGAGCGGAGAGGAGAAAAAAATGTAACATGATTTAATGACATGAATTATTTATGAGTTTCCTGTCAATCAAAAACCACGTCAAAGCATTTTGATGGCGATGTCAACGCGCCACTGAGCAAAACACACGACGATGACGATGCTCCTGCTCCGCTCCTGGCTCTGGAGCGTAAAAAATACGAAATAAAAATGCGAACCGAAAAAAATGAAAAATATATAAAAGTAAAGATGTTGGCCACATCCACACCACATCCACATCTCAAGGTAGCGGCGCAGCTACAGCTAAATATATAGTTGGTTAAAGGCTTCGCTGATGAAGAACCTGCTCTCTAGTAGCTCTTGGTGGCCTCCTGCTATCCCTCCTGCTGCAGGCAATCAATATATTTATAATGTACGAGTATCCAACAAATAGCTGCACAAATGATATGCTAATTTCTAAGCTTTTTAATCAAGCCAAAAAAACCGAAGCGAATTTGCATTTTGTTTGCTTTCGCCTCTCCATTCTTTCCATTGTTTTCCCAGCGCCAAAGTGTGTTCCATTCTGTGCCGATCTGTTCTCCGAGCACTCGTATTGTTGCCCCTTCGAATGAAATCAATCATGTAATTTATGTTAGGATAATATGGCCAATAGCATTGGCAGCGGCAGCGGCAACGGCAACGGCAGCGGCAACGGCACAGACAAAACCAGACACCACACCCCAAACTCCCCTTCGCCGAAATGGACTGTCAAGAAATAAATATTTAACAATAATTGATTTAAAAGTCGCATGCAAATGTCTCCACCTCCACATCTACCGCAGGACGAGGCCTGTCTTGCCTTTGCCCGATTCCTTCCTGGTTCGTTTTTTAAGCCGCTTGGCACGTGGGTAAACCAACGGCTGTTTCCACCAGGAACCATGAACTCCTGCTTCCAGAGGGGAGTACGAGCACAGTCTTTTTTCAATTTCCCCAGGCCGCTGAGCAAACAGAGTGAGGGACCAGTGTTCTGGATCCGGGATCCTGGATCCTGGGCCCAGTCCTGCTTTCGGACTGTGCGCCTTTTAAGCGTGAAATTATATAAAATATCCTTTAAAAAGCTTTTGATTTCGCTCCCCTGTCCCGGACAGGGCGTAGTATATGCAAATGCCTTTTCATCTGCTTAGCGCAAAAAGTTGTTTTCTTATTTTCCAAGGCGACCCAAGTTGGTCCTCCCGGACCGCCCCGTTCGTCCCTGCTTCTCCCTGTTCCTCCTCTGGCTCTCTGGTAAATCCTATTTGCATGCCTTTGTCTGAAGTTGACCTCGTCGACGGTGTCGTCTCTGACGACTGCGTCAGGTGTTGCCTACAGGATACTAATGTCCTCCTGTTAACGCTCTTAATGGCACAGACAAGCAAGCTGCCTGCATAATGGAGTTCCCCTTCATCGCCCTGCCCATCCCCATCCGCATCTCCACCTGGAACTGTCTCCATCTGTCAGCTGCATTCATTCACCTGCTCTGGAGCTCTGGGGTCTTCCTCCCTGTCTAATGTTAATGACATCTCCTGGGCCAATGCATCAGACCATTTTGGGTATGGTCTTGTTGGGGCCTTAGAAAAACTAGCTCAACGGCTAGCTGAAGTGAAAGGACACCAGGAGGAAGCTTCAGTAGAAGGAACACTCGACAATAGACCCACAGCTACCCTATCTTGAGTGGGAAACTGCAGTGGGAAACTCCTGGAACGTCTGTGAAACTGTATTCTTTCTACCTGAGCATTGAGAAGGCGCCTGCCTTCTAGATCCCTGAAGAACAAAACGATCCCCAAAAGAAAAAAACCAAAAAACACATATACCCTGAGCACAGGTGGACAGCGTCTACAGCATCTACATGATGCCTCTTGCCGTACCCTTGCCATACCCTTGCCGTACCCTTGCTCTCCATTGGGGTAACCGGGTAGACAACAAAATTAGCATTACTTCCGAGTGATCACAATCTGCGCATACTAATTGCTCTCGACTTCGACTTCGACTTTGCCTTCGACTTCGACTTCGACTTGGGGCTCTCTGGATTCATTCATTCATGGGGGCAATCATTGAAGGAAGGCCTCCTCGCCAAACTTGGCATTGCCTGAATGATTCTGCTGTGATTTTTTCCAGCCTGTCTAGACGCATCGTATAAGGCAACGGCGACGCAATGAGAGACTCCACTCGAGTGGAGACTCCACTGGATTCAACGCAACGCAACGCAAAGCAACGCAACGCAATGCGATGCCATACGATGCAATGGACTGAAGCGGGTAGAGCGGGTTCCCCTCTGTTTTGTGGTCTGTGGTCTCTGGTCTCTGGTCGCGATTCACGGGAAAACGGGAACCCTTGGCTTTCTTTCTTACGAAACGGGCACAAAACACCAATCATCCACATCATTGTCAACACGCCGTCGTCGTCTTCGTCTTCGTTGTCTTTGTCGTCAGTCCATAAACGGATCGGATGCTTCGTTTTGCCATTTAAGGATCGCAGCAGCTCTGTGGCCTGTCATAACTCTTGGTAGGCGTACGAGTAAGAGTACGAGTACGAGTACGAGCACCATGGATATGGATGCTTTTGCCCCACGATGCTGAATCTGAGCGCCAGCACACGCATCGCATCGCATGGCATGGCATCGTATGGCATCGCATGGCATCGGTGCACTATGCGATCAGCCCAACCATCTCATCTCATCTCATCCCATCCCATCCTATACGATCCTCTTCTCTTCTCATCTCATCTCATCTGTGGCAGCATTGCCAAACGTCCAAAAAAGGCGCAGACGCCGCAGCTTCATGACGCGCGCTGGGAATATCCAAGCATCGTCGTCATACTTTCGCTGCCAGTCCACTCTTTTGAGAGCGCAATCCGATGCAATCCATACTCGTACGCTCCTACATATATGCCTTTCCATACCGAATCACCGAACCACCGAACCACCGATCCGCCAACCAGCTGTCTGTCGTCCGGACTCCGGAGCATTGAGCCACTGATCTCTCTCGAGCGTTCTCAAGCGTTCAAAGTGTCAAGCGTCAATTGCCGTTGAAGTTTATTGCCTTGGCAGCAATTAAAGCATTTTTTTTCGGCCTCTGGCTCGGGCTCTGGGCTCTGGGCTCTGGGCTCTACTCTCTGCTCTCTGCTCCGATTCGGGGCTTGGCCCAATGTGACCAAAATCAATCCATTTTGATTTGATTTCTTGATTGGTTGTCAGGGGAATTGCAATGCAGAATTGAATTATCAAATTAGAAGCTGACTCTCGGCTGTGATATATACGACTATAATTGATATCCGGAGCGACAGGATAGGATATGAATCACAGCGATATTTCTGGCGACTTTCAGTTTTTATTATACTATAGATGCGATTTTTAAATGTGTTGGGGCAAATATTAACGATGATAAAACTTTCAATTTCGATGAGAATGGCAGTTTTTAATATCTGTACATATAATGATACCTTAAGAGAACATACTTCGATATATGTTCGTATGCTTATATTTAAGTTTCTGGCCTAATTTTATTTATTGCTTAATTGTTTGCTAAAAATATTCTCTATGAAAATGAAAACCTTTTTTGAAATTTTCGGATGAAAGTATCTCTAAAACAAGATGGGATTAGATGTGAGGATATGTTTGCAAGTTGCAGTTTCCCTTGATTCGATAATTTTGGGGGTCTAAAAATCTGTTGTGTGAGACGATGTCGCTTAATAAGTTTCTCTTAATTAGCCAAAATCTTCCGCCCAAAAAATGCTTATGCCTCACCATAATTTTTGTGAAATTTGATTCGGTTTAAAACACTTATTACGTCAAGTGCTGTTTTATTGCGCGATCAAATTGAAATACAAATTGTATCCATGATTCGGAACCTATTATGATGCTAGAAAAGTGGCTTGAGTGATCCTGGCTGTATTTGATGGCCATTTCTTTGCATTTATTGACAAGAGCCTTTTTTGGGTGAATGTCAAATAAGGCTGCATCTTACGAGAAAATTTCTTCCTGGTGGCCAGCTGTGTTCATTCAATGTTGAATCCAATGCCCTGCAATGGCCAAAGATGCCTCTACCTCATATGACATTATTACACTTTCCAATCCCAAACAGAGTCCATTTTTTTCCGTACGACTCTCACGAGATTCGTTCTGCAGCCAGGGACGTACAATCTCGAATTGGTTTTCCTGGTCTTTTCCAGTGGCAATTGAATTGTGTTTCACCAAAAGTTGAACTAAGTTGGTCGAAGGATAATTGTCTTGCAAATAAACGCCGAAAATAGTCGAAAATTATAGCACGGAAATGTTCACGGTTTAATTCCCATTTTTCCCCAAGGATGCATTTTTCGTTTATCCTAAAATTAAATAAAAAGCGACCGTAGAAGATAAATTTCTAAGCATGATTTGGCTAAAAAATGCAAAACCTTTAAATGGAAATGGAATGAATGACCTGGTCATAAATTGGTCGGCGAAGGATACGGATATAAAAGGGACCTTTCGTATCTTAAGAGTGGTTAACCATTCTGAGTACCACTTGAAGATCTTCGAAGTGTTATGTAAAATTGATTCCGTTCTAGTGTTATTTTAGGAACCAGAAAGAATCTACACATTGCAGATTTTACAGCATGGAAAAGTTCGTGAAAATTCTATTATACAAATTAGAAATTTACACTTTGTGTCGCAAAGTCGGGGCTTATTGCAATTTGGCTAAGTAAGTTTTTATTGCCACCGTTTGGGCTTCAGTTTCGGGAGTTCCCCCGCCGCCCATTGCAGCGTTTCTGCCATATAACTCAAAGGGAAAAATTCATCACCGCAATATGCGCAGCATACATATATCTAAAAAAAAAAGAAAAAAAAGTAAGGAAACGAAGGAAAAAAAAGAAGTGGAAGTGGCAGCGGCAGTGGCAGTGGCAGGAAAATTGTCATAAAGGTGCAACTGACAGCCAGAGAGAAAGAGGAAGCGAGGTTAGTAAATTTCAATTTATATGCAGAAAGAACAGTGAGTGAAGAGGCAGACACACAGGACACACAGGACCCGCACACACACATACACATACATATTGCAGGGGCCAAGGAGCTCCAACGCAAAAAGTGTCAACGTTATATTTTCTCGAATTTTCCAAGATTTTTCGTGGCATTTTATTTCTCCTCCTTCCCAGCTTTGTTGGATTGCTGCGACGCAAGTGGAAAACGCAATTTCATTAGACAAATTGAAAAAAATAAGTGCAAGCGTACACAACAATACCAACACTCCCCCCCCTCCACTATGTGCGAGAGGTTCCTATGTAAGCACATAGACACCGCATACTACATATGTACTGCACACGTATATATATATATATATATATGTAAGGGTCCATGTATTCGAAAGAAGACTGACGCCATGTTGTGGCCAAAAGCAGAAGATTCGCTGTCGTTCGCTGGTCGTTGGCTGGTCGTTCGCCATTCGTTGCGATTAGTGTTTGCCCACAATTTCCCTGACGCGCGCATACGTGTAGGAGCTGGTGCTGCCGATGCTGCCGATGCTGCTGCTGCTGTTCCATGGCAGGGATACACTTACATATGTATATGGCAGTGCCGTCCAACGGCGGAGCAGCCTTGTCCTTGTCCAACAGGATGCTGCGCGCGCGTTGAAAAGAGGCGGAGACTCTCTGCCCAACCAGCAACACTTGAGGCAAGCGAGGCCAGCGAGGCAAGCGAGGCGCCAGGCGGCACGACAAAAAAAGCAAGGAAAGATGCAACCGTTACTGCTGCCTCTTCCTTATCAAACGATTCGGGCTGGCACTCGCACATTCGCTTTCCCGGCTTCGCTTTCCCCCAAAAACGATGCGTCGTTGCTGATTGGAAGCTTCGGCGCTTGCCTCTCGTTTTTGGGGCGGAGCAAAAGCTCTCGACGCGACTCGACTCGACTCGAATCGACTCGACTCGACGCAGTGGCGCCGACAAACGGGGGAGCATTTTCCACTGAATGGGTGGCGGGTTCGTTTTTATTTGACTCTTACAATACATCCACCTCCCGGGCGGCTGCTATCATGCCCACGAAACCCTCCGTCACCTCTCGGGCAACTGGAATAATGTCCTCGGGTGGGAGGACAAAGCCGAGCTCTCCCTTGTCCCTCAGCTCTATGGTGTAGGGAATGGTGATGTTCTTCACAGCATAGGCCCATTCCTTGCCAGATCCAGAGACTTGATCTGAGAAAGAACAGCACTATAATGGGGCAATACTAAAGGTATGGAAAGGAAATGGTAACCCACATAAGGTTGTGGCACTAGAACCGTAGGTGAACTCCGTGCCGTATCTCCGGTAGAGTGCATCCGAGAAGCCCTTGGCCACATGCATCATCTGGGGATAGTGCTCGGGGAATTCCGCGTCGGTGTGGCCCCAGGGGGAGAGCACATACTGTCCGTAGGAGTGCAGGGATATATAGATCTTGATGGTTCCCTCTGGTATGGAGTTACTGATGTACGCCGTCAGTTGGCTGATCTCTGGATCGGATTCGGCGGAGGGTCCGGCATAGGTCTCCGAGCAGGGATCATCGCTAGCACCAGTCACTAATGACAAACAAAGGAGCTATAGCTAAAGTTTGCAATGGATCGGTAAAAGTAGAGCTGAGTAGTATACTGACACATCCATAGGAAGTCAAAGTTGCGATTGAGGTCGGTGCCAATACACTTCCCCGTGGGATCCGAGGGCATGCGGGACTTGCGCCAAAGTCGTTCCTACCGGGCAATGCAATCGATCAGAGAGTTATTAATCGTAATTGGAGCAGTTGGCGATTAGATTGGTGGCATCGTAAATGAATCGGCACGTTTTTGATCTAATCTCAGTGCCGCCAGCGGCTACCACTCACCACTTCGTGCGAGTACGCAAATCCATCCACATTCAGGACGGGTATGATGTACCAGTCCACATTGTAGGCTATATCCCTGACGCCAGGATTGCGGGGCACCAGCAGCTCGTCGATGAAGTAGGTGATCGTCGCGGAGGTGATCCATTCGCGGGCATGAATATTCGATTCAATGAAAACCGCTGGATTTCCCTTCTGATACGAGATCTTGACGCCCCGAATGGGCCTGCCCTCGTAGGAGTCGCCGATCGTGAATGGTGTGACTATGTCCGGATAACGCGACTCGATCAGATCCAGCCACTCATAGATCTCGCCCAGGGTGTGGAACTGTGTCCACTCGTGGTAGCCAGTGCGCTGCTTGGACCTTTGGCCATCGATGTGCCGCTGAACATTGTCAATCTTGAGCCCGTAGCTGAAGTTGTGCTTCAGCAGGAGGCCCTCGAAGGCCTCCTCGTACTGGGGGGGCACCATAATGTCCGAGGATTCTCCCAAATGTCTCGCCTCCCGCCAGCTGCTGAGCTAAACGATGGATTATCAGTGGGCTCCCTTATGGCTCTTAGAATGTTTTCCCTCACCCTCAAGACTTTCTCCTGGGCATTGAGCAGGCTGAACTGCTGCCGATCATCGATCCTCACATTGTAGAGCTTGTAGTTGTCGTAGCGCACTTGCTCTACGCCCCAAACGAGGCCAAGGAGGGCCAAAAGCAGGAGACTCTTAACCAACATACCTCTCTATCTGAGAGTCAACTGTGAACTGGGCCCAAAACCGAGTAATTGCTGGCTGATTAGCCGCTGCTTATCGCTCTGGTGTGACTGCCCATGGAGCTCATTGAATAGTTAGCCTCTGGAATCCGCTTTTTTATCAGCCATGGTCGTAAAAACTATTCTAAAGTTAAGGGAACGTGAAGACGACTTCAAGCGGACAACTTGAACATGTCTGGGCCGAGGGCCGAGGGTAAGCCACTGCCACAGCTGGAGCTGGAGCGGGAGCGGGAGCTAGAGCTGGAGCTGGAGCTGGTACTCCGTCCGTACTTGTACTTAGGCTGTCTCTCAACTTTGCACATAAATTTTGTGCAACGCCAGCGCCCATTTCATTGTAGGTCATTGCATAATGAAGTTACCGCCCCGAGGCACATAAATTTCCCTCGAACTCGAGGAGATTTCTGTGGCTGTCTGCTGCTCTGCTGCTCTGCTGTGTCTTCTGTGTCTTCTCTGTCTAGTGTCTTCTGTTTGACTTTTGGTGGGGCGGAGCGAGGCGGTGCGGTGCGGGGCGGTGCGGGGCGGTGTGCTTAGTGCGAACATTTTGTTTAGGCCTGTTTTATGCCTCCCTCCCCTCCATGACAGTCCTGACAGTGTCCTGTGGCGAGCGCTTAAAGGAGCTTTGTGCCTGGGCTGGGCTTTGGTCATATTTTTGCGCGGGTATTAGAGGAACATGCCTTGGTCGTTGTCACCGCATGAGGTGCGTCAATGTGTGCCTTATGGCCAGGACTTCAACTTCATTCCTTGGGGTTCCCAGAGTGTGAGGTTTCTGTAAGTGTTCGGGGCTCTGGACATGAAAGGCGCATCAAAGTGGATTTGGCTCGCCATGAACACGGCGAATGACATGACTGTGGTGTTTGGTTTGTGGAAATATTTCGCAAAAATGTTAATGTTCTGATGAAATATTGGTGGAAAATGCAAAGCCACCACACAGAAGCATTCCCTCCATCTGTTCGGGGAAAAGGTTTAAGAGCCCCATTAAATCAGGGACTTGCCAGCCACTTTACAAGCCACTGAGCTTTGGCCGCTTTACAGGTTGTTCTTGGGAGGCTTCATGGGTGTTTTGATGGTCAATATTTCAGCCCACTGAGTATTTTATTTGTATTCGAAATTTTATTCGAAGCTGAGCAGCTTCTGAGAAACTAGAACATACAGTTTGCATAAGGTTTGCATCTTAGATCTTCAGAGTTTTTGTTGTCATTCGAGAGTTAAACAAATTTCAAAGTAAAAGTCGAACAATTATTGGAAAAATGCTCAGATATTTCGGTGAACTCGCGATCACGTTCTCGGTCCTGACGCTGGGCTTGTGGGGTATCCTGCTGCGCCCCTCGCTGCAGGTGGACATCCAGTCGGGCCACACGGCCGTCGCAATGAAGATTGAAAACTTGAAGCAGGCCTTCCAGAATGCCAGCTACTATACGGCGCTCTGTCTGCTTGCCCTGCGCTGCCCACCCCGGACCTATGTGGTCGGTGTGTCCGAGCGGTACGCCTGGATCTTCGCGGTGCCCTACATGCTGCACAATGTCTATTGCTATGGAAACAGTATCCAGAGCCTGATGGTAGTGATTGCCGTGCCGGGCCTGCTGCAGTCGGAGTCCTTTGCCGAGACGCACACCAAGATGATGCTGCTGTTCATAATGCAGCTGCTCTCCGGCATGGTGCTGAACTCCATGCTGTGCTACACCCTCCACCGGCCCCGCTCCCAGAATGAGCGGCCCTGGCTCTTCCTCTGGGGAAGGAGACGCGGCGTGGGGGATGCTGACGGGAATGGTTTCAACAATTTGGAGCGGATTATTTGATTAGCCCGCTAATTGCCTGTTCGTCCTTCCGCACCATATAAATTTGTTCAGCACTTGTTTCTTATCAGTCGCAATAAAGGACCCAAGCACAGGATTAAAGCTCTCCCCATCCACCCATCCACCCATCACCCACTCTATCACTCCCCCACTCCCCCACTCTCCCACTACCAGTCTATAATTCTCTCTCCACGGATTACACAGCCTGTGGCGAAAACTTCCGCGGAAACTTTCAACACCTTGTCGTGGGTCTCGGGGCGTGGAAATTGCGGTGAAAACTTTTTAACCAGCAAAGAAGGAAACCACCAGAGCCAACACTTGTCCTGGCGCGTGCGATAAGCCAACGCCGCATTTTTAATTGCCAAAGTCCTTGAAGGTCTTGGTTCCGTGCGGAATCGAGGGAATCGCTTAAAGCAGCCCAGACCTGCCCAGCCCATCCCAGTCCATCCCAGCCCAGCCCAAGGATGGCTGTCAGCAGTCTTTAAAGTGTCATAAATATCACCGGGCAAACATTTCCGGCCCCGCAACTTTTTGTTAGACACTTTTAATTGTGTAGCCGTATATGTAGCAGGTCCTGTGACAAAAAATAAGGCTGCCATTACATAAATCTTGGCTCTGGAGGCCGGGAGCACATGTCGTATGCTTAATATTTTCCACTCAACTCAACTCAACTGAGCGCAAGTGAACGGCTGGAAAAAATGTCAATGCCGGAAAGTGTTTAGCATTCGGTTTTTTCTTGCGCCGCCGTGGATTTAATTAGCCTCAAAATGTCTCGAGGAAAATGGCAACATGGCATGCCACATGGCCTCGCTGCCACCGCTGCCCAGTCGAGAGGGTCGAGAGAGCCGAGAGGGTCAGGATAAGCCAAGGAAGTCACCAAGTCAAGGAAGGAAGTTGCATGTTTGGCCTCAAGTTCAATTTGCTATTGCTTTCAGCAACATTTTTGGACAGGACACCCAAAAAGGAGAGGGAGTCGGTCGGTTCCAATGGGAAGGGTTAGGCTGCAGAAAAGAGAGTATTTGCAAAAGTTATTATAATCTGAAACTTGGCCAAGAAGATGCATGTTCTTTGGCCATTCCATTCCATTTCATTCTCTCTGCTGAATCGCTGAATCGCTGATTGTTATCATCATAATTATGAGTATCGTATCCCCTGCCTAGAGCGGGTCTATTGTTAATTTGACTTCATTTCCAGGTGGAACATTCCACGAACAATTGCAGCAAAGTGGTTCGTTCCTCCATGCGTTCGTCCGACACGCCCCACTGGATCGGCAATTACTCGTAGAGCAGCAGCAGCAGGAGCAGGAGCAGGCAGGCATAATTAATGTGCCTGAGTAAAGGTGGAGGCCTTTCAATCTAATTGCCGAACGGGGCACACGCACGTGTGATCCGATCCACTCTACTCCACTCCACTCCACTCCACTCTATTCGATCTTCAACAAGTGCCACTTGTGCACCTTGGGCGTGGCACATGCCAAACATTTATTCCGTGCTCAGTAAGCGATTATTTTTTCAGTTGAGCATTTCTGCCATCGATTGTTTTCTCTTCTGTTCGCTTCTGTTCTGCTCCGTTCTGCTCGGTTCTGCTCCGTTCTGTTCCGTGTGTTTGCTTTTTTGAAACGTCGTCGCTGGCAGCTATTTATTGTTAAATGAAGCGATTTGTTTGTTGTCGTTATGCGTCGGAGCGTTAAAACATTTTCGCTTTATTTTTTCTACTCTCGAAAAGTTGTTTTTGCACTGCCACAGAACGAGCGTGGAACGAACGCTGGCGATACGCACGGGGAGAGTACGAATACGAGTATGGGTGCGGGTGCGGGTGCGGGTATGGGTGCGGGTATGGGTATGGGTATAGCCTCAGGTTCAAGTGGTTGGGATTTTTTGGCACATCACATCGTTTGGTGGATCAGGTGGCATGGGCATTGGCATGGCGTGTGGGGTGTGGGCTGACTGCCTTCTAAACGCTGCTGTGGATGTGTGAATTCCAAACAAGCTGCGGCAGCTGTTGAACATCCAAGAAAGCCAGAGAAGGGGAATTGCGTTAGAGAAATGCAAAAAAATGTGTTGGAATCTTTTTTTCTTTCTGAAATGCCAATGAGAAAAGCTGGGGCAGATTGCTGAAGGAAACTGATAAATTTCTGTCTTCAATTAAAGGGTTTTCGAGGCTCAGAGAAGTGTACGAATACTCTCATGAATGTTTCCCTGAAAAGCATTAATCATACGGGCAAAAGTCCGTTCTTGCCACATTGCCACATCATTGACTTGATTCCACCTTGACATTCCTTTGCCTCGAAAGCATAGAACCCACATCAACGATCTCAGACATGCTAACTAAGCCCTTCACCACTCGCATACTCGCAAACTCCTATTCGAGTATGTGTGTGTGTGTGTATGTGTGTACGTGTGTATGTGTGTGTGTATGCACGCAAATGCCACCGTGGGCGTTTGTCTCCGCCTAATCCGCTTTTAAAGTAAGTGAACAAAAGTGAAAAAAGGCAAGAAAAAAATCAAAATAAGACCGAAAACCGGAAATCACAAGTCAAGTTGATGAACTGTCGCTCTGCTGGCTTCGTTGTCCTCGTCTGAAATCGGGCAGACACACATCATGGAGAGAGGAACACACAAAAGACACGGATGGCACCTGCAAAAAAATGCAAAAAAAAGGGAGAAAAAAAAGTTTGCAGACACATTTACCAGGCAATCCCCAATCCACATGGCATGGTCTGTCTCCACCTTTCGCTGTTAGAGATTTACGCATTTATTTTGCATTTTTTATACCACTATGCCCCACACACAAAACACACACACAAAAAACATGCGCGCAGATTTAAGGAAATATCACATCACCGAGGAGAGACTGAGACCAAAAGGTTTCCCAACGAGTTGAGTTGGTTAGAAACATTTTTCGGTTCGGTTGTCGATTTGCCTTGCGTTGACATGACAAAAGGCGCAGATCTGCATACATTTGCATGTCATTGGACGGCAACGGGACGGCCGGGGAGGGCAGGACAGGACAGGACAGACGAATGGAACGCATCATCAGGCAAGGACACCGAAATCCCCTTAAGACATTGGGGATTGGTCCAAAACATGCCGTTTGCCCACGTTAACAATATGTTAAGTTGCCTTAAGTCAGCCCCCAGTACCCAGTTCCCAGTACCCGGTAACCAGTACCCAGTTCCAGCTCCAACCTCGGACTCAACGAGTTAATCGCTTAATGTCCCCCCCCGCCCCCAGCCTGTGCCTTTCAGTCATTTGTCAGCTGTCTGTTCGGGGCTGCTGCTGGAGTGGGGTTTTGGGTAGGATGGCATGGGAGGGGCAGGGATGGGCAGGGATGGGAGCCAGGCAATAATTGCAATTTGTTTGAATTAGCTGGTGAGATCTACGAGTAACACAATTGACAGGCCAGGCCAGGGCAGGCCTCCAAAGAGCAATAGTCACCACACCACTGGAAAATCCCAAATTTATTGCCTGCAAATTGCTTTCGTTTGGTCAGCACTCGAGGCTAATGTCCTCTCACTATCGAGTGACCCCCGAAAAGGTACGAGTAATAAATATCAAAAGCACCCTAGAGGCAAATATTTACTTTAAAATTGAAACCCCCAACCCCAACCCCAACCCCGACTGCAACCCCGCGTCCTGCCCTTTCTCCCACTGTTTGTTCAAGTTGCGTAAGTGCGTGAAAGGGTTGCCACGAATGTGGGAAAAAAAAGGAATCCTTTAATGGCCTCGCTTTTTGATGTTTCCTGAGCCGAGCCGAGTAGAGCTGTGGGTGTTGGCAGGCACCCAGCCACCCAGGCACCCAGGCACCCAGGCAATTGGCCAACTCCCCTCTATCAACACACACCCACATGCACACTTCCGACCATTCCTCTACTCGCTCGAGTATCTTAGCCTATGGCCTTATCGATAGATAAAAAAAACGAACGAACGTTGCATGCTTTGCTGAAATTCAATTTGAAGCTATTTTCAGAATTTTTATTGCTTACTAAATTGTTTTTATAGGCTCTTCTAACAACCAGCAAAAGAGCAGGCCTCTCTTTTCTGTACCCCAGGCGGGGTGGGGTGGGGTGTGGCGGGGTGGGGGGCCTGGCACTTTAATTTCTTTATTTCCACTGTCTGTTCTTTTCAGTTATTTTCTTTCCTGTTCGGTTCGGTTCTGCCTGTTGTATCTGCCTGCCACGGCTCTGCTCTGGTCTGCTCTGCTCTGCTCTTCTTGTTGTGGTGCAATTGCCAGACCATAAAAATTAACAATTAACAGACCGCTGGAAATGAACAATCGCAAATCGCGGCTTACAAAATAGCCGTGGAAATGCCATGATATAGAACTGGTAGAAAAACACAAAAAACAAAATGAAAAAAAATAGCGTGTCACAGTGGGGGAAAAGGGAGCAGAAATTGATAATATGAACAATGGAATACTCTGCTGGCAAAGGGAACACCACTGACTGGAGACTGGAGACTGATGAATGGACATCGAAGGTTTGAATGGGGCGAAATTGGGGATTTCAAAGATTCGAAAGTGCCTGCCTCTGAGGATCATTGATAGAGCTGCTAGGATGTCCATATGTTGCTCCATGTCTTCGAACCTCTTCATTGAGCTGATCTACCCTTGCACAGGGCTCTATGTAGAGCATAATTATGAGACGGAAGACTGGCAGCGTTGCCCGACTGTCGGCCAGCGGACAGCACACCGACAAAAAGGGTTATGAATGTGAAATTGTCATGCAAGAATTAGCCATGTTCTATGTTCTGGCCACGTTACGAGTATTTCGTTACATTTTATATTTATTTTTTTTCCATTTTCCCTTTGTCTTTTTTTTGTTGTTTGTTCTTATTTGCCTTTTCGTTGGTTTTGTGGCTAACCGTCACGTCAAGGGTTTTTTATGGCTCCATTCGGAATGGAATGTCGGCAATTATTTCCGAAATGCTGGAAAAACATTGCTAAATGTTGTGCCTGACGCTCAGGAAACGTAAACATTTAGTGTAGTCGAGTCAGTGTAGGTGCTCCTGATTTTCCCTATCCACATGCCGATCCCCCCTCCCCATCGCCATCGCCATTCACTATTCCCTATTCCCTATTCCGGAGGCCCTCTCCACTCGGGTCCCACTCCTACGTCTCATATGCATTCATAACTAACACGACGGAAAATGCATTTTAATGTGCGCAAAAATCCAATTTAAATTCAGAGCATTTTCCCTTCGCGCTTGCAGCTTCGCAGACGCAGCATGCAATCACAAAATTAGTTGACGACGAGATAAGAATTTTAGTGCTCACAGATACAGAGACACACACACACACACACACAGGGACATGGCATACTGGTGCGCTGGTATGGCCCAAGTATAAGTATAATGCGTATAAATCAACGAAATATATAGAAGTTTAAGGATGAGAAAGCAGCAAAAGCAGCACCAGCGGCTGCAAACAAATTCCAAATAATTCCTGTGAGCGACGTGGAAAATTCATTTGACAAAATGCACAAAAAAGCAATTTCAAGCTGCAGACAAATTGAAAATATATGTAAGGAGCAGGTGGGCGGGAAGGAGCGGCTAGTGGGGGCGCTGGTTTGAGGCTGTGGATGGTTCGTAGGGGCGTGGTACTGCAGTGACAGTTGAGTAAATAAATATACATAGCCCCACACACAAACACACGAACACACACACACACACACACACAAGCATACAGAGGAGACCGAATCCTCGTCTATGTACGAAGATGCAGCCACCACCTAAAAGTATGCTACGAAAATAGTCGAAGCTGCTGCTGAGCTGCTTCTTCCGCTGCCGTTGCCTCCGTATGTGAGTGGCGCCTACGAATGTGTGTCTGTAGATGTGTGTATGTGTGTGTGTGTGTGTGCGCCTGAGCTTTTCTGTTGTGGGCCATTGTGTGTGTGTGTGTGTGTGTGTGTGTGTGTTGCGCTTTGCCATTCGCGCGTTGAAAATAGGAGGAGCTGAGAAAAACTTTCCATGCGCAGTTCAAAGTGCAAAAAAATAGATAAAAATTGCTGAAAAATATATGCGGAAAGTGCCATCAAAATAGTTTATATTTTAGCTTAAAATTGTTGAATACTTTGAATTAAATTCCTTTAAGAATAAATTATAGCTTTTTAGGGATATCAAAATTAAGAGAATTCCTATTTTAATTCATATGCAATGATAATGCATATGCATTATCTAGCCAGAGGAAAATCCTTGCATACATCTAAGAAATC
Source organism: Drosophila helvetica (assembly GCA_963969585.1). Lineage (NCBI taxonomy): Eukaryota > Metazoa > Arthropoda > Insecta > Diptera > Drosophilidae > Drosophila > Drosophila helvetica. The sequence goes on along the minus strand of OZ018401.1, from coordinate 68,024,292 downwards.
ATCATAAATGTTAGTTTAACAAGCTATCCTACCAAATCGTACGACTATATCCATAGTTTCCAAAGAAAATGAGGCTACTTTTTCCTTTAAATTTCACATAAAATACGTTCTATTGTTTTTACAAACTAAAAACTATAAAAGGGCATGTACTTTTAGAGCATTTTTTACAGACCCCTTTCAATACGTGTAAACTTTTTTCCAACATCGAATTTAAAGCTGTTTCATCGAATGCGGAATTGGGCGAACCCTTTCTTTGTTTAGTCAACCTTTTTTCCATCTAATGCGGAAAAGGCGGATCGCTTTGCTTGTCATTTGGTTGGGTTTCTGTGTCCCTCCTCCTCTTTGGGGCACCGGCACCGGCACCGGCACCCCATGGCATAAGAGTCAAGTCCTCGTAGAGCATGTAGCCAAGTTTGGGCTGTCGCTTGGCTAGCACTTCCCGCTGTGATATATATCTCTGACTATTAGCACAGCAGTCAGGAGGCTGTGGGCCAGCAGCAGCGTTCGAAGGCCCAACAGGCCGTTTAGCGCCATCAAACAATTCCCGCTGGCTCAGCGGCATTCACGCGTGCGCAAACGGGTTCCACAGGAATCGAATAAGAGATGCCAGAGGAGCCGGAGCAGCCAGAGGAGCCTGAGGATCACGATCGGATGCCAGCTGAGAGCGAGTGAGCGAGCGATCGAGCACCCAACAACAATCAGTCGATTGTCACAGATATTTGTCATGTTTCTGCGGCCGAACTGAACTTTCCCTGCTGTTCTCGCTTGGCTCGGCCCCGAACGAAGCGACGTTCCTTGGCTACAACGTTGTAAAAATGTCAATTGCGTTTTCTACCTTTTTCGTTTATTTTCTCGCATTTTTTTCCATTGGTTTTTCAGTGGGTTTCTGGTTTGTGCCAGTGGCCCCATGTTCATCGATCGGATTTCATGTAATTACATTGTTTTCTGATTCATAATTAATTTGATCTGTTCTCCGGGCTGGCCAGTTGCCCGGCAGTCCAGCTGCCCGGCTGCCCGGCTACCCGGTGAGTATGCTGCTGGCCTCAACTTGCATTTTTCTGAGCACTCGAGCACTGATTTTTACATGAGCTGCGGGACGGAGGGCAGCTGGCAGCAAAGCATCTGTGGCAGACCCAATCGAACATTGATAGTTACTGAGTGATGATTTAATGAGGCAAACGTGGCATGTTGTGAATGAAATCAATTTTGTGAATGTGCAGAATGGCAAAAACAATGCCACCACATGATGAAAACATCTCCAAGGGGCCTGGGCCCAGGAAACACAGGAGCAGAGGCATTGCTACGAGTATCGTATCGTATCGTACCGTATATCGGAGCTGTGCTGTTGGGTGTTGTAATGAGAGACTTATGAATCAATGCAATGTTGATTGAGGCCCAGACTTGACTCTGCGGCAAGTGCAGGCTGCCGATGCCGCTGCCGCAGCCGCAGCCGATGCCGATGCGTTTCCCTTATTAGCAGATATCGATGGATATTACTACGAGTACCAGCCATTGAAAGCGCTCCAGTTATGGTTTGAAATTCTTTTCTACTAATTAAAAGTACACCATGGAGTGCGGTGCCTGCCCAAGATGAAATGGAGGACTCCATAATATATTCATAATATTTTTGCAAATTTTTAGATTTCCATCTTAGATTTCCCGCAGCTAACGCACGACTTGTGATTGACAAATTAATGCGGATCACAAATCAACACCTCAACAAGTTTATCATATCAACAAAAAAACGAAAAAGGCGCAAACGGAGGAAGACCCTCAAAAGTGAAACCCTCTTTTTCAGAGGCAAAAGCCACAACCCCTGGAAAAACAAAAATTAATTAAAAACATCAACAGAACGCGTCGAGATTTACAAATGTCGTTCCTCTGGCGTTGCTCTGGCTCCTGTTGGAATTAGTTGGGATGATTTCCATGCCCATGGATGCGGCTGGGAATGGGTTCGGGTACGGGCTTAACGCTTGTCTCTCTTGTGGGTGTCACACCTTGCCGCTGATGGCTTGATAAACGATGGCCCACAGCCCACAGCCCACAGCGCAGAGCGCACAGCCGCAGCAACCGCAAAACGAAGCCATTCATTCATGGTTCACGAAACCGTGAACCAGGGCTCTAATCAGCAACCCTTTTGTGCAAGAGGGCGCCCTGAAATTGGGTTGGTTTTCCAGTTTTCAGTTCTTTTTCTTTTTCTTTTTCGTTTTTTTTTTTTTTTTTGATATGCAGATTCGGGGCGAGCATCACGACGACGATGATGATGTCATTCGGTGGCTGACAAAACGCTTGACTGATTACACTTGTATCTGTTTGTGTCCTGGGCTCAATATGCTGAAGGATTTTAAATTGTTGTGGACTCCCTTGATCCCTGACTGTCGACTGTCGACAGTAGCCTGTCGCCTGCCGCCTGCCTCCTGCTCTCTGCCTGCCCTGCCGCTTAGATTGTGTGATAAATTTGGTTTATTGAAAGGCGTCAGTGCGTGAAATGATGTGTGTCAATTGCATGAATGTGCCCTGCCCCTGCCCCTGCCCCTGCTCCTGCCTCTGCCTCTGCCCCTCAAACCACTGCTCCTCCATCACGTCTGGGCTTCCCCGGGCTTTGTGTTGTGCGGAGTTGACAGCGATTATGCAAATCGCTTGAGCCGGAGATAAAACTGCATTAATTTCTGTGTGGTTTGCCTTTGTCCAGGTCTTAAGCTCTACCTCCATTCTCGTGGGATACCCGGGAACTTAAAGTTTTTCATTCTCATTCTTTGCCAAAAAAAAGAAATGGAGAGAGAAAGAGGGAAAACTATGTACATGAAAATTTGCATTGTTGCAAAATGCTTTCCTTTGCCTGCAAATTTTCAATTTATATGCTAACCAAAACGTTCCCCAAAAAGCGGCAAAGAACACTTTGCTTTTGCAGTTTTAATCAGCAATGGAGTGCATCCTCCATCCTCCATCCCCCATTCCCCATCTTAATTGCTCTTTATATCACCCACATATGTGCCATGCATTACTGCTGTTAACAGCATTTAATTTATTGTTTTCATTTGTCGTGTGCCCCTGAAAATCAACCGCAAATTGCCCAACAAATTGTTCAAATTGTTTAAAACTGCATCGACTGTCGGCCTGTCGGCCTGTCGACTCTCATCACATCATATATCTAAAGCACCACCTCAACGCCTCATTGCACACCCCGATCGACTGACACGCCACTCCCTCCACCTCCACCTCCAACTCCACTGACCACTGACTGCCCAAGGGGTGCATTCTAATGTGTGTGTCCACTGGCCAGTGACCATCGATGCCCGGACTCCCCCCGATACCGATACGCAGGTCAATGCGACTCATTAAAATAATTGATATGCTTGTTCGAACAACGCCTTTACACCAATTTAATTGATAGCTCTCCGCTGTCCCCTGTCCACTGTCCCTTGTACCCTGTCCCCTGTCCGTTCGCAGAGCGTGTGTATGTGCGTGATTTAATTTTATTGGTCGCCCGTTTTGTCCCTCTTAATTAGTTAATAGATTTCGCCTTTCTCTTTTCCATTATGATTTTTTCTGACGGGGGTTTCTCTAAAATTCCTTAGAGGGTTGGTTGTGGTTTATGGACGCTCGTAAAATGCTTGCCAAATTTGTTGACAAGTCAGCAATTAATTGCCAGATAAATGGGATAACAGAGAGTTGTCTTATGTCAGGGGATTGGCACTCACTAACAAGTGTCGACTTCTGGATGCACTGGCAGAGGGGACATTTTCGATGCAAGGAATTATCCGTCAGTTGGGGAAAGTTCTTACTACGAAGCACTATGTTTCAATGTAATAAGTACAACTAAAGGTAGTTTAGATGGAGGTCTATCCCTCAGTAGAAGCAGGTTTCTTAATCAAAACTCGTAGTATCTGTATCTCATTCACGCTTCCAAGAAATTCTATATTTCTCTAGACTTCTTATACCAAAATCGTATTGTCTTTTGCATCCTTCTTCTTTTCTTCACACACGAAATGAGAGACTCATCCGCAATACCCTTTCGACTATTCTTGCTGGATAAATCTTCGATGATGTCTGCTCTCCAGTAAGTAATTTCGGTTTTATGTCGGCTCCACTGAGGCGGAGCCATAAAACTTTTTCTAGCCCTGCTTTTTAATCTCTGGCTCCTGCTGAGAGGAGAGTGGCTTTCCTCGCTTTTCCGTTCCGTTATCAGTTGCGTGTAATTGTCGTATAGAAATTAACAAGAGCTGAAACAAAATGGCGCTGGAAACGACAGCAAAGGAATCGCAGGGCTACGGGGAGGGGGGGGGGGGGACTGGAGAGGCTGAGATGCGCTCAAGTGGCGAGATAAAAGAGCACTCGACTCGAGTTAATGACTTCCATGCGCCGTTGGGGGCGACTTAAGACGCCATCTTTATAACAATTGTCCTTTGCTTTCTGAGCACTTCTTGGCTCTTATCCTGCTTTCCTTTTTGAGGTCCCGGTTCTGGTCCTGGTCCTGGTCTTGCTGTCCATGTTGCCAAGTGAGCGTGGCAAATGTTTTAATGGCGAACGTCGCGACACTCGAGTGCAGTCCTCCCTGCTGCTCGACAAACCAGAGGCTGAGAACTGAGAGCTGACAGCCATGAGGATATGTTTGGGCTGAGGATAACGCAAGGAGCAGACATCCTGCCGTGGAGCACCATTCGGGCTTTGATTTCGTTTGCTAATGAAATCACGTCCAGCTTCCATTCCGGCCACGCCCTGAATATATATTTGTGCTTGATATTTCCCCAAATATCGAATATTTCAATTTGAATTTTAATTGCATACAAATATGCTTTTGCCCGATGGATGTCCTTTCATCTCTCGCACCGCACACGACTGGCAGGACACCCATCAATCATGATCGATCAGCGGGGATTTGCCTGATGATGATTGTGCCCACAAATCCTCAGGCATGCCGCATGCCGCATGCCGCATCCCGAATCCCGAATCCTGCATGATAAATGCCTTTTTAAATGCATTCTAATGCGGGACGGGTCCCCAAAAAGCGAGCTATGGAAAGGAGTGAGTCCTGTCTCGTCTCGTCCCGTCCCGTCCCGTCTCGTCGGAAAGGCATATCAAATGGTCTGCCATGTGTCATGTGTCCTGCATGTCCTGTAAGGGTCTCTGTGAGCACTCAACAGCAACTTGCTAAAATTATTTGCATTTCCAACTTTTGTTGATGACATTTTTCATGAAAATTTTAATGTGTTTTTGTACTTTTTTCCCCCCAGCCAGGCCACGGCTCTGCTTAGGATTTTTCATACCATACCTGGTATTCCCATTCACATTCACATTCACACTTTGGGATATTAATATATGCAGGGCCTGGCTTTTAACACACTCGTGCCCCATCTAAAGAGCGGGGCGAAAAGGTGGCCGAACGGTGGGAGGCGCCTCAAAACTTTTTCCATATGAGGATGCGTTTTGTTATGAAAGTTGCGCCGCTGCTTCTGCTGCTTCTGCTGCTGCTGGAAACATTTTCAATATTCATGTGCCGCTGTGTGTGTGTGTGTGTGTGCGTGTGTGTGCGGGAGATGTAAATGTGGCTGTGAAACTTTTAACATTTGTATGAATATAATTTAGAATAAATTTCATAAAAATATTTGCCAGAACTGCGTCCAGTTTGAGGCGAAAAGACCAGGAGGAAAAAAAAAACCAAACCAAATACATTAAAATTCCATTAAAAAGACGACACTCCACTCCACTCCACACTTCACATATGAGAAGAAGGATACGAGTGTGCGTGCGATGGAAAGTCCTTGGCATTTACTCTTAAAGTCCTAAGCAGTACTCCGGCTGCCCCGTCCTGGTGTCAGTCGCATTTGTGGTCGCTTCTCTTTTTGGTCCTTGTCACAATTATTGTATAAATTAACGTCACAAACAAATGTTACAAAAAGTCGCCAATGAAGTGGAATGATGCGCGTCCAACCCTCCCCGCCGTGGACTATGGATGGAGGTCCCTCACCCTCTCAGCCGCAAATGTGCCTAATTTTTCGTTGTTATCCTTTGTTAGTGCCATCCTTGGTCCTTAGTAATGTCTGTCTGTCTGTTGGTCTGTCTGTCTGTCTGGCCGTTCGACTGACTGGAAGTCTCCTAATAATGCGTAAAATTTAATGCACCATTCCGAAGGTTTTGCTCTCTCCTCAATCGCGACAAGTGATTCCCAGATTTACGACTTCTTTGGCCTGTTTTTCGGGGATGGGATGGGATGGCCATGGTGTCCTTTTTGTTGTGCTAATGTTTGGCGTTTTTATGGCTTGCAGCAAATTTGATTTATTGGCAGAACTTAAGCGTTGAGTTGTTCGCAAAGTTGTAAAAAGTTTTCGCAGAGAAGAGCAGAGCAGAAGAGCGGAGCGGAGCGGAGTGGAGTGGAGTTCATCATATAATTGATGCGATTTGCGGTTCATAAAGTGCAATTGCCCGTAAAGTTGACAAAAGTAGAGAAAGACAAATGTTCTCACCCATATGGGTAGATATTTCTTTGCCTTTGCCCCCTCCTTAAGATTCTGTGTGTCTATCCGAAGCTGACCTCAAAAGATGATCTATTAACAGCAGTTCAATGTATGCCTAAACTAGATCAGATCTCCCTTCTCCAAGTCGAAATGGAACAGTGCAAAATGCTGATACATTTCTGTACTTTCAAGAGATACGTTTTCTCATTTCCCATGCCAGACACAGCCAGAGCCAGAGACACAGCCACAGCCAGAGCTAGAGCCAGAGACACAGCCAGAGACGACTCTGACGACGACGAGTCGCCCTCATTAGGTGACCCAAAGTGTCCGAAAACTATGCAATTTACATGCACAGAAGCCCCTCCGCGATAGAACCCACGAAACCCAATAGACCATGGAAGATAACAGCGGAACAGAGGCCGCCAGACAACAGACACACCAGAGACACCAGGGACCAGAGACACCACTAGACACCACTAGACACTGGCGACCAAAAACGAGTCCCAGGTAAGAAGAGGCAGGGCCAAATGGCGAGCGAATTATGTTGTACGAGTGTGGGGGGGTAAAGTCCGAGAGATCGTTGCGGGGCGATACATAAAATTTGAATGCGTTTTGCATACATTAACCCACTGTGGTGGCCATCGTCGTAGCCCCTAGGGGTGACCATTGGGCCCCTCCCTTCCCTTCCCCACCCTACCTTTCCCTTCCGTCTCCTTTTCCGCACGTCTAGAGCGGTAACGGTCATCGTTGGACGGCGACCAGAAAATGTGTTTATTAAATTTTATGATTATTGGCCTGCAATTGAGCTGCTCGCCTTGGGAATGTGTCGCTGGTCGCTCGCAGTCTCAGTCCCAGTCACAGTCACAGTCCTATTCCCAGTCCCAGTCCCAGTCCCATTCCCCCGCTGGTTCCGGAGTGCGTTTCGATTGTGAAATTGAAATTTTATGCGCACAAGAGCCATTCCATCAAAGAATGGGATAGAAATGTCTAGAAATGGGCTGAAATTCTCACGCGTAACTGGAGCATTTGGTGGCTGTATCTGTGTCTGTATCTCCCCATTGGAGTCTCGGAGTCTTGGAGTCGGTTACCTACCATTTGTGTTGCTAATTCAATTTACGTTTCTGAAATGTTAATTAACTCGAAAAGTTGTCTTCTCTTCTGCTCTGCTCGGCTCTGCTCTGATCTGCTGATGGTTGGGTTGGCTTGGCTTGGCTTGGCTTGGGTTGGGGTTTCTCCTTTTTGACTGTTATTTTTGGGTGTTTTCTGTGGGGCTTACACATGTTCTGGTCTTGTTTTGTATCTGCCTAAAGTGCCACAAATTGAAAGTCATTAAGATTTTATGGCGGACCCATGCGGGGGGCACGTTCTCGCAGAGAGAGACAGAGGGAGACAGAGAGAGACACACTTTGACATACATCAATCAGTGGATGGCTGGCAATCTCTCATTACGAATGCACAAGTTGACTTTAAACAGATTGGGCTGGTCTAGTTCTTAAAGATCCAGCCAAAGAGACATCTGTGGCTCTGTGGGGCCTCACCTCACCTCACCCAACCCCACCGCACCTCATCTCACCTAGGAGTACGTATTGGAAAACTAATTAGAGGCAAACTCAGTGACGGGGCGTGGTGCTGGTGCTGGTGGTGCTGCTGCTGGTGGTGCTGGTGGTGCTGGTGGTGGTGGGTACACATCGGTGGACAATTTCAACGTTCTTCAAATTGGCAACTAAGTAAACTTGAAGGCTGACTGCGGAGCAGGTCCGGTGCGGTCCGGGCCAGGTCTACACGCCCATATTTCGAAGGGGCAGAGAGGCAGGCGGGTGACTTTGTTGTGGCTGCTTCGTTATGCAAATTTGTGTCGGAGAGAAAGAGAACAAAAAATGTAACCGAGGACAAAACAAAAGACAGAAATGAAAATTTTGAGCTATATAGTAAATATAGCATATAGAAAATGCAAATTGTATATAAAGAAATGCCCGAAAAAGACAAATAACAGAACAAATTTAAGCGAACGTCGCGTCGCGGATTTCTTCATCTTTGTTTTTTTCCCCGTCTTCTTCCCGTCTTTTCGGAATGGAATAAATAATAAACGTAAACGAATTAAAAACGTTGCCCAAACGAACTGTGCTCGGCGGTCCCTCCTCTGTTTCCAGATGCCGCACGGGGGGATGGAAGGATGAAGGAGCTCAAGGAGCTGTCCCTTCGATATCTCTTGGTAGTTCCTTTCGGACTGCGGCTGCGGCTGTGGTCCATCCTCTGGTTTTTGTTTACTTAAACCAAGTTGATGCGGCTTTCAATTAGTTTTAATTGAAATTCCGATTTGCTCAACTAAAAGCAATTTGATTTTTGTCTTTAATTAAAGTTTTTCCAACCATTGAACGGAGTGAGGGTTTCCGCGATAGGAAAACAGTGATTAAGTTGATCGGAGAATGAAGTTTTGAGCGGATGAAAAAGGTTTGGAAAAAAGCGATTAAGAAAGAAGTTCCATTTTTGCAGAAACTACGAATTTTCTTTTGCTTTTAAGAAAGAATATGTCTGTCCATCTGTGGCAGCTCTTTGAAAGGAAGTTAAATGTGAGTGATCATTAATTGAAAATTAGAATTAAAATCAGAATATGATCAGACCGCAATCAACAATAATATGCGGAAAGCAGGGCATTATTCCAGCTAATAAGAAATTGATTGAAGGATATAAAAAAACGATATCTGTTGTGGTTTGGAGAGCCATATCTGGCATTTCATAAAGACTCAGTTTTCATGTTTTTCAAAAGCAGCTCCTATCTTCTTTCCGGAATTCTGTATATGGGGTTCAGGCTGGGAATATTCAAAAGCAATTTAATCGCCAATCGAAGAAAATCGGAGCCCAAAGCTATTACAAAACGGAAAAATGGAAAATAAACATTTTTAACTTAAGAATAGACTCTAAAAGTTTCAGCCTAAACTACAAACTAGTTGTTGATGTTTTTTTTTTAATAGGTGCTTTAGCTATTGCACGGCACTCTGTACAATCAGACACTAATTTTTCAGGATTATATGGAGTTAGGAAAATTATGATCAAGTGGGTTAATAAGGGAAGGTTCGGCTGAATTCTTTTAAAATAACTTTTCATGCAGGCAGCACCACAAAGGAAGATATTTTTAAATATTTCGGAAAATGTGTAATTGTAAATACAGCAAATCCTTGAGGTTGCAGGACTAAGACTTGGACTTGGGTCAGCGGCTCCTAAGCTTCGAGTGAAAAGCTGTTGCACTTTGCATCCTTTTTGTTGGATTTCTTCTAATAAAATACCACTTTCCTTTCAGTTTGATTAAGTAATTCGCAAGTTATTCGAAGGCCTGGCCAGCAAACCAGTTGCCTGCCATATCTACAGATAGAGATTGGGATTGGGATTGGGATATTGGCGCCCATCCTTCAGCTGGCATTAAAAGAACATTTTATTCAATTGCGGCCAACCGAGGAAAACAAATAAAATGTATTTTTTTCTGTATTTTTTGGTCACTTTGCGGATGAAGCATAAAATAAAATGAAATGATGCGTTGAAAGCCGAAGCCCGCAGCTACTTTTCCTCACAAAAAGAAAAAAAAAAAAAAAAGGAAAAGCAGAACGGGGCGGGGCGGGGTTCGGGCCATGTGTGTGGTTGGCCAAAGGATGGACACTACAGTGGTGCTTCGAGGGTGGTGGTGGGTGCTGCAGCAGTGGGTGGGGGATGGGATAACGTTTTTGGTTCAATAGACAACGCACACACACACACACACACACACTCGCAGAGGTCCTGGGTCCTGGGTCCAGGGCCATTTGATGATTTTTGCGTCACCGTTGGTCAAAATCATTTCGAGCGCAAGCAACTGGAAACTGTATAAAAATAATGAAATGAGGGAAGGAGAGATGTTGGAAAAAGACAGAAAGACAGAAAGAGAGAGAGACAGGGAGACAGAGAAAGGGAAAAAGACAGATAGGGATAGATAGAGAAAGAGAGAGCGAAACGAAACCAACTTGAAATAAATGGTCAAAAGAAATAAACAGTCCCATAAAGAATAATCATTCAGAATTCTGCTGAATTATGCATGAGGCAGACGGTCCGTGGTCCGTGGTCCGTGGTCCGTGGTCCATGGTCCAGGAGCAGCTTCACCAGCAGCAGCAGCAGCAGCGGCAGCATACTGGACGCCACTCCACAAGGAGGCAGCAGCCGCACCATCAGCGGGGGGTGTGGCACTCACATATGCGAAAAACCTCCTACCATTCCACATCGTCCTCTCAGAAGCATCATTTTCCTCTTTATTATCTGTTTGTTTAGTTGGGTGTACGGGCAGTATGGGTGTGTGCTGGATTTTTATCAGCCTTCTAAGCAGTTAGCAGTTAGAACCGAATTCCACTTTCTATACCCTGGTATTTTGTAGGGGCGGAAAGCAAGGTGTATTGTTTTCGTGGCACTGTATGCGACAGGCAAAAGGAAGCATCCTAGATCTGGGCGAGAGATTTTGTGGCTTCTCCTCTGAAAATCATCTTGATCGCATAATGATTACAGAACAAATGAAGAGAGAAATCTGTAGAATGTTGAATGAATGCTATTGCTAGAAATTTAACAGAAATATACTTATGATGGCCATCTCATTAAATTTTCAGATATTTCCGTATTAAAGGTCATCTTTTAGTCTAAATCCCAACTGAAGCTATCATTCTTGTTTGCTTTTTTGGGAGGTGGATAAAAGGAGTTTGGCGCTGGAGTGGGGGTATCTCCCGCGGAGCTGGACCTGGGCGGCCCCTGACTGTTTGGTGGCGCTTGCCAAAAGTCAACCATCATTCGCATAATTTTCGATAAAGCTTTTCGCCAAATGAAATTCAAGTGGTTACACATGTCCCAACCCAACCCAATCCAACCCAACCCATTCCAACCGCCGCCTCTGGCAGCGATTTTCTTTTTTTTCGGCTGGTCATTTTTCTTGGACAACCCCCTAGAAACACTCACTCTACTTTTACTCCTACTTCTGGTTCTGGCCTCATGCCTCAGTCATTCTCATTTCCACATTACGAATACGAATACGAGTGCGAGTGTGAGTGCGAGTGCGAGTGCGAGGAGTATATGCCGCATCTGATTATCTCTGTTTTCGGTTGTTTGTTTGCTTAGTTCCCTTGTTGTTTTTCTGATAATAAAAGGTAATGAAACCTATACAGAAACCTACACACACACATACATACATACATATGTATGTTTGTGGGTTATCTGCCCAATCCCAATGAAAATATCATAGCCAAAATATAAATATTTTCCCGAACAACTGGGAAGCTGGTGAACATTTCGCTCTGTAATTGCAATTAATTCGCATGTCTAGTCGTCGGGACGGTGAAAATATGCCTAACCCTAGGTCTGATCTTATACAATACCATCATAAGTGCGGCGGTGATTTGTCTGGATGCCTCAGTTGGCTCTATATAGTAGACCGACGACTATAGAAAAATTATCAGATAGATAGGGCAGACCGCAACAGACGCTTATGCCTGCGGTCGAGGCGATTGCATCAGATGGGAATCGAAATCTTAATCGAAAATCAGTTGATCCCCACGAAAGTTCCAAGTTCTCAACTTTTCCAGGCTTATAAACACGTTGTTTATAAATAATGTATATAATATAGTATATAGTATGGAGCACAGAACGAGGAACGACTATTATTAGAAAATTGATAGAGGTTCGGGCAGGGGTTTAGTTGGTGACTGGGATCGTGCGATCGTGTGATCGATTGGATCGATCCATTGGATCGATCAACCCTCGGACCACTCCATTGGGGGTAGCGATAGCGCAGTCCCATTTAAATTGCAAAAGAAAAACATACATTAATCTGTTATTGTTTACGTGAAATATACTCGGAGTCGTACGCGTACGCGTATATGGAAAACCGTTTCTAAAATGCGTCAATGAACGCATTTTCTTCTTGGCCATTGCTGATAACAGCAAAAGCATTGCATATAAGAAAGCATAGAAGCATAGATACACTTACGTAAGATCTGGTGTGGCATCGCAGATCCAGACAGATCTCTGTCTCCAGGGGGGACTTCAACTTTGATCTTGAATTGCATGAGCCCCGTCCTGATAAGCGCCTCTGGTCGGTCCGATTAAAGCACATGACTCGTGATCAATCCCCGAATAGATGCTAGATGCTTGATGCGCTGCTTAGCAGGTATTTTGAGATTCTGGGGAGGCCAGACACAGCCATCAAGCGGTCATTGAATCATCGGAGAAACGTGAGAATAATTCGTATATATTTGGCACATTTCGAGTGTATTCGCACCGTATCGAATGCGTATCTCTGTGGCATGCGGTTGTGGAACCTTCCGCCTTGCCGCCTCGATTACATTCCCAGCAGCAGCAGCAGCAGCAGCAGCAGCAGTAGCAGGTCTCCCCCTTCCTCCCAGCAATTTCCATCGCTGCGACGACTGATAAGTGTATCAGCTGACTGTATCTGTATATGTATCTGTATCTGTAAGTATAATGATCGGAGGTTTAATTAGGCGCGGCTGTAACATGAACATTCATAATTCCACTGGCATTCAATCAATGCAGTCGTGAATAAACCCCAAGTGATACCCCATCGATCGATCGAGTGTCTCAATTCTCAGTACAGCAAAAAGCCAAATAAGAGCCAAATAAATTCCAAAGAAAAAATGGCGCAAAGTGACGATAGAAATTGCTGTGCCAATTTGAAGAAAGGTAAGCCCATGATTTATTGAGTTCATCGAAAGGCTTGACATTTTGCCATTTCCTTTAGATGAAAGCTGCTGTCAGGTGGCAAAGGAAATGCCTGCGAAGACGTTCCCGGACAAGATCTACAAATCCGTGCAGCAGAAGGGCGTGGATGCCACGGGCATGACCTGCGAGTGCGGAGTGTTCGGTGCCATCGCCTGCGGGGATTATCCGACACAGGTGCGGGCAGAGACCATTCTTCAGACTGTATTTATAGCCAGTGATCATTCGAGGATGTTTTTCATAATCTATTACTGCATCAGAGTGCTCTTGAATAATCTTTGGCCAGAGAAAGATAGTAATCCTCAGCAGCGAGGGACTGTAATCAGTTCAAATATCTCTATCACGATCGATTGCCCATGGTAACCATGGGAAGATCGTAATAGTCGTAAGAGATTACACTCAAGATAACCGACGATCAACGATCTGCGATCCCCACCTTATATAGTTTTCGATTCCACACATGATTTATGGATCACTTGAGATCACAATCTCCGCTGTCATATGCAGATCTCATGTCACAAAAATCGCCAGACGTCTGTATGCAAATCGCTTGCAAGTAGGTCAATAGTGAACCCCCCCCCTCCTCCTCCTCCTCGTCCTCCTCCTACCCCTTCCCCTCCAGCCGTTCTCTGATCCGCCCTGAAATCCGAGTTTCTAACGAGGCTATGGCCAACGCCTAGTGTCTGTAGATGACGTCAATGAAATCGCATCCACACGTTTTTGCGGTTTTAATCAGTTGTCGATGTCGATGTCATCGTCATCATCGTTGTTGTTGTTGTTGTTGTTGCTGTTGTTTCTGTTGATGGTAAACAAATGGAAAATAACAGGAAAATACTAGAGCACACACAATCGACAACCGGGATCACATTATCGGTTATTCTCCCCCCCTCCCGATCGATCATCGATCACCCATCATCGATCGTTTGCCTAACTCTGTGTTCTTCGTGTATTCTGCAGCTGGATATTGCCCAGATGATTTGCTTGGGTCTGGTGGCCCTGCAGCACCGTGGCCAGGAGTCGGCGGGCATCGTCACGAGTCAGGGCAAGCTGACGAAGAACTTCACGGTACACAAGGGCATGGGCATGATCAATAATCTGTTCAACGACGAGGCGATCCGGAAGCTGAAGGGCAACCTGGGCATCGGCCACACCCGCTACTCCACCAGCGCCGCCTCGGAGGTGGTCAACTGTCAGCCCTTCGTGGTGCACACGGCCCACGGCGCCCTGGCCATTGCCCACAACGGGGAGCTCGTCAACTGCGAGTCCCTGCGCAGGGAGGTCCTGGAGCGGGGCGTCGGCTTGTCCACCCACAGCGACAGCGAGCTGATCGCCCAGTCGCTGTGCTGTGCCCCCGAGGATGTGTCCGAGCACGATGGCCCCAACTGGCCGGCCCGCATCCGCCACTTCATGACCCTGGCCCCGCTCTCCTACTCCCTGGTGGTGATGCACAAGGACAAGATCTACGCGGTGCGCGACTCGTATGGCAACCGGCCGCTGTGCCTGGGCAAGATCGTGCCCGTGGATGCGGGACATGCGAACATCGAGGACAAGCTGGCCGAGGGCTGGGTGGTGTCCAGCGAGAGCTGCGGCTTCCTCTCCATCGGAGCGCGCTATGTGCGCGAGGTGGAGCCCGGCGAGATCATCGAGCTCTCGAGGAACGGCTACCGCACCGTGGACATTGTCGAGCGGCCCGACTACAAGCGCATGGCCTTCTGCATCTTCGAGTACGTGTACTTTGCCCGCAGCGACTCCATGTTCGAGGGCCAGATGGTCTACTCCGCCCGCCTGCAGTGCGGCCGCCAGTTGGCGCGCGAGAGTCCGGTGGACGCCGATCTGGTCAGCTCTGTGCCCGAGTCGGGCACGGCGGCGGCCCACGGCTATGCCCGCGAGTCGGGTCTGCCCTTTGGCGAGGTGCTCTGCAAGAATCGCTACGTGGGACGCACCTTCATCCAGCCATCGAACCGGCTGCGGCAGCTGGGAGTCGCCAAGAAGTTCGGCGCCCTCGCCCAGAACGTGGAGGGGAAGCGCATAACGCTCGTGGATGACTCCATTGTGAGGGGCAACACCATCGGGCCCATCATCAAGCTGCTGCGCGACGCGGGCGCCACGGAGGTGCACATCCGCATCGCCAGTCCCCCGCTGCAGTATCCCTGCTACATGGGCATCAACATACCCACGCGGGAGGAGCTCATTGCCAACAAACTGAACGCCGATCAGCTGGCGGATCACGTGGGGGCCGACAGTCTGGCCTACCTCAGCGTTGAGGGTCTCGTGCGGGCCGTTCAGATGAACAAGACCCATGTGAATCCCATCAAGGCGGGCTACTGCACCGCCTGCCTCACCGGCGAGTATCCCGGCGGACTGCCCGAGGAACTCAGCTGGTAGCCCCTCCCCCGTAGCCTTAATCGTAGTTCTTAGCTCAACTGTACATATAATAAATATATATTTTTTTTTGTAATTTCTTGGCTCCTCCCCCACCCCACCCCCGAAGGACACACACATTCTAAATGCTAATGGCGAGCCCGCCATCAACGTCTGATTATTTCCAAAAACTGTCTAATGCCATAACTTCAATTCATTTCAATTTATATTTCCAAGCTCTCTGTTTGCCGTGGGGGAACGTCTCTCGGTCTTCCGGTTATAGCCGGGCTCTCCACGGATATAGCCCTCATATCATACAATATGGTAATCGTGTTTGCTTTTTTCGCCATGTCTCTCTTTCCGGACGGGGGCCCCAGTCTTCAGTCTCTCTCTGGTTTCGCCATTGGGGCGTTGCAATGTCTAAAGCGGGGCGTTTAGGGCGTTTAATCCTGCGGAAGATGTCCTTGCGGTTATACGGGGGAGTTCCTCTTCCGCTCCTCCTCCCCCTCCTCCCTCTCTGCCATATAAGAGATTTTTTTTTTCTTTCTGTGTGTTTTTTTTATGACTCGCCGGGTACTGGAGTCAACAATGTCATCATTATTCTTGAATATTGTGTTGTATTTTCGCAAACAATTTCGCTAAGCTGCGCGCCGGCATTGGCGAAAGTGGGGAAAGGGGCCAGGGAGATGAGGGGTGGCCGCATTAGAGGATGTGCCCTGGCTCGGAAGTGTGGCATGGGGCAGAGTCGAGGACACAAGAGAAGAAAATAATATGCGACGTCATTGTAACTCGCTTGATTAATTCTTTGTGTAGGGTATCCATCGAGGAGGAGTGGTCATATGAGACTTTTGCAAAGGATTTCATCATCAAATGCCGAATCGAAGAAGTGATCGAAGGAAGATATTCACTTGGCATAGATATTCAGATGTTAGGGGATATCCCGCAAAGTATTCCACTCTCACCCGGAGAGAAGTGACACCATTCGAAGGACAGTTCTTCCATCTTCCAGCACTTGTTTGCACCACTTTCCCGCCAGCAAGTAGCGCATCATTGGTGTCCGCTCAGCCCCAGCCGCATGGAAATCTCTCCCAGGACTACAAGACCTCGTGGATCCCATTCCAGGCCCCATCCAGAAGTGGCTACATAAAAGAAACGACTTCTGGCAACATTGAAAACAGACGCTGGCACTTCTCTAATACACCATCGCCGCCTGTCGCTTGCCGCTTGCCGCCTGCCGCCTGCCTCCTGCTACAAGGATATGAAAGAAGGACCAAGAAGGGTCCACGTCCACCCACACACACACCCACCCACCCAAACACACAACAGCTACAAACAAAAAAAAGAAAGGAAGAAAATAATGCTTATATAAGGAACAGTTTGCTTATGTGCGCCGTCGATCACAAGCACAAACACACAGCCTGGGCACACTGCCACAGACAGTGACAACTAAGCAGCGCCCACCCCCACCCACAAATCCAGGGCTCCATTCTGCTCTCCCCCGCTCTCCTCCACTCTCCTTCTCTGCGCCGCAAAACATGCTTTAAATTTTTTAATAACGCCAGGCTACAAGAGCGCTGACGCCCACGTCCGGACCCCGAACCGAACCCCGGACCCCAGACCCCAGAGCCCGGACTCCGTACTACGGACCGGGGATCCGGCTTTCGTGCCCTGGCCCCGCCCTTGCCTATTGCCTGCTGCCTGCTGCCTCCTGCCTCTTCCGTCGTCATTTGCACAGAAGTTATGTAAATTAATGTTTACTTAAGTTCCCCATGTTATTCCTTCTTGGCATTTTTTTTGTTTTTCGCCTTGCACTTTCCGAATGTTTCCTACTTCAAAAACAAAAGCAGACAGCGGCGGGTCCATGATGGTGGGCTCTAGAGGTGGGTTCCATTCCGTTCCGTTCTGTTTCTGTCTCTGTCTCTGTCGCTGGTTCTGGTTCTGTGTTGAAGGTTACCGCCCGACAGCGCCCGACAGAGCCAGCCCCCAAATGAACGGAGAAAAAATTGCAATAAATTTGCGAGCCGCTTCTGCAATTTAATAAAAAGCATTCTGCAGCGGGGAGGGGGGGGTGTGACGACAGAAATACGGAGAAATGCGAAAGATGGCGGCGGCAACATCATCATCCGGAGTATCAAGATTATGTATTATTGAGTCAAATGGCTGGGTAAATATATGAGCCAAAATTATGGCAATGGCATGCAAATGAAATGGCCAAAGATGATGGGGGGATGATGGGAATGATGGGAATGATTATGAAGCCATTATCCTGGGCACTTCATTGAAATTGTCGCCAAAGAAATTTAATTTAAACATCACACAGGAGAGACCCGTGTGGGGTCTCCATCGAAGACGACATCCTTGGCACTTGACACATGCAACAAGTGCGTCAGTGGCAGCCACACGAACAGCCGCAGTCACAGCCACAGACATAAGGCAAACAAAGGGCTCAGACACCTTACACTTTTGCCATCTCCATGTCCTGCCACGTCCTTCTGCTTGACAGGCACGCAAAACGTGCCTGGCATGCAAGACATGCGACGGCCCGGCACGGCCTGGCCCCAAGCGACAACGAATCAAATGTAATTTTCTGGCCAATAGAACACTTTGTGTGTGGGTGCCACAGCCACAGCCACGCAGGACCTGCTCCTGGATGAAATGGATGAATATCCTTCTTCAGTTCATTAGCAAATCAAACTTCCGTCTTGTACTTCAAGACATTTCCAGGCAGCCAGTCAGGCAGTCAGCCAGTCAGTCAGCCAGTCAGTCGGGCATCAGCAAAAAAGGGACATGGAATTTGCATTCCTTGAACCCCTCCGAGCCGACATATTCGTACAAGAAAACTCCTTGTTTGCTGGTAATTTGATTTAAGGGCTTTGGCTTGACCACAGAGAACCCACACAGACACCATTTAAGTGGTCAACAGGGACCTCAGCATATTGGCTAATAATTCTCTAAAAGAACCCCAACCAAATCGGGCTTTAATGTGTGCTCCTCTCAGCCCAGCACTTCCACAGCTAATTTTCCATTTCCAGAAAAGAAATCTAATCAACTGGTCTCCGTCCCGTCCAGTCCAGTCCAGTCCACCCATTTCTGGTTGGCTTTGAAACCGGAATTTGCATAATATTTTTAGACAGCAGCGAATAAAGTTTGAGGACTAGACGCCACAACATTTCCATTTCCACAACTTTGCGTTAATTTTCTAAATATTTTCTAAAATTTTCAAATTGCATTTGGAGCAGCACTGAAACGGAGGAGGAGACGAGGAGGCGAGGAGACGACGCTCTGACAATGATGCCGCAGGGCGATCCCAGGCAAAAGTTGACGTGCTCCATGCCACTCAGAAATAATATGTACATATCGGGTGAAAGGGAGAGAGAGACGAGGAGACCCCACCCCACCCCATCTTCTCTTAGATGAATTTTATAATTTAAAATTATGAACTAAAAATAATTTAATTTTAGTGGTTTGCACGCAGGTCCCGTCCCCGTCGCCAAACGAAGTAGTGCAGATGTTGGATGATGGAGGGGGGTTTTGTGGGGGCTTGGGGGGATTTCCTGGGCAGGAAATTGAGTGTATTATATGTACATACTCGTATATATATATATGTACGTGTAATGTTGGTTATTGTGCACTACAGCAAATACAGCAACAGAAGCGCGTTCAGCTAATAAATATGCATGAAGTGTTGGAGTGTGTGTGCGTGTGTGTTAGTGTGTGTGCACAAAAGAATGCAATTTCCCTCATAGGAAAAAGCCTGGGGGCTGGGCGGGCCGACTGCATTTGACATCGCGTGCTTTGGGGCGATTTTCCCGCTGCATTGGCCAATTCTGAAGAGGCAACAAAGATAATAACGATAATTAAAGCAAGCGGCAAACCAAATCTCTGATTTGAGTGACATGCAACAACCAAATCATTCACAGAGTGTGCGTCGTGCGGATAGAGATACGAATACAAATACGAATACGAATACGATTGTGGGTGTGAGTGCGAGTACTCGTACTCGCAGAAAAGAATGAATCCGCCATTTTGGGGGCTGTAACACTTCCGGCCATCGTTGTCACAATGTGCGACAATGCATGATGAAAGCTGCACTCTGATTTGGCTGCACTCGAAGAAATTTGTGATCCATTCGGGAAGGTAGTCCGAAGGTCTTGCAATGGCATTCAAGAATATGGAAATTATAAGAGTAAAAATGTAAAAATAACAAGGAAAACCATTAGGAAATATGATAGAATTAATGAATATATAAACGAACTTCCCTATAACGAAGTTTTCTATATAACAAAATGTTTTCCAGAACACTGCGTTTACGTTTTATTTTCAGTACGTTTTTCTCTCTTTATAATGCATTTTTGTTTTTCTTTTTTGCGAATATTCAAATATTCTATTCCATTACGAATTTTTTCCACGCCCATAAATCGAGTTATCATACGCTTTCGATCTCCCTAAAATGTATTTTATTTTCAATTATTTTGATTGTGGTTTCCGAACAAAAAAAAAGATAAAAATGTATTTGGGGAAGTCCCGAACTATAAATGTGAGCTTCGCACAAGTGTTATTTAAAAGTAAAATAAACTAAAAACTAAACTAACGAATTTTCCCTATAACGAACTGTTTGCCCCCTACCGATTCCGTTATAGAGAAGTTCGACTGTACATTTATTGTAAAATGAAAGATTCGCCGCCTTAATCCCTAAAAGACGGGCATATTCCATCTATTTGGAAGTGTATTTGAAAGATCGACAAATCCTGTTCGTGTAGCCGCAGTAAAAATATCGTAAAATAGATTCCCATCATATATCTAGGTATACCTTTATCTGTAACTCAATCTCCATTAAATGTTATGTTTTCCAAGAGATTTTCTTCAATCAAAATGTCATAATTAATCCATTAGAGCTGGTAGTTTTTCCGCTGTGCATGGGAGGCCCAATTGGTTGGATGGATGATGGGTTTTCGGCTGATTGTTGGCTTGGCTTGGCATGTACATAAGTATTATTATTTTTTATTTTATTTTTATTTATTTATTTTTTTTTTGTGTGTTCGTTGGGGCAGCACCTTGGCGATGGCGACGACGCCGCCACCGATTGCTGGCTGCATCTGTTGTGCTTCCCATTGCGTGTAAGTTCATTATGTTGCCAACATTGGTTGTTGTTGCTGTTGTTCATTGTGTGCCTGATACTGCAACAACATCCGCAGTCGGAGTCGGAGCCGGAGTCGCAGTCCGCAGTCTCCGTCGCGGTCGCAGTCGCAGTTGTCTGGCAACCATTGCAAATTTCTACATGGCCGCTCAACTGAAAATTGTTTGTGCAGCTCTGCTCTGCTCTATGTGTTTTTTTTTTGTATATTTTTTACACATTTTTTATTCACATTGTTGTTGTTGTTGTTGTTGTAACAACAATTTCCCGTTGCTTGAGTTCGTTTGGTTTGCAGGCAGAGCAGATCAGAGCAGATTATTTATTATTTTAATTAAATTATTTTAATCCGGAGAAGAACTGTAATCGATGCAAAGCAGCCCGAGGGCTTATCAAATGATATGCTTAATTTAATTGCAGCTCATTAAAAACTGTTAAGTAATTGCAGAGGCGTGTAATGAGATTAATGCATTCATATGGGCCTTACAGGTCAATCAAATAATTGCAAAAACGAATACATTCAAATGTATGTTCCATCGAAAAATCCCATAAAAAGTATTCGGCATTTATGCAATATTTTGAAAGAATAGTAGCTCGAAATTGTCATCAAACCATCAAAAAGAATTAAAATCTTATTCGATAGCATCCCCCCTTCAGCCCCTGTTTGCAAAGCATCTTCAGCGTCCGCCCCCGGACAGCCCTCGACGCAGACTAATTTCCGCATTTGGCCAGAAGCTCCACGAAAGTGCTCCACAAGTGCAGCCGAGCCGTCGCGTCGATGCTTTTTTATCGGGGCCAAAAACAAGCCCCGTCACGCATGTCCTTGGAGCTCCGTTCGTTTGGGGGTTTGTGCACCCACTAAGTGCTCGTGTGGCGCCCTCTGGCGGGCGCCGTTTGATGTCGATTATAACCTCAAAAAGAAAGACACCCAAACAAGAACAAACATGCCAAAAAGTGAACAGCGGAGCGGAGCTATGCTCTGGCATAGCCGAGAGTTGCAGAGAAATCACGTAACTGTCAAATATCTCATCATATCTCATTCCGGGTTGATCGACTGTGGGAAAATTCGGGCGAGAGAGCTTTGAATTGTTTCTTTGGATTGTTGTTCGAGGCTAGAGATCTGAGATGTCTGATAGCGACGCCAGATTCACACATGTCGGGTAGATTATAATGGGAACCTGTGTGGGGACCTCTGGGGCCTTGTGGGGGCCTTGTGGGTTTCGTTTCTCTGGTTGTGGGTGCGTTTTGGATCTCTCGGCAGTTTCAGGTCTCTGTTTTTGGCAGTCGCTGTCACGTCTTGCAGTCGGTGAGGGAGCAGGGGGGAGGGGACTGCATTGCCGGAGCGACAGATTGTTGGATGGGAAATGAGATGAGTAATGGAATTGGGTGAATAATTCTTAGAAAATGAGACTTTTGCCTGGGAAGCGACCTAATCTCCCTCCTCATCCTCCTCCTCACAACTGATTCTCCATCTCCATCCAAGTGGAGTATGTCTGTCTCGGGGTTTTTTTTTTTGGCACAAATCCCCAACATTTTAATTGGATTACTTTCCCCAACTGCCCGCCCCCCCCCGGCATTCTGCCAGCTCGCCTACAACTCTATCCATTAGCGCACCGACTCCGACGGCTCGGCTCGGCTCTGCTCTGCTCCATTCCTGGCCATTTCGAATGGAATCCATGGCACGCTGCGCTGAGCACTGGCTCTGGCTCTGGCACTGGCTCTGGATCGACTCCACCACTGCATGGATATGCAGAGGAGCGTATCATAACCGGATCGCTGTCGGGTTCGGTTCGGTTCGGAGCGGAGCGGAGCGTGAACCCCAAAATGCAATGTGCAACAGCAGCGGCTAAGTTTACTGGAGCGTTCCACCAGGGGAGGGACAGGGTAGAGCCCTGGGATCAGCAGGCCAGACCAGGCCAGGCCAGGCAACGGCCAGGCAGTATTATTAATGGACGAGTCCACGCTTAGAGGGACAGACAGACGGACGGACAGTCGTGGAGAGAGATCTCTTAACGCTGATAGCCACGGTCAAGTTCACGGCAGCGACTGCAGCAGAGAAATGTACATGTATGTACGTGTATGTATGTATGTATGTCGGCGGTCGCGACGGGCGTTTCATTAGCGTGTAACGTCGGCGGAATTGAAAATGTAACGGATCCCATACCCCCCTGCTACATAGGACAGCGGCGATAAGGATCTCCCTCTGCCTCTGCCTCTGCCTCTCCCTCTGCCACTCTCGCACTAAGTAGTTTATTGATATGCCACTGCCAAAGGACACGGCCGCAGAGCTGAGTGTGTGCACCTGCCAGTGATCCAGTGTGGGGAGCGTCCTTTAGCGCTCTTCTTTGGGCTCTTTGTTCTGGCTCCTGTAGCTGTCCTCTTGTGTTCCGCTCCTGTTTCTGATCATAATTAAAAAACACAAAAAAACACAAAAGAAAAAGAATTCATTGCCCTGGCCTGGCTCCCATGACGCGGCAGTTCGCTGTGTGCCACTGACAGACCGACAGACAGAGAGACAGACAGACAGACAGACACAAGATCACCTTGAAAGTAAAAGTTGCTCAATGCATTTTTATGGTAATTCTGTTAATGTCTGCATTTCTTACTCTCTTTCTCTGCAGCCCGAACAGCCCGAACATGGCGCGCAAAAATGTATTAAATTAAAACAAACAAATAATGAATAATAAGCAGAGAGGGCCAGAGATTGCCAGAGAGTGCCAGCCAGAGAGTGAAGTAATTTGCATAAGAAACGGGAGACGGAGAGACAGCGAGACGGAGAGCCAGAGAGCTGTGCGATCAGCAGCAGAGAGAGGGAAAACAGCTGGTCGGGTCGGTAAGATCGTGCGGGTCTTAGATAATTTTTCAATGGCATGCAAAGTGGCCATTAGGCCAGACACATGCTAATTAGATAAAGATTGTTGCGGCTCTAGTTTAACCCAATTTGGCTAAAACCAGGCCCAAATCCAGCAATCGAAAGATTCTGAGAAGTTTTCCTCTATTTCTTTACCTCTTCTCAGGTTTTTCCAACCTATTCGAACCATTATCCATGGAAAACTTGTAATTTTCTTCTTGGAGCAGAATTTTTGAAAATGTCGTTTTGGCGCTTATTTCAAACGGAAAGGAAAGCCCCAACGCAACAACAAAACAAAACCGCAAAAGCTTTAAAAATGTTCAAAATTCAAATGGGAAACGCAAGAGCGCAAGAGAGCGAGCGATAGAGCGAGCCAGCTGCTCTGCGCTCTTCCAGTCACTGGAAGCCTTCGCTCGCCCTATGGCCGTCTCTTTCGCGCACTTGTCCGTCCTGTGGGCGTTGCCGGTCGCTGAGCGCCGTCGCATGCCAATGCGCAGACTCGGCTCTCAGAGAGTGGGCGTTGCCAGTGGAGAGCGCAGACGCGCTGAGCAGGTGACTGGAAGGAGAGAGCTAGCGCTATGCCAGTGCCGTGTGCGAGAGCGCGATGGCAACAAACAAAATGGCTGCTATCATTAGCCGACGGCCGATAGATGGCGCCAGTTAGCCAGTTGGCCAGTTGGCCGGTTGCCGGCTTTTGTCGGGCGCTCGCGCTCGCACTCGCGCTCGCTCTCTCCGCTCCGTTCCGCTCCGCTCCGCTCTGGCATTCGTTCTCCTCTGGCATTGGCATTCGTGAACCGTAAACTGTTTGGCGCGCTTCCTAAGCGATTTGGGTTAGCAGTGTCGGAAGCGTCCGCAGGACGACGCTTTCCCGCCGTCGGACTCCGGAGCTCCGTCTCCAAGTACCGCTCCCGCTCCCGCTCCCGTACCCGCTCCAGCCTTTGTAGGCGCATTTCCGTTTGGTAATTTTTCACTCTCCTAGCACCACAATAATAGCAACAATGGGCAACAAAAGCAACAACTAAACGGAACGATGGGCCGCCTTGACGATTTTCACGCTGACTGCGTTCCCTTTTGACCAATAAGTGCATTTATTTGGCAGAAGGGAAGGGTGCCCCCTCCCCCCACCATGCTGCCCACTGCCCACCCCTCTCAAATGCCGCCTCGATGTTCTGTTTCTTGGTCTAGTTCCTCCTTTGCTGGGGCTTGTGCTCAATAATTTTAACATTGTTGCCCGTAATGAAAGCTTTGCTCTTCATTTAAGGCTGCTCGGAGAAAAAACCGGTAACAGGGTCTGTCCTCCTCTTGGTCTTGGTCCTGCTCCTGATGTCCTGCGTCCTGTGTACTCTGTCCCGTGTCCCGTGTCCTGTGTGTGTGCCCTGCTGTACGAGCAGTGTCCTGCAATTGCTTATTGCATTTCTGACTCTGGGTGTAAGGTCCTTTTTTTTGTTCAGCGTCGGAGTTGGACTGTAAGACAGGCTTCCTGCAGGCTGCAGGATGAGCTGCTGGGGGAGGGGGAGGGGGAGGTGTCGGGGGGGGAGTGCGCAGCAGTTTGCGTAATAAAATTTGCATAATTTTAAATGTGTGTGCGTGTGGGTATGTGGGTGTGTGGGTGTCTGTCTCTCGGCTGTCTGTGCAAGTCTCGCATATCCTTTTCGGGCATCCTCCTTACGCATTGTCTACTGCTTTGTTGCACACACAAACACAGATAAACAGAGACACGCACACACACAGACACTGCGAAACAAATGAGTATTTTCGGTGAAGTGCAGCAGCAGAGCAGTAATGTCCCCCCCTTCCCCCCTGCCACCCCACGCCCTGGCAGGAAACGGATGCTTTAAGGATGCTCCTTGAACCCTTGTGGGCTCAATTGGTTAAATTAGCTTATTTCGGGGATTTCTTTCTCTGGAATTTGCAGCTTTGCAGCTTTAAGCAGCTGGGATTGCTCGCCAGGACTCTTACTTTTTGTTGTTTCTTGCAGTGTACACTGAATCAACACTCGTTTACTGGGTTAAAGTAGCGGGAGGGAGGCAGGGGAAGGGGGCGGGGGTTGTGTGCCTCTTCATTAACCTTAGAATCAGAGTTTTGTTAAACCAACCAACTATTTGCGTGTTTACGATATAGAAACCAGAGCACTCACAGGGAAACCTAAGCCGCATACCAGCGGGGGATGGGGGCTAGGGGCTGGGGGGGGGGGGGGGTGGTGTGGGAGATGAAGAAAAAGTTGAATGTCAAACAATAAATAATAAAAATGTACAACTTGAGTTGGCCAACACGCACTCTACCCAGACACACACACACACACACACTCGAACGAAACGAAGCAAAAAGAAAGAGTAAATGTCAATGGGTGTGTATGCATGTGTGTGTGTGTGTGTGTGTGTGTCCTGTGGTCCCTAATCCTGGCCACAAGCCACTTGTTATGCTCATTAAGCTTCGGTTATTAGGGCCATCAAAATGAATCAGGACAGAACTATAAAAGTCAACCCTTCCTCTCTTCCGCCAATGAGCTGGAAAGAAAGTTTTCCTCATTCTCTTGCCCTGCTTTCTTTTTCTTTTTCTCTTTCTTTTCCTTTCCTTTCAGACTTTTTTTTTGTGCTGGAGTTTTGGTTAAAGTTTTGGGTTATTTATACATGTATTTGTTCGCTGTTTGCTGTTATTGTTATCAACATTAAATCAAATCACAAAGACAACAACAATTACAGCAAAAAAAAGGCTCTACCTCGGACGCAGGCAGGAACAAAAAATACTAAAAAAAAAAAAGAAAACCGAATAGGAATAACAGAATTTCTATAATGGCCATGGGACACCACCAACAACAACAACAACAACAAAAGCAACAACAGTAAGGAGAAGGAGAGGGGACGAAATTCAGAAAATATAGCCCTGTCGCGTAGAAGCCTTAGATACCCTTTCGGATACATCTTTCCTATAATAGCCACATGATATAGTTATCCGATTTCAGCACAATTTTGTTTGAAACTGAACCTGTTTTTTTACTACGATAAAGTGATCCAATAATGATCTGTTTTATCTACTATAAGGATTTGTTTAAGAATAAGAAATTCCCAAGAAAAAGACTTGGATTTTTTTTCTGTTAAGGGTTTGTCATATGCTTTGGTTCCCTCCTGTTTCAAAGAACTTTTAGATGGAAAAAACTGCCTTATTTCGGCACTGCAAACACCCTGTCAATTATATAATACCCTCTTCAAGGGTATAGGAAAAAAAAGAGTATGGCCAGGAAAAAGGCAACAGAAAATTTACAATGTCGCCGGTTTCCGTTGCTTTTCCCATGGCTTGATGGTGCGGGGCGGGGCGGTGCGGGGAGGGGTTATCGCGTTGAGTGCGGGGGGTATAGGGGCTTGCGTTGCTTTGGTTTTGTTGTGGCAATAAAATACATCATAACGGTATCATAAGCGAAGCGAACAAAGCGATACACACACACACTCGCACACACACACACACATTCACACAGATAAAGAACTCCGAGCGAAAGAGGCAGAGAGAGAGAGAAAAAAGGCATCGAAAATCTGTGGAAAAAAATCCATTTGCAGGGAACAAAACAGAAAAAAAAAGAAACGAAGAGAAAAAAAATATTCAAATTTCGTTACGATGCGCAAAAACAACACAAAAAACTTGGGCAAAAACAAAGGCCAACAAAAAAAAAGAAGAAGAAGCGAAACAACGAACGAAAGAAAGAGCGAGAGATAGTGGGAGAGGGAGAGGTGTAGAGGGGTAGAGAGAGAAACCGAAACGGAGGCCCGCTATTATGACAGCAACAACAGCAGCAACAGAAACGACAATGGCGTCCACCGGAAATAGTCACACACACAAAACACACACACACACACACACACATAGGCAGGCACACACATACGCATTCCGCACTCAAGTATAAATGAACATACGCATGCAAATACTTACACACACACACGCACGCACACACATGGAAAGGGTTGCACATGCCGTTAGTTGGGTGTCCTTCCACTTTCCACCTACCGCATGTCCTGCTGCTGCTGCTGCTGGTGCTGCTGCCTCCTTCTGCGTCCTGCGTCCTGCGTGTGCGTGCTGCAACAAATAAAATATTAAAATTGGTTCAATGAATTTCAATAACAACAACAAACACGAAATCAAAACTAAATTTCGCTTTATTGATAACGAAATACAAGCGCAAGGTAGCAGCACGTGAGGGTGTGGACCACCCAGCGAGGTGGGGCCTGGCAACTGGCGACTGGTGACTGGGGGATAGTCGGGGTTTCGGATTGCGTGTGGTGTGTGTGTGTGTGTGTGAGTGTGTCGTAAATTTGTATGTGGTTATGTATTGTATACGTATGCCCGGCACTTGAAATATGCGTTTCGAGTGGATGACATGGACGGGGTGGCCACCCAATGTTAGAGGGATACAACAAACGGAAACAAACTGATCATTCCTAAAGGTTAAGGCTTAAATAAACTCGCATATATTGTTGGTTTATTTACACAACAATTACAGAAAGCGTGTCGTGCGGCAATGCACCTCCATGCTGCCTGGGATCCGCTTGGGCCACTTTGCCATTCATCAGGAACGTTCCATCACCTATCGCATGCATCTTAAATATATCTGAATTTCACCTAACATTTTATATTCCCCTTTTAGTATCTTTAAGGTGTTCTGTTATCATTTCTCGATTTGAGTTACTTTAAGACCTGCCAGCCTCTCATATTTCATTCTCGTATCGCCAAACACTTTTCCTAACGACTCCCCCGTTGGCTGGCTGCCTCTGTGCTGCCTCTCTCTCCCTCTCTCTCCCTCTCGTGCGTGTGGCATATGAATATACATATGCAGATAGAAATCTGCACACATTTCAGCCTATCTATCTGTGCGTGTCTGTCTGTCTGTCCGTCCCTCAGTCCGTCTGTGTTTGCATGTGTCTCTGTCTGTCTGCTTGTCCGTCTGTCTGTCTGTCTGTCTGTCGGTTGGTCTGTGTGTCTGCTCCTGCTGCTATTTCTGTCTGAAAATGCCGTCAATCCTAACCCTTTTGCCATGTCGTGGTCCTGGTCCTGGTCCTGCTCCTGCTCCTGCCGTCCCATCCTCATCTCCCTGGTGGCCTATCTATCGACTGATTTGCATGTTTTGTGATTCATTTTTTGTTGGCCGCTATTCCAGTAAAATACTCGTACAAAATCGATAAAAATGCGTTTCAAAATGCGAACAAAACAAAAAAAAAAACAACAACGTGATTTACAATTGCCAGATTGATGGGACGACACGACACCAGAAATAGAACCAGCAACCGAACCAGAAACAGAACCAGAAAGAAATCAAATACTCTAATCAATGTGCAGACAATTAATAGAAATTGCATGTATGGAAATGGGTAAATGGGTAAATGGGAGAGGGGGAACGAGGCAACGGGGGAAGTGGAAAATGGGATATGCTAAATGGGTGGAAATAAAGATATCTATTCTGCAGAAATCCTGCACATGCAGATTGTTTTCCACGTATTTGTATATCCTTCACACGTATAGGCTTTTTCTATTTGGCGACAATGTCCAAAGGATCCCCAGCACACAAAATGGCAACATCCAGAGCCCAGACTCTGGAAGGTGTTCTTGCCAACTGGGGGCGGATGGTGGCGGGGGCGGGGGGAGTGGAGTGCGGGCTCCCAGACGAACGTGCGTTGGCTCCTTGGGGGTTGAAAGGACATCCGCACAGACATACATACATACATACATACATATGTACCTATACATGCACGCACACTGTGGCAGCGACAAATAACAAACAAATACAGTCGAGTCCTGGCGCAAAAAGGGAGCTCCCTGGCGCGTATTTGCATGGTGACTTTGCCCCCATGCCCCCGCCCCCACCCCCACACTTTCTATTTAGTTTATTGTATGCGTGAATATTCAAATATTGCGTTGGCATCTGTGTATGGGTATGTGTGTGTGTGTCTCTGTGTGTGTGTGTGTGTGTGTGTGCATGTCCATGTGGGGGTTGCCACAGCAACAGGAAATCGGACGCATGCGTATAGCTCTCCCTCCTGGCCGCAGTTTTTCCTTTCTTTCTGGTTTGTGCCCCCCTCCCCCACCCCCACCCCACCCGCACTCCGCCACCAATCTCTATGATGGGGCACGTTCTACGTCTACGTTCGTTCTACGGTGGAAACAAAAGCAACGCCGAAATAATAAATAATTGCTAGTTGGCATTGAGGTGCAAGGAGTGTGCGAGGGAATCCACCCCACCACCCACCACCCACTGCCACTCCATCTAGCTCTCTCTCTCTCTCGCTCTCTCTATGCTCTCTCTATGCTCTTCCTCCCAATTTACTTTCCTTTTGATAATTTGCCTCTTCTTCTATTAGTTAATTAAAGCTTGTGGGCGACTACGAGACTATGGGACCACGAGGCGTATGCTTGATGTGGCTGGCTGCAAAATTTAAATTCGAGACTCTTATCGATTTATGGGCTGCCTTTAAAGCCATCGAACGAAGGACTGACTGTCGCCAGCTCCACTCGTGTGTGTTTTGTCATTTTGGGTGAATGGTGAATGGTGAATGGCGTGCCTGTCTGTCAGGATCTCTCCCTCAGAGAGTGGGAGAGGGACAGAGAGAGGACCCATAGGGGGACTGATGTGAGGGCGTTGCAACCTGTCTACATAAATACTGTCTGCGATAAGGCCTTTGTTTTTGTCATAAATCTCATTTTATGATGAATTGATATGGCAGAGAGACACACATGAGGGAGAGAGAGAGAGAGAGAAATGCAGTAGGACAATAGGGAGAGAAAGGACATTCTGCTGATTTGTGGGCAGCTCAGATTGAAATAGCTTCAAATAATTGGAAAGGGTTAATAGATTTCCTTGATATACATAATAATACTTGCACAGTCGTTTTGCCTTACCCCCGGCTCACTAGCCTTCATTTACAGCGAATCTGTGAGGCTATATCTCAAGTAGATTCTTTGGCCTAATACAGAGAACAGTCCTACGATGTTGAGAGGTGCATTAGGAGGAGAGAATCTTATCTTTGATTCCATCTATGGAGAATGAGGATACAGGATCCAAGTAGATTCCACTCAAAGGGTATGTTTCCCAGCTAATACATCTGCTAGGTTTGCTAAATAAGAATATCTTATCCCACCCAAGTGTCCAACCATCTTTAGAGCTCGTTTCCTGCTCTCTTCATCTATGGGAAATCTAGCGTATCCGATCCGAAACCGATCTCTCCCCTCCAAATGGTGCAAATCACATGGAAGAGAGTTTGCGGGAGACCTTGTCTGCAGTGAAAGTAATGCCGGGGCGAGGCGGAGGCGGAGGCGCAGGATAATGTCTGCCTGTTTGTCTATCTGTCTATGCCACCGCCACCGCCACCGCCGCCTGCCCCAAGGCGTCTATCTCTCTCGCGCTCTCCCTCTCTCTCAGTCTCGCTGTATCTCTGGATGTGTGTGTGTGTGTGTGCATGCGTTTGCACCTAATTTGCATAAACGTTAGCTCTGGCAGCGGCAAACTTTTGCCCACATTGCACAAAAAGAAGGCGGGCGAGCGCAAGCAGTCCTGCCGCCGCCTCCTTCTGTTTCCTTTCTCCACACTTTTCTCTTTTGCTCTCTGTCTGTGAGATGCGAGTCGAATCGCTGGAAGCTGTAGATGAAGCGCGCCAGCAGGGGCAGTGGGAGTGGCAGTGGCAGTGGTACGGCGAAGCGAGTGAAAAATGCGCAAACTTGGTAACCAAGTTAGCGCGTTATTTTAACATTTTCCGCTTTGCTGCTGCTGCTACGGCGGCTGTCGCCTTTTTCACGCTTTCCTTTCCCTGTCTCTGTCTCTCTCTCTCTCGCTCTCGCTTACTCCTTGCTGCATCTTCTTTCAAGGACTTGTGGTACAAATCACAGTCAGTGGGAAATTATGATCGATGAGGTCCTTGCGAGCAGTAGTTCTGCCAAAGTTATGCGGCGGTTTGTCAGAAAATTTGTTAAGTTTTGCTGATTGCATTGAGTACGTTTTTTTCTCCTTCTTTTTGGAGGATAAAGCGTGAGGGAGGACATGAACGAGACGATATATTTCAGTGATTCCTATGATGGTTGGAAAGTGGTTTGTAAATGCTTCACATCGATATGTTGGCTCCGTGGGTGGCATTAGTGGGAGGCTGTAAGAGACTGCCCCACACACCACCCTCTTCCCGATCTATGTGAGAGTTAAAGAAAATTGTCGATGGACTTATCCCATAGGTAATACCCTAAAGATCAACCCTACACACAGAGAAAAAAGAGCTGAAATTTTAATATTTCTTGCACTTAGATTTATATATTAGTTTTAATTCATTTATTTCAGGCTATATCCCATTATTAAATTAAATTATTTTTATTGCGGAGAATATCTTCTTAAGACTTATATGTTAATTTTTCGACAACAGTGCTTAAAACTTATTTTTTTTTATTTATTATTTTTTTTTTTTTTTATGCCATTAATTTGCAGCTGAGAGTGGAAATATTAAAATTAAAGTGTTTTCTCTTACATTAATATGAAAATATTTGCTCTAAAAATATTTAATATAAATATATTTCAAATATTCTTAAATTAAATATTTCATTCATATTAAATTAAATATATTTCCTTCAATTTTAATATATATCTTTATTTTAAAGACTCTTAAATTAAGATTAAATATAGGTCGTACTATAAACACTTTTTAATACATTTATATTTAAATCAAAATCGAATTCTATTCAATTTCACTATTTTGGAATTTAAAATCCGAATATTTAATTCAAATATTGGCTTGTTTCTTTTTTTGTTTTTTGTTTTGTTCTCAGTGTATGATTTTATGGGTAAGGTAAGTCTCCTTACTTGGAATTGTATCCTTATGAATCCCTGCCCAATCAAAACCTTCAACCTGTCTGCCTCTTTTTGCACTTGTCAAATCCATAAGCGAAAATCCTTCTACCGCTCAATGCGCTTCTCAGGAAGTCCACATCCTTCGACTCCTGCACCGCCGTTCACCCACTCAACCATCAATTGCAAGACGAGCCTCCTTATACTCCATTGGCTTCTCATGCAAATGTCTAAGGTCAAGAGCAAGGCTGCACGGCTTCTCCTCTCCTCTCATCCCCGACCCCGACCCCTTCCGCATCCGCATCCTCATCCGCATCCGCATCTACCATCTCCATTCTCATTCAGTAAAATGCATAAAAACTTTCAGTATCACTGGGTCACATGCTCGTCTGCATCACTGATGAGCCACCGAGCCCCAGTCTCCGTCTCCGTCTCCGTCCCAGTCCCAGTCCCAGACCCGAGTGGGAGATGGAAGATGGGCGCTGCCAGACGAGCCTCCGTCTCCGTCAATGTTCCGATACGAAACGATATCACTTCCACTCCACTCCACTCCCCGTCCCGTATTAACAACAAATTATGGCAGCCCGCTCATAAAATTGCACAATAAAGAAAGCCCCAAGAAATCTGCGACTGTGTGCGTGAAGAAAAAGTAACAAATGAGTTGAAAAAAACACCCAACCCGCAACAAAAATTTGCTGTAATAAAAACTTTTTCGTGATCTACCTCAACGCTCCTCTCAAGGCGCGAGGATGAAGTTCTTTTGGGGGGGGGGCTGGCGCTCCACCCGAAGATGATGTGAAATGGAAAGTGCTGGCAACTCTTCTTCTTTCCCCCACCCCAGTATCTGTGTGTGTGTGTGTGAGTGTGCTGTACAATACGTTGAGGGGCATACAAAATCAGCTCTTGTGTAATAATCATAAATTAGTTTATGAGTCCCGCCGCTGCCGCTGCCGCTGCTGCTGCTGCTGCTGCTGCTGCTGCTGTTGGAGCATCGTCATCGTTGTCGCGTGTCGCGTAACCTTGTCCTTCCTCACACACACACACACACACACACACGCTCACCCACACACACTAGCACACATAGAGGTTGTTGCAATATCCCATTCATTCACATGTTTGTGTGTGTGTGCGGGAGGAGTTTGTCTCAGTGGAATTTTTCTTTTTCTTTTTACTTTTATTTTTATTTTTTTTTTTTTTTTGCCCTGCACACTGTTGAATTTTTACGGCTGCTGCATAAAAATGGAAATCCAAGCCCGAAACAGATAAACATATCCAGAAAGAAAGAGATGGAGTGCGCGAGGGAGACGGCGCGAGGGAGATGCCGAAATAAACAAATTTGAAATTCTGACAACGCGCCCCCGCCCGGCTCTCTGGAATCCCCGCCACCCCCTCCACCCGCTCCTGCAAGCCACCTTCCTGTATGTCGAAGTGGAAAATCTATTCGAAAACAAATTTTGAATTACAAATCGACATTGACGCCGATTCCGATGCCGAAGCCGAAGCCGACGCCGACGCCGACGCCGGTATGACGTCATGTGCCGCAAGGATGCAGCCAAGGACAGTGCCCCCGCCGTAAGAGCGGGCGAGAGTTCGCACGAGTTTTGCATTTGAATGTGAGTTACGACCCGCTTCTTCCTTCTACACATACACATACATATCTGTGTGTGTGTGTGTGTGTGTGTGTGTGTGTGTGTAAGAGTCCTTCCCGGAGTGCTCTGTGTGTGTGTGA
Source organism: Drosophila helvetica (assembly GCA_963969585.1). Taxonomy (NCBI): domain Eukaryota; kingdom Metazoa; phylum Arthropoda; class Insecta; order Diptera; family Drosophilidae; genus Drosophila; species Drosophila helvetica. The sequence continues at coordinate 67,990,227 of OZ018401.1, read as the reverse complement.
GAATCAGCTGATTTTTGTTTTGGTCGGGGGTTTCTTCAGGAGATCTATTTCCAGATAAGGCTCATAAAAATCTCCCCCACAAGGGCACTGCGCAGACGCCTCATCGGAATGGCTTTAAACGAAGGCACCCCACGCCCCCCCCCCCTGCCTCCACGCAACGCAAACGGAAGTAGAAATAGAAGTAGAAGAGCAGGCCAAAAGAAGCTGAACAAAATGGCCGTCTTGGCCATAAAGTAGCAAAACAAAAGGAGCAGAGAGAAAGCAGAGCGAGCTGGAAGGGAGCGCGGAGAAAGGAGAAAGGGGGGAAGAGGCAACGTCTTTTTGGCTGTCAAAAGCAGGCAGCAGAGGAGGCGACTCTTTTGGTTTTTTCAAAGAAATATGACGCACATAACTGTTTTCAATTAGCCAGAGGTCCTTCGGGGCACGCTCCGCTCAATCTCTCCCCAGCCCTCCTCGCCCACAGCCTCCGCTCCCTCTCTTAAAGTTGTTTTCCAGCAGAGACTTTAATTTTTGTACACAAAAAAGCAAAAACTTTTCCGAGCATCGTCCTTTATATCCGACCTACACACACACAAACACACACACATAGACACAAGCACACAGACAACGAGGAACAACACCCACTTTCATCATCCAGTATCCAGTGGGGGCCATGGCAGGACTTCGTTAGCATTCCATGCAACGCTCGCATTGCAACACGCGTCTGGAATACAAATGAGGATCGCTTTCGTCCTCGTTCTCGTTCTCGTCCTCGTTCTCGTCCTCGTCATCATCAGCGTGGCGGCAGCATTCGGCAGCCGGCAGTCGGCACTCGCCAGCATCCGCCATTGACAGCCACACAAACACACAGACACACACACACACACACACACACTGGCACATATGGCTGTGTGGCAGGACACAATGTGGGGCTTCGCTTATTTTTTAGTATTTGTTTTTGCTCGTGGCTGCCTCGTGTTTCGGCTTTTTCTTTGTGGGCAGGGGTTTTGCGGCATGACAGTGAGATTTCGATGTCCGGCTTTGCTCTGAGCGGGGGGGGATGGGGAGGGGGAGGGTCCAATTGGAGGGTTCGAGGTGCAGTGGTTCAGGCTTTCATGTGGGGAATTGAGTCTCTAAATATCCTGTATCCTGTAGGCTACACAAGTTCTTGCTGGCTTGAGATTTCAATTACGTTCTATATAGAGACTTCCGGAGAGAGAACTTACGCCAGATCCGCTAGGATATATCCTCCTCGTGTGCCATCTTCAACTTATATTAACTAGAACTCTCAGGTAAGGCTAACGTTCGCTTTCTTCCATCTCCTATAATCTGTATTCCGTATAGTTCCACCATCACACCCCATAGCACCCTCTTTTCCGCTGATTCCCTATCTATTTGTAGAGCGCCACATCCTCTGGCCAATGGTCAGGCACAGAAAGAACAAAAAACAGAAAAAAACCCCAACTCAATGGACAGCTTGGTCCGAGCTTCCTGTTCGTCTTCCTGCTGCTCTCGGCTACCGGCCACCGGCCACCGGCTCCCTGCTTCCTGCCACATCCTTCGAGTATACGTATAGTAGTGCTTCCCTTGATTTGCAGTTTGACAAGCCTCCAGCTTCTGTTTGTCTTCCCCACCTCCACTGCCCGCACCAAAAAAAGACGAACAAGGTGGTGGGGGATTTTTGCATAGTTCCGAGTGCTTCTCTGTATTGGCCAGGTTTTCTGCTGCTGCTGCTGCTGCCACTGCTGCTGTGGGCTAATGAGGCCTCATCGTTGACAGTTCTGCTTGATAAGCGTAAAACCGTAACGAATGCCTAACCAGCGGGAAAGGGAATGGGAATGGAAATGGCCTGGAGTACGGACGGAGCCGGACGGAAAGAGAGGGGTAATTAAACCGTCCTGGCGGCGGCAACAGTCGAAGCGTATTAATCATTTAATTTACTCCTTTTTCCACGGCACAGGGAAATTCCACAGCTTCAAGGGGGCAGGGGGCAGGGGGGGAGCACTTGTCGGCGAGAGCATTAACACCGTTGTCCGTAAACTCCATTTACGGTTCTGCGTTGCGTTGCGTTCCGTTCCGTTCCGTTCGGGGCAGACAATCCTTTCCACGTGTCCTTGCAACCCTTTCGTGTCTTTGGCGCATTTAATTCGTTCGGGCATGAAATTTCCGCGTGCGTAGCCCCCACTCGCAGCCCAAAAAAGGGGAGAAGAGCACCCCTTCTACCCTACCACCCACCTACCGACTGTTGTCTGTCTGTTGTAGCTTCATTAAAATAAATTTAAATAAACTACGCTGATTATGGCACAGAAACTTTTGTGCTGCCACAGCGGAACAGAATCGAGAATCGAGAGCGGAGAACCGAGAACGGAGAACGGAGAATGGAGAACTCCTTGGCGCACGCCCTGAAGCCCCTCAAGGTCGTGCGAAAAGTTGTTTAAATAATTTCAACATTTGTGCAGAATGATTTGACTTCCAAGTCAATTTATTAATTAGTATAATTTAAACATTTGCGCTCGCTGAGCCTGAACCCTGCCCTGCCCTGCCCTGCCCTGCCAGGCTCTCCCCTCCTCGCGAAGAGCGAAAGGAAAACGCCTAGAATGCGGCAATACAAAATCGATGACAAATTGCGGACACGTTACGCGTAGTTGAGCCCAAGACGAGTTGAGCTGCGCGTTCCGGATTCGGGTACGGGTGCGGGTGCGGGTACGGGTACGAGTCCGGGGTTTGTGTTGGGCTTTGGCGTGACTGCTAAATACGCTGACAATGCTCACCCTCATCCTCATCCACGGATACAACAAAAAGACAAAAAGAAACAGCAACAGCAACAGCAAACAGTGCCACCAGCCAGGCCGAGCCAGCCACCACCCTGACACTGACACAAAAGGCAAAGTCAGGCCGGGCAGAGAGCACCACAACACACCCAGCGAGGATATATCAATGGGCAAATTAAAATAACAACCTAATCATCGTTTTAAGACCGCGAGAAAAAGGCGACACGAGTCTACAAGCACCGGGGGTTGCGTTGCTCGTCCCTTTGGCTGGGAGTGGGAGTGGGATTGAGGGTGGGGGTGGTGGTGGGGGGTGGCTGGCACTGCATTGCTGCTAAATGAAACGCAAAGGCCTTTTTGTCAACGCTACAGAGAGAGAAATTCGATGGCCCTTTCTATTATATATTTCCTTGGGAATAAATTCTTTCATTTTATGCTTGGGCACCCTTCAGACAGGGAGTTCCTTTTGGAATGCAGGAGATCTCAAGCTCGGAGATTATATATTTAGCTACCCTTCGGGGAGATGCTCCTTTTCAAGTCATTTTCCTGCTGGAAATTCTTCGCTTTTCAATCCGCAAAGGTTCTAGAGTTTTTCTCTCTGTGCATCACTCTCCCACCCCTTCCAAGCATCGCCGCTTCGAGCATCCCTTTTCCTTTTCTGTCATTTTTATGTTCCGGCGTTTGTTCCGCCTTCTGTTCCTGTTTCAGTTCCTGTTCTCGTCGCTGGGCGAAACAATTGCCCAAAAGTGTTGGAAGTCAAACGCAACCGACCCGCCACTAATGCGTCCGCTCCAGCCTCATCCTCATCCTCGTTCTCGCTCTCGCTCTCAGTGCCTCAGAGCCTCAGTGCCTCAGTGCTCTTGGTCTTGGCCTGCAGTCGAGCCAGGAGCAGTACGAGCAGCAGAAGGAGCAGCGGCAGGAGTAGCGGCATCAGCATCAGAGACGTCGAATTGCTCCCTTGTGACAGGCCAATATAATGCGCCACGGGGTGATGGGTGATGGGCGAGGGCTAGAGCGAGGGCGAGGGCAAGGCATCTCTCGCAGAGATGGGATAGATGGTACTGCCGCGTGGAGTGGAGTGGGGTGGGTGGGGGTGGTGTGCTGTGGCAGGCCAAGCGATTGCACAACAGATTGCCGCACTCATATCAAGTTGCAACCGTGCCACGGACTCGACTCGACTCGACTCGACTTGTCTCTCACTGATACGTATGATGGATCGCCTTAAATACCTTTAAATTAAAACGGCGCTCAAAGCGAAATGAGTTGTGGGAGTTGTGTGTTCGGGCCAATGCCCGCCGCAGGGGTGGCCCACACAGAGGGGGGGCGACCAGTGGTTGGGGTGTTAGTGTCTGGGTGTCTCTGTAGGTGGGTTGGTGCTTTGGTGGGTGTCAAAGGTAGAACTTATCCTCATTTTAAATGCCATTTAATTGAACGCCGCATGAGGTCTTTTATCATTGCAAAAAAGTCTTCAGAGGCTTCAAAGGAGAAATCTCTGGTGGAAAATATAGTATAGCCAGGCCACAGACAGTACGAAAGAAAGTCAGTTTTATATATAGAATTCCACTATCAAAATACCTCAAATTTCTGTTGAACCAAATCGAAACACATGGCTCATTCTATAAGCAGGTAAGTCCACAATAATTCTGTATTTCCAGCATGCGATTCGAACTAGTTGCAAACAAATTTATGCACTATTTCTGTGACAGACAGCTCTCATGCGAGTCTCGCAGAACAAACTGCAACTCTATCGCCCATAAATATATACATATATCTCTGACGACTGGCCCTAAGCCTGTCAATGGTTCCCGTCTGCAACTTCTCCCTCTCTCCCGCTCCCGCTCTCTCTCTCTCTGGGGTCGATATTTTTTTGACACTAATCAGATTAGTATCGCCAACGCCAATGGCATTATGCATACGTATACGTATAATTCTCCACTCCGCTTCGATCCACTCCGCTTCTATTCTATTCTTCTCTGGTTGCATCAAATTGCAAGCCACCCACACATGCCCATGCCCATGCCCCTGGACGTGGCAGAGGCAGAGACAGAGAGCGAGAGAGGGAGGGAGAAGCCACAACCCACAGCCAAACTTGACATGAATACTCTCTGTCGTAGTCGTAGTCGTCGTCGTACGAGTACGAGTACCTCGGGCATGTAACGGACCTTGTAGTTTGGGCTTTGAATTCAAGTTTGTCCCCGGGTTCCTGAGGGTTCGCTGCGATTGCGATTCGGATTGGGTTTGGGTTTGGGCTTGGGCTTGGGATTGGGTATTGAATGACTGCTCTCTGACTGACTGTTTGACAGACACTGATGTTGATGAATATCAAGTGAATCCTTTTGTGACATCAGGCAAAAAGGCCTCCCGCTGGGTTTTGCTCTGGGGTCTGACTCTCTTCTTTCGTCTGTGTTCTGTGTTCTGTTCTCTGTATTCCGTATACTGTATACAGTATATACTGTATTCTGTATTCTGTGCTTCCTTTAAAGCCCTGAAAGCCAGCGAAAGTGACAGCGACGCCGAAAAGACATCTAGCAGGGAGACCCATAGACCATCGAGCATCGGGCATCGACCATCGCGCTGGGACTTACTTAGCCCCAGTGAAAATGCTCAGATTGAAAAACGCAAAAGTTGAGATATGAACGGCCTGGGCCCAGATTGATTGCGACTGATAAAGTCCGAACCAGGCAGGCGCAAGTGTATGAACAAAAAAAAAAGGCAGGCAGGCAGGCGGGCAGGCGACACTCGGCCTCGGCCTCTGGATGCCAGCGAAGGGTGAGTGCCCAAAGGGGGCTTGAGGTTACCAACAGCGTAAAAAGATGCCAGATAAGACACAGAACAGGACAGGATGAGGATGAGGACGCGGATCAGGATGAGGATGAGAATGAGGACCAAAAGCCAGTCCCGTTCCCGTTCCCGTTCCCGAGTAATAGACAGGAGAATTATGAAAAGTGTTGGCGTAGAACAAATCGAATTAGACATTGCATGAAAGTTGATGTCATGCCAAATAGAGATGGGTGTTTGGGGCGGCTGTGTTGCGGGGTGTCAAGAGCTAAACGAAAGCGGAAATAGAGGCTGTTCTCCTGGGGCAGAGAGATAGTTATCGTGTCACGAGTTTCCTGTTGGAAAGAGAGAGAGAGAGAGGGAGAGAGCATTAATCTGTTGTCACGAAGCTCGTGCACTTTCTCTCACGCCCATCTCTAGCAGTAACAGCCGAAATATATCTACATATATATCTTTATATATACATATATAAAAAAGCCCGCCATTAACGAGGCAAGATTGGATGGCTATGGAGATGGAGATGGGTATGGTGATGGCGATGGGGGGGGAGAGGGGTGTGTGGCGTGGTGTGGGGTGTGGGATTTGGAACCGCCCAAAACTCTTCCCCCTCCCTTGGACCGAGCATCTCCGCCATTAGTGCGTGTGATTTCCATTTCATTTCGCTTCGTGACAGTTGGCAACTCCAACAGATTAAAGGCATTTCCCATCCAGCACGCAATTCGCTTGAATTATTGTTGTCAGCGCACCAGCGCCAGCAGCCAGCCAGCCAGCCAGCCAACAGCCAGCAGCCAGGGGCCAGCATTATAGCCAGAGAGCCAGGACCAGGGACCAGCAGCAGCGGCAGCAGCATCCCAAACGAGAGGCCAGGACCAAGCAAGGATGGCGTCGCGACATGCGTCGATGATACGCAAATGCAAACAAACAAGGAGGCAACAAGCAGACGGGGAACACAAAGCAGAGGACAACCCGCCAACAGAGGCGACAGGGGCGACAGGGGGGGGGCAGGGGCGACAGACAATAATGCCATGCACATTGAGTGGCCACTTCGTGGAGTACGGAGTGGGACGGGGTGCAGCAGCAGCAGCAGCAGCAGCAGCATAAGGCATATGCAAAAGCGGGAAACAACCAGTCAGAATCCTCTTGCCATCAGCCATCACCCATCACCCATCACCCATCCACCCAACATCATCATCATCATCCCATCATCCGAAAAACCCCTCTCGCGGGCTCTCGTCCTCTCGTGCTACCTATCTGTCACTACGCGAAATCAGCTGTGAAAATTTTGAAATTTTTCCACGAGGATTTTCGCGACTTTTTGCGTATTTTGCATCAATTTTTATCGGTTGTGAGGGCTAGGGGGAAGCGCGTGTATCCTGCTTGGTGGTGGGGGCGGGGCGGGGTGTGCGGTGTGGGGGAGAGAAGGCTACTCTAGAGTCTAGAGTGTCGAATGAGGGATTCGGAGGGGTGCGTGCCCCGCTGAAGGTGGCCTTAATGGCAGGACAACTGCCTAAGTGGCAAATGTCGCTGATGTTTGAAGCTTAACGGAGAAGATCTTTCTGTCGCTCTCTCTCTCTCTCTCTGAAATAAAGAATATATATGTCACAAATAAAGCCGATACTTGCAGAGAACTCCTAAAGATATTATCTACCAATCCATCGAGGACTCTTCCACCCACCAGACAGCATCCCAGTCCTACATCCAACAGCTCTAAATTATCCTCCGCTCTCACTCCGTTTCGCCATCGCTCATAACATTGCCGATTGTTTCATTTTCATTTTCAATTGCAGTAATACAATAAAACTAATATCAACACTTGATTAACCCAAATGAGGGCAATCATTGCGCTCTAATGAACCAAACCGGACAAAACGCACGCACCAGACGACCACCAGCCAGCCAGCCAACGAGCCAACCAGCCAACCAACCACCATCCAAAAATGCTGAAGGGATCCCAACACCCATCCACCCATTCACCCATTCAGCAGCAGCAACCACCCACTGGACCAGAAATATTTTGGGCAACGCCTTTCGACGGCACGGCACGGCGCGGCGTATCGCCGAGACCAAGTTAACCCCTTTCTGAAGGACCAAAGTACATTTGCGTGTGAAAGTGCCGATATTTGTGCTGTACTGAGCTGTTGACTGCAATGAAAACTCAGGAATGGAAATGGAAATGGAACTGTGGCTGAGGCGGAGGCTGAGGCTCTGATGTCGCCACCAACCAACCTTTGGGCTCTGTGTGTGTGTGTGTGGTGTGTGTATCCTTGTACCTCGTTTGCCTTTAATCACGTGGAAAGGCGCGAAAAGCGGCGCTTAGTGTTTGCCAAAAGCTTTAGCGCGTGCGGCCCAGCGGAAGGGTTGCTCTGCCTCCGCTCCTGTGGCTCGCACTCGCTCTTCGGTCTCTGGGCTCTGGGCTCTGGTCTTGGGGTTCTGGGTTTTTGGGTGTGCTTATCATTAATCATTAATAATGAAAACGGCGGCGTTAAATCTTGTAGATGTTCCATACCAAATGCTGGTATTTGCCATTCATGGACCAGCCAGCAGCAAAGGGTTTCCTGTGACTCTCCTCCCGTCTCGTCTCGTCTCTCTCTCTCTTTCTCTGTTTTTTGTGCGCGTATCCGAGGGGGTTGCATTATGGAAAGGCTCTCTGAAGTACCTGTTAATGGGCACTCGAGGCAAGTGCTAGTGCTAGTGTGTGTGTGTACGAGTGTATCGGTGAGTGTGTAATTTGACCCGGGGCTATAAGTTACGCAATTTTGTGTGTGCGGCGGCAGGCACTTCAAAAAAGCACAAATTGCACAACAGACTGTCGAATCGTCATTGTCAGCGGTATGTCAAAGTGAAGTGAAGGACCTCACCTCCCTGCCCCCTCCCCGTACCCCAAAACATCGTTTCTTTTTTTGTTTTTTTTTTTTTTGCTGTGCATTTCCAAATTGAAAATCCTGCGGGATTTCCCCCTCCCCGCCCAGCCTCTGCACACATTTTGACGCACAAATGAGTCTTAATGTGTTTTTCACACCCAACCCAACCAAAAAAAAGAGAGAAAAACGAACGTCCAATGTGAAAATTTTCACCAAATTTCATATCAAAAAGCTGGACGACAGAACCAGAACCAGAACCAAAACCAAAACCAGAACCCATGACCAGGACCAGGACCAGGATAGGCAGAGGACATGGACGCGGACGCGGACGTGGACGTGGACGTGGATGATGCCATGGAGGACATGGAGGCGTCGTAGCGGCAAATTCAATTTAGCATTTTTAAGTGCGTCCGCCTTTGATCAGCGACAATCGAATTTCGCTCAACATCCAAATAAAATGTGCGATGCGATGTGATGTGATGTGATGCTGAAGGAAGGAAGGATACTACCACTCGCTGCCGCTGCTGGCCAATGGAAAAAGTGGAGCTGATTACACTTGCCGTTTGATCAGCAGGAATCGAGCAACAGCTGGAGCCCCGTCCTGTGTTTCTGTGGCCATTCATAAATATTCAATCGAAAGGTCCGCCTCTGCCATCATCATCATCATAATCAGAATTGGAATCCGAAATCAGAATCGGAATCAGAATCCGTATCCGAAGCACTACTCAAACTTCTGTGACTATGCCCATAATTACGTAGGGCAATCCACATGCCGCTCCACTCCTCGCCACTCCTCGCCACTCCTCGCCACTCCACTCCACTATTCTCTAGGATGCAGGCTATGGCCATGGATATTGAATCCATCAAGGGCTTTTGTCAACATGAGCCGCCCAGAGAGACACGGCTCATTGGCTGCCTTTAGCCGCGGGCCAAGAATCTCGCACAGATGCTGCCTCTCTCGGTGAGGCATGGGGCATCCACATTCACATAACCCAAAAGTGTTGGTAATTTTGTCAAACTACTGCGGCAATCGTCGCAAGATGCAGGCAATACTCGTACTCAATACAATTGCCACTCCACACTCCACACTCCGTGCTCCGTACCTCACAGTCCACAGTCCACATTCCACTCCCATGCTCTGTGTGTGGCAATTACAAGAAGTGGCCCAGGCCTGGTCCTGGCTCTGATCCCGGAGATTCCCTTCCCTGCCCTGCCCTGCCCTGCCCTGCCCGGAGGCTATCAAATAAATTTGTGCAAGTTTCTGTGTCCTGTGTACCGTGTGCTCGAGTGGAGAGCAGTAGCAGTGGCAGGAGCAGGAGCAGCAGTAGCAGTAGAAGGCTCATTATGCTCTAACCAGAGGGTATGATAACTATGACAATGAAGTGCAGATATGCCACATGATGCGGAGAATCGTAATTAGATGGCTTTTGGGGGCCACAGGAGAGGGCTCTAATCTGATAGATACGATACCAAAGGAAGTCAACGTAGAACAAGTGGAGCTTTTCCTATAAACAATTTTCTATAATTGTGAGAATAATTTGAAGGTTTGCCAGGTGATAGATGGAATGCACAGGATGTAGAGAAGCTACCCTTTGTGTAATACTATTAGTCATAAGACTGGATATATCCAAGATAATAGAGAAAATTGCACATATTATTGAATTGCATAGCAGATGTTACAGATACTTTTTTAATTCTAGATATATAAGGCAGAACCCTATCAACATACCGAACTGACCTGAAGGGCACCTTCGCAATACGAAATAAATAAAATAAAATAAATAAAAATAAAACATAATATATACGTAGGCGGCCTTTTCCACAAAATATCATTGAAAAAGATTGTATTGCTCGGTGAAATGCTCTCTATGATATTGGATGCACTTATGCATCCGCTGAACTTTCTCCACTCCACAGGACAAGCGAGTGTTTTGGGGGTAAAGTGGCGGCAGTTGAAAGCCAGTTATATCTTGGTCCCCTCTAATGCCCAAAGATGCCTCCATCTCATGGTATGTCATTTGAAAATATTTTCAATTTTCAATCCCGAACAGCATCCATTTTCTCCGGTACAGCAACAGTTTTTGGAGAGTTACGTTCTGCAGCGAGGGACGTACAATCCTGAATTCGTTTTACCAGTCTTTCGTAGTCATACTTAAAATAGGGAAATGGGGAAGGCAAAACCCTTCCCATAGCCGCATACTCTGCCTCCTTCCGAAGGGCATTTAACCTTCGGTTAAATCCCCAGACAAGCTCAAGTTTTCTTCTATTTTCCCAATAACTTTTTTGCGACAGATGTTCTCGCCTTGGACTATAATATTTTTTTGGGCTATTTGCCTTCGTGGCCTTCGACGTGCATAATTATTTTGCAATTATTTATTAAGTACACGGAAATTGTGATCGATCACAGGCCAGAGAAAGGGAAAGTGTGTGCGGAGAAAGTTACCGTTTTAGGGGGGTGGTGACTGCCACATGTCAACGGTGGCAGTGGTAGTGGCTGGGGCTGTGGCGGTGGCGGACAACTTATGAATTTCTCATTAGTTGAGCGATATATAGAGGGAGAGACAGAGCGAGCGAGAGAGAGGGAGAGAGAGATTTTCCCGCATCCACCTACGCGGCGAAGAGCGGACCAACGACCCCCAAAAAGTGTCGCTCCGGTCATGAGCTGATTTTAATGAAAATTCCAGCTGGAATAGTTTTCGATTGTGTGAGTCGGCACAAACAAATCCGAAATCTGGCAAGTCAGAGCGTATTAACTTCCGATTAACTCTGGCTTCAGCGTCGGGGTCGGGGTCGGTTACGGTCAAGGGGAATGGGGAATGGGCGAACCCTTTTTGGGGGGGATGGGGGGGAGGGGATATATCGCTATCCCTGATGTGTTGGCAGCTTGTGAAATTGGCGAAATTCGATTGGGAAAATCGTTTAGTGGACTTTCTAATAACTGACACTGAGGGAAATCCTTTCGCTTAGCCACCCCTTTGGGCATGGCATGGCAGGGCATGGCATGTCCTCCTTTTGTCCTTCGTCTGTCACCGAACTATGCCGAGCATGCCTGTCACAATATCCTTTGGGCGACTGTCAGTTTTTTTTTCTCCACTTTTTCCTTCTCGTTCGCCGAAATTGAGTAGCATTCGCTGCCCTCACGCATGACACCCAGAATCCAGACGCAGGACGCAGGACGCAGGACGCATGAGGACCCAGGAGTACACGCAGGACAAAACAACGAAAAAAGAATGTGGCCGAAACGGAGTACAGTGGAGAGGAGTAGGAGGTGGCGGTGGAGGTGGAGGCAAAGGACATGGCAAACGGATTGCAGCCGCAGTCGTTAATCCTGCAAGTGGCACGCCTGAGCGCATTGCCAAAAGTGCACACAAGGCACTGCAGTGTCCTTTCTGGGTGCCTTCTCCTGGCTGCCTTTCTGCCGCCTGCCTTTCTGCCTGCCCGCCTGCCTTTCTGCCTGCCTGGCCTGCGTAAGGACCAAAGGCAGATGTCACAATCGAAATTGAATTAAAGCGCAAAGTAAGATTGATTGTCTGCAGTTCGGCGGGGTTACTGCGTGCCCCATGGCTCTTCCCCCGTGACTCTTTCTCGTTCTCGTTCTCTTTCTCTGACTTTGCCTCTGATTCCGATTCCGATTTCGACTCCGATTCCGATTCCGACTCGGACTCGGAGTCCATCCATTCATTCCCCCGGCAAAAGGCTTTAAGATCCTTCCGCACATCCTTTTGTCTGGCTTCCGTCTTCTGATTAACATGCGCCAATTTAGGCAAATTGAATGGCTTTCCCCCAAACGCAAGTTTTCCATTTTCTTGGCTTTGTTTTCGAGCAAAACTTGTAAACTAAACAAAGTAAGTAGTGTTCGAGTGCGAGTCCTGGGAGTCCTGCGAGTGCTGGGAGTACTGCTAGGCGCGTATCGTAAATCGACAGGGAAATTTTCGGGCCTAATCAGCCGACTCTGGCTGGTCGGAGGAGGCATAAATAGGCATTTGTAGGCCAAGAGAGAGGGAGAGAGATAGAGCAAATCCCCTAGAGAAATTGAAATGCTTAAAAACAAATGAAATGTGTTTAGGGCTACACCGACTCAGGGGATACTCTTAGAAGGCCCTGAAAGTGCGGTAGAGATTATTTTTGAAGGCTTAGAAGAGAGTTTACCCTGCAGCCAGTGGAAAGTAAGGCAGGTCTCTGCGAAGGACTTCACAGAGACTGAATTTAAGTGTCCGAGTTCCGATTGTACAGATAATGATAAATAACTGAAAGATATTCGTAATTTAAAAAAATATTTTCAAATAATATTTCAGCGAGTAAACTTCGATATCCTCTTAAATCGCTCAGTTTTCTAGATACCTTTTGTGCACCCAAAATTATAGAATAGTTTGTTCACTTCAATGAAGTCCACTGCATTCCCTGAGCCTTAAGATTGGCCATCGAAGCCCTAGATATATGGCGGAATTGCTTCCATTATCATTTTACTTTCCCATGCAAATATACCCCACTAATATCCTCTAAGATATCCTCCATAGCTGTGTGCCTTATCAAAATGGGCGCCTAAATTAAGCGTTGTCTGTGCCCATTTCTATCTCTCCGACCGTCCGTCTGTCTCTCTTTCTTTCTGTCAGTTTGTTTGTCTGTCTGTCTACGGGTGTGTGCGTGTGTGTGTGTGTGTGTGTGTGTGTTTTCCCGGCTCAGATGCTGCTGTAATTGCACTAATATATTTTTATTGCCTTCTGCCCACGCACCCGACACGCCCCAGTCCCTGTCCCAGTCCCAGTCTCAGTTTCAGTCGCAATCCTTAGTCCCTGGTTCCTGGTCCCTGGTCCCTGGTCCAACGGAAGTAACTAAATCATCTTTGACGATTGCTACTCCTGCCATTGCTACTGCCTTCTTCTCGTGCCTCGTTCCCCGCTCCTCGTTCCTTGCCATTCTCTTAATAAACATAATTGTGCAAACGGAAACGACCATGAGATATCCTGGTCCTGGGTGCCCTCCTGCTTTTTGCATATTCATTTGGGAATTGGCTCTGTTGGGGGGTTGGGCAGGGGCAGGAGCAGGGGATGGGCAGGCCCATGCACACACCCCTTAGCCAACTTATGACAGGCCATAACCATTTAGCAGCCAGAGCACAATGAGCATAATGGTGTACAACAATTTCGAAACAATTGATTGCGCTACAAATGCCCGTTTATTAGTAGGTCCTGCTGCCACTCCACTGCTGCTCACGCTGCTGCTGCTGCTGCTGCTGATCCTTGGGTCCTGTCCTGCCCTGCCTGGTGTTTGCTGGGCGATGGCGATGAGCAGCACTTCCGCCAGGTCGTGTGTCCGGCCACGTGGTAATCGAAATTAATGGCCAACTGATACAACCGAGCAGTAGTTGGCTTTGGTTAGGCAAACACTAAGGTTAGATTGTGGCTTCTGGCTGTCTGGGTGGAAAGGGAAGGGGGAGGGGAGGGCAAGGTGCTGGTGCTGGGGGAAAGATTTCTTGTTGTTTATGTGACGCTCTTATCGAGGTGATTTCTCAAAACATGGGGGCAGCTGGGGAGCTCTCTATCAAATTGAAAGAAATTGTTTCCTCCTCGAGGTGCAGATTGCTGTCCTTGGTGAGCGAGCTGCAACATCCTACCGTTCCGTTCCATTCCATTCCCCATTTCAGGTATCCTTCCTGCAGCCATCGATCGATCAATCAATGCGTACGTCAAGAAATGTCAAGAACAAATGCTGCCACAGGCACAGCCACAGAATGATGCCTCCGAATCTGCTTCTGCCTCTGCGTTGCTCGCAGAAGTTTTGAAAAGTTTGTTGCGGATATTTTTGAGTCGCTGTTGCAGTCATTGTTCTCTCTGCTGGCCAAGATCATCATCGGGCAGAGCAACAGTAGCAGAACCCAACAGGCAACAGCCAACAGCCAACAACCATTGATATAAGCTATTAAGATTGCACAGCTACAAGGGCCACACTGTGTACTATGGAGAGGGACTCTCGGGCATATCCTGCTCATTATAAGCCAACGGGCCAACACTTAGCGCCGGCTTCGACCTGGTCGTTGGCTTCGATTGCATCTCCTTTTGGCCTTTTGGGATTCTTCTTCGCTGTGTTTTATTTTTTGTGTGTGTTTTTTTTTGGTTTATTTTTGTGTTTTCCCTCGCTTTTCGGTGGACTTCTTCTGCTGGGCCTCTGTGCACGCTTTTGCATGCCGCCTGCTGCTGCAATCGCGATTGGAGCTTTGGAGGCTTTTGGTGGGGGCCGGGCCCCGTCGGCTTTAATTATGCCCGCGTGGTGTTAATGAGATCTTGCATGGGGCCTCCTTCGGCCTGCGCCAGGGCCAGGTCCAGGGCCTCCTCCTTCTGCCTTCTGCCTTCTGACTCCTGACTCCCGACTCCTGACTAGTTGTTGTGGCTCAATCGCGGTGGTGTGCCTGTGTACCCCTGTCTGCCCCTGTGCCCCGGTGTGCCCATGTGTGTCTGCATTCTAAGTGGCGCAAAAGTTTGCGTGATTTAAAGGGCTTCATTAAGTTCGTGAATTCGACTAAATCACGCGCTCTACTCCCATGCGGCGGCGCATGTCTTGACACCCAGCGGCAGAGAGCGAGCGAGAGAGAATCAGAGTCACATAAAATCGAATTAGCGATGGTTTCGTGCCATAATAGATTCACGCTGATCACGATTGATCGGCACACAAAAACACTAAAAATTGGTGGATTGTTCAATCAGTTTAAGAGAGGAGAGGGTTTCCTATGCCCAAAGAAGATCCTTTGCCAGGGGAACATCAAGAATATCTATAAAATCAGAATACATACCGTCTTTTCCTTTGGTTTTCAGAATAGTTGCCACCTTGTAAGGCCTCTCCCTCACGCTGCCATACCCAGTATTGACCACAAAAGAGCCAGGCCAAACCGAAGGGTAAGTGTAAGCATTATATGACCAAGATAAGTGTCTTGGCCTCCAGTTGCAGCTCCTGCACTTCGTCTGCTCCAGCTCCAGCTCCTGCTTCTGCTCCTGCCTGCTGAATGCTGCCTGCTGCTCCACTGCCACTGGTATTGCCACTGGCACTGCCACCGCTCCACCTCCTACTGGCAGCCATGGTCTGAGATGTTACGCACTTCCGATCATGACCACAGCACGCAGCAGCATTCGAATTGCCTGATCAGACATTTTTCGCCATTTGACAGCTGACGATTTATGTGCCTGCCACAAAAAGGGAGCCCAGCGAGATGTGTCCTCCCCCTGCTCACCCTCCGCTGCTCCTCTTCTGCTGCTGCTGCTGCTGCTCCTCGTCGTGTGCTGACATCTTCTGTCGAAGCCAAAAGTTGAGGCCCTCTGAGGTTCTGAGGGTTCTGTCTGGACGAATATGACGACAGAGCGATAAGATCTACGACTGCTTGTTAAATGCAGCAGCAGCGGCAGCAGCAGCCTTAGTCTCTCCCTCTTTCTTCCAGTTTCAGTTGGACTTGTGTATTGTTTCATCAAAAGCGTTTACCGTTATGCTCATTAAATTTGCAACACAGCCCCAAAAGCACAAGCAAAGACTCCAGCTACAGCTCCAGCTACAGCTTCCCCCCATTGTTCTGTGGCCAGGTCCTGGTCCTGTCCTCCGCAATCAGAGAACCGAAACAGAAAAAGATTTTCGGTTAGTAGTAGAACCCAAAAAAGAAAAACGAAAAACAAAAAACCAAAAACAACAGGAAAAAAGTCAAGAAGAATAAGAATAAGGAGCACAGAACCGACAGGAGAGAAGAGAACAAAAAAAAACGAAGAAAATAAAAGAAAAGAAACCTTAAACAACGCTTCCGGCGTTCGGCGAAAAAATGTGAAGACCGAAATGAAATGCCAGCGCACTGGAAGTTGTGTCAATCAATAAGTTGCTGCGTTCCCTGGGATGCGTCCTGCATGTTAATGGCCAAAACACACACAGACACACACACAGAGAGAGAGAGCGATAGATGGAGAGAAGATAGAGCTCTTGGCCATGGACATCCTCCTCATAGCCAATCGATATATTTGAGAGAAAAAAAGGAAAGTCCTTAGACGAGCAGTGGGGTATGGGGATTCCCTCATGTGTAGGGGATATCCCTAGCACTACATCGCAGCCATTCCTGAGTGTTGTCTGTTGATTTTATATGTGCATTGCCTGGAATTTGTAAATTTAAAATGCTTGAGATGCCAGCGAGAGGAAAACTATGCATGGGACGACGACTCAACTTTGACCTGTTTGCACATCCTGAAGGGATACCAAGAGCGACAGAGACAGAGGCAGAGAGACAGAGAGAGAGCTTAGCATCTATCTATCTATCTATCGGATCTTGTGTCTGCGATTTGCTGTGTTATCCGCTCCTGGCGATTACTTGTTTACCAGCATCAAACAACTTAACTACTTGGCGGCTTTAGGGGTCGGTCCTTAATACTCCTCCCGCTCCCGCTCCTGCCCATGCTCCTGCCCATGCTCCTGCCCTTGCTCCTGCCCATGCTCCTTTGCCCTGACTCTAACTCTGGGGTTCTGCTCTATTGATTGCTATCGTTGCCTGGGCAAATCAACTGTTTATTTGTCAAATACGTATTACAGCTAAAAGCGACAGAGAACCAGCAGCAGCAGCAGCAGCAGCAGCAACAACAATGCTCTGCTCGTACCAAACAACTAATAAAACACGGCTGAGATTTCCTTTGAGTCAACACGCACACACACCCGAAAAACGCTGACACTGCACATATGTACATATGTGGGAAAAAGTCTCCCTTTTTTTCCCTCCCCCTGGCCTTTAAGGACAAACGCCCCCCACATAAAGACGTTGACACTCTTGATATTTTAGGCGTTAAGAATGGTATAAAAAAACAAAAAAAGAAACCAGAAGGAAGACAACAACTGACCCCAAGGCCCACACACATCTTGACCATTGTTCGGCTCTGCCTCTTGCCTCGTGCCGCTTGCCCCTGCCTCTGCCCTTGCCTCTTGCCACATTGCTCTATAAACAATTTACACTGTCCTATCGATGTTGTTGGGGATGTGGGGGGATTGGGAGCCAATTCCTTTGGGTAGCGCATTTGTGCTGCACTTATGTCGGCCTAATGAAGATAACAGCATAATTTGGCCCGAAAGTTTCCTTTTTTTTTGTTCTCCCTCGAAATCAAAGTTCATAGGGCGCCATCGCCATCGCCATCGCCATGGTTGACTTCTTCGCTTGGGCTTGGGCTGGGGCTTGTGTGATTTGTCCTTTCGTAGGAATTGATAGCTGGAAGCTGTTAGGTGTTAAGTGGAGTGATATGGGGCACTAACTGAGTAGCTGGGGGATAATTTGTGGGGCTTGTTCTCGGCGGAAATCGAAGGCAATTGAAATTGTTACAGATAGGGGCTAGAAGGTGATGGCCAGCGAGGGGAAGTGGATGGAGTGCATTAAAGGGGGATCTGGTAGTTGGTAAAAATACTATTTGGAAAATGAACTTGGACTCATCCGAATGAGTTTGAATTTATAGAAATAACTTACTATTCCTCCTCCATATTCCACCTTCTGCCTTTAAAGTAATCGAAGCTTCTTTGATTCACAATTTTCCCCTAGTCTTAGACCTTCAAAGAGCTTTCAGATCAATCCTTAAGAGAAGTCAGCCTCCCCCGCCTGCAACTCCATCTTCCATCCTTGGTCTGCCACTGCCTTCTAAGGACTCCTCCATCTACCTAATCAATGTTTCACCTATGACTAGTATCCATGATGGCTCCTCCTCCTGTTGTTCCCATTGTTGTTCTACCTCTTGGCCAACATCCACACACACACACACACACACACACACACACAAACACACACGAACACACACTTACACATATCTTGCTCTCCATCGCATAAGCAAATTTCTGCTGACAAAACAGAAAACATTCCAGAAATCGAAGTAAAATGTTGCCACGAGAATTTCCCTTTTGTTCGTTACATCTCCCTGCCCCGCCCGATGCCTCTCGCTCCCTGCCTCTGTGTTATTGTTGCTATTGCTGATGGCATCTTTGTTGCTGTTGTTTGAGCCAATTTACTGACAATTTCCAAGCACTCTCTGCTTCTCCGCTTCTCTGGCATGGCTTCAATCTAAGCGAGAATTCCGACCGTAGAGTCTATACGATACGGTACGGTGCGGTACGTACGTACGGTCTACGTGTAACAGCCTTGATGATGACGAGGACGAGCTTTGCCTTCCCGTCCCATCCCATCCCATCCCATCGAGCAGTATCCCCACTCCTTTTTGGCCAACGCCTTTGTTAGCTGAAATTTAATGAAGTTGGTTTAATTGAAGTATGGTTCGGTTCGGTTTGGTTTGGTTTGGTTCGGTTCGGTTCGGTCTGTCTCCCCCAGGTCCTGCCTCGCTCTCTCTCTCTCTCTCTCTCTCCCTCTGTCCTTTGTCCCACCTACCTCTTTGATTGTCTCTCTCTCTGCCTCTCTCTGCCCATCTGCTGTTGACTGTTTAATTTTACAAATTTGCTACGCAGACAACACAGCCAACAGCCAACACCAACAACAACCACAACAACCAGTGTCAAGCATTTTTCTCTCTCTCTCTTTCTCTCTCTCTCTCTGTTTCTGTTGCTGTTGCTGTGTTGCATCCTCTTTTGCATCCATTTAGGGCATGTTGAATGGGTTGGGTTGGGTTGTGTTGGGTTGGGTTGGGTTTTTGGGTTGGTTCTGGGCTTACCTGATGGACTCTCCTCAGAGCTCAGACGAAGGAGCTGCTCTCCAGCTCTCCAGCTCTCCATCTCTCTAGACTGAGGGTTTTGTGTGTACAAGTGTCACAGTAACCATACGACACACACGCAAATATTTTCACGATTTCATTCTCTGTCATTTGCTGCATGCCACAGTGTGCTTCAAAAAAAAAAGAAATAAAATAAAATAATTTTCTGCTTTACCCAGAGCTGATGGGGCCTCTCCTCTACCTGCAACGAAGGCAGACTCCAAATGCACTGAAAGAAAAACCGAGAAACAGAAATACTCAACAGTCAATCAATGGCCACAGCAAAGCTCTCTCTGGGGGCTTGCTCTCGCAATTTTCTCTTAGTGTTCTAGGGAGGGCCGTAAAACCTTCAAGCATCCATCAGTTTCACTTAATATTGACGCCAAATATGCGCGCAATGCTGACAAAACGATACGAGAATGGTAGAAGGAGGAATCCTCAGGAAGCCCAGGCCCAAGCCCAGGCCCCATCATCATTATCATCTTCGTCATCATGGGCATCAGGCAGGCAGCAAGCAGGAAGACAGCAGCAGGAAGGCAGCATCAGGCAAAGGCCTTTCATCGAGTCTCCTTTCGAAACATTTCGCTGTGACATTCATTAATTATTTTATATGGAATTCTACGCATTGCCACGTACACGCTGGCGACATGAAACATGTCTCTAGGTCTCCTCCCTCGTTCCTCCTCATCGCCAGGTTGCAACCTGCAACATAGACGGCCATTTAGCCATATCAATTAGAGGGGGCAGGTTGGGGCGGGGGTAGGCTACCAGAAACAAGCTTCACAGAGAAGTCCCATCACCATCATCAGCATCGGCATCAGCATCCTCAACCTCAACAACCCCCCACACATCCTCATTGATAACCAAAGAGAACGAACTGGTCGTCGTCGAAATTAACTTGGTCATCTTGCTGCACTTGAGAGAGTCTTGGAGCCGGGAATTGTCTGCGCCACTTCATCGGCCCAGTCCCAGTCGCAGTCCCAATCGTCCAGTCCCTGGCTGTGGCTCTGCCTCTGCCTCTGACTCTGGCTCCAGGTTTCGGTGCTCTGGTGCTCTGGTGCTCTGCAGCTCTGCTGCTCTGTTGTAGTGGCTGGGCAAACAGCTCAAACAACGACCAAGAATAACACGCAGAAGAAGAGCAAACGGCAGCCAGAAGTGTCTCATGTCTCGAGTCGCGGGGCCCCTCGTACCCTCGTACCCCCGTGCCCTCGGACCCTCGTACCGTCCAGTCATTAAATAAGCACTTTCCGATGCTGATGATGATGCTGGGGCGCATCGTAAGGGATCTCGGGATCTCTGCTACTCGAAAGGGAGATCGGGAGCCGTACATTGAGTCATCATCAGCAATCAAAGCGCTCGCTCGCTCGCTCAAGTGGCGACTGGGGCTGGGGCTGTGGCTGGGGCCCCGAAGAAGCCCCCGAGACAAAAGGCGTGTAACAAATATTAACAATGAAAATAATAATACTCGAATGGATTGGTGAATGAACCCAAGGATGGTACGAGTACGAGAACGAGTGCGAGTGCGAGTATGGCTGTGGCTATGGCTGTGGCTATGGCTGTGGCTATGGCTATGGCTCCATGATCAGGCAGTTATCGTTGTTATTGGCGTCGATCGAAAGGACTGGCTAGGTAAACACGTGTTAATGAGTGGGCCACGGCGACTCTGAATGGTCTCTGGAATCGCAGTTGGGGGTCGGAGGATATGACTTTGTGGGTGGGCTTCTGCCTCTCTATATCTATATCTATATCTCTCTCTCCCTCTCCCTCTCTCTCTCCCTCTCTCTCTTGTGTTGGTCTCTTAGCGGAAGTCTGGAACTGGCAAATTGATAAACGCCATTGGCAACAGTGCGGTATCCCCCTCCGAGTCCTCTTCAATGCTTGGCCAACGAAGCATGATGCTGTGTCCTCTCCCACAATGAGAGTGGCAGTGGAAGTGGGCTTTGGGCTTCAATTTGGGTTCGGGTTTGGGTTTGGGTTAACCAGGGATGCCGGAATGTAACCGTTTCTAGGCGTTGGAAATCTGTCATATTGCAGTCAGAGAAACAATTGATCTGCGAGCCCCAAAAAATATAATTTCTCTCGTTTAAATACAGGCATATTCCTTTCGGGATAATTCCTTAAGAGGTTTATGGCAGCTTCCCGGAAAGTTATTCATATTTTGGTCTCCTTCCTGATTGAATCATTGAATCCATCCCTGGGACTGTTGTGTCGAAGCACCAACGCCCACCCACCCAAAAATGAAAGTCTTTCTACGTAGCCACAGTTATGAAACATGTCGCAAAAGATTCCAGCGCTCGAACAGGTAATTGGATTGACACTTTTGGGTTTTCTGATGTGGATGTGAAGGATAAGGATTGGGGGCAGGAGTGCGAGAGAGGGAGAGCGAGAGAGATGCTGACTCAAAGCCATCGCCGCAGCCCCAGCAATGGCGTCGTCCTCCTCGTCCTCCTCGTACTCCTCGTCGCTGCCGTCGTCGTTGTCTGGTGGAGAGTTGATGAGGCATTTGTCGCTTGTCGTTTGGTTGGTGGTTGCTTTTAGACTCTGGCAGCAGTCGATGATTGCGTTAGTTGTTGATGGAGCAGGAGGAGCGGGAGACTGACGAGGGGCTGCCTCAAAATTGAGGCTCGCGGGCATAGTCTACCCTCTCTCTCTCTCTCGCTCTATAAGAGTGTCCCCTCCCCTACCCACCGTCACCATCACCATCACCAGCCCATCCACTTTCTCCATAACTTTAGCTGATTGGCAGATAGAGTGGGCGGAGGATGACGGCATGGAGTCGTCCTGGAGCCGGGGGTAACTCTCTTAGTTTGCCTCGCGTTTTGAAGTTTGGAATGGAAATAATTGTTGCACTGTTTTCTAATTTATCCAACGTCGCAACGTCAAAAGTTCTTCGCATCCTGCTTCGCGTCCCAAGGATTTTGTTTGCTTAGAACACGCGACAGTCGACAGGCGACAGGCCACACAGGCCACACGGGCCACAGGGTGGCCCGAAGGGTGGACCGAGAGCAGGCCTGAAGGATGGTTCTGGGGTTCGGTGGCTCGGTGGCTCCGTGTTGCGGGAGGTAGGGGGGGGGGGGGGGGATTGATATTTGATGCCTTACCAAATCAAAGTGTTTGCTGCTTTCAAATATTTGGTGATTTATTTTTAATATGCCTTAAAAATATTTACTTAGCTTAAGTTTCGGCCACTTCCCCCACCCCCCAATGGATGGGATAGGATGGGCTGCAACCGAGTGGCAGGGGCAGTGGCAGTGGGTGTGGGTGGCGCACGGACCGTGAATATATTTGCTGCGTGACAGCGCAAACATTGAAAGGATTTGCCAAAAAATAAAAAACAAAAGAAAAAATTGCCAAAATAAATGGCAATGAAGAAACGCAACAAAGTGAAACGAGGACTAGAGATGGGTCAAGCCAGAGAGTCCTTCGGACAACAATATTATGAAATATGGGAAAAAGGGAAAAAAGGGATGGGATCGGAAATACAAATAAAATCTGGAGAGCATCTCTGAAAGTTTCCAAAAATGTTAAAAAAATGTACTTAAAATTAATTAAAATTATCGATAATCCTTATTCTCGATAGCAAAAAGGGAGCACATAAATCAAGACTCTTGGACATCCCTAAGGCTTCAAGGTCAGCGATTAAACATCGAAATAGATTCTCCAGACTTAAGATAAGTAAAATACAACAAATAATTGTGGATTCCTTTCAATTATAGACACAAGTACTTTCCTCTTTACTTTCCCGAGAGTCGCATGAATCACTCCATGAATCTTTGGCCATCTCCATTCGTTGGGGAGGGGGGCACGGGGGGGTTGAGCTGCACAGCTCCTTCAATAGACACGACAATTTGTCCATTTCGCTGACGCGTCCCCTGCTGACGACACTTTTTTGCATTTGCCAATGCGATGAGTGTCCAAATTTATGGCGATAACTGTCGATAGTTGGCACATACTTATATGTGTGTCTGTGAATGTTGCTCAACAGGCAGGCCAGAAGGCAGGCAGGCAGGCGTAGAAGTCTACAGAGGGGGATACAGCGGCCTGTGGCTGCGGCTGCGGCTGCGGCTGTAGCGCCCTGCTGCCCGCCGACTTACGTAAGCAGACAGCTCCAGCTCCAGCTTCAGCTTTGGATTCAGCTCCCCAGCAGCAGCTCCCCAGCAGCAGCAACAACTGCAATTCAATGTTGCTGTCAAGCCTTGTCTGCCCCCCTGGCCACCCTCCCCACCCATGCCACATGCGCCTCCTGGCCCTCTCCGCGGACCCACAGAGCTGGTCTCGCGGACAGCAGCCATTCAGATAAAACATCCAACCGAGCAGGCAGCCCGTGGGTTGGTTATACCCTCAAACAGGGTACAACGATTATTCTTAGGCGTTTCCAAGGCAGAGAATGGAGAATTTTTCTATTGCCAAAAGCAAAGCAAAAGACTCTCTACAGCTGGATCTTTGTACAGATAATATCTGTGGCCACTGGCGTTTGAAATAGATCTCTTAGTGGAAAAAAGAAGAAAACTCTATCGATAGATCAACCAAGAATTAATTGAAATTGGATTTCCATATCCATATTTGAGGAGGAAACTATCTTGTTGCCAAAGACTAGCGGTTCCATATGTTTCCAGTGAAATTTCGAACAAAATCAATCGACAAGAATCGATAAATCTTTGAGGGTATCCAAAACTTCGACTCTCAAAGGCCAGTTTTTCTTTCTTGTTGCAGTTGTTGCTCTTGTTGTTGTTGTTGGTGTTGCTGTTGTTGTTGTTGTTGTAAGTGCAGTTGCAGTTGCGAGAAATGAAGGTCAAATTGTTGTTGCTGCTGTGGCGGCTCCTACGGCTACGGGGGCTATGTCGCCGTTTGACATTTCATATTATAAACTTGTACAAAAAAAAAACACAACACAACACAACAAAACCAAACAAAACAAAACAAAAACAGAAAATATAAAAAAAAAAACCGTCTGATACTCGTAGTTGTCTAATGAGAAAATATTTTAAACGCTCTACACGCTTCCTTTGCAAATTTATCCGAACGCTAAACATTTGACTTTGAACGTGACATTGTTGCTGCTGTTCGTCTGAGGTTGTTGTTGCCTCCATCCAACAGTCGCTGTTTCTCCCAGCTGCAACAATTAAGCGATTTATATCGCTATGAACATTCCGCAAAGCCAAGAGCCAGAAAGGTTTGCTTTTCGCTGGTTTTCCAAGCCGTAGAAAGTGCCGCAAAGTGTTTCGCTTAAGAATGCATTTCTTGGACCCAAAATATCCGGGTACTAAATCCATCAAAGGATTGGCCATTAGCGGGAATGAATTTTGGGCTGTTTTATGGCTTCTTTGGCCCTCAAACCACTTGTGGCTCTCACAGCTTCCTCTCAAGCTGTGTGAATTAGACAAGACATTTGGCATCCTCCCATCCCCCATTCCCCCATCGCCCATCCCACCTTGCCACCTCGAGTGCCACTCAATCACCCACCAAATGGCTCGCATTGAGAGGTCAAATCTCTGGCTAATCAGCCTGCTGACCATAAATAAATCAAGGCTAAGCCTCCACCACCACCCCCACCCCCAGCACCACACACAGAACACAGAACACAGAGCACCCCACCCCACAAAAATATATGTATGTATATGCCCCCGTTCATTTTGGGGGCAGGAAAAATTACGTCTTTCATTAAGTTTTGGCCAGGCAAAAGGTCATTAATTATTTTGAACTTTTGCGTCGGCGGTCAACGGCAGTCAAGTGGATGGGAGGAGGCCACGGGAGAGGAGAGGGCAGAAGGCACAGGCAGAGGCAGAGGCAGAGGCACAGGCACAGGCTGTGCCTAATGAGCATGAGATACGAATGCGGATACGGATACGGATACCCCTCTGATTATGGATTCGGCCTGAAACTAGGACTTGGATTCGGCTTCGTACTAGATTAATGTTAGTTTTGTCGGGTGTTTTTGGGGGGAGGGCTGGAGGTCTTAATTACTGAACGCGCCCGTGCGATAAAACTTATCAATGCCTACGCCCACGCCCACGCCTCCCACCACACAGAGCACAGAGCACAGAATAGAAAATGGAAAACAGAAAACAGAACAGAACTCTCATTGATTTATAGCAGGTTATATATTATTTATATTATATATGTATCTCTCATGGGAGAGGCACCAAAAACCTGTTACAAAAGCCTCCCCATCTCTCTGCCGCACCGCTCCCGTAGTACCGTAGTAGTTTCTCATGTTATTTATAGCTAATTAATATTACTTATAAATGCAATTCTATAATTTCGAATTTAGAATAAAAGCCGCTGCAAACAATTAAGAGACGGTGGGAGGGGGCTGGCTGTTTGGGATCGTATCTAAAACATGTTTCCAAGTCACGCTGCAAATATCGTAAAATATCTTCCTGTTTAATCACATAATAAATCATCTTTGCCTTGTTATTGCTTTTTATTGTTTTCAACGGCTTTGTGGCTTTGAGGCTTTGTGGGGGGGAGGGGGATCTGTGTGAAAACAAGTTCTACATTCAATGGAAATTTAAATGCAATGCTTAATATATAATCTACGGATTAGAGATCGCAGCGGAGTGCTACATTGATAGGTATATAAATTGAAGTATACCTACTTAAAAAAAAAAAGCAGAAAGGAAATAATATGATATTTATTTTATCTATTTTTTTATACACACACCCACTTGGAAGTGATCGTAAAGCCCATTCCATTCCATTCCGTTCCATAACCAACTAAATCGCAATATCTTGATGCCATAATTAATTGATTGCAGCTCTCTAGATAGTTTTTCCCGTCTCTCGGAATGCATTCTCTGGCCAAGCAGTTGACCCTGGGAAACACCCTATCCCCAACCCCATCCCCATCCCCCTCCCCACCCATCCCACCAATCCACCATCCCACCAATCCACCGGCAGCCCACTCAATCAATCGAAAGCCAAATCAAACACGCAGTTGGCTAATTAAACGAAAGCTTCCTCTGATCAAACATTGATTGTGCATTAAACTGCTGGCCAAACAGGCAAATATTCACTCATTCATTCATTCATTCATTCCACAAAACAATTGTGGACAAATTGTGGGTGAATTAGCGTCTCGGGCTCGGGGCACAAACAAGTGCAAATATTTGTGAGGGCCCAACAATGACGACAATGAGCTTTGAGGGAAGAGGCATGGAAATGGAATCAAAAATGTAACAGATTGCACGGGGCAACACCTACGACAGAAATATAAAATCCAACAAAAAAGGAGGAAGGCGAGGACGCAGGACGGAGGACGGAGAGTCAACGTCAACCCTCTGGGCATAACTTGAAGCGATGTGGCACTGGCACTGGCAGTGGCAGTGGCAGTGGCTGTGGCAGGAAGTAACTAATTTGAGCAACCCTTGTGGCAGCAAACACACGCACACACACACCTCAATGGACCAAAAACAGAATCCAAGTCGAAAGCGTAAAACTAAACAGAAATTGAAGTTGACATGTGTATCCTTTTCATTAACTCGCGACGCCATCGCCATCGCCATCGCCAGCGCCGACAGCCGCAGTCGACAGGCTGTGTGGTCCGTGCTTGTGGCCTGTCCAAATCTTCTTTTAAAAGAAGGATTTTTCAAGGATATGTGGAATATTTAATGCCCTGTAGATGAAGAATATAAATATTTGAAGGCCTTCTAATAGGACTTTACAGAAGCACCTTTCCAACTTTATCAAAATAACAATTAATGAAGATAATTCTCTCTTTTAATTTTTGTCTCGGGAACGGTCTCAACAAGTGGGGAAATTCGCCAACATTTTTGTAAAAAGAAAATAAGGATATCTCTCATTAATAAAATTCAAATAATTGTAGATTACGCTTAGGATTATATTCATGGACTATCGTTTACAGGAAGATCACTGAAGATCCCACAGATGAAATCCCCTGCTAGCCTTTACGTGAACGATTCTTTGTCAATTCTTCTGTGTCTCCAAATATTGCCTTTTGGCTGCCACTTCCAGCATACCCTTCCTTCCCATACAACCCCCCACCTGCTAGAATGAAAATCGCAAAAAACCGAGCCGAACTGAAAATTCAAAATTGAGTTGTTCCGAGGGCGAGTTTTAGCCAGTTGTTTCTGAGGTCGAGATCTGGGAGCTGGAGCTATGGCTGTAGCTGTAGCTGTAGCTGTCATTGAACGTCAGTTTGCCAGCTCGAGCTGACAGGCAGCTTCCACCACTCCACTCCACTTCATCCCACTCCAGCTGTACGCTTTGGTCCTTTCCACGCTTTAAAGTGTCCTGCGGGGGTGGCATGGCAGTGGCAGTGGGGGTATACGCAATATTTGCCATTTGAAGACCGCAAATTTGATTGCATTTCATGGTTTAGTGGCGCGTAGGTACAACAAAACGAGAAGCAGCATCGGCAGCGTCGGCAGCATCGGTCTGTGGCAAGGCAACAACCACCGGGCCGGGTCGGGCCGAGCAGGGCCGGGCCGGGCACCACATTTATTAAAACATAATTCAAAAATTTCGACAGCCCCGGGAGCAGCAACCACCAAAGGCAGGCAGCAACCGGGAAGCAGAGGCAGAGGCAGAGGGAAAGGCAAAGGCAACACCAACAGAACCGCAACACCAATCAGGGAAAGAGCATTAGAGAGACAACAATAGTCGTCGTACAATGCCACGTCGTTGTGATGTTTAAAAATTTGATTTAAACACTTTAAATTGGATTATCCTGTAGGCAAATTTACTTCTTCCGTTCCTTTCCGTTCCGTTCAGTTCCTTTTCCCTTGCCACATTGACCGTCGTAATTGCAACATTTGTGTGTGTGTGTATGTGTGTGTGTGTGTGTGTGTGTGGGTTTGTTGTGGGTGAGATGGGTGATGTGATGTCTGGTCGTTTGACGATTGGGGGGTCTGGGGTTGGGGGTGTCCTGGTCTCAATAATGACAGTCCTCTTGTCTGGGGGCCTTTTTTTTGTGCCACACCGAAACATAACACAGCAGAAGCGGCAGCAGTGGCAGTGGCAGCAGCAGCAGCAGTGGCAGCAGCAGCAGCAGCAGCGGTAGAGTGATGAAAAAAGTAAGAGGAACGAGGGGCTAATAATGACACTTAGTATGCGGCATGCAACGTAACATCCGACCAGGCACGAGCCATCATCGTCCTCGCCATCGTCGCCATTCGCCGCATGCATTTAATTGCCAAAAAATAAAACCAACAGCAGCAACAACAACAACAACAATAGCCAGCCATCCTCCATCCTAGATCCTCCACTCGACAAAACCACAGAAAAGCGTGTACAATGTGCACATATACTCGTGGGGCGTCATTTTCCGAACGACAGCCACAAGAACCAGGCCCTCCAACCAGAAGGAGCTCGAGCTACCATGCCCCCCATGCCCCCCCATGCCCCTCATGCCCCTTATGCCTCATAAAGTAACGCTCAAGTCGACCCAAATGCATGTGACACGCCAAAACAAAACCTAAACCGAAACCGAAACTGAAAATAAAGCAGAAAAAAGAAGGGGTAGCAAAGGGGCACGAATATATGGATACCCAAGGAGAGGGATTGGTACTTTGCAAGATATATGACATAGAGATCCAATGATCCCATGATGAAGTGATCCCTCAGGATAGAGTACTCCTTGAAGATATCTCTCGAAATGAAGGAAAAGTTTCCCTTAAAAACACAATGAAGGATCGTCTAGGGGTAGTATTTGGCCAGCTTATTGCTCCTCCATCAGACAAATCTATATACCCTCTCTGCAACAAGGGTATTCCAATGGAAAATCTAAAGGAACAAGGACCCTGGCAACGCGAATCCTCCACACGAGTCAATGAGGCGTCAAAGTTGCTACGCGCTACGAAAGTTGTAAAATTTTACATGGACACAGCCACAACCACTCCTCATCCCCCCCCTGCGCCCCTTTCAAGGAACACAGGTGCCTGCCCCCACCCCCTCGCACACACAACACACACACACACACACACAACGCACACACACAGCACACACATGTGCGCTTAATTGCATGCGCCTTGAGGGTGTAGTGAAGGAGGATTGGGAGGAGAATTGGGGTTAGGTTTGTGGGTTTCTGAGGAGGAGGCAAGCGGCGAAACGTAAACCAAACGAAACTCATAAAAGCCAGCCGCAGAAATCAATAAAACCAAGGTGGCACCTGGCTCTAAGAGAGAGGCAGTGGCTGTGGCAGTGGCAGCTCCAGTATCAGGGAGGGGGAGCAGCAGTTCTACCACCCGTCTAAACTTTAGAATGTTTTCCCGAACAAACACACGCATTATGGCCACATATCATCGAGATATCCGAGACGTGTGTGTGTGTGTGTGTGTGTGCTGCGTGTTCTGTGCTCTCTCCCTCTCTCTCTGTGGAAACCACAAATTGCAATTAACAATTGCCGCGATTTAATCGAGCAATCAAAAGCGTTTGTCATTTACCTGTCAATGGCAATTTTCAGTGATCCCAAAGTGAGTCTAATTATGCGAATAGATAGATGGATGCCGAATCCCCAACACAAAATCCCCACATAAATGATTGGACAACCACTTGGCGGGGCATTCTGTTTTTTTTTTGTTGTTTTTTGACAGTTTCTTGTCAGCCGCGATGCGAGATGCGAGATGCAGCTGCAGAGATAGAGATTGTCCGCTGGAGATAGTAGATACTCGTGTGTGTGTGTGTAGTCCGCCGAGAGAATGGTGAGAATGTGGTAGCCAAGAAGTAAGCCAAGTGGCAGTGCCAGAGCCAGAGCCAGTGCCAGTGCCAGTGGTTGGCCAAGATGATGGAACACGTGCGCATTTGTAATTAAAAGTTGTAGAATTTCTATACCCGATTACTGGGCTATACGGCAGTGCGGAGCGGGGAGTGGGGCGTGGAGAGTGGGGAGTGGGGAGCAGCAAATGTGTGGAATGTGGATACTGCAATCGGTGGAAGGGGCATGCACTCGGAGGAAGAAAGCATCTGCCTTTCATTCTGGGGAATATATTTCTTAGTTCATTTTTTAAATGAATTTCGGCATACCCTGGACAGCAGTCTAGAAAATGGAATGTAGGGTATTTACCCATATATTTTCCCTCTCTCTTTTTCTCCTGGTTTCCCAAAGGATAGTTCCTCAGTTCTCTTCAAATGCTGCCTGTATGTAATGTAATGTAAAAAAGGGATATTTTCGAAGTATTTCCAGATAGGTATCCCCGAGATTATTCCGCATTCTTCTCGTACTTCTAGAGCCATCAGTGCACTTACTTATAATAGGAAAAACTTAAGTTCTATGCAACAAACAGAATCTGCCATACACCAATCTCCATCCCTTAATGGGTATCCCTCAGTTGATTCCATTGCTACTCCCATCCTCTCCTCTTCCACACCCACTCCCACTCCCACTTTCTCGAGACAGACAGCACCTGAAACTCCTTTCTTAAGCACGTGGGGTGCTGGTGGGTGGGGGAGGGCTTTACAAATTTCATTTGCCATTAAAAAATCTCAGATGCTGCTAAGACTCTCAGGGATTTTCACTTTCATTCCACATAGTACGCGCTGTAGACAAAAGAGTTTTCATTTCGCGACCATTTGGCAGCATCAATAAACGCGATTTTTATGACTATATAGGACTCTCGCCTGCTGCCACAGAAAGGGAAAGCCGACGAGGACGACGGCGACGACGACGACGACGAGCATTGTTAATTTAACAGTTGCGTGACCAATGGCTGCCAGGACTCGCGAGGACATGCTCTCGTTTTCGTAATGAAGACATTTGTGGAGGGGCATGCACAACCCTTTTGCTTTTCCTTTTACTTCGGCCCGAGACTTGACTTTGGGGTTAAATGAAGTCGAACGCGGCTTTTGGGCAATGAATTGGCGGCGTTTGTTTTTTGGTTGGGGGGAGGGGGGGGGGGGCTTAGTCGGGAATGTCTTCGACGAGGCATAAATTGCCTGCCAGGAGGACTACGCAGGGACTATGGCTAAGGCTAAGGCTCATTTGGCTGAGAGACCTTTCAAGTGCCATATTTCTTTTGGCAGTTAAACGGGGCTCAGACCCAGGCCGAGGCCCAGGACCAGGCCCAGGACCCAGAGAGAGGGAGACTTCTGGCACACAATTGTTTTAATTTCGCTTATTGCGCTTTTCTGGCTTTAATATTTTAGGATTTGGTTAGCAGTTTTCTGGCCACCATTTCTTTTGCTGTGTGTGTGGGTGTATGGGTGCGTGGGGTGTGTGTGTGTGTGTGTGTGTGTGCTCGAGGATGTTTGCGCTCGACATTTATTACGCATATCGTGCGTCCTCCGCTGCTGCTTCTGGCGCTGCTCTATTAATGTTTAAGTGGCAGTGTGCGTCCCTTTAGGCTGGCAAAAAAAAAAAGAAAAAAGGAAGAAGAAAACCCGCGTAGTGCCATGCCACACACCATGAAGCACCATTGAAGTCGTCGTCCTTTGTTGCTGTTTTTGATTTGCCTGAAAGCCTCCTCTTCTCGGCCAGAATCGGATTGGAGTCGTCGAGGCTCATATTTTGTACTGCGCTGCTGTGCGTCCCGGAATTCCCTTTTGCGTACGTGATCAAATCAACTTGAAAGGATAATATTTGTGCCGCCTTCTGTGCTTCTGTGTGTGCGTGTGCCCTCTGATTGAGCATCCAGAACGGAACGGAACGGAACAGAACAGAGAGAAAAAAGGGAGCTTAAAGCTGCAATTTATTTACGAATTTATTCATATTCACACTTGCAAATGAGTGTGAAAGGGCTTCGGGGCACTTAGCCAACTGCATAGAAGGGTGCTGGAGGTGCGGGAGGAACTTTAAAGATGTGTATGTATGTAGTTTCCAGCTTGTCAATGGGTAGAGCAAAAAAAAAACAAAGAACTGCGCCCGCAACCTGCTTGCCCTGTGGCCCTGCGGCCCTGCGGCCCTGCGGCCTGTCTCCTTCCTAAGGCACACATGTCACACTAATCCGCAAGGACAATATTGAAAAGTAATAACCCACAGAAACAACACACAGCGCCCCCGAACCCGAACCCAAGCCCAAACCCGAGCCCGAACCCGAAAGCGAAGTGCTGTGCTGTGCTGTGCTGTGATGAGGGTGTCGGTGTCGGTGTCGTCGCAAAGGGTAAACCGCAAGTTGGAAAAACATTCGACTATCTTTTTGGCCAAAGAAGCAGCAGCCAGTAGCCAGGAGCCAAGAGCCAGGAGCAGGAGAGTGCGCGCATAACGACTTGAAATCCTTTTAATTCACGACAGGCGTAAGGATAAAAGACAGAGGACAGAGGCAGAGCCCAATGAATGAATCGGATGAATCGGGAGTGGAAAAAATTGGGCATGAAATGGTTAGTACGCAAAAAGGGGAAAAACGTAGCGCAAAATAAGATCACGTAGTTGTCTGTGCCCTGCCACAAGAGGCAGGAGTCGAAGGCAGAGGCAGCGGCAGAGGCAGAGGCAGAGATGTAGGCCCTGTGAATGGAGCAAGTGAAGCATGGAGCAGACAGCGTTCGTGGAGTTTGCACAGTGTGTCTGCCCCGGAGGCAGCTGTAACGAGGCAGGAGCCACGGCCAGAGATCTGGCTGCGGCGAGCAGTACATCGGAGTCGGAGTCGGAGTGTAAGTCAATTTTGACCGCGGGCTATTGCTTTAGCTGATGAGCCCAGGCGTTCGTCTATCCGTCAGGGGAGCACTGCAGTTGTATTGATTTCCTCTCTTCTGAGAGAGAGAGAGAGAGAGACAGAGAGAGATTCGGAGGGTTGGGAGGGGGGTTCACCATTGGGGGGTAGATTTAAACTTTAAGTTTTATGGGCATCCTTGGGAGAAAACGAACGGGGTCCGTTCTATGGGGCGCAGTTGATCATGATAAATCAATGCGTGCAAAACGCACACGTACGCGACCGAAGAGCGCATTGAGGATGGAGAAGGCTAACACACACACACACAGCACTACACACTACACTGCACTCACACACACACACTCGCATAGTAGAGCGTGCCGAAACGTGACGCAATTTACTGCCAGAACTTGACTTAAGTTCGGGGTCTAGAACGCCGCGCCGTCCCCCAAACGAGAGTACGAGAGTATCTTTCACCCTCAGCTCTGTAGAGCACAACCCCACGAAGGATACGAATCGCTAGGACTTTCCTTCTTCCTTCCCTTTTTTAAGAATAACAGTAACAGTTATTTTTTTAAGGTTTAGCTTAAGCTTTTGTGTAAATAAACGACCACAGTCGTGCCTGTGCCACCCATGCACCCATTCACCCATCCACCCATCCACCCATCCACCACCACAACCACCCGACAAAAAGTGAAAGAAACTCCAATGGGCAGGGCAGAGGGTTCGTTTCTTAGTCGTTTCGGGCAATTCATTCATTCAATTTACGCGACACCCCTTATTGAGCAAGTGATGAGGAAAGTCCTCCTTCGCCTCCTTTGGGTTTGGGTAATTTATATTGGATACAGTGCGGCCTGCTCACAGGAGAACCCGTACCTCAGGCAGTTGTTCCGCTGCCCTCTACGCTTCCCCATAGAGAGTCTCCCCTGTGTTGTGCATAGCAGTGTGCTATATGGGTCGCAATGTTGTACGTACATACATATACATACACGTGTACATATACGTATATTTTAAAGTCGACTCAAGTGCGCTTTTGACTTGCAACTTTGCCGAGTGGCATTTAAAGACAGCGAGAGACTCTGCCTCGACTTCGGCCATGGCTACGGCTACTGCCACGACTACGGCTACTGTTGCACGTGTTACGCGCCACAATTGCGGCCACGTGTGTTTTGATTTGCAGCGAGCGGCTTCGCTCACTAATGCCGCCTGATGGTGGAGGTGCACCCTCCAGGGCACATGATGCAGCATTAAATTGCCGCATTGTGTCTGCCAGGCGGGAGATTCCTTCTTGTTTTTCTGGTCGGGGTAAGCAGCACAGACTGCTCCTGCTGCTGTGTGGGGCAGCATTTTTATTTGATTAGCTTAGCGCGCAAAAAAAAAAAAAGAAAGAGTCCTGCGGCGACGTGTGGCCGATGGATTTGATGAACGGCTGCTGCCCCTGGCCATGGCCCATTCGCCATCCACTGAGCCGCCTTGTGGCACACACACTCGCACACAGACACACTTGATTAGTTGCCTCGGCTTGGTGCTGCTGCTTTTTAAGCTTAGTGGCTGTCAAAATATTTCTCGTAATAAATTCTTCTGCTTTTTTGTTGGCCATTGAAGGGAAATTGAATTAAATTGGTGAAAGAGAAAATGCATATAAATTGTAGTGGGTGCTTGAGATTGTGATCGCTGAAGGAAAAGGTAAAGGAAAATACGGAAAAGCCAAGGGAACGCTCACTGGCACTGGCAATATGGTATGCAAAGTACTCTTCTAACAGTATACTCTTATACATTCGTATAAGTAACGCCTTTCTATGCGCTTCTCATGGTTTCCACTTCGTCTCTTAGCAACGCGCCCTTCTATGCACTTCTCATATTTCCAACCTAAGCTCATTCTTAGCAAATTCCCTCTCTCTCCACTCTTCTTGTTCTCGTGAACCTTTCGCTGAAGGAAAAGTTAAGGGAAAATGGGTAAATGGGTAAAAGTCAAGAAGATGTTCCCTGGAATATGTGATGCAAAATACTCTCTTCTTACAGTATACTCTTATGCATACGTATAAGTAACGCCTTTCTTTTTATAACGCCCCCTTCTGTGCACATTCATATTTCCAGCCTAAGCTCCTCTCTTTCCACACTTCTCATTCTTGCTTTTCCTTGCCTATTTTGTGACATTTATCATATCTAAAATCAATTGAAAGCAACTCAATCATCATGATAGTATTCAAATTATTTGCCCCCTGACTTCCATCAGCTCGAAATAATCATTTGCCGGAGAGATACAATTGCCCGGTTGGGTCAACGAACTGCAATGATTATTCAGAAACAGCAAGTCACACACTCACACTCACTCACTCACAGACTGACTGACTGACTGAGAAAACACCCACAACATTCAAAGTATTCAAATTGACCCAAAGTAAAACGTTGATTTTAAGCGCCATTTAATCGGCGCTTGCAGCTTTTAAGCTGTGTTTTATTTTATAATTTGTCTTGAACAAAATTAGAATTTTAAATGATATTTCAAGAGTAGTGTGTGTGTGTGTGTGTGTGTGTGTTTTGCATATTCAGTATGTGTGTGTGTGTGTGTGTGTGGATGTCAAGGCCCGAAGGCACGTCTGTGACGTCACTAGCATAATATCCAAAGCACCAGAGGCAGAAGCAGAAGCAGAGGCAGAGGCAGAGGCACATGCACGTTAATTATACGCCATGTAGTACGTTGTACAGCCCGTCCCGTCCCGTTCGCGCTCTCTCTCTCTCTCATTCTCTCGCATTGCAAATTATTAATTTTGTGTCTGCTCGCTGTCTGGGTCAGTAGCTTCAGATACGGATACGTACTAGCAGTACTGCCAGTGCTGCTACCGCTCCGCTTCAGCATAATTTAACTACAACGCGGGAAATGAAATTGAAATTCAAATTTCAGTTGGAAGCGAAGCTCTACTCGTGCCGCGCGCGTTGTGTTGGAAAATGGGTAAAAATTTAAATGCGCGCCACACACACACACACACACACACTGCCACACAGTGGGGCAGCAGAGAGCCCACAGAGAGCGAGAGAGAGAGAGGCCGACTACTGGCCAGAGCCAGAGCCAGAGCCCGAGCCACTTAAACTATTCATTTATACAAATTAATTCAATTATGCGTATTACGTACGCGTTTGTAAAGCGCAGTCGCCAAAGCCCCCTCGCTCCCCGCCCCCCGCTCCCACTCCACCCGCCTCGCCTCCCGCATTCTTCGAACGGGAGAGACAGGCAGTGCCCCCGAGAGACAGTGCCAGTGGCAGTGGCAGTGGCAATTCCAGTAGTATTCCCTTTACAATTTCTGCTCGCGTACGAAATTTCACTTAAAGTTAATTGTTCAAGTTCAAGTTCAACGTAACATAATAATGCCACACGAGAGGCAGCAGTCAGCAGTCAGCAGGCACACTGTTGCTGCAACTCGAGGAACGGAACAGCAGGCAGCGGCAGTGGCAGCGGCAGCGGCAGTGGCAGCGGCAACGGCACCGGCACCGGAGCAAAATTATAATAAATTATTATTCCTTTTCGTTTGATTTTTATGCAGATTTTTTTAGGCTGTTTTGCCCGGCACTTTTGCCGGCATTTGTTGCCGGCAGTCGTCGACAGTCGACTGTTGGCAGTAGTCTCTACCGCGTTTGGCAGGAGTTGCTTGTGGCATTCGTGGCATATGTGGCATATGGCTGTGTTCGGCTGTGAAGATGTCTTGTTTCGGCATTTGTCAATTGATTTCTAAAATTATAGCTGATCGGTGTGTGATGCCATAAGTATTCCGATTTAATTTACCCGCTCTGGAAGTTCTCTGTGTGTGTTTTCTGGTAAATTTGCAACTTCCTGTCAAGAAAGACCACAGGAATAACCTGCCCAAGGTGATGGAGGAGACACGACTGCCACTGCCACTGCCACTGCTGCTGCCGCTGCTGCTGCTGCTGCTGCAAGAAATTCCCGGAGGCAGGCTTTTGTCAGGCAATTTGAAAAGCGAAATGAAGTAGAGAAAGAACGACAGCGGACAGGAGAGCAAGCCTGCAACAACGTTGTAGGCCATTTGATTAACAAATGGCCAAACGCAAACGAAATTGATCGAAATTCGCCAAAGGAATACTCGTACTCGGGTACTACAAGAAGGCAGAAAACGTTGGCGGAGGGGAAAAGCGCGGCTGCTAGGAGGCCTAGAAAAAGCCAAAGTAAATTATGGCAAACAAGTTTTGGCCGGCGGGCAACAATTTTGTCGCTGTGGCAGCCGCTGCTGCCGCTGCTGCTGCCGCCGCTGCTCCGGGGATGGGCTGCTGGAACAACACTAAACATCCAGATAGAATCACTAGAGAACCTTGTCGATGTCGTCGTCGTAGTTGCAGTCGCTGTGGATATCCTCTCGATGTTGTTTTTGTTGTCGTAGTCGCAGTTGCAGTTGCGCCCAGACGATGGAGAAGAGATTGCAGCAATTAACGCTAATTAAATGCGCTTCAGTTTATGTTTCATGTGGCGATATTTCAGTTGTCTAGCGCGATAATTAAATCGCTTGGATCCATTTGCATAACAAATTTGCTCTCAGAGCAGTCTATGTCTCCTCTTTGGGGTGGCATGCCCATGCCCATGCCCACGGCCATGGCCCCCCGGGGGCGGTGGCGTTCAGTTCCCGAATTCCATCCGAAAATGCAATTGCAACTAAAAATGAGTTCAAGTCCGCCGCGTCTGTCTGCCGTTTGTTTGCCATTTGGTCACTGTTCCTGCTTCCTCGTTCCGGGATTCGGTTGGGTGCTTTGCGGGGTAGGGGTGGGGGTGGGAGTGGGAGGGGGTGGGGTCGATTCCGGGTTCCGGGTTCGAGTTCGGGCGGGCCTGGTGTTGGCTCAACAAATTTTCACTTTCACTTGGGCCGTCAGAGTTTTCCAGGCTAAAGGCGAAACTTTGTTGGCTGTTGGCGCAACATCCTTTGCATACGGAAACAGCCGCACGACACATTGTCCTCCATTCAACTCTTTGGTGTGCTCTCTCTCGCTCTGGCTATCTCTCTCTCTCTCTCTCTCGCTCTCTCTTGATGGCTGGGGACTGCCAACCTGACCGAAATTCCAAATGGCGTGCACGAGCGAGACGGCAGCTGCTGCTGCTGCTGCTGTACGTAGTACGTACTACGATGATGACGTCGACGACGGGGTCCCGCTGAAACGTTGCTTGCATTTCAAAGATGGATTTTAATATTCTGCATGTGTGGAAAGGTCGCTGGCCGGTCTCGGGGCACGGACTGCCTCTCTCTCCTTCTGGCTTCTGCCAGTTGGCATGGCTGTTATCCTTTTTTCACCCAACCCCACCACTCCTCTCTGCTCTCCTTTTTGTACTCCTTTTTTTCTACGTCACCTTGATTTTGTCTGTGGCAGTGACCATGAATATATGTATAGATATATATTGTATATATATATGTATGTATACGATAGAATCAGGCCATGTTTAGCCCACTTTGCATTGCCATCAAGTTGAATAAGACATGAATATCAAATTGTTTGGGGAGTCTGCATACTTTCTTGGCTTGGCAACACATATTAAAGGTTTAGCCAACACTGGTGGGCGATGGTTGTCTGGCAAATAGGTCGGGAATTATTTGAGATTACGGAAATCCACTAGGGATGGGCATAAGCCACTGCAAACATCATGAAAGTGCTTAAATTAGTAATATATATTCTTGAGGGTCATTTCTAAACAACTCGTCTACGTAATGTTGGTATGGGAAATAGTTATAGATATGGTATCCCATAGAAATCCACTTCCGATGAAGATAAACCACATAAATCCTTCTAAAATTAGTTGAAATTAACATGTGCTAAGCGCTTATCAACACTTTTCAGAGCTCTAAGCAACACTGGTTGCCAATAAACCTACCAAATATTTAAAGATTAAGATGTGCGCTCTCAGTTGGCTCTTTAACGATAATCATAAGCCACTGGAAACATTCTTAAATTACTTTAAATCACAATGGACACATTTTACAGTTATTTCTCAGGCCTTATACAACACTGACCCACCTCCACCTCCACCTCCACCGCCGCTTCCACCTCCCGCTGCTTCAAATTTGTCGCTGTATCCATTTTGAATGCCTAAAAATATGAAGACAAAAGCCACAAGACCGGACAAAACAGGACATGGCCACACAATAAGAATGAGACGAAGCGGAAAAAGCACAAAATTAAAGTTAAACGTTGTCCAGGATGCACGACTGGAGACACACTGGACAATAGGTGGGTGGGGGCCCAGGGACAGGGACAGGGCCAGGGCCATTGCTGGAGACAATGGACAAAGTTAATATATGGGAAGATATAATAACTTCCGGTAATTTCAATTTTGCGAGAACGAGTACGAATAGAGACGGAGAGGGCGACTGGAGACTGTAGACTGTAGACTATGATGAAGATGTCATGTCAGGCTTTGTTTGAGCCTTCCACAGTCCATATATCATTGAGCTTTGAGAGGGAAGAGAGGAGAGGAGAGGAGAGAAAAGTGGAGAAGGATACTTAGCCAGCTACTTGCCTGACCATAAACTCCCAGATAAAGGGGACCCATCGACCGACCCATCGGCCCATCGGCCCGTAGGCAAATGAAATGTGTAACGTTTTCCAAGTTTGAAAAGCGTGAAAAATTCGTAGTGGGACAGGGAGAAAAAATAATATAAGTAAACTGCACATGTCAGAAAGTCAGAGAAGGAGGGTCGCTCGGGGTCGGGGTCGGCGTTTGGGTCTCAGTTCTTTTTTTCCATTTTTTTTGGGCCATGGGGCATGGGGCATGGGTTTGGTGGCATGACGAACCCAGGTCGATGATGATTCGAGTGGAGGGCCTGTCAGTGGCAAAGTCAAGACTTGGCCAAGTCATTTTTTTTTCTATTCGTGCGCGGCTCTGCGTCTCTGCGTTCGTTGTAGAGCTTCTCCTCCACGACACTAAGAAGCAATAAACCTAAAGGGAAATGTAATAAACGAGAAAATCTTGTACGTGACCAACCGCATCAGGCATCACAGGGTTGCCAGGCTCGGATCCGGCCACGGCTACGGCACAGGGCTGCCAAGGGTTGGCACAAATGGACTTTTGCGAATGGAAACCAAAACAAAAAAAAACCAAGTGGGAGGGAGATCCCCGAAAGCGGAAGCATTTTAAAGCGTAACGCAGCAGAGGGAGGGGTTGCAACACCCAAAAAAAAAAAACCAAATTCAAAATAATACAAAAAAAAGTATTCCTAATCGATAACGTGTGTGTGTGTGTGTGTGGCAGAGGAACGTGTGCCCCACACAGCAACAGCAGCAGCAGCAGCGGCAGCAGCAGCGGCGGCGGTAGAGCGAAGAAATCCCCACTACTTAGGCACAATTTGGATGGTTATGGCCCACCAGAGACCAGAATCGATTTCGGCGAAACGTTTGCCACTGCCACTGCCACAGCCACACTGCCACTGCCACACTGCCTCCTCAAATTCTTCGAATGAATTTTGTTCGTTTGGGCGTTAAGCAAACTTTTTTCGGTTTCCCTGCTGCTGTCCTGCACAGCATCGCTGATAAGACGATGCCCGAAAGCCCAATCCGCAACCCAAACCGAAACCCAAGCCCAAACCCAAGTCCAAGTCCAACTCCAACTCGAAGTCCAAGTGGAAGTCTTACGTGGAAATCAAAGCACAGAAAAAGAGCACAGGACAGGAGGACAGGAGGACAGGAGTCCGTCCTCTGGCTTTGCTGACCAGGTTTTGAGCCTTAACTGTGATTTCTTCTTAATGGCGTGACACTAGACAACAGTAGCGGTGGCATCTCCAGCAGTGGTATCTGAAGCGGCTGTAGCTGTAGCTGCAACAACTCGTTGCAACAAGGCTTAATTACTCACTGGGAAATCGTTCATCGCTGGAACACCCAGGCAGCCAGCAGGCAGCAGGCAGCAGGAGGATCGTCCTCTCTCCCTCTACCCCTCTCTGATGCTTCCACTGAGATTTGCATGTGGACGGTGCCCCCCCATGGGGCACTGCCATATCGTAACAGTAAAAGAAATCCATTCCACAGACATTATACAGCCATAAAAATTGTAGTCCTGGCTCTGTCTAAATTGTCATAAGGCGATTTGTACAATGGCTTTCATTAAATTGAAGCGCATTTTTAATAAAGCGTAAAAAAACCCCCCGATCCCATGGAAAAACAAGAAAGAACTTTGCATGGGGAAAATGGGAAAGAAAAGCCAGAGAGAGGACTATATCCCCTCGCCCTGTGGAACATTGTGTTTAGCTCCCGCGACAATTTTAATTTAATGATGCGGACTTAGTCCTTGTAATGGCCATCGCCGGGCAGACGGGAGTCCTTCGATCCGCGTGTCCTTTGCGCTACGTTTGTTAAATTAACAGCCGCGTTTGTCATTTGCTGGGGAGGACAAAAAAAAACCAAAAAACACCCAACTGAAAAGTGGACCAGAAACCGAGCCCAGGAATCGACGAGGCAAAATAAAAATAAAAAAGCAAAAAAAAAAAAATAGAAAGAATGAATGGAAAAAAAGCAAATAAAAGCATATGGACGCCACTGTCGGGAACAAGCGGGAAATTAATTTAAATGATTTTTATGATGTCATTGCGCAACTGAGACGACTATTCGCTGGCGCCCGCCCCCATCCTTCCCTTCGCCGGTCAGGAGTCCCTCCCCGGAAAAGACCAACAAAAAAAAAAACTGAAACAATTTTTATACAATTATTTTTTCTCATTCTTTTTCTTTTTCTGTTTTTTTCGTTTTGTGTTTAGTATAAAATCTACACAAAACAAACTCTTAACTGCCGGAGT
This sequence comes from Drosophila helvetica, assembly GCA_963969585.1. NCBI lineage: Eukaryota > Metazoa > Arthropoda > Insecta > Diptera > Drosophilidae > Drosophila > Drosophila helvetica. Next base: position 67,948,835 of record OZ018401.1, on the reverse strand, counting down.
TTGTTTGCCCTTTAGCTACTGATGTTTTTTTTGATGCTGCTGCTGCTGCTGCTGCTGCCAATGCTGCTGCAGTAGCTACGAGCGGTAACGAAATTCACGGTAGGAGATAAAAATGTTGCAAATCGAAGCAACGATCAACAACCGGAGGTGATGAGCCGACCAGGGGTACGGCCGGGCCGAAACGGTGCACCGAAACGAAGAACCGAAACCGAAGATCAAGAGGCAGAGGCATGAGGCGTGGGGCATGGGGCATCCACAAGGCTGCAGTTGAATCGCAAAGCAATTGGATGTGCTGCCTCCTGGAGGCACTGCAGGCACAAATCGAATCGAATGAAATTTGTATGCCCTTCTGGGTGGAGTTTTTTCGATGCCTTTTAATGGGTTTGAATTTAATTTAATTTAATGTGATTTATTACCATCCCAAAAGCATGTTTGTATATACAAAAAGTATGTCTAAATTTTGAAGAAAATGGTTTTACATTTAAAATAAATAAAATATAAAAAATAATAAAGAAAACAAATAAGAAAAAATAAAATAATAATTTAGAAAGTTTTTGGTGAAGTACAAATAATTTCTTAAAAGATAATACTACAATCCTTCATACCAATCGATTAAAGGTTCTCAAGAAAGACTTTCGGCTTCATAGTACATATGTTGAAATAAATATCCTCCGAAATATCATTTAAATTTATAGCATTTAATATTTACCATCATCCGAATTTAGTTTTTTAAGTTTTTAAACTGGTTTCTTTCTTTCCTCTCCTGTATTTATCGTTAGTTATATTTTGATCTGAGTCCACAATTGGCAGATCATTTTTAATTAATTAATTATATAAATAAATTTAAAAAATAAGTTAATTTAATCTCTACAAATAAAAGAAAGCTGCCAGAAAACGTTCTACTTTTTATAGATATACAAAGAGAAGAAGAAACTTCTGAAAGTGCAAAACATTTCATAATAAAACTCTGTACTCCATAAATACCTATTCGTCTTGCCATTTCCCAGCCAGACTTCTGACCTTTACAAGCCCCATCGAAACGCCACATAGCCCCGCTGTAGAGGGTATTGCTCTTCAGAGGTCTGTCCGGCAAAGGCGAATGAAACTGAGACAAATGTGATAACCACGCAGCGATACGAGTACGAGGCATACTCATCGCACATCGCACACCGCAGACAGCCTTCTGCCTCCAAAGACACGACGCCAACATTGATGACGACAACAACCTGGACAGTGGCCCAGAAGGAGGAGGAGCAGGAGGAGCGAAAGGATGGCCAGCAATGGGAGGGGATGGGGGATGGAGGCCAGTTGGTTGGTTGAGAAACTTCATGCACGGCACACACAGAATTTATTGTCGATTTGGCGAGGTGTATCGACAACGCAACTGCTACTGGGCACACGGAGTGCACACAGAGAGCAATGCAGGCGCTGCCGCTGCCGCTGCCGCTACAGGCCTATCGGCCAGTGCAAATCTGCATCCGAAGCGAAACGGAAAGAGACGGAAGACAGAAGACTGAAGACAGAGGAGCCCCAAACGGGGGCCAGAGAGGCAAGAAGGAGTCTCTTCTGCTGAGGTTTTAATTTGTACGCCGGTCCATGGTGCATGGGTCCATGGCTTCTGCGGCTGCTTCTGCGCACCGAAAGGAAAGGATGTGGGGAGGTGATGAGATGAGATGAAGTGCAGCTCCACTTGGGGCCCCGGCCTCGGCCTCTGCATCGCGCGGGCTTCGGCCCTGGTCTGGTCTGGCCTGGCCTGGCCTGGCCTGGACTGGCCTTCCATGCGCACAAGTTTCCTGATTTGCGCACTGATAAGCCAGCCGCATGCCGCATGCCGAATGCCGAATGCCGAATGCCGCATGAGCGCGGTGGCAAGTGACTCCACAGTTGCGGGGCTCCCGGCATGATAAAGCCTCCCGAAAAGTGTGGATTATTTCATTTTGCTACGTTTTGTAGCCGCCCGCTGATGGCTGGGGCATGCTGCAGCCTCCTGTCCTGTTGCCTGCTGCAGCCTCTGAAGCCTCGCGCTTCTGCTGTTGTTTTGCGGGTAATGAATAAATTTGCGCAATTTGTTAAGTGAATTCCTTTGTAGCGCGATTTTTTACGAGTCCGTTCGGTCTCTCTGTGTCTGTGGCGCTTTGGATCTGCGGCAAGGAGAATGGTGTGGCAGAGTGTGGAGAATTCTGCATAGAATGCAGCATAGCTAATGGGAGAGGAGACCAATTCTCAGGTGTCTTTTGAGGCATAGAAGAAAGAGAGAACGACTGTTCAAGGTCTAATCGAATCTATGAAATATTTCCTATATTTTTCAAAAATATGAATTTAAATCATATTTTAAGCTGCTATAAACATCTACCGTATCGTATTTATTTTTGGATATTTACATCCTTTTATCAGATGGATGCTCGTATGGCAAGACATTTATGGCACCTTCCTTGGCTTCCTTTCCCCTATAAATCCCCCACTCTGTGCGCAAGATATAACAAGGCATTTAAATGCATTTCCTAATCACCGAACCTCACCTCACCTCACCTCACCATGTGCGACTTCACCTCGAGACTTACTCAAGACCTAACCCTTTTGCTGGCATTTCCCATAAAATCTCGACACTTCCGCTACCAACAAGAATACATACGAGTGCTCGTACACACAGCAGAGGCAGAATATTCATGCAACAGCAGGGTAGGGGCTAGGGGCTAGGGGTTAGGGGCATGGGTTGCATCGAATGCTCTTCCTGCAACAATTTCCGCTTTGCTCTGGGTGCCGGCTGGGCGCTGTCTCTCTCTCACTCTCTCTCTCCGTTCCGTCGGTCTCTAAGTCTAACAAATTCAAATTAGAAAATCCCAACATAAATATCTATGCATTCAGTCCGTTCTCCGTTCTCCAATCTCTCCCTTCCTTCCTTCCGCATCGTATGTGGTAGGTTGTAGTGCCCCGTGTTCAACAATAGATGTCGCTGGGCTGTGATTGCAGCAGGCAGGCAGGGGCAGGCGGCCCCTTGGTGTTGCATGTTGCAAGCATGTCTGAGTATGTGTGTGTGTGTGAAGAAGGGTTGCAAAATGCACCCTCGTGCATGGCTGTGTATCTGTGTCTGATTTTTGCTGGAATTCAAAAGATTTACAAATACTTGTGCACTCCTTTGCCAGTTGCACTTAAGCAGGGATCCTTACTCATCTCAGGCAGCAGCAGGCAGCAGGCAGCAGGCAGCGGCAGCGGCAGCCTCCTTAAGTGCAACCCCTGGGGCGGTGTGGCACCACTCTCTCGGCTCTCCCTCCCTCTCTTTATCTGAACCGCTGAACCAATAAAAATGTACATCCAAAATCGGGTGGGGAGGGGTGGTGAGGGGAGGTGTTCTTTAAAGCAAAGATACTTGTCGTCAGCAGAAAATTGTTCACCTCTTCACTGCCTTCGAACAGACACTCCACAATCGCTCGCTCACTCACTCGCTCCTTGGGTTATCCTTTTCGGTGCGGAGCGGACTGGAGCGGGGCTCTGGCTTTCGCTTGATTTTCTTTCTCTTTTTTTTTATTTTATTTTATTTTATTTTACAGCACCCCAGCGTCTTGTCAGACCGAAATGTTTGTTCTGTTGTGTTCTCCACTGTATTTGTCTTTGCGTTGCGTTGGGTTTTTTTTTGTTTTATATATTTTTCTTTTGGTTTTTACATTGCTCGATTTTTGTTTATTTCGCTGACGAGGCAAAAGCGGAGAAACGCCACGAAATTGTCAATACAGGGGCCACATGACAGGGAAGGGTAGAGTGGAGTCGAGTCCAGAAGGAGGTAGAGGCATACTACGAAAAAATCTGAAAAGGCAGGATACTTTGGAGTCGAATCTTTAGATACTCTGGCAGATACACAATTGTACATTTTTATCAAATATTTGTAGAGTTTTTGGAAAACTCTTTAAAGTTTTCGTACATCTGGTGAAGTTTCTTTCCTTTCTTTTTTTGGAAAATGCCTTAAGAAAAACAAATTCTAGATGAGATTTTTATCAAAATATATAGAATTCTAGCTTCAAAAAAAATGTAATCTCCAGAAGCATTAATTGGGAAAGATCCTGCCCTATGGCAGCCACGAGTATATAAAGCAGAAGATCCGATCCGATCCGAATTCTATATATTAAATCAACCCGCAAAGAAAGTCTGAACAAAGGGTTCCCAATCCTGCATTATCCTTCTTGGCATTCCCATATATCAGATCGAAATCCCAACACCCCCATCATAGAGTATGAAAAGCGGCGGGCAAAGGACGCGCACCCACATTACGAGGCACTGTGGATATTTTATGAGTGGAGCTGCTGCCGCTGCTGCTGCTGCTGAAAACCTTCTCCTCATCGACTCGAAGGGTTAACAATGGCGCTGGTACGTCCAGCATCGCATCCTCCGCTGCCGCTTCTGCTGTCATATGCAAAAAGCAAGAGAGAGGCGCGGAGAAAGCAGAGAGAGGGGAGGTGGGTGGTAGCGACAACAAGGACAGCCGGGAGCAACACTTTTGATAACATTTTATTACAACGTACTCGTAGGTGTGATTTTTATGGTTTTTGCTATGCTCAACGGATTTTTCTTATTTTTTCCTTTTTTTTTTTTGTCCTTTTACAGCTTCTGGTTATTGTTGCTGTTGTCTATGGCTGATTGCATTGGGGGGCGGGGGGAGGTGGTTAAGGGTTGAGGGATAGCTGCTGGGTGGGTGGAGTGTGTTGGGGTTAAAGGACAATCGCTGTGATAAGAATCAGTTCAGCGGTTGAGTGAAATTTAAGGGACTTTCCGATGGGAAATCGAAAGGGTCTCGCAAAAACATTCAAAGATTTCCGTAAAAAATATTCCCCCCCCCCTCCCCCACAGTTATCCAACATTTCCCAGTGCATTATTTTTAGTCGTTGACTCGTAAAACCGTTAGTTTCTTTTGGCTAATTGGACAAACAATCGGATAATAAATCAACGGACCAACTCCCATGTCAACGGAGTTGATTTTCTCGTGCCGTGCCCCTCCTCCTCCCTCCATGTAATTGGCCAATGTTTTATACTGTTTGCCATTAAACAATCGCCTTTTTTTCGCTTGCATTTTATGATTAATATTTATATCATTATATCAATATGAAATATTTTACGGCTTTCCCCCGCCCGAAAACGAAACAAAGGCACCACCGAAACAGATACAGAAACAGATACTGAAACAGAAACTGAAACTGAATTATTCATGTGCCTAACGAGTAACGAATAAAAACCGAATCAAATTATAAGAAACACTGCCCCGAACAACAACTAATTATTCATTATTTTGTACGAGATTTGCACATTAAAGAAAAAATATTGTGCGCTTGACCAAATGTGGGCCCCAGCATCGGCAGCGGCAGCGGCATCGGTGGTCTGTCTGTCCGTCCGTCCGTCCGTCCGTCCGTCCGTCTGGCGTATGTGTCTCCCTCTCTCTGGTTTAGTGGGTCAAGAAATCCAGTTTATTAACATTCAAATTAATACATACAAATGACGTCTCTGCCGCCCGATGCCCGATGCCCGATGGTGCATAATAATTAGCCGACACTGGCGCTAATGCTGTCCCCGGACCAATGCGTTTGGACCAAGGACCAAAATGAAAAATATATACTATAAAAAAAAATAACAGAAAAAAAAACAACCGACTACCAGAACAGGAGCATTAGCATAAAATTAGAATTTGTAATTGCGGCGGCGCAACAGGCGGCTCGGCTCGGCTCGGCTGCCGTTCTGCTCTGCCCAGCCCTGCCCTGCCCTGCCCAGCCCTGCCCAGCCGTGCCCCTTGTGGCATGCGCCGTGCGCTCCTTGCCGCTTAATTAAAATGCAACCTCTGCTAGACGAGCGAGCGACCGACCAACAAACAAGGAAGCGCCTGCGCAAAAGGACAACGCGCGCCCCAGCTTTTGAATTATTCAAATGGCAATGCGCATTGCCTTTTTGGCGTGTCGACTCTTTGATTATGCGCATAATTTTTGGTGAGAGTCGCCTCGTTCTTCCCGTTCATCTGATGATGCTCTGCTCTGTTATGACAACGTGAGCCGTAAGGCGCAAGGCGTGAGGCTGAGCCACAGGGACAATAATTAAGTCATGCCAATTTGAGGAAGTGAACAATTTTATGACAATTTGGCAGCAGGTTGCAGGTATATCCAAAACAGGAATATCCTAGTTTTTCGAGTGCATAAAGTATGTTTTTTTATCACTTAGAGGGATTACGAATTAATTATTTACCGCTAATAAATAATAAATGCAGTAATTATCGCTCAATAAATATTCTGTAAATGATCAGTTTTCTATTAAAATCAAAAGCTTTTAATATAATAAAAAATATACAAAATTCCACATAATTAAAACCTTTCGATCAATAAATACCATAAATACCCAAGCAATCTTAGCATTTTTCGTATCTTAAACAATTCCAAGACCTTCCCTTACGACTGCCCCCTTTTTGGCTGGAGACCAACAAATCGAATCATCTCCCAATGCTGGTGGGTTACCGGGCTTCTGTTGCTGCCACTGATTCGATTTCCATGCAATTTTTGAATGAAAGTGCGGGAAATGTCATCCATAAACTATGCCGCCAGGTAAAAGGGTAACCACCAATACCCAACCCCCCAGCCCCCAGCATCAAGCCCCAATCCACTCGCCAGCAACGTCTCTCTGCATTGAAATGGAACTAAGCTCGAGCGCTTGTCGCACACGGCAGCGGCAGCAGCAGCAGCGGCATCGGCAGCGGCAGCGGCGGTACATTTGCATGTGTAAAGTCATAAATAACGAGACAACATAACACTTAAAGCACAAACACCCAGTCAAACATACATACGTATACGTACATGTACATGTGTATATTGCATATGTATATAGACCCTTTGGGTTGTAGTACATACCGCTTTCGGATGGCAGAGAGGGGGACAGAGAGCACTCCAGTATTCTCGCTATCGAGATGCGATATATGACAGCGGTCTCCCCGAAAATGCATGAGCTACGACGAGGACGAGGACGAGGACGAGGACCAGGAGACTTTGTTTCGGGCTTCTCCTGGTGTTCCTGGCCCGAGCTTATCAACTGCAAAATAAAAAGAATTTATTTCTGTTAGGAACTTTGCTCGCGGGTTATGCAAAAATTTGCAAAAGGGTGAATAGATAGGAAACTGAAAAGCAAAGAACAGAGGGGCAAGGCAGCACAATGGGGGCTTTGGGGGCATGGCATGGTAGGGCATGGCAGGGCAGGGCAGGGCAGCAGGCAGCAGCATAAATAAAAATAAGTAACGAGCTCCACACAAATTGATAAAACAGTGAAAGAAAATTGCCGCACAGCCAGCACAGAATCATAAAAGGGAATGAGCCTGCGATGGGCTGGGGATTGGGGATGGGGATGGGGATTTGGATGGCAGGGTGCATATAGAAAAAAGGGGAAAAAAATATTGAACAAAAGCGTACGGGCACAAAAATGTTTGAAATTGAATTTGATAAGAATAGGGAAAACAAAAACAGGTTATGGTTCAAAACGGAATGGAATTGTTGAAAAAACCACGATGAATAAATGGCAGAGGACATGTCCAGGGAAATGAATGGGAATATACTCGAATATATGTACATGTGTACATATGTACAGGAGAGCGAATGGAGATAATGAATGTGAATGGGAAATAACGAAAATAATGTATACTCGTATAGATAAAAGTCTATGACAGTTTAAAGTTGTGATTGAATCTCAAAAGATAATTCATTTGGGATTTTTTGTTGGCCATTTAACTCACTGAGCAATCTTTCCATATATCTAGGTATATATGCATATATCCATAAAAATCAAAACAGGTATGGAACCAAGGAACCAATCCATATACCACAGAATGCATGTAGATAATACAACAATTATTGCGAAATTATAGCTGATCTGAATAGATACAGAAACCTCAAAACTCAAAAAAATACACCGGTAAAGATCTGAGCATACTTTGATAATACTCCTTCTACCATAACTTTAAGAGAATTCAGTTGGTAATAGTTGCAGATCCATTGTTAAGGTATTTCCTTAAACCTAAGAAACAACTCCTTCCAACAAGTACAGCACGTAACAAAACACCAAAATTACAAGCTTCAATCAAAATATTCTCCCTAGAAAAAACCCCTACCATATGTACATATGTGGAGAGAGGTGGGACCGTAGGTTAAGCCTTTTTTGCATACGGCGACACAGTAGCAAAACCCACAGTGAAAATGTTGTAACCGAAGGCCCCTCCAGGCGAAGTAATGAACATTTTCAAATAGAATTTGGGAAAAAATTCTACAATGAAAATTCGCTACAATGGCTCCTTCCAGTGTTCCACTGTTCCACTGTTCGATTGGGTTCGACCGAAGAGGGAAATAAATTAAATTTTCTAAACGACTGTGCAATAGCACCCAAAGGCGGGAACCCCGAAGGAGCGAAGGAATGAAGGAAGGACGGACGGACCGTCACAGGTTCACAATGGGATTTGCATACGCGAAAAATACGGTGCGGTTCGGTATGGTAGGGTACGACGGTACGGTGCCATGTCGAGGAAAATTTCTTTTCACTTTTCTTTGCTTTTTTTTAGCATCCTAAGATCCTTCGTTTGTTTGTTCGTTTGCGCTGCACTGTGTCTCGAATTACGCAATAATAGCAGAGAAAGGATTACGCGAGAGGGTGAACGGGAGCGGGGACGGGAACGGGAACGAGGCAAGGAAATGCGTTTTGCATAAATTAAAAATTAGCAAGGAACAGCAGCACCCCAAAGTGCACCCTCAGTAAGGGACGGGTCATACCTCGCTCGTACCTCTCTATCCCTCAACACCAGTCAAAGGTGACGCATTTATGCATAAATTAAGGATCAATACCGCGAACTCCCTCCCTCCCTCCCCTCCCTCCTTCTTACACCAAAAATTTGCATTACAAAAGCCAACCAGAGAGAGAGAGAGCCGGTAGACCTTTGCCAAAAGTTGGAAAAGTAGAAAAAAGGTTTGCGAAAAAGACGCGAGTTTTCTTCGACATAATAATAGGTCATCCATTAGAGAGGGGCGCTGCCCTGCCACTCTGCCACCGGGGAAAGGAGCAAATTTTCGCCCGGCTGTTGACGTTCGGTGGCAAAACACAGGAGCAACCCCTAAGACGATGGCTCTGCTCTGCTCTGTCCACAGATTAGCGCTGAACCCGGGCGCGACCCCGAGGCGACCCCGAGATACAACAACGACGACGGCGACGACGACGACGACGATCTTCTTCCGATCTCAATCTCGATTCTGGCTTCAGGGCGGCTCTGGTTCTCGTTGGGTTGTCTTTGATGTCACTTTTTTGTTATTTATTTGAGGCGGCATTTGATTTGCATGAGAATGAAGAAAATTGATATTTGGTCTCCGGTGCCTGTGTGTCTTCTTCGGGGCAGGACGCACGTGTTGCCGCTGCCTCAGGAAAGGGGTGCGGTGCACACACGGATAGGGATAGGGATAGGGATAGGGGTTGCTCGCTGCTCGCTGCTCTTCGCGATCACCACACATTGTGAAAATTATGCAGATGAAGGAACCTTTTTCTTTTCCTTTTTTGCGCAACGCCAGGCGGAAGAAGATGAGTATTCAAATGGGTTGAGGCATCTTCTTGCCCGGCCGCGGCGCATCGGTAGGGTTGGTTCTTCCTCCTCGAACGAAGGTAATTTGCCTATGCGAGGCACACAGAAGATAGGGCAAGTCGGCATCTAATGGGATGACATCTGTGTGTACGCCACAGCCAGCCAGCCAGCCAGCCAAAGGGTGTGCCTTGCTTTTTGCATACTATTTAATTTTCCCAGGCCATCATTCCTGCGAAGGAAGGAATGGGGATGGGGGAAGGGGTTACGTCCGAGCAAAGGAAGAGATTTTTCTTTCCCATGGAAATCGTACTGCTGCTGCTGATGCTCGCGCATCCTAAGCACAAAAGACAATATTGATCGTCTATTGAAGATGCAATCAACTATGTAAAATGCCTAAACCCTTTTTGCATGCCAAAAAAAAACCTAAATTCAAATTAATGTGAAATTTGAATGTGCGAAATCCAAGCGCTGTAGAGAGAATCTTCCCGTCGAGGGGTGTCTCAAATTGACAGATACTTTCGCAAAGAGATGCGATCGCTTTGTGGATGATCATTGCCGGAGTTTTTTGTTTTTTTTGTTTTTTGGCAGAGAAGATTTTTGCAACAGCTTTTTGGGTCTAGGGTTCTTTTTGCTATAGAGGGATGCATTAAATTGACAGATAGTTCCGCCAAGATGATCATAATTTTTGATTACTTTTGGCAGAATGGATTTCTGTAACGTACTTTTGCAGGGTTTAGGTCTTCCATCGATGGCTAGTTTTGCACAGATCATTGGAAGATTTCTGTAATGGAACTTCATAGGTTTTCGGAGTAGAAATCTATCCCAAAGAGGTGCATATTATCTTATTATTGGACATATATGTGTAAATATTCCATGGAAAGGTGCATAAAATGCAGATATACTTTCTCGGAGAAGATCACATTGCTGATGATCGTGGAAATATCCCATCGAGAGGTTCATAATATCGACACAATTACTTTCGGTTGGCAGATCATGGCCGGAGAGCTATAGCAAAGTGGATTTTTATGCAGCTTTTTTGTGGGTTTTCTCACGCTCAAAATCAAAGCCAAATCCGGGGAATCCGTGGAAGGGTTGGGAGCAGCCAGCAACCAAGTAAGCAAGCAAGCAGCAACCCCTTGTGGCAGTCGGAGACGCCCCCGCCTGCCAAGTTAAACAACGGAACACAAAGGCAAATAATAATTTAAAAGGTTCTGTTGACGTTTCGAACTGTTGTTGACTTTTCGCCGCGCGCGAACAAAACAGCAACAACAGACACAACACCACACACACACACACACACACACACACAGAGACAGAGACAGAGAGAGAGAGGGAGAGGGAGAGAGAGAAATCAAACAGAGCAACGAGGAATCCACAATCCAAAACTCAAACTGCAAGTGGTTCTGGCTCTGAGGATGGCTCTGAGGATGAACCACCAAAAAAAAAAAAAGGGCAAACAATGGCAGCAACAGCAACGGCAACGGCAGCAGCAAGTGGCAGGCATTGATGGTACTCCTCTCCCTCCCACTCCCACTCCCACTCCGACTTCCACTCCAAAATCTGATTTCAACCTTCCCCCCACCACTCCTTCATTATGATTATTTGCGGTAGAGTTTTGTGGGCGCTCTTAGACGTACATGACGTACTCCTAATGATTTGATACGGGAAAAAGGATTAAAATTAAGCGCAAACTTTCGGCAAGTTCTCTGGCCTTTTCGTTGATTAACTTTTCATTTGATTTATTAAGGCAAATAAACAGCACACAGCGATGAAGCGGTGGTAATGCTTTCGTGTATTGCTGCTAGGGTCATGAACCCTACCACCAGACGGCAGAGAGCTGCTTACAACTGACTCACGAGATCCCCCTCCATCCCCATCCCCATCCAGAGTGCCACAGTGCCACAGAGCCACAGAGAGTCACATAGTCGGGCCGCCTGATCCAAGTGCTTAGCGCGTTAAAAGTCGCGTAGTAATTTAACGACGACGACGTGTTGTTGGCACACGCAGATGGCTATCTTCCAGATACAGATACGCCGGAGCGCGGCACAGAGAACGGCCACAGATCCGCTCTCCTCGCTCTCTCCACTCTCCTCGCTGGCTCTCCACAAAAGCAATGTGCGGGTGTTGCTTTGATGGCCCCTTACAACAATTAGTAGTAGGCCCATTGAGATGTGACTACACTGGAGCGAAAAGTTGACCAACTTGAAGGAGTCTGGGCAACTTCAAGGGGCAGGTAGGTGGATGGATGGATGCTGTGTAGGATTTCAAACCTCCTTAGAACCGATATTAGTGAAGTTAAAACTTATATCACTGTATTAGTAGGAATGGTAGGAACATATGGGTCCTTGAAGGCCCATATAAAAGCCAAGGAAACCCCAGCTTTACATGCAAAATGTGCTTACATTTTTCCATTACCGGTTTCTCCCTTTGGGGCCACAAATTTGAAAGATATATCTCGATTATATATTATTGATATATTGTCAGAAGAGTCTGACAGATGGAAAATTGAATACTCTGGCCAGAAATGAGCAAACCAGCTTCAAGCAATATTTCCCAATATTTTTCGAATTTCTCTATGCTTGTGAATCTTTTCGAATCATTCGATTTTTCCAGGGCAAAGGGTATACATTAGTTCTACCTTCATTTTAAGTGTACTGTTTGCTAAATTGAGGGCATTGCCTTTATGTCAGGAACCAAACGCATGATCGTTCCCTGTCTTTCAGTCTGTCTGCCTCTGCCTCAGACTCTGCCTCAGACTCTGCCTCTGCCTTTTCGGTGGGTGTCTCTCTGGTACGCACCCAGAAAGGTGTAAATCATGATCATGTCAATCAGTGGATCGACCAATCCTTATAGTGCACACCTCTACAGCGAACCAAACCAAAAAATTCACTTTTCATTCATTAAAAAAAGAGCAGAAAAAAGAATGAAAAACTGTTGCAATTGTCGCGCCTACTTAAAGGCGCTGCCAGACGGAGATGAGACGGAGACCCAGTCGGAGTCAAAGTCGCAGACAGAGATCGCTTTTGGAGCAAAACAAAGCCAAAGGCTTAATGATATCCGCTGGCAAAAGGCTCGTCGGAGCCTCGCGGCTCCGTCATCGTCATCGTCATCGTCGTGGGCTGCCAGCCAAAGACAGACTCCTAAGACTCCTCTCCTGCTCCTGCTCCTGCTGCTGCTGCTGCTGATGATGATGCCTTAAATCTCTTCTTGGTTTTCTGTTCTGTTTTTTTGTTCGCCTTGTTTTTGTTGTTGTTTTTTGTGAATGAATGCCGCAGACACAGAAGAAGTTGTAATGATCATGATGATGGTGCGCTGGTGGTGCCGCGATCCATTCATGAAGCTCGCCCTGGATTCGGTTTCGGATTCGGATTCGGGCTTTGGATTTCTGGGTGTCTTGTGTGTGTGGCTCTGGCTCTGGCTGTGGCTCTGGCTGTAATCAGTCCACGCAATAAAAAATGTTTGCAAGCCCCTGGCTTTTGATTCTTTTTATTGGCTGGTGGGTCTATGCTTTGTACTCGCATTGTGTTGGCTGTGACTCTGGCTCTGTGGCTCTGTGGCTCTGTGCTTTGAAGTTTCTCGCTTTTGACAGCTTTCGAGGTGTGTTTTGCCAAGATCTCGTCGATGTTGTGGCTGTGGCTGCGGCTGTAGCTGTAGCTGCGGCTTTTCCTGCGTGGCGTGGCGGCTGACTGGCTTGGCAGTCAGTCGTCAGTCCGTCACTCAGAGGCTGTCGATGTCTGCGTCTGCGGCGGAGCCCAGCCCCGAAAGCTGTCAATTAAATTAATTATTATTTCTGCGTTTAATGCAAAACTGTTGCATGCCAAATGCTGCTTGCTGCAGCCAACTCAAAGGTCGCTGTCGCTATCGCCGTCGTCGTTGCTATTTCTAAGCCAACACCTAGGCCCAGTTTTTCCTCATTTTTCTCTCTTGTTTCTTTTTTTTTTGTTTTTTTATAGAAAATTTATTTCGGCTGGGTATGTCAAAAGTATGTCAAGCATTTCGGGCCCGCTTAATTCCCACTTTTTTCGTTTTTTTTTCTTCTTTTTTTTGTTTTAATTAATTGCCAAACCGCTGACATGTGGATGGTTCCACTAGAGCAAAGGCAAAGGCATTGAGGGGTTGCTTGATAACGAGACAGAAAGGAAAAACTTTACTCAGAGATTAAACGAATGGGAAATGCTCTAGAAGAGAGAGCAGAGGAAAGTTTTTCAATCAGAATTCTAGCTAAAGAATGATGCATTTCCAGAGAAAACAGTTTCCCTCAAAGATGTTTCCAGAGCTAACTTTTGGGCATAGAATTCCAAGCAAAAAGAGATATTGATGTTACAGAAAGAACAAAAGAGAATAATATTCCTACATATGTATTTACATTTTTGATAGGGAAATTGTCTAAGAAAATAGAACCAACGTTTTTCTGAAAGTTCATGCTCTAAAGCAGGTATAAGAATAAAATAATATTTACAGGTACTGTAATCCACAGATAAACAATACTTTATTAAATTATACCCACGAAGAAATTAAATTAAAAGTTGAAAGATTAATTGGAAGATTAGATATTTACAAACACTTGCTTAAAATATATTTTATACATTTCCCAACTAATTTCCTTGATCAAACTTCCTGCCCAAGCTGTCGTACCCCAAGCCGTTGCACTTCCCTTTTTCGTACGCGTAACAAGGCAGAGGGCAGACGGCAGAAGAGCTACAGCTACAGCTACAGTCGTACCTACGAGTATTTCTACACCCAAGCATATAGTGACACATTTTCCGCCCCTGTAGGCGCGATATGCGCATAATTAATGAGCCTTTTATGGTTTATTGAACCGCAAAAGGCACCAGAACAGGCGGTGGCACAGGCACAGGCACAGGCACACCGCACACAACGTGCAACACACGGAACTGTCATGGGGCTAGGAAGTTGAAAGTTACCTCCGTTTTGATAAGACGAAGCCACCATACAACATACACCATACCATACCACCAGCCATCAGCCATGAGCCATGAGCCATCAGTCGCCGCCGCATCGGCAGCGGGTTGCGCTTGGCTAGCTCTGGCTCTGACAAGCGAGTCCCCGACTCCCCGACTGGCACTTGACTTGGAAATTTATGTGGCCGTCTTTATTGTTATTACATTTTGTGGTTTTGTGGGACAATGCAAACATCGAAACAGCGAAAGGTGAAGCCATAGTTAGAGGGAGAGAGAGGGCAGGGGGTTGTGGAGTTCTGGATAGTTAGGAGCTATCATTTGCCATTAGTTCGGGCCAAGCGACGATAGACAAAGCTACGCTAATTGCTCTAATGATACGAGATTTACCCATCGGGGGAGAGGGGATCCCCTTCCCTGCTCAACTCCTCCTATCAGGATTGAGATTTCAATGGGGGTAACTCTTCCATTCTGCCCTTTCTTCTCCTTCCTTCCCTACCCTTTTGTCAAAACCATTAAAATTAATAATTTGCCACAGTCACAGAGCTAAAATTATGTTATCGGAATATGTACTCTTTATCATCCATCTGAATTGAGCTTAATGACTGAGGGAGGGAGAGACGGGCGGGGGCTCACTGCTCACTGCTAGCTGCTCACTGAATTTTGAATTTTAATTTCAAGTGTTGCCAGAAATTAATTTTCAACAGAGCCGCAACCCTTAACCCTTGACTCCCTTGCCTAGATGCTGATGGCAGGCGTAGTCGATTGCTCCTGTTGTTGCTCATCATCGTGTCATTTTATTTCATTTTATTTTTCCATAAATAAACTGCGTTGATTGTCGTCTGGGCTCCGTACCGCACCCCTCTACCCCTCTCTCACCCCCTTCGCAGACGCTTGCTCTGT
Organism: Drosophila helvetica; assembly: GCA_963969585.1. Classification (NCBI taxonomy): domain Eukaryota; kingdom Metazoa; phylum Arthropoda; class Insecta; order Diptera; family Drosophilidae; genus Drosophila; species Drosophila helvetica. The sequence goes on along the minus strand of OZ018401.1, from coordinate 67,933,445 downwards.
GGAAGTACCGCCCTTTCTGTGACTACCCTTAACCCTTTGCTGCCCCCAGAGTGCTTTTAAGTTGATGTCGTTGCGTTGATAAAACTGCAGACGCAACTCAAACATGAGCCAAGGGCTGGGGTTCTGGGGTTCTGGGGTTCTGGTGTTCTGGTTTCTGGTTCCTGGGTTTCCTGCAGGATCCCTCCCCTGTCCACGTTTTTGGTGCGGTTACGCTTCGTATCTTTCAAATTGTTGCCAGTTGCTGTTGTTGGGGGCTGCTGCTGCGCTGCTGCTACTACTGCTGCTCCTGATTGTTGACTGTGTGGCTGTAGAGGGTGGCGGGGGGGGGTGGGGTGTTCTGTTGAAGGCGTGGCATTCCACATGTGTGCTTAACAGACCGTTTGCCATTTTTGCATACATCCATACCGCACACAGGCCATATAGCAACGCACTGATTATATGGCATCCCCACATGGACACACACTTATATAAATTTAATTGACTGTGGACATGTGGTGCGGTGTGGTTCGGTGTGGTGCGGTGCGGTGGGGTTACACTCTCCATCTCTGTATTCGGAGGGGTGCTGGTGCTTTCAGGGGCTGTGATTCTTGAGGTTTCTGTGTGGTTAAGTTTAAATACTCGACAGCCATCAACAGCGCATAAAACATTTAACAAATGTCTGCCGGAATGTGAGTGTGTGTATGTGTGTGTGCGTATGTGTGAGTGAGTGCTTGAATTAGTGTAGTGTATCCTTGAATATGTGCGAATGTGTGATGTTTTGTGACTATGTGTGTGTGTGTGTGTGTGCGGGGGGGTCAATCGACTGGGCACAAATTATCATTGCATACCCCAAGGCGCCAGCTTGGAAGGGCTACGGAATATGGAAATATCTTTAAGATGCTGAAAGATTATGCATTTTCCACCAAATGTTTATTGGGAAAAGATAATCTAAAATTTCCCTGCAGGAAAATCCATATTTCCTTCGATCTGATATAACCGCAAAAAAGATACAACCGAAAAATGAGTGAATAAAGTGTGAACCGATTGAATTTGGGCAACGGAAAACTGTTGCAAGTACTGCGAAAAACCATGAAGCCGAAGCCTGTCTTGGTAATCCCCTTGAATCCATCAGACATATATCTATAGTCATTTTCATACTTATTCAATTTATAAATGTAATGGAGCATTAGGTACATATATCTGCCGCCAGCCACATCAAAGCCCTCGACCGACCCAAAGGGGGTGTGGGATCAGTGCGGCTGCTGCTGCTGCTGCTGCTGCTACCCACTCCTTCGTCATCTTCTGTCCAAGATTGGGATTGGAGTCCAAGACTCCAACTCTCTGACTTACGCACGTACGCAGTGCTCACTCATCTTTACAAGTTCTCGACTATCTTTTTTTTTGTGCTCCCCTCCCCCCCCCCCAGCCAACTTTTTTCGGCCTTTCAGCGACAGGAAAAGGCACATGGATATGGGACTGGTGGCGGGGGCTGTTGACGTCAGTTGCCGGGCAGAAAAATCTTCTTCTCGGGCAACACGTAAAAATTAAAACACCAACGCGTATTCCTCCGTATTCTTTTCTCTTTACTTTTTTGTATTTGTATTTTATGAATACCTAGCCATCCCCATCCATCTGTGGCATTCAACAATTTCACATTGTGTATTGCATTTTGCTTATAATCTTTTGCTGCTGCTGCTGCTGCTGCTGCTTCTGCTGCTGCTCCTCATGCCTCTTTCTCTGAGACGAATTGTATTGAGTGGCACTAAATATGTTGAGAAATGAGATAGAGTAAAAGAGAAAGAGAGAGAGAGGGGGTAGGGGGAGAGGGAGAATAATGCCATGGCCATATAGCCTCCACCTCCGCCTCCTCCGCCAAATGATGGGTTGTACCTTCAACGCCAACGTCGCTTCGTTCCAAAGTCAACGTTCCTTCTGTGGCAGCACGCACGTTTTTCATTCAAACGTATGACATGGACGGGACGGGACGGGACGGGACTCTTCTTTTTTTTTTTGTTAAACGTATCAGTGCTCATCGTTGACAACGCACGAATGAATGGAGGCAGCGGCAGCGGCAGAGGCACAGACACAGACATGGAGTAGAGAGGGTCTGCTGCTGATGCCGCTGCCGCTGTACAGCCGCAAAGCGAACCGTTGATCACGTTTGGCGCAGGCTTCCGGTTAAGCCCAAGCACCAGGCGACACCAGTCAGCAGTCAGCAGGCAACAGTAACCAGCAACCAGCAACCAGTCATAGGAGTCATGGAGGAGCTATGTATATAGCTGTTCTGTCTCTCTGTTCTCTGTTACGGAGCGCGGACCTTATCACTATGGTCATACGACGACGCCCGCGCACGTTGATGGGTCGCAACGCACGCGCGTCGTCGTCTCTTCCCCAAGTGTAAGAAATTAAAACGTTCCCAACTTGGACTTTGTTTGGCTCCGACTGCGACTGCGACACTGGCAATGGGCACTTGGCACTTGGCTCTGGGGCCTGGGCACTGCCAGTGGGATTGGGAATGGGAATGGGAATGGGACTGGGTTTCGGTTTCGGTTTTGGGATTGGGATTGCGACGGTACGACGGAGAGTACGTGTTTGGCAACCCGGCGATCCTCAATTTATTTATTGTATTTTTCCTACCTATTTCTTTGCTTTTGCTTTTGCTTTGGCTGTTGCTGGGGGGAAGTGAGCGGACGCAGTACTCGCGGGGGGAAGTCATAAATTATGTAAGTCTTCAATTGTGGCTCAGAGATTGTTTTTGGTGTTTGGTCTTCGTTTATGGCCATGCAGCAACTGCACGCCTCTAGCCCAACGATAGAGTTGTCAACAGTTCTTAATAGATACACATAACGGTAGGACTGGGTTGTCTGATGGGCACTTGGACAGCACTTCTATCCTGCTCTCTACAGATTAAAGCCCATACACAGCCAGGGTTGTACCACTCTCCACAGATAGCCCACCAAACAGTGCTTGCAACTATCAAAAGATTACCCAACACGAAAGGTTTTCCATACCACAGGGTTATCGCTGTCCGCCCCCTCTCAGCGCAGATCGAAAGCGCCGGGGATTAGGCACAAAGCTCCAGGGTTGTCAACTCGAAACAGGGTTACCAACTCCGCAGCAATCTGCTTCCGAAAGAAGGACAAACCTTATCAGAAAATGCCTCAAAAGCAACACACAACCCACAACACACAACCCACAAAACTCTCTCCGCACAACGCTCCGATAAGAGCCCGAAAGCGAAAAAAGCCGCGCAAACAACATTTAACAACTTAGACAAAAGAAATCAGAGCAGAGCGCTACAACTGATGGCTGGATGGGTGTGGGGTGTGGGGCGGGGGACGGGGGGCTACTGTCAAACAACTTAAAGTCTCATTTATCATGTTCTGCGTCTGTGTGTGTGTGTGTGTGAAAACTTTAAGGGGGGAAAATTTATGCACAAGCGAAAAAATAAATAAAAAAAAAACACTTGGGTGAAAATAATTTTTGCATAATTTTTCTCTTTTTTTTGTGTGTGTGGGGTGGAGGAGGGGTGGTTGATGAGGCGATGGCACATACATGACCTACAGCAAGTTTTTGGCTACCAAAAAATGCGTGCAACAAGTGGCAGAAGCACACAGACACGGAGAGTCATAAAAATGAACAGCAGGCAGCCACAGCAGCAACAACAATGAGAAAAGCGATGAGGAATCCATAAGTCAATTTCCGAAAATTATGCAAAATTATTTAAATTGCACTGAAGGCTGAAGGCCGACGCTAAGAAATCAACAGGAGGCAGAAATGTTTTCCCAGAGCGAAAAAGAGAATCGGAGAGACTGTGAGAGAGAGTGAGAGAGAGTGAGAGACAGCGAGAAGTGTGGTGAGAGTGTGAGCGTGCTCTCATTTTTGGCAAGCAAAGCGCATGCAAATGCCAAACGGAAATGGCAAACAAACCATAATGTGACGACGACGACAGCAGCAGTCGACGGCGTTAGCAGAGAGACGTCAGCCCATCCAGCCACTTCCGCTGTCGCCGCTGTCGACGTCATTTTCCTACCAAAAACACGAAGGAAATGCTGTCTTTGGGAAACGAAGGATTAAATACCCTTGGATGGGCATCAGTGCTATGAAAGCTACAGGATATTGCAGTACAAATCGGTTTAAAAGTATTATTTTTAACGTTTCATTGGGCTGAATGATATATAATGGCAATCTGTTCAGTTTTGATTGCAATATTCTCGAAAACAATAAAGTTTTTCTTGCAACGATTTGAGTTTTCAACCAAATATTTCCATAAAAGCCTAATAATATTTATGTTTATACAAATATAGTGAGGTATAAAATATTTTACGACTTTCAAATATTGCAATTTATGCGAGGATCTCAAGAAAAATTCAAACAAATAACTTCAAATAAAAGAGCCTTATTTCCATAGAATTACAGAGAAGAACACAGAGTTGGAAATTTCATCTCTGTGTTGTAGCCAAAACCTTCTAGAATGCGTAATACCCTCTCCCAGGGTGTTCCCCAGTTCTGTCTCTCTTCAAAGTTCCTGTTGCTGCCGGCTGCTGGCTGCCGGCTGCCGTTGCTGAATGAGCAGACAAAATCGTATGCAAATCAGTAAGCGGAGAGGCAAAAGTTCAGCGTACGCTTAACTTTTCACCAGCCACGCCCCCCAGTCAGCCATCAGCCCCAAACCGTGCCCCATACCCTGCCCCTGCCCCTGCCCCAGCCCCCAGCCCCTATCCCAAAGACTAAACGCCCGCGCAGCAGCGCGCATGAGCGCCGACATTGTCTGGCTCATTTGCGCCAATTTTTTAACATAAAATACTCGTACAACAAAAGCAGCAACAACAGCAGAAAAATGCGAGTGCAAAAGAGAGAAAAAAAGTCAGTTAATGCCCCCGTGTCCCCCCTTGCCCCATCGACTCGTGCCACATTTACATTTTCTTCTTTTTTTTCTGAACTTATTTTCGCATTTTGTTGGTTTGCTGTCGTTTTTCTGTGAGTTTTTTCTTTTTTTTTTTTTTGCTTTACATCGATTTTGCATAATTTTTCAAGGTCGTCAGTTGACGGCGGCGGCGGCGGCGACGGCAGCAGCAGCAGTGTGGCAGTGGCAGCAGCAGCGGGTGTTGCATACATTAGCATTTGGCCAACTGGCGACTGCTGCAAGGCGCCCACCCAGCGGGAAAGAGATAGATGCGAGTCCCACAGAGCGAGACAGAGAAGGAGAGACATTTGTGCAAGCAACTCCAGGGACAGGGAGAGGGACGGGGGACGTGGTACGGGGACGTGGGGACTCTGCTTTCGGTTGAAGGAAAAGTTGCTGCCACAGTTTTGCATAGCTGGGTGGCACATTCGAAGCGTCACATTCGATATGGTTGTTGGCCTTTGAGGGGGTTTTCGGAAGAGGAGAGACGGTCCATTTTGGTGGCAAGTTTTTTGGGAAATTGTAACCTTTTTTGAGCGGGAAATAGCTGCCACAGAAGTCGTTCCGATACGGTAAGAGTATCATAATCAAATGAGACTTGGAATCAAGTTTTTGAATCCGGTTCAAAAGAATGTTGCCATTCGGACAGATATTTCTTTAAATAAAATTGAAAATCCATGGAAATACGAATTTTAATATGAGGTGAAAGACTTTCAGCCAAGAACTCCTCCAAAATAGGAACGATTGAAACTGAAATATTTATTCTAATAATGCAGAAGTCCACCAAGAAAACATTTCCCTGTACTATTTAACAATAATAAAATATAATCAAATATATTAAGAAATAAATGCATTTTACTCAAACGAAGACCAACAACGTGGAATCAAAAAATCTGGAAAAGTTTATAGTTCTGTGAATATTTTTGTGATTTCTTGAGGGAACATCATTCAACCAGGAATAAATTCTAGAATGAAGTCAAAGTCCTCGAACGTATATTATGAAATGTTTTTCAATCCTATTCTTTTTGCAACTCCTTTTTTTCCATTTCAAGAACGCCATCTACTTAAATTTTCTCTTTAGACACACTCAACATTTAGTTTTAGTTAGTCCGAGTCCAAGTTCGAGGCCCATTCTCCTTCTTAGTCATGGCTATGTCTTCTAGATCAACCTTGAACCTGCGGTGTGCGGCACTTAGCGGTGCCACCACCTTTTACCTTTTACCGCGCGCTGGCTGGCAGCTGCTCTCCCGCTGCCTCTCTGATAAGAAAAGGAGCCGGAGCCGGAGCAGGAGCAGGAGCAGGAGCACCACTGCACTGCACTAAACTGCAGTGGGAGATGGGGGAAAAAGTCGCATACTTTCTCGCTCGACGATCCAACGAAGCGTTAATGAATTATAGCCGCGAATGCGAGCTGTTGACTACCATGACATGGCGCAAAGGGCACAGGCGCAGGCACTGGCACTGGCACTGGCGAAGGCAAAGGCAAAAGATACAAGTATACAAAAGGTAGAAAGAGGTCCAAAAAAAGAGAAAAAAACGGCCCAAGGGCTGCAGTAAAACACCTTGCCCGAGCGACCGGTGGAACGATACGGATACGATACGATGCACCGGGTCCTGGCCGCATGATCGTTGTCGATCGTTTTCTGGCCAGGACAACAACTAATTACCGTGCCATGGAACAATTTTTATGGCATTTATGCGCTCAGTTGAACGCTGGCTGGATCGTTGAACGTTGCTCCTTTCGGTCGGGTTTTCCTTCCAGTCACAGACACAGACACAGACAGACACCTTTTGTGTCCCATGGCACCACAGGTACACAAATTATTGTGTTAGGGGCCCACTACCACCACTGCCACCACTGCCACCACTGCCACTGCCAGCAGCACTCTGCAGTCTGCAGTCCACAAGGTGCGTCTCAAGAGGGTCCCCCGTCAGCCTCCTGCTTGACCACCGCTCGCTCGCTCTCTCTCTCTCTCTCTCTCTCTCTCTGAGGCACTCGTTTAGGCCCCTTTCAGCTATCAGTTTCAGTTTCAGTTGTTTCCTTTTTTGGTTTTTTTGGGCTCTGTGTTGTTTCTTGCTGATAATCATCTTTTGGTAGTCCATTGTCTCTGCGGTTTTTGGCCAATTATTATCACTTGAGGTACGAGAAATCTCGCCAAATTGAGTGGCGCATTGTCTTCGGTTCTTCGGTTTCTCCTACAATTAATAACATTTTGTCAAATCAGTAGAGAGTATTGAGCGCTTCACTGATTTATGGATATATGTATATATATATATGTGTACCTATGGATATGTATAATACACAAATCTGATTAAAAATGAGAACCAGTTCGATACGCTCCAGTTTTCTTTTGGCTGATTGGAACTGCAATTCAAGGCCTGCCACAAACTTTGGCGAAAGATATCGCGCCGCCACAGAAATAGAAACAGAGAACAGAAAACAGCAACAGAAATTAGCCAACACGCACTTGGGCGATTTATCAATTTCAGGTCGCATACCATGGAAAATGGTGACATTTAACAAGGTTCTAAACATATTTCGCTTTTGGCCTAATCGTAAACACCAATAGCAAGCGGCAACAACAACAGCAGCAGCAACATCGTCTATCGACAGCAAGGAGAACCAGAACAACTTCAATGCGCACCTGGCGATCAAAGTGGTTTTGCGAAATGCAGGCAGCAGCAGCCGCCGCCACACACAACACACAAGACCCACAAATCATAACACACAGAGACAACACACAGCACACACAGCGCACAGAACACACAAATTATTCCAAAGATATTTAGATACAATAAATGCATTTCAATTGTGTGGGAATATCCCCCACAGAATCCCACAGATGCGGATGGGGATGCGGATGGGGATGGGGCATGCATACGATTACACATAAGGAAAGATGAGTGTCAACAGCTCTTCGCATTCAAATATTCAATCATAGAATATTCTGCTTCAAGTTTAAGCCATACCATTTTCATTTGCGAAAATACTGGAGTAGCTTTGGTCCCCTGGTATATTAAGCATAATAAAGATGCCAATTTGTCACTGCCAATGATCGATAGGGAGCCATCACAGAATCGATCGATCTATTCGCATGCGCTGAAGATTGCGTAACAGGAAGTATATTTATAATTGGGTGCTGATGTATCATGGATCTCAGGGACCTTTCAAGGATATCAGAGACAAAGGCAAGTATTTTTAATCTGCAGAAATTTCTAGTGCTCGAAAAAAAGCCATGGGGCATCTAAAACAAATATATCTTCGACTTGGCACACTTCTAAACAGTGATATTATTTACCTAATGGGATAGTTTTCACAGTAATCATTGCAACCAAAGTCCAACTATTTATTATTTTATATTATCCAACAAACCACCAAAAATCGAAACAATATTACAACTTTCGCTTGCAAAATAATGAGCAGAAATCCTGTAACAAAACCGAATAGTATTTCTTGCATTCGTATTTCCTCTAGATCGTATCCGCAGATCCATCAACCCTTTCGACAATTTAAATTCAACCAAAATAAAAAAACAAAACTCTGAAATCTCTAGTGAAGCATTGAGAGTAAAACCCCCTTCTCTCTCTCTCTGGGGGTCGCCACAGAAATTCCAATGAAAATTGAAAGGAGGTTCGGTTACGGGAGACTGGAAATTGTCGTGTTAGACTTTCAGGCATTTCGACGTGCAGCGCCAAAGATTTCATGCTATTTATGAAGAGCAAATAAGAGAGAGAGACGACACCGACCAGAGACCAGCGACCAGAGACAAGAGACCACAACAGACCATCAACCGTCGAGCAGAACCAAAGAGGAGGCTGACGGAGGGAGGCATGCCTCAGGCCAGGGCGTGCAAACAGTAATAAAAACATGACGACAGCAGCAGCAGCAGCAGCCAACAATTTAAACAGAGGTCCAAGAGAGGGAGAGAGAGAGAGAGAGAGAGGGACAGAGATAGAGTGTAGAGTGTAGAGAGTGTAAGCCAGAGTCAAACGTGGCCAAGAGCTGCGACAACGACGACGACAACAACGACGTAAAAGGTCAACAATTACTTGGTATGTCCGTCTCTGCCTTTCGGTCTCTGTCCGTCCCTCCCTGCGTTCGTTGACGAATTGTTTGGTCTGTCTAAACTTTGGCTACCAAAGAGTCTAGTCCTAACCAGACTCGAAGATGCAGCCAGCAGCAAACAGCCGGCAAGAGCAAGCAGCAACAGCAAGCAGCAACAGCAACCAGCAACAGCAACCAGCAACAGCAACCAGCAACAACGATGAGGAGGATGACAAACATGGCCCAAACAATTGTCAATGCTCTCGACTCGACGAGCGTTTAGAGCAAATTGTGGGCCATGTTGTAAGTCGGTAGATGTCGGTTCCAAGAGAGTTGCAGCGTACGGCATACGGCATACGGCACGCACATGTAAACATCAATAAATCAATTAGGCAAGCATTGGCAATACGTATACGAGACCGAGTACGGGTACAGGTACGGGTGGGGGTACGGGTAGGGGTACGATATAGATGGAAGCCCACCGAGTGAATGGACCAGAGACCAGAGACGACTCGAAGAATTCAACGCCAACAAAAGTGTGACAATATTTCCATGAAATTGTTCATTAACCGCTTGGCACACATTGCACTTGCCACATGACACATGCGGGGCACATGCATCCCTCCCCTTCCCCCTCCCACCGCTCCTACCATCTTTCTGTAATTCTGGCAACTCGAATGCAACGCACTAATTGTCTTGGCCAATACATGGCCTTCCTTTCCAGCGCCAGCCCATCTCATCCTCTCTCTCTCTCTCTCTCTCTCTGTCTGTCTGTCTCTCTGTCTCTGTCTCTCATTGCATTTCTTCGGAAGCTGCTGGACTCACGTTTGTCCGAGAATTCAGCGGAAGTTCTTTCCTCTCGACCGGGTCTTGTATGGCGGAAGGTGTGAAGATTAGTACGCCCCAAATGACAGAAAGCAAACCACCTCTGGAAGGAGTTGGAGATGGATGGATGGATGGATGGATGGGCCTGCTAATGGATAAGAATTCAGGGAATTCAATGCGACTTGCGAGTGGAGAACGTTTTGGGGGAGTGGAGAATGAAGGGGTTTTAAGCAAAAGATATATGGTTGGATATTTGTAGACAAACTGGCGGGATCGAGAGAAAATCGAATGCAAAGAGAAAGAGAGTTTTGGGCAACTTTTATTCAATCAAAATGATCTATGATCCTTTCAAAAATACTAATCCACTGATTCACTTCTGATTTCACTAATACAAAACATCGCCCACCCCCCTTCCAGCGGAAAACGCCCAACCCGCACAAATCAAAGTCCTGTGTAATGTCAGAAGCCAAAACTTTTGTTAGACACAGAGAAAACTCGAAACATTTTCAACCAATCAAGCGGTGCAAAATCAGACAGCAACACCGCCAACACCAACAACATGTGTTGCACATTCTGTGGAGTGTACACCAATACGTAGTATTCCCATATGCCCCAAGCCGGGGCGGGCTGGGTTCGGGCCGAGCCGGGCCGGGGCACCGCGCTGACATGGTGGTAACGCGGTTTTGGTTTTGCTTTTGCGGTCCGCGGTCTTGTAATGCGTATTCAATGTTCCCCCAGACAGGAAGACAGACTGACGGACAAACAGACAGAATGACAGACAAAGAAACAGACAGACGGACAGACAGACAGACAGACAGACAGACAGACAGACAGGCCTGCTGACGGCAGTGGCCCTGTAGTCGAGTCGAGTCGAGTCCTCCATTCTGACCCCCAGACGATGTGGCAGGACACACGCGTTGCTGCTGCTGCTGCTGTTGCTGTTGTAACCGTAGAATTTTCCACATTATGCGATGGTTGGCCCATGGCCCATGTTGCCTTTTGATTGAGTTTTGCCAGCCAGCCAGGCCAGGCCAGACCAGGCCAGGCCATGGCTTTTCCATGCCACTTTTACGCTTTTCTCTTTCTTTTTTGCGTCAACTTTGAAGCGTGTTAAAATGTTTGATTTTGTCCGAATGTCATTTACAGATGTTTCTCGGGGAAAGTATTCCTCGTGCAACATGGAGTCTGACATGATGGATGCTTGTTGCGAGAAGGAATACGAGCTCCATGGAAAGAGAGAGAGAGAGAGAAAGAGAGATGAAAGAGTCCCCCCCTCGAGCCCATGGCTCATGGCTAATTATGGCCCCTAAAGCCTTGCCTCATTCCCCACACGCCCACACCGGTAGAAGAGTGGCTCTAATCCACAGCCCATAAACTGCAGAAACCTTTGTGTTTTGCCAGGACTCTGGTCCTGGTTCTAGGTCTGTTTTGCATGTTGCATTTGAAGTATCTGCTGGTGGCTGGTGGCTGGTGGCTGAATGCAACGCTAATGTTGCAGCCACTACGAGGCACTCCTCCTGCCCATGTTGGTGCCATCGTTTTGTTAATTTACGACAATCCCCTGTCCCATGGATTATGGGCCCCTGGAAAATGCATGCAATGTGGCTGGCGGGTTTTCCATGTGCCGCTCGTGTGAAATGAGAGTGCCACCTGATGTTCGGTGGTCGATAACGATTTATGACACCCGAAACAAAACTGACAGACGACAGGCTGCTGTTCCTTTTGCCTCCTCTGCCTCGTTTGCTGCTGTGCTGTGCTGTGCTGTGCTGTGGCTGCTCCTTCTGTCAGAGTGTCATTCCATTCGAATCGGTTTTTGGCTTTGACATTTTCCAGCCACACAAGAGGGGCAGTGGCAGTGGCAGTGGCAGTGTCAGAGCCTTGGCTTAGATGTTTATCGTCGTGCAACAACATGTCCAGGGGTTATCACGAGAACGGAAGTCTCGGACGGCTTAGAAGGGGATGTACATCGCAGTATCCTTTCTTTTTCCGGTTTCCCCTCTAAGCAGGGCAGGTGTCTGTCTGCCTCTTCTCCTGTCAGCAATGTCTCTGAAGTCAACTTATAAATTAATCTAATTTACGCCTTAGGCAAGTTTTTCCCCCTCTCCCACTCTCTCCCTCTCCCTCTCTTGGAGTAGCTGTCGCCCGGCCCGGCCCGGCCCGGCGGGGCATTCCTCAACTAAATCTTGGACGCAAATGGAAAATTCTGGTGTCTCTCTCTCTCTGAGTTTTCGAAAACGAGTTTGACCCGTTCCACGGGTGCTTTTTCAGTATTCCACACAATTTGATTTGTGCGCAAAAAACCTGAACATATCATACAAATGGAAATATATAGAAAAACTAAAACTCAAAGCGGCTTACATACTTCCAAGGGAAAATACTTAACCATTGTGAAAACGCTTAATTAAAACACATAAATTATGAAGAAAACATGTTGGGCTGACATTTTCTTTTTGGGTATATATGTATGGTATTCTTTTTTTTTGTCATATTTTTTCATATTTTTTCACATTTTTCCTTCACAACATTTTTCTGCAATTTTCTTTTATGTCTCAATTTCTCTAACAGCAGGTGCAAAAAAGCTAGCTACGAAAAAAACCCTTGCCCCCAAGAACCCTTTCGCCCCTGACACCACCACCCCCCACCACCAGCACCCCGTTTGGAAGTACTATAATTAACAGCTGTTGGGCAGTTCAAAAGGGGGAGGGGACTCAAGGGGTACGGTGGTAAGGGAATGGCAGACGACGGACTGCAGCGTAAAATTATGCAAATTTCTTTGTTGTTTTTCGGGGCTCGCCGTTTGCGTGTCAATAAACAATTTTTGACCTACATAATTATTCCAAAAATGCCGTGCCTGCCACGTACAAAAACAAAAAAAATCTCTAAGCAGAATGGAAGCCACAGCAAGTGGCACAATTATTTAAATTATGAAGGTCCCTCTCGTCTTCGTTTTCGTCCTGCCGCAGACGTTCGGTCGACGCGTGTTGCCTGCCTCCAAAAGAATATGCAAATCGACTTAGTTCCGGCCACAGCTTCTAATGCAACCGATCGAGACGGGGATAATCCTACAGGAAATTTGCATAATTATTGGCCTTCTTCGATCGATTCTCTGTGGTTCTGTGTCTGTGTCTGTGTCTGGCACCCAAGGGCATCCCATCCATCGATCCATCGAACCATCGTACCATCGTACCATCGGTGGCGACTCCAACTGCGGCGCAGCGGCGGCGGCGGCGTCTAATGATCCGTTTGATCGGCAGCACAAATCCTGGTAGTGCTGCTCCAAGGGCCACGGCCAGAGAAATTTATGGTCTGCCCTTTTTTCTCTCTCTCCTGCATTTCTTCGGTTCTTTTCACGGCCTGCACTTGCTGGCCGACTTTCTTTCTACCTTTCTCCCCCCCAGCTGGACACTTTTTCTTTGGGTCCAAATTGTCAATAAATTTTAGTTTCGGTGTTGTATTCTTTTTTTAGTTTTCCTCTTCTCTTTGGGGTCACAGCTTCCCAAGAGCGAGCGGCCTTTGCCATCGTTTTATTGTAATCACAGCAGAGATCCCCGATCCCCCCCGATTTGTTGTAATGAGTCGCTGTTGCTGTCGCTGTCGCTGTCGCAGTTAGAGTTTTTTTTTTCTCAAACCCAAAAACCCAAATCGAAAACCCAAAACCCCGATTCCCATTTCCAATTTCCATTTCCATTGCCATTCCCATTTCGGTTGTCCCTTCGATAAAGTCTTCATTGATTTGTGACCTTTAATAATAGCGTTTAGGCAGAGATACCAATGACCTTTTTCCAGGCTCTCGGCTCTCTTCTCGCATCGAATGAACATCTAAGGGATGCTGCCGCCTGCCGTCTTGGAGTCCCGGGATTTTAATTATGTATTTGGAACATTTTTAAAAGTTGATTTTAGATTTTAAACACCACTTGGATGAGACAACTCTGGGCTCGGGGCTCGGGGCTCGGGGCTCTGGTGGGAGGGGGGGATACAGGTGAGGGGATCGTTTCGTTCGTTGTAACTCGGAAATGAGTCGCATTTTGCAATTAGTTGAGTCACCTGTGAATCATCCATTTAACACTCACACCGCTCACCACCACCGACCGCTACAGTGAGTGCAAAAATTTAAGCTATCAATCGACATTTTGATAAATGAGCTTTCTGCCGCTGCTGCTGCCGATACCGCTGCCCCAGTGATGCGTTGTCTAAGAAGCAAATAACAAAAGTTCCCCCCGAGTGTCGGTCGAAGTCGAATTGGCCGCCAGCTATGGGCCAAGCAAATACAAGATATTTGTGGCTTAAACAAGTAGCTAAGACAGACTGAAAAGTGGAAGATGGTATGCTCTATCTGGAATGGAAATGTTTGGAAATTCTGTATGAAAAGTTCGGGAAACTGTGTCTAGAAATGTTCTCCCTATAAATGGAAATCTTAGAGCAATAAATGTTACTCTCAGAAATCCTATAGGAATTCTTTCCAAAAAGATGCACATATTTTTGGAAATACTCCAAAGAAATGGGACATCTAATTTAATCATTATAAATGTTGGCAGGAGGTGTCATATGTGCCCGAAAAATTCCTGCGATTTAGTAGAAATGGCTTACCCATAGGATTTGTTTTTAAAGGTGTAGAACAACTACAAGAAATATTAAAGAAAAGGATAATATTTAAGAATTATTTGAATGTTGGTAAGAGGTAAAAATATTCACGCAAAATACAATACAAAATTTTATTGTATATCATTGGCGTGAATCTTTAGAAACGATTGTCAGATGCCATATGTATAAATATTTGGATAATGTTCAGAAAAGTATTGAATGTCCAAGGCTACCTCCAGCATCTTTTATTCTGGAAAATCTTCAGCTCCCTCCCAAAATTCTTATAGACTCTGTCCCTTAGAGTATCCATCATCATACAAGCATTTTGTTAGATCAAAAGTGCGCTGTCTGTTTTATTTGGTTTTTTTTGTTTTGGTCTTTTTCGGATCTTGTAGTTAATGATAGACCGCACTACAAAGACGATGGGGAAGGTGGCTGCCTGGCTGCCTGCCTGCCTGCCTTTGCTTGTTTGCTAATCAGAGATCACATAGCTCTTGGTCTAAACAGTTAGCAGTTAGCGCAGTGGGGTTCGCCTTAACGCTTTGAGTACCGTAAAGTATTTGTCCAAGTTTTTTCGTAAACTACAAGACTCTTTTCACTCGGCGTTTTGACGTCATCTCTCTGCTACGACGAGTGTGGCATCTGGGCGTCTGGCTATCTGGGTATCGTGTGCGAAATCAAATGCCGGACCCGACTACGACTACGGTCTTTTAGTCCGTTGTCAAGCACGAAAAAAACAAAACTTTCGATCGAATTTTATGTATTTATTTCAACAATACCTATACGACGACGCAGAAATACAAAAATTCAAAAAAAAAAAAAAAAAAAAAAACAAAAGCCAGAGCTTAAACGGCGGCAGTGGCGGCAGCGACGGCCCAGACGATGGCCAGAGGCGCAACGCATCTGAAAACTGGAAACCTGAAATGTCTCAACACTTGGACCCCCACCGAACATCTCGATCCACCGACCGATCCGATCCGATCCCACCGATCGCCCCAACCACCACCAACGATCGAAGCGTGCAGTCCACACACACGCACACACACACACACACACAGACAAAGAGAGAGAGACAGAGAAAGATACAGATACAGAGACGTATGTATCTCGGGGCGCGTTTCTAGCCGCACAGCAAAGTAAAGGTCTACCGGTGGACATAAATTTAGCTGTAATGCGACAGGTGTATTTTTTATCTATGGACCGGGCATAAAACGATCCGATCCACACAACTGGAGAAACAACCCGATCCAGCGATCCAGCGATCGACTGTAGCTGTTGCTGCTGCCGCTGCTGCTGCTGCTGCGCATGTGCAACGCATTTGAAACTTTTGTTTTGAAATGAAATAAAAGTTTCGTGCGGCTCCGACTGCCGTTTGTTGTCTAAACAATTTCAATGCTATGTCTGAAATAAATTCTTGATAGGAAAAACGGCAAATGACAAGTTTTTGACAGGCGCCGCCGCTGCCGCCGCCGCCACTGACTCCGACAGACGGCAGTCGACAGTCGAGTGGTTCAGGCAGTGGTTCGGGGTTCGGTTCGGTTCGTGTTGTGGGTATTGGCTATTAGGGGTATTGGGGGTATTGGGGGTCGAGTGGATGAGTGGATGATTGGTGGTGCCGATTGCTTTGGCCACCACTCCACGCTCTCATCGGAAACCACTTTAAGCTGCAGTTCTGTATATTTTTAATCATTCTTTATTTACAATAGATGCTGATTAAAGTCACTTTAAATTGGCTTCCGTGATGGCTCGCACAGATATTAGCCAAGTTACTGGTTTTGGCTTAGAGTGCGGCAGGGGACAGTCGGCAGTCGATCACTGATCGATCGTTGATCGTTGGTCAAGGATGAAAAATGAGTGATAAATGCAACAAAATGATGAATGAGTTGGGAAGAGAGAGACATGGCTTTAGGGGGAATTTTTAGGAATGGGAGTGAAGAATCTATGAGCGAAATTGTGAATAATAATGGAAGAGATCTCAGGCTTGTTCTTAGAATCTTAAAATTGGATGAAAATGCAAGTAAAATATTCGAAATATTCGAATCAAAACAATCACAATTGAAGATGTCTAAGAATGTTAATTTCTCATGTGAAATATTGTAAATTGAAGATGAAAATATCTACTAAAAGAGTATTTAATAATTTCAGGAATTCTTTAATGCAATGTTTCACATACTAGAAGCCCAAGAAAGGTCTTTAAATGTTTCTAAGTAGTGCTCTTAATGAACATGGTAAATCCTCAACAATTCCTTAAATTTAAGTAGGCTTTCAATCCATTAAACTCTTTTATAGATCCGATCACAATCAAGCGTATCCCCTTACTTTTAATACAAAAACATTCCCATTGTAACAAAACAAAAACTCCTTCCGGGAGTACACCCACAGCATAGCACCCGTACACCCGTAACCACCCAACGCCCCTTGAGGGCATACGAATGTGTGTTCCTGTCCACTCCCAATATCCTCTACATATCTGAACATATGCGTTTGCCGCACAGACAATAATTAGCCATGGCAACAACAAAAAACTGAAAGAATTATGAACAAAAAAAAAAATGAAAATAGAGGAAAGTAACGCCCTGGCGGCTCTACTTAGCCCTTAAATAGCACTCTCTCTCTCGCCCACAGTAGCAGCAGCAGCAGCAGCAGCATCAGCAGCAGCGAAGTAACAGTCACGTCAGGCGACATATGTCCAATCTGTGGCAACCACCACTGTGCCACCACATCCCGTCCGGACCACATATGGGTTCCTCATTTCGGGCAAAAAACCGAAAACCGAAAAGTAAACATACTACATATCCTACTATTCCTCTCCTTCCCAATCCTCGTGTGTGAGTGGGTCTCATATTTGCGATTTTTATTTGCAATCAATCATAAAATAAACTGCCTGTCTCTGTGTTCCGTGTCCTGTGTCCTGTGTCCTGTGTGTGTGTCCTGTATTTTGGGGGTACAAACAGGAGAACAAAAGGGGCGCGTTGGAAAATGCGACTAAGGCGTGGAAGTGCGGATTACCGCAGCCTCGCAGCATGTGATCGATCGTCCGTCCATGCGAAGGAGCAGGGAGCAGGGAACAGGGAGCAGGGACGGGGGGAATGGGAATGTTGGAATGGGTTTCGGAATGGAAACTTCGGCAGTCGGTACACACACACACACACACACACACACAGCTCTAGACGCCGCCTGCGACACGTTTTTCTGCCTTCTGCCTTGCCACAGGAAGTGTGGGTTGTCAGCATCATTGTGCTACACTCGGATCCCCCCCTCCCCTCTCTTCATCGCTCACTCTCTTTGACAATATCATGCAAATGCGGCTTAATTAACTTGTTGCACGTCGCCTCAGTAGCAACAGTAGCAGCAGCAGCAACAGCAGTAGCAGCAGCAGCGGTAGGAGAAGGAGAACAACGACAACACGCATGCGCACTCAGCTGGGCCCCTGTGCTCCCCTGTGCCGCCGAAAATTCACAGAGCTGCTGCCTCCTGCCACCTCCGATTCCGAGCAGAGTGCTGCTACTGCTGCTGCTGCCCCCTTGCCACCTCCGATTGCAGGCAGAACAGAGAGAGCGCAGCGAACACGACCGCCAAATCAGCGCCAAATTGAAGCAGGCCTCACAAGGTGCCACTGGGGCCAACAATCCCCCTGCTCCTGCCACCCGCCCCAGCCATGCCACAGCATCCAACAACCACACACATCCTTCGCCCGAGATCCCAGAGTCTAATTTCCGAAACTGTTGCCTCATTTACATTTGGCGCCAGAGTCGCCTCCACTCCAGTCGTATCCCCAGTCGCCCAGTCCCCCGGTCCCCCAATCCACCATTCCCAATCCCAATCCCTTTTGCCCCGCCTGGACATCAGGGCATCGTTCGTTCGCCTCTTTTTTAATTAATTCGATATCACAACAATTTTTTGTGTGTCGGCTACCGGTCTTTACTTCTTTTTGTGGCATGCCATTTGCATTTGGACAGATGGACAGACGGACGGGTGGACAGGCGGACTGGCGGACATCGATACGAATTTCGGGACATACGAAAAATTTCATTCAGAAATAATTTTTATGTCCAAATGTTGTGCCTCCGTTCCATTCCGAACCGACTGCTTCTGCTGGTGCTTCTGCTGCTGCTGGTGCTGCTGGTGCTGCTGTTTTGGCCTTATCCTTTTGAACTTCATTTGCATAAACGGCATGAAATAAAATCAACAGTTGCAGAAGCAAACGGACAGCGACAGACAGACAGACAGACAGGCGGAGAGATGGGGACATTCAGACAGGTAGCCAAAATAAATAAAATAAAATAAAATTCGGGTATCGCTGTGGCAGAGATAAAACGATTGAAAGGCAAATAACAGGCTCCGATTGCAAGAGTTGGCCAAGAGACTGGGGGAGGAGGAGCAGGAAGGAGGGAGATTTATCATAAGAATCGGAGGAGCCAGACCTACTCTCACATCATGGAAGTAAACGTATTTTATTTACAAGAATTTCCAAAACAAATCAAATCTCATGCAATACAAAAAACTCCGACCAGAGTCTACTTTTGAAAGAAAGAACAAGGATCTACTAATTTGTGGCCCAAGTCTAAGGGAAAACTCTTCCCAGACTTGCCATCTTCTACTTAAACCCTCTCCTTGGCCACTGGAAAACCCTCTCGCAGCTTAGCAATTAAGAGATCTTTCAGCCACAGAGCCGCTCTCCTGCCAGCTTCCCCTGCCCAGCATGTGGTTGGCTAATTTTGCAGTCTTAACACTTTTTGTTGTGGTGCTGCCCAGCCATAATCCCGACAGTTTTGCTACCAAAACACCAGGAATTAACATTAACACTTAGCCACCTCAAACGACCGAGTCGACTCCTAGGTAGAGGAGGCAGAGCCCACGATGCCAGGGCTCTCTATGGGACTCAATGATCAATCAGCCGCTTGTCAGGCGACAGGGCACGGGATAGGACACGGACACGGACACGGACATGGACAGTCACCGCAGGAGGGCGTGCAAAAGACAAGATCACGCCTCTTTAAACGCATTACCTCGCAAGCAAAAACACAAGAGGAAGAAAGAATCCTCGTAAGAAGGCAATGGAACGGAGACGGACTCAGGGCCAATGCCAATTAAGCGGGCATGACCGAAGACCTGAAGACCTGAAGACCCACAGACCCGAAGACCACAAACGAAACGAGCTAATGTGTCAATTATGTGGTTTACAGTGGGAAGGGGGAGGGGGAGGGGGTTTCACTTTAGCAGTAGCCCAAAAGAACCCGAAGAATCATTCACTTATTGAATGGGTGAATAAGACAAATGAGTTCATAATATGGGAAAAGAAAACTATAAATTTACAAAGATTTCTCGCTGTGTAGCCTCGTATCAAGCTCTTAAATCTGAGAGTTTTCAGAGTGTCTGTCTGTCTGTCTGACTGTCTGTCTGTCTGACTGTCTGACTGTCTGGGGGAAACAGGTTCTCTTCAGATGGTTCCAAAAAATCATCTACGATTTCCAAGAATACAATTTTCTCATGATTCACTTTTAAATTTAGAGATCTCTCTTGTGGAGGGTTTTTTCTGTCTCTTAATTGAAATAGATTGGAACTGAAATACAAAAAAAGAAAAACAAAAAATAAAAGAGTTTCAGACAGACATTTCTTCTATGACCCGTGCCAAAGGGAAGTTCCTATTAAATCACCCAAAAAAAAATAGAAAAAGAAATTGAAAAAAAAAAACAATGTGCAGCAAAATCAGTGCAAGTGTACGAATGTATCTGTAAGATACGAGCACATCGTAGCGGCAGCAGCAGCAGCAGCAGCAAAGGCGGCACGCTAATTTTGCTCGCGTGTTTCCTCAAGTGGCAGCCACTATGCCACTTGCCGGGCAGCAATCGCATAAATACATTCAGCATAGACAGAGAAAGAGAAAGAAAGAGAGAGAGAGACCCCTTCCCTCCCTTCCTCGCTCGCTCCCCGCCATTTCCTCTGCCAATTCTCTAAACTTTTCCTTAGACTTTTCAAGCAATTTCCCGCTGAGCTTTGTTTGCTCATTGGGCGCATCCGTTTGCCGGTAGTTTGTCCCACTCGGGACTCGGGGGCCGACTGCAGCAGACCCCCACCATCTCATTGTTGTGTCAATTGTCGTGGTTGTTGCCGCTGCTGCTGCTGCTGCTGCTGCTGCTGCTGCTATTTGTCATTTGGCGTGCAAATCTCAGACATTGCACTTTATCAAGTCATAGTCAAAGATCGAGAAGACCCACAGAGAAACACAGAGAGAAGAGAGCAGAGAGCCGAGGGGGGATCCTCTCCCCCCACCTGAAAACTGGGTCATTCTGCACTTAAGCGAATCGTGCGTTCTTCATTCTATCTGTGGCATTGGCAGGCCCTCCGCCTCCTCCTCCTACTCCCCTTCCCTTGAAAAGAGCTAGGAAGAGGCCCCCATCCAAGTCCATTCCCTGGCTAATAATAGAGCCACAGCCACAGCTCTACAGAGCCATTGCACAGCACAGTAGCCGCAACAACAAATCACAAAATCGTTTAACAATAATTTTCCATAAGACCAAGGACCGATACGATCCGATCCGTTCCGTTCCGTTCCGACTATGCTTGCTCCTGCCCTACCAATGCGATGGGCCAAAGAGGGAAAATTATAGCGCGATCACTTAACTCACGATCGCCGATCGGCGGGCGATCTCTCGCTGTGGATGTGGATGTGGCTGTGGCTGTGGCTGTGCAGAGCTGTGGCTATGCCCCCGAAGATTAACCAGCTACTGGCAACGGAAGTGGACCCCAGACGCACGAATCCAGAAGCTCTCTTTCTATCTATATATCTTTGGGTCTCTTTCTGGCTGGCGAAATAATTTTTATTGAATAATTTTTCATTATTTTTCGTTTGAATTGAGAGGCGCGCAGACAGACACAGGGCCCACAATCGAGTGCACATCCAGAGACCAGTGTTGGCCCTCGTTTTGGCCATCTCCTGCTGCTGCCTGTTACTGCTGTTGGTGGTGGTGGTGCTGCTGCTGCTGCTGTTGCTGTTGCTTCTGCTTCTGTTGCTGCCCCGTCAAAAACAATAAAGTCCAAAACGAGCGAACAATGTAAATGGCAAGTCATGATTTTGCTGTTATGCGCTGTTAAAAGGGGGCGCTCGCCGTTCGACACGATCAAGAACCCAAAGAACCAAAAGAAAACCCAAAAAAAGTGTAGGAAGGATTGAGGATTGAGAATGGAGGCTGTTGCTGTTGCTGTGGATGCTACCGAACGCCAACGCCAATGCAAACGATGGCCAAGACGACGACATGACCCAAAACAATGCACAAAAAAAAAAAAACAAAAAAAAAACACACACAACCAACAAAACAAAATACTTTACTCATACTTTATGCCCAAAATGCTCTCCAGATCTCCTGGCCTTCTTCCATGGTCGTCTTCCATGATCTTCTTCCATGGGTCTTCCATGGTTCTTTTTTTTTTTTGACCAGAGATCAATGCAATTGTTTGCCCCTTTTTAGTCAAGTTGTGCGCGCACTTCATAAGCAAATACAACAAATCCAAACACAACATCCAGAGAGCCACAGCAACAGTCACAGCCACAGCCACAGCCACATCCCAGAAGAGGACCAAGACCAAGACCAAGACCCAGAAGAAAAAAAAGGGCCAAAAGAGCAAACAATGAAAATAACCATGGTTGAGTGCGGTTCTTGCTTGGGTTCTGGGGTTTTCTGGGAGGGTCAAGGGAAAGGAGTCAAGTCAAGAAGGTAGTTTGGCACTTTGATTGGAACTACCGAAAAAATGAAAGAGCGAAGGAGTTAATTTTGTGCTAACCGAAGCCGACAGTACCCTAGAATTATAATGAAACTGGGTTACGAGACCCAGTGAAAGGAGAGCAGGTTTTTCGTGTGCAAAAGGGAAACAATTCCCATGATTTGTAGGGATTTTCCAATCTGAAACCTTTGTTGTATGGAAAATACTCGTAATTGCAAGGAGTATACACTTTCGAGGTGCTTAAAGTCGAACCAACACAGTGAAAAAAGCTATATCTGTTTCGATCAGTCTGTTTTGGGAGTGAGATAAATGAGACGCAGATTCGAACTGTTCGAACGAAGCGAATATCGAGTCCCACCGAATCGATTCCGTTGCCCATTCATGCAGGGTTCTAAATACATCAATTGGATTTTACTTTTAGTAGATTTTGTCAGGAACTGACACAATTGATACTCAGAAAATACTCTTTTAAAATACTTTCAATATTCATAGCTTCATGGAAACCCAATTTATTCGAATGTGGAATAATGATGAATATCAAAAATAAAACATAGAAGGACTTGCCGTTTTCAAATATTCCAAAAAGATGGAAAAAAAGCCAGACATATTTCTGTCTACACTTTTTTTTAATTCTTTTAAAAAATAAACCTAAAAATAAATAAAATGAAAACAAATAACAAAAGAAAATCACAAGGTAGTTCCAAAGTTTCATTAATGAAAAAGAAACCCCAAATGCAAGCCTAAGATCATGCCCAACCACAAAATCCTTAGCCACAAAATTTCCTTCGTTTTTGGCCAAAAGCCGTTTAAGCCTGTTAAACGTAACTCACTCGCAATTTGACATACTGACGTGTTTATAAAGTTAAAATAAAATAAGAAAGAAAGCACAGGAAGAGGCAGAGGCAGACACCAGACACCAGACGCAAAGACAAAACTCTTTCTGACCTTGAAGCTGAAGCTGAAGCTCTTTCTGAAACTAAAAAAAATGAAGCCGAAGCCGAAGCTGAGGCTGAGGCTGAGGATGTGTCTTGAAGCATTTTATCATCATTTCGAGACGAAGATTCATTCTTAAACGTGCACACAGCGACAACGGCACACAACAGCAAGACAACTGCAACAATGAAATGCGGCGACAAAAAGCATCCAAAGCATCCCCCAGCCCCAGCCACAGCATCGCAGCCGCATCCCTGCCGCATCCCTGCCCCATCCCGATACGTACGTATATCCCTATCCCTATATCATCATACCCGCTAGCGGTACCGTTTTGTGCGCATGCGTTGCGAATGGCGGACGCGGCTCAAAGCGAATGCCGCCACAGGCCACAGGACAGACAGGAGGACAGGAGGACAGGAGGAAGGCTACTAAAATTTACGCGTGTGCTAAACACGAGACTTCCACGAACCCGAAAAACAAAAAACAAAAAAACCAGCCAGAGAGCCCTTTTTGTCTGGGGCTTTTATGTGGTGGTGGTGGCAGTGGCATGGCGTGGCCAAAGGCAAAGTTGTCGTCTGCCTTTCTTATTGTTTCTAAAATCAAAAAAACGTAAAACGAAATTCCTTAAAAAATAACATTTCATTGCTTGAAGGACTTCTATTGTTCGACTCGTCAAAAGTTTTCGCTGCGATTCATTTCGGTTTCAACGAAAACGAAACGAAAACGAAATTCTTTTCACTCTCAAGAGTCGAAACTCAATTTGATCTTCCAACTATTTTCCAAAACAAACAAAAGCTGCAACCTCCAGAGACCCTACAGACCACAGACTACAGACTGGTGGCTCATTAAAATCTGACCAAAACGACCTCAGGTCCAAAGAGATTCCTCAGGTCCAGCGGCTTGCTGCTTCGTGGTGGGTTTATGGCCTGCGATCGATTACAACCAAACGAAGGTCGATCGCCCAGTCGCGTCGCTCACTAGATGCCCCGCAAATAAAATGCGGTATAAAAACATCAACCAAATTGGCTCTTGAGACAGTTGCGTGTGAAGAAAACACACGAGAAAACCGGAGCCAAGAGCTTTTCTATCAGAAGCAAGGGCGATTGGAGAGTGCAGAGCGGAGCGGAGAGCGGAGCGGCAAAGTGTTAGCACGTTCTATGGCCCACAGCAACTTGACCCAAACAACTGGCGCCGCTAACTGGAAAAAACACGAGCTTTTACAGACCGAAAAAGAAAAACTACCGATGGCTCGAAAACACTATAAATCATGGCTTGAACCGAACACGGAAAAAAAGCCCCGAATCCAAACCCCAAATCGAAGTGCGCTGAAGATTTCACGAATACAAAAGGCATCCAAAGGCATTCAGCAGCAGCGGCCGCAGCGGCAGAAGAAGATGAAGCCTCGATCGGTATTAACGCCCCAAGCGTAAGGTACTAAAACCTAACAGAAATATACACAAAAGAGTACAGTGAACTATGGCTAAGGTGTGCCACTGTTGAGGGGAAGAAAATGCCCATTTTTCTACAATATAAATGCTCCGAAATTCTATATTATTATGTTCCATGGGACGATCTTTTGTTGAAATATCTTTTCTCCATTAGGTAGGGCTTAGTTTTTACTCTATTTTGTAGTTTTTCATCAATTAGTCGTCATCTTTTATATATCTCCTATACTTCTTTATTGGTAATTTTCCCTGCTCCATCTTGATCCAATCTTTGAGGTAAAAACACAGTTCATATTCCGCATATTCCCCCTCTGTTCCATCTATATCCCCCCATTTTCATGACTCTGAATGAGGAAAAACTTCTCTATCAGATGCCCACTGTACAATGCCTCACTGTATGGCTCTCCACGTCTTATGTCTGTCTGTGTGTGTGCGTTTATAAATCTTCTTTTAATTTGTGACAAGATCAACAAGTTCAAAGTTGTTTCAATCAATTGACCTCGCGGCTCCCAGGGGCTACAAAAATATTGTAACAGATCAGCCAAAAACAAACGCAAGAAATACTCACAGAAATGGAGGGAAGAAATCGAGGGAAGACTCTCTCGTTCCGACTCGACTCGACTCGACTCGAGGCATCGCGAGTATCAAATTCCAGCGAAATTTACGCAATGCCTGAAATCAGCGAATGTTGCACGTGCAGCCAGCCAGTCGGTTGGTCGGTCACATGCCACAGAGATCTCGTTGCAGCAGCAGCAGCAGCAGCAGCGGCAGGCTTGACCTGCATTTTACGAGTATGTTGTGGTGGAGATTTGTTGTGGGCTTATTATTCAATTAAATGCGATATACACAGAGAATGCGCGCAGCAGTGCGATTGCAGTGAAAGGCCATTGCGTATACGCCGCGTGTGTCGTGTGTCGTGCGGCGAGTCGTGTGTGCGTCATGT
Organism: Drosophila helvetica; assembly: GCA_963969585.1. NCBI lineage: Eukaryota > Metazoa > Arthropoda > Insecta > Diptera > Drosophilidae > Drosophila > Drosophila helvetica. Next base: position 67,908,066 of record OZ018401.1, on the reverse strand, counting down.
GTGTGTGTTTCGACCTGTCCTCAGATCCAAAAACAGACCCATTAACCCAGTTTTTTTTCTTTTCTTTTTTTTCTGCGATGATGCTGCTGCTGCCACGCTGCTGCTGCCGTTGCTGCCTTTGTGTTTGTCTCAATTTAAAGTTCAATTTCATTGGCCCTGGCTCTCGCGGCTCGCGAAATTGATGTGACAACTTGTGTAGAAGAAACGTGTGGGTCAATGAGCTCAATAATAAGTGTAAGTGTGCACAGCTCTCCACAGATATAGATATCAGATGATATGAACAGAAATCATCTGCTATATAGTACGTACTTCAGCAGAGTTTCCACTTGCACGTGTGCTACCTTTAGGATCCATGAGATTTATGGGCTAGCCTTCGCTGTGGCCTCATTAATCACTCAACTTTTCCTGCAAGAACTCTGCTGCCACACGCTCTAGGGGGTGTTGTTGCAACACCCCCCAAGCCCGGAACCCCAACCCCAAACCCCACTCTGCAGCTTCAAAATGGCGCCCAAAAGCATACAACAGGAAATGTTTTGGGGCTCTCCCCAGCCATAAAGTTTAATGCATAAAATATTGAATTTTTGCAGACGGATTAACCTTGACTTTCACTTTCGCTTCGCTTCTGTGTGGCTGGCACTGGCACTGCCACTGCTGCTTGCCACTGTTGCTGCACTGCGTCCTGTCAAAGGATATAACTTTGAGTGGCGCGACAGCTCTTGCAATACAAATGTAGCCACTGTCTCCGGGAGTGGAGCAGCCAGCCAACCGCCAGACCAGAACCAGACCGAGACTCAGACTTCCAGGACATTTGTATGCGACACATAGAGAGCGGGAGAGGGAGAGGGAGAGAGAGAGAGAGAGAGACAGAGAGGAGAGGAGAGGTGGGTAGACACTCACACAACCACATGTGGCTGTGTGACTCTGTGGCTGTGTGGCTCTAACTGGCTCTCCTTTTTGGCTCCTTTTTTGTATGCCGCGCAACGCTTCAAATATTCGTCCTTGGCGGCGAAATTGTTTCTTCCCCCCTCGCCCCACGCTCACTCCTTCTCTATCTCTCACTCTTTCGTTTTTTTGTTGCTACTTTTTTTCGTTTTTTCTTCTTTTTTTTTTGAATAATTCATATTGCCACATACAAAGGCAGGAGCAGGAGCAGGAGCAGGAACAGCAGCAGGACATTCAAAACACACACGCGAGGCGATGCAATCTGAATGCCAAACAAGGAGCCGTAGGAGAAGGTGTGTCTACACGTGTGGGGCGGTGGGTTGGGGTTGGGGTTGGGGAGTGGTGTTGTTTGGCAAATCTCTGCATATACTCTATATTGTACATGGGTTGTGTGTGGGTGCATCAGGACTATGCCTCCCACATGTTGCGTCTCGGATGTCAAATTGAGACGCAATTAAAAATACAGAAGAGCGAGAGAGAGAGAGAGAGAGAGAGTGAGAGAGAGATAGAGGCAACTGCATTCCGCGTCTACTCGTAAAATAGTTGCGTGAGGTCTCCTCCAAAACTTATCAATAGACAGCCTTGTATGGGGGTATGGGGTCATAGAAGGTGTGTGTTTGGGGTCGCAGGACAGGAGGCATTTCCGGTTGCTATTTGCTATTTGGTATGCAGGATGCGTTCGCTACACACACACACACACACAGCCACTAGACAGGGATAGCGGGAGAGCGGGGCACAGGCAAACGACCTCGTTACAAAACTAGAGCGAGAGCGAGAGAGAGAGAGAGCGCCCCACTTTGGTTGGACTGCATTTTTCATCTGCCTCTCCCTCTCTATAACCCTACCACTCTTTCTCCCGCTCTATTCCTCTTTCTTTCTCTTTTACTGAATATTTTCACACTTTTTGCAGAGGGTACTCCTAGGTGCAGGAAAGGGTATATGGAGTCGTGTATATTTTGTGTGTTTCTTATAAAGAATGTATATATTCTATATTAAGTACATTCTGATCAGCATCGTCCTGTAATAACAATATACATATCTCTATTAAATAACAAAGTTCTGGGTCGTCTGCGTGGCCCGATATTTTACTCATATTGGCGCGACCGCAGACGAGCAAGTGAACCAAATGAGCGATGCGAGTGAGCAGGGGGAGAACTTGCACCTAAGTATATACCGACATATAATCGATTAATAAATTGTAAAAACAACTTTTTTGTGCATATTTGTCTGTTTCCAATAGAGAACATTATTTTACATTTTTAGCATGTTGCTATTTCTTGTAATATTTCGAATGTTAAGGCTTCCAAGCTATGCCTTAATTGGATTGCCGATATAGACATTATCTACCCAAATACCAACATTCATTGAAATCTGATAATTATTACAGCAAAAAATTCGAATTGATTTCCGCGCTATCAAATAATTGTTCCTTGAAAGTAAAGCCAATCTGCTCCACTCCACTAGAATCTCCACTCATTTTAATGCACCTCTTAAGATACTCTCCCATTACAGGATATTCGTAAGGTCGACTAGAGCCTGGCCACTTGACGCCCTGTGTGTAGAGCCGACCCTCGGCACTGACTCTCGTCCTGTCTGCTTGTTTGTTATCCTGTAGCCTGGTCTGGTCTGGTCTGGTCTGGTCGGGTCGGATCTGGTGTGGTGTGTAGGTGTTCCGTGTTTGCGCATTTGAGCATATGATTAAACTACATTTCAGCTATGCTCTCGAGCACCCTTCCTTCTGCTCGTTCCCCCTGCGATTGTGCATCGGGGAAAAAAGGGGTTAACGACACTTGCCACAGCGGAGGATGCGACGGCGGCTGCGGCGGCGGATGATGATGCAAGCGACACGGCAGCCCGTGAGAGAGACACCTGCATTCGGGTGCCTACGGGAGATATGTATCTCAAGGGTTACACGCGGAGAGGGAGAGGGAGACGGAGAGGGAGACACAGAGACAGGTCAAAGGACAGAGCAACAACAAAGAGTTGAATGTGAAGTGTCGCCTCGGAGTTTTGTTTGGAATTGAAATTCTCACGCAGTCAAGTAGGAAAGAATGTGTTTTGCAATACCGTTTCATAATTGCAATAAAAGGTAATACCCCCTTGTAATACCGTTAAAGGATTGTGGAGAAAGAAAAAGAACAGTTAGGAAAAATGTCTCCATCCATGGGAAAAATCATCACGAGATGTGGAATGATACTCATGTGAATCCAACGCCCTCGTAACTGTTGCTGAAAGGATCCGCTAAAGAATACCTGAATCGATGGGAAATCTATCGAGGATTACCTCATCTTTCGAGCATAGTTTTGTGACGCACATTCCACCACACCACACTAATGAAATACCCAAAAGCTCTCCAGCTCCCCACTCCTCTTCGTAAAGATACATACGACTTGTGTATCAAATGTTACCCGTTTAAAAGATATAGTATATGCCACATAGAGAGCTCTTTGGGCCCATCCCTGCTACGATATCATGGTCGTTTGCTGCTCGGTAATTTATGACATTTTTGTGCGTCTTTTGTGTCGCGCTCGTTGTATTAAAAAAAACCCCAAGCCCAATACCAAAACCAAAACCAAAAGCCAAATGTCTAAGAGTTTGAGCCACATTTGCCCGGATTTTCACTGCAGACCAGGGAGCGGAGTGAAGGGCGAGACGAAAGAAATCGAAGACGAACCAAACAAAATTTAAAACGCACGCAACACCAACAACAGCAACAAAAAATCTATCTAAAACCAAAGCTGAAGATCATTTTGGTTCGATTTGGGTTTTCGGTTTTCGGTTTTCAGTTTTTTTGGGCCCTACTAAGGGAACGCAGAGGAAAATAATAATAATAATAAAAATAATGATAAGGTTGACCTGTTGTTAAAAGGCATTGAATGCCCTTTGGGTAATAATTTATTAGCGCTTAGATTTGGGGTCTTCTTCGCTCTCGTGGAAGAGTAGAAACCAAAAACTTGTTTTAACTTATTGGATGGCATATGGCTCTTCCCCTGTCTCTCCCCTGTCGCGAGACTAGTGATATCTTAGAGTGTTTTGTGGGTTAGACCTTCAGGTGAAAGCTGAAGCTGAAGCTGAAGCTGTAGAGCTGTAGACCGTAGACTGTAGAGCTGTAGACTGATATATAGCCTGCTTACAGGTTGCCCAATCCAATCCAATCAGTGGGCAGTGTGGGAGCAAACGAGTAAACGTGGAAATGTGGATCGTGTGACAAAGTCAAAGCATTGATTACCCCATAGATCGATGCGATCAAAAGATCAATCGATAGATCGTTGTGCCCCACGCTGCCCGAACGCCTTGTCTTACAAATCTCCATGATTATATGCAATTAGACGAAAGCGTTTAAATTGCAAACAAATAGAAACACACACACAAAAAACCAAAACCAAAACAAAAACAACAACAACAACAACAAAAACAGGCAAAAACAGACACAAGAGCTCATAAAAAAATGAGTTGTTATAAGGCATGGAAACTGCTGGCTAATTGCAGGTGCAAAATACAGGCAACAGGCAACAGACAACAGCAACACAACAGCAACAGCAGCAAGTCGAAACGTTTCGAGCGTTTGGTCACCGTCTAAGTGGAATTAAGTACGTGACATAAACGGTAATTGGATCTATTAGAGAGGTTGTTTACTGGGCTTTCAGTGGGATGGAATTTTAAGTGTTTATACGGCCCAAGGGAGGGGCTGGGCTCCCCCAGGTGATCCTCCAAAGATATAGATATGTTTTTGATGCCAAAAACTATAAATTAAACAATTTTACTCTCAAAAAGAGTGCAATGATTTTCTGCATATTTTCAATCACCGAAATCCCCGTTAAAGGACATTCACTCCAAGAAAATGTGTCATCAAAAAAGGGTGACTTCCAGCAGGAAGAACTCAGCCTTTCAATTATTAAAATCATCATTAATGCCCGGCAATTAGTTAATAATTCTGTTAATCATTCACCTAAAAGCTAAACAAATTATTTCCACAAAAGTCAGACGTTAATTAAACAATAAACAAGTAAAAGAACAATCAGTAATTAATATATATAAAAAAATTACACCAACAAAATATATACATACATATTTAAAAAAAACAGATACATAAAAAAATCAAATGCAAATAAATACGTAAAAACACAAATCCTCAAAAAATCGTGACAGTTAATTTGTCAATCAAACAGCGAGATAAAACATAAAGGCATCACCCCCCGCAAGAAACAAAAAACAAAAAAAAACAAAAATCCATGATAATTATTCACTTGCTACGAGAAATCATTCATTAAACCACAAAGTCCGCACACACACACACAGACACACACAAAGAGAAAAATACAATTTTTAAAACAAACAAACAAGCAGCAAACATGTGTAGACGGGCACAAAAATATCAAAAAGTATAAAATATACAAGAGACGCGCGCCAAAAATGCTGCGTGTATCGCTTAAATAATTAATATTTTAACACTTGGCACAATATTTTAATTTTTCACAAAAAACCACACACACACACACAAATCGAGACACAATCCAAACACAAAATACACAAAACAAATACATACGAATACATACATGAGCAAACAAACGGCTGCATTGTGTTTTACATTTATTATAATAAATTAACACAAATAAGGCATAATTGCTCTGTGAATTGGATTAGCCAGAGAGCAGACAGAGCAGACAGACCAGACAGAGCAGAGAGCCTCTCGGAGACACCACCACCACCTCTTAGAGACCTCAGAGTCAATCGAAACACGGTCTGAAAACTGATTGAAATGCTAAACTCTCGAACAAGTTGTTGAATGGAAATTATAGAGGGTAGACACAAATGAACAAGAAGATTGGTATGATACACGTATGTATGCATATGTGTGTGTTCCTTATGCAAAAAAAATTATGTTTAGAGATGATATTTTATAATTGCAATTTTATTCAGAATTTCCACATTCGCCAAAGCATCTTCATCAATTTCTTAGCATTACTGAAAGATATTTCTAATAAAAACAAATTTGGAAATTGAAAGACTGGAAAGATATTGAAAGAACTCTTCATTCTATAAGGATTGATCTAATCCACTCTCTCTCGGTAGGCCCCAAGAAAAGAATTTCAATGAAAAAATTAAGAAATACTCGCAACACTATGATACTCTTTTATAAGGTTTATTATTTTTCAGATCACCCTCGGATTGCATATCTATCCTTGTGGTTCCAACATTCATGAAACTATTGCTTTCAGAACACCAATCTAATGATTTAGTATGAATTACAGAAAAGTAAATGAATTGATTCTTAGGAGAACAAGAATAATATGCTATGGGTTCTATAACTACGTTGAATCCATGATCATCCTCTACTTAGACTGGATACAAAAGAGCAATCCCCTTATTGTATGCTAGGGTATCCCACATTCTATATTATTTAAGCACCTCCCACTATCATCTCGCAGACCATCTGTAAAGCCTCTTTTAACTAGGTTTCAACTACACCTCTATTTTCAATCATATGCATATTTTTCGTATGCCCAAACGGAAATGAGCTTCATTACCAAAACAAACAGAGAGAGAGAGAGAGAGACGCACAGCTGTAGCTCTGGCGAGAGGGAGAGGGAGAGGGAGGGAGGGAGGCTACGTCCAAGAGACTCCTCAACAGATGACGGACCTGACGGCCTGACGCTCGACGCTGCTGACTCTTGACGACTGACGACTGACTAATGTGTGGATCGGATCGGATCGTAGAATGGATTGTCTGGTGGTATGGCTGGTGGTGGCTCTCTGTAGGTAGAAATGGAAATGGAAATTGAAATTGAATACCTGTTTGCCCGTTTAATTATTTCGTTTGCGTATTTTCGTTTTTTTGTGAGTGATTGTCATTAATTAATTTTCTGTATACTCGTACGAGGCAGATCTCCCCCTCTTTCTCTCTCCCTCTCAATTGTGTGCGTGATTTGGCCAAGCCTAAACGGATTTGGAGTTTCATTCATAAATCGAACGGAGAGGAACGGAACGGAACGGAACAAACCAGCATCGTCGGCATCGGCATCGGCAATGGCAAATTGAATTGTTTTTTAAGTGCAATTGGAGGAGGCATTCCTCTCGCACACAAACCATTAAGACGAGCACGCGCCGAGCCCAAGCCCAAGCCCAAACGCGAGGATTGAGGGGCTGCAGAGCCAGCGGCAGCGGCAGCGGCGGAGTCTGGAGTCTGTAGTCTGGAGTCTTGTGGCAGTCTTGTCCCAATGATTGCGCAAATTGCACCTACACACACACACACACACACACACACACACACATAGAGAGAGAGCCACAAAAAGTGCGTGGTACTTGAAGATACATATATGTAGGTCTCAACAACATATAGTCAGTCCCTACCGAGAGACAACGCAGCCAAAGCAATCCCAAACATTCATCACAGATCAGCGAAGGAGCGAAGCAAAGGCATTAAACTGGGTACGAGACCAAGACGAATGCTCCAAAAGAGAACCCAGTCAGAGCCACAGAAAGACAGACTGGCAGGCAGGCAGGCAGGCAGGCCGGCAGGCTGGCTGATAGGCTGGCAGGCAGGAGGATGTGGATGTGAGGACGACAAAAGACAGTCAATTTTTCTGCACCAAACACAAGAAAATTAGTTACCCAACTGTAGGCCCCAGTGCTGAGCCCTGCCTTGCCTTTGGCATAAATCACTTGACAGGAAGCGTTGCAAGCCTTGTTGCGCCCCCACAGCACACAACACACAACGCACAACTTCTCTGCGAGAAGGAAACTTCTCTATGTGGATGGCCATTAAAAGACATTTGTTGGTTTGTTTGTTTGTCTGTTTGTTTGTCCGTTTTGGCTTTTTGCATTCCACGAGGAATGAACGATGAAGCGCTGCAGCAGCAGCAGCAGCAGCAGCAGCCATTGCAAATTGAAATCGAAATCAGTTGCCAAAGGAGCAGACCGAGCAGACAGAGCAGACAGAGAGCTCGTCATCTTCATCATACGCATCCAACATCCCATATCCCATATCCACATCGCACAACATCCACATCCACATCCATGGGACTGGAGGCCATGGGGCCGGGCCGACTGCGTAAGTGCCCTGGTTGACCACAAGACCACAGCTAGCGCTCTCTCTGGTTGTGTGTGTGTTTTTTGTCCACTCCTAAAGGGTAAAAACTGGACGAAGGACATCGGTTGACTGTCCCTGCCCCCAAGAGACCCTCAGAGAGAGAATGCCGCAGAAATAATTATTTCTTTTTGCCATATTTGTGCAGTCCCAGTTTGTGGCAGTGGCAGTGGCATCCATGGGGTCCAAGAAGTGTGTAGGAGTCTCATATGAGGAAGAAAACAATCAAAGAAAAGCCTCAGCTTTGTTTGGGAAAACTCTCACTTATATAAAGAAAACCTCTCGCTATTTCAAGGCCAATCAAATGATTGATAATTTCTATAACAATACCCATCATCATGATATAATAATCGTGTACAAAATATTAAACAATGAATGAGAAGAAAAATATGTATTAAAAAGTGTTCCAACTTTTTTTTTTAGAAAGGTCAGGGCACAATTATTAGAAAAATATAATTGTGATTATTTTTCTATTTTTAAATCGAGGGAAATAACAATCCGAGAAACAGACACTCCTCGAATATATACAAGACCGAAGGTAATTCCCATTTATAATCCCATTTATATGTACGAGAATAAGGGGCTTTTCTAGATCATCGTTTCAGATATTCCGATGCGATGGAGGGAAAATATATCTGTATATATATATATATATATATAGAAGTAAAGCCAGATCTATCGTCAGGTTTTTCCAGTCAATTAGTTGCTTGATTAATTATCACAACATTTAGCACTCGCCGGGGACCCATGTGATATCTAAACCGCAGTATATTCCCCCTCTGATCAGGCGCTATATGCGATTATATATACATATGTTGTTTTTTTTTTATGACAGCTACAAGATGTGATATCATTAAAGAGTGTTTCAAATCGATTAAGTGCCGAGTGGCTTGGGAGGGGGGGAACACAAGGTGCGCTGCGCACGCGCCCCCTCGTTCTTTAAGAGCAATTCATTTTCAATTTTGATGGATACCCCCACGCTCCATAGCTCCACGCTCCACGCTCCATCTCAATCTCAATCATGGGGGAGTGCATCATTTGATGTGTGGCTGTAATCAATCAAAGCCAAAATGCGGCTGTTGTGTTGTGACTACGAAATGTTGCAGCTGAAACAAATATGCCACTAATTACAGTTGCAGTCACCAGTTCCCCAGTTCCCAATCTCAGATTTGCGGTTAAGAATGCCTGCCACAACAGCCACCAGTCGGATCGGATCGGCTTGGATCGGTGGGGATCCGTCGTGCATTATGTGCATTATGCAACCCAACCCTATGTGCAACGGCTATCCTCCATTGTTTGTGCCGTGACTCGCCGCAGCAGCAGCAGCAGCAGCAACGTCTCGTCTCGTCTCGTCTCTCTGTGAATCGCCTTTTTATACACAATTACATTATTTATCGTTTAATTAACTCAACCCGCAATTATTTCAATTAAAAATGCTGCTCAGCCGTCGCTGAGTAATGCACACAACACACACACACACACACACACGAATATAGATACAGATACTTTTGCTATTGCAGTTTGTTGCAGCAACCTGTAGGGCTCCGCGACCGCAACTGCAAACGGGGCGTGTGCCGCCTGCTTGGCCGCCTGGCCGCCTGGCCGCCCGGCCACTGACTCAGCCTCTCGTTTCGTCAGCAGCCTCAAAGCGCTGACACTGCGATCCGATCTCGTATCTGCTTATACTCGTAGTTTTCCCACAACAAATTTGATCAGCCATAAAACAGCGCCAGGCCAGGCAATCAACCTTTAAGATGGGATAGAAATTAATTTTTTGTATCTAAAAAATAGACGCAGTCGGTATGCTCTACAGGATAGAATACTACTCTTGAATGAGGATAGAGTTTTGGTTATTATTTTATGAATAATTTGCACACAATTAGTACTTAAATTTTGCTTCACAAGCTTGTGATTTCTGTGAGCGACATGGATGGTACATTACCAGAACTATCTGCCATATAGTTGGGTTATAGGTTATAGGTTGTCACCCACCATTTTCGAAAGATTCCCAGACAAAAGATACCTGAGAGATTCTCTTAAAACAAATTCTGAGCAGAACTCGAAGATTTGCTTTGTTTTCCATCTTTTGATGGAAAATCTGCTCTTAAACCGAAATATATCTGTACAAATTGTAGCCCAAAAATAACTGATGACAAATGAAAAAACTGTAATCAAAAATATACCTTAATTTGCTTCCAGTAATTTCCTTTTATAAGATCTAATAACTGTACAAACTACATAATTTCTCAGCAAACCACCTTCGAAAAACCAAACCAAATCCCCTCTTCCAATGTGATCTCTAATAAAAACTGAAACAAGCGCCAAATTAAAGCCAACAAAGATCATAGAAAGAAGACCTGCCTCCATCGATCGATCGGTCAGTTCCCATCGGATAAGCGAGATAAGCGAGAAGGAGGATAATCAAAAAGAGCCCGACACTTGTTACCGCAAGAGGGAGAGACACATACAGACTCGTACGCATATGTAGATTATATTTGTTTCTATTTCGAGAGCCCTATCGAACGACAGTCTGTAATTAAGCCGCGACTACGACTCTCCACCGATCGAAACTCCCTCTCTTGGCCACTATTTTACATGTGGGCTAAGATGGAAATTTATGAGCAGCTACCCCGAAGTTTTTGGAGAGTCGCTTGGCGGTTGGTCATGGCGTTGATTAGCTCCCCCAAAAAAAAAAAACAAAAAAAATGAGACGAAGAAGAAGAGGAAAAATCGTTTGGTCAGGGGCCAGGCAGCACAAGTGACACAGCATGGCGCAGACGCAGTTGTCGCTGCTCCGTTGGGTCTCTCGTCTCCGCCGGAGATGGAGATGGGAATGGGTCTGGGTCTGGGGATTTGGGGGCCGGAGGAAGAGATGGCTGCTTGGCTGCTTTGCTGCCTTTGTGTCCAAAAAAGAAAAAAGAAAAAAAACCAACCATTTGCCGCCATTTGGCTTGGGGTTTCAGCTTTTCGTTTGTAAAATTTATGTCTCATCGAGTTGACAACCTAAAGAATGGGGCTACCAACAACGACAACGTCAACGGCAACGGCGGGGCGGCCCAAGAAGAAATCTATTCAATAAAAAAGGCGTACCGCTAAATTCGAAAGTTACATTTTTGGAAATTGGAAGATTGGAAGAGCGGAGCTGTCAGGTTTCTTTCTCATTAAACTTTGGGGCTCATCTTCTGCTCATTTTTTTGTTGTTCTTGTTGTTGTTTTTTTTTTTTATTTAATTTAATACATTTTTGGGCATTTTACGAGCCAACAAAATATACTAGAGACTGTATCTTATAGATACTCAAAACTTTAAATGAACTAGAAGTCAAGTTCGTTCTTTTTCTTATTTTTTTTTTGGCGCGCCTCGTAAATGTGGCATAAATTTGCAATTCATTAAACAAATTTTTGCTTAATTTTTTTGGTTTCGTTCGGCAATCGCATAATTTATGCTACGACAAGTTCTACATTTTATTTACGTGATTGTGAATTGTGGTTAAGCATTTAATGGGTTCATTGATTGGCCGCGCCGGCATTTGGGAATGCCTTACACGTGGGCACCCTCTGGCCCCAAGTCCAAGCCAAGTCCGGGAGATTCATCAAACAGATGTATCCCATAGATCCTTCTTTTCCTCCTCCGCCTGGAAGGAAGCATAGATGCATAGATGCCATCCCTCTCGGAGTTCGAAGAAGGGTTCTCTTCATAAAACAAAGTGCTTAATAAATTTGCTTAGCTAATTTTCTTAAATGCAATAAATTTCAATGAAAATGTACTAAAAACAAATCAATGTAAAGAATGAGCAGAAATCGTAGATTGCTTCTCTGGACTTACCCTGTAAAGGGAGGAAGCTTTGCGGCCAGATGGTTCGCGGAATATTATCTATTGATGTTCTCTGTTCAGGCTCTGAGGATGTCTACGATGGGTGGGGGGATTTGTGTGACACAAGCGAAGATGCACTTTATTCCAATTGAAAGAAAATTGTAGATAAACATGGAATTTCAAAGAGTTTATCAGATAAAAAAACAATGAAAAGAACAAGACAGGTTGCTCTAGAAAGGAATCCTTTTCGGAATGTGTGAATCAAAGATTGATTTCTTGATTCCCATTCTTTAAGTGTTCTTTAAACGGCATTCATTCGTTAACCTCTGGATCTGGATCTGTCTGGTTGTATTTTCTTATCGATGCATCTATGCCACTAAAGATACCCCCAAATCGAAATAGTATATCTATCGCATGCCTAATCAGACACATATCTACTTATAGTCAAAATTTATAAATGATTTACAAGTGCTAAAGGTTTTCCTTGGCTTTCCTCTGGCCATTTTCCAGGGCACTGTGCCTGTCGGGACGCAGGATTTCCTTTGGTCATTTCTCACTTGTTTTATATATTTTGTTGTTTTGCGAACAACATGTGTAGCAATAAAAGCACTGACCAAACAGAAAACCAAACCAAAGCCCAAAAATACTACAGCCAAAGCCAATAAAAAGGCAAACACTCCGTCCGGCTGCGGGAGGGGGGGAGAGGCAACAGCGAGAGGAGCCACAGAACAAGAGCAAACATCAAACACGATTTGTTCAAATGTACGCAATTATTTATCGGGAGATCCGGAGGAGACCGAACCCGTAACAAACTATTGAGAGCGGCTGCTTCTCCCTCTGCACTTGAGATGAGTCCAGTCCGCGTTGAGTCGAGCAGAGAGAGAGAGAGAGAGAGTGCCACAAGAAGGAAGCCAGAGGAGATTTATGCACTTGGGCACAGGACCCTTTTGTCTGTTGGGGGCAGGAGACGACTGGGAGACTGGGGGACTGGAGGCTGCTGTTGCAATTGAGTAGTAAAAAATAATTTCGCTTTATATGAGATTTATGTGGCTTGTTTGCACATTTGATGTACCCCACCAAGCCGACACCTCGCGCAGGAGGAAGTCCAACCAAAAGGAAGATTGTTTCAATCCCCCACCCCCTACCCCACCCACCACACCGCAAGGCCTCTTCACATCTCTCTCTCTCTCTCTCTCTCTCTCTCTCTCTCTGGTGCTTCATGGGGCATATAAATTGCACTCAAAAAGTGGCATCAATCGTGGCATTGCCACGCCCCACTTTCTATTTCTAAACGATTTGGGTTTTCTTTTTCATTTATTTTTGTTTAAATCAACAAACTTTCACCCAAAAAACTGTCATTGATTTTTAAAACAGAGCTCATTTTCGTGTCATTAAGAGGAGTAGGGGGAGGCGACCCCCTAGGAGCACCTTCAGAGCGTGTGCCACCGCCTCTGGAATTAGTATCCAACTAATGGGAACTATAAAATAACGAAACGAACCCAACTATTTCGTGCAATTGCACAAATTGGACTCATAATAAAGCTAGTAAAAATTGAGTCAAAACAATGGCCAAATGGAAACAAATAAAAAAAAAAAAAACATTTTTAAGTAGCAATAAAAGAGGCAAAAGTGGAAGAAAATGGAATGAAAAGAAGCAGAGTAAATACAAATGGGAAAATGATTTAATGAGACAAATTTGAGGAGAGGGTACTATAAAAACAAAACCAAATAGCTTCCTAATTAATGCAAAAAAAAAAAAAATAAAATGAATAGGAATTTCCATAAGCAATCATAGGACTTCGAATCATTACTCAATTGGTTTTACAATTTCCCTTGCTTACGGAAAGATTTTCCTTCTAATATTTGGAAATATCGCCGCCATCGTTTCAGACCGTCATAACCAGGCAATCATATAGTAGTATACTTTAATCGATTTTAAAATGTTCATAAAACACACAACACACATCCACAATCACAGAGGAGACTACTCGTATCTTTTGGGTTGAAATAAAATTTGAGTTTTTATGTCGTCGTTGACCTTCGTCTAATAAGAGGAACAACAATAACAACAACAACAAATACAACAATGGTTAGCAGCAGCACCCCAAAAAACAAGAAAAAAAAAAGGAATAAACTTAAACTTTGGGACTAATGAAAGAAAACAAATTTATAGGCATCATAATTATGCGAAATTTCAACGGACCACAGCAACGCGTTATCGAAACCCCACAAACGAGAGGTACTATGATAAAACTTTGAGTTTATTTTTGTTCAATCTTGTTATACTCTACTGCAGAGAGAGTATTACGATTCCATAGAGATGCTCGGTCATATAAAAGTGGAAAAGAGACGGTTATTTCCATCATTATTTCTGTTTCTAAATGAACCCTTATTTTCCTACGGATTATACTATTTTGCAGAAATCACTACATCTAGTACCATCAAAGCTCAGTAATGTATAACAAATCGATGACTTAGTTAACCATAGAAAAGATACATCCGTTTACTTCAAGGTTTTTTCCTCCTTCCCTTAGTCCTTTTCAATCGCTATCGATCCACATCTGATCACGATATCCCTAAAAAGAGCAGATATCCGAGTGTATTTTACGGTTCGTAGACTTCCTTTCATGTTTTTTCAATCGGTTTTTGGCTAATAGTAAGTTATGAAGTCGATAGAGAGAGACGCACACAATACTCTGGCCATAGATGATTGCCGTTTGGGCCAATCAATTTCTGGTTAATAAATTTGGCGCAAAATTGTCAACGGGCCACCAGAGACACACAGAGATACACGGAGAGGAGTGGGGACACACGGAGTGGAGTGGAGCAGCCTCAGTCACAGCCGCAAGAAACAAGGTATTTATGACAGTGTTTTTGCTGCTTTTGTTGTAGTGAAATTATTGTTGTCTCTGCCGCTGCATTGGAGTTGTTTTTGGGCTTTGGGTTTTAGCCGTTTAGCTTTTTTTTTCTTTGATGTTGTTATTGTTGTGAGGCGTTTCGGATTTTTGTGGGTTTTTTTTTCCTGTATTTTTCGCGGAGTTTTTGAGTATATTTCGAAAACGGCACGTGCGCCTGTGTCAGGTTTTTTACGAGCGGCTAATTTTGTGGCCTGTGGTCGGTCTTTGGTTTTGGGTCTTTAACAGAGAGAGAGAGAGAGAGAGAGAGACGTCTCCAATGATCTGTGGTTTATTTTTCATTCTGTTGAAAATTAAGTGAATCTCTGATTAAAAGGATGATCCGAAGTCACAAATCGATAATACTAGGAATACAACAGAAAGCCATAAATGTGGTGTTTTTTTTTTGTTGTTGTTTTTTTAAATGTGTTTATGCTAAAACTATCTGATGGATTGATTGGTCCGAGGCAATGATTGAGTTGTCTCTTGGCCATTGACAAAGCGATACTAGAGGATAGTGATGTCTAGATAGAAGAACGAAAATGGAATACCCTACGAAGAAGGTTTAAACTTTAAAGCTTTCTATAGTATGATTTCCACAGATGATGTTCCCTAAAATTCGCCATACTTCGAGATAGTTTTCATCATATTTATACTCATTACAACTCTGTTATGCTGCCTCCCATAGCTATTATACCCCGAGAGCCTCCTCCGAAATCATAGATCTACCCAAAAAAACACTCCCTCTCTGGTATTTCATTTCAAATTACTAATGTCAAATAATCTGATAGATTGATTTGTCTACACCATGAATTAACTCGTTTTGTGGTCAAAGATGATGATGATTTACAAGCTGACAGAATGCCAGAGCCCAAAGACAGAGCCACAGTCCACTTAGCAAATCCTTCCTTTATCTTTATGGCGTCTTCTGTAGAGCTTCAACTTTGGTTTCATTCATGCCAACTGGTAGCCAAATTGCCATCCACTGAGGATCCCCATAAAATTGGCCAACGATCGCTCCATTAGGCCAGAGATGCCCGCGACTCTCCTTCGGAGATCTGCCACCTCCTTTTCAGAGCTCCTCCGCTCCGCTCCGCTCCTTCCATTCATTCGTTGTGTAATTGTCAACTGGCACGATCAGGCAGCAGCATCAACAGCTCATCAGGCTTCCAGCTTCCAAGCTCCAACTCCAGCTCCGACTGCTGCTGCTGCTGCTGGTGGTGCTGCTGGAGCCTCTGACAACTCAATAAACCCACAGATACAGACACACACTTGCAAAATACAGGTGATGATGCCTTGGACTTACACCTGACCACAAGGAAAAAAAATATTCAGCCACTGCCAGGGTCAGTGTTTCCACCTCCTTCACCGCATCTCTTCGTCCAACAGCAGGAGCAGGAGCAGGAGCAGCAGCATCAGCAGCCAGTTTGATTTCATTTCATTTCGTTTGCTGTGTGGCTGTTTTGCATGCTTATTGCCAGTTTTGATTGCAGGCGCTACACAGCCACATCCCATTCGCAGTCCAGAGCCAGTGCCAGAGCCTGCTGCTGTTCCCACTTCCACTTCCAATCGCAGCTCCCAGTCTCAGTGGCAGCCACAAGCTCGCTCCCAGGGAAGGCTGTTAAGAAGGCGTTAAATGCATGATTTGTGGCCACAGTTGGTTAATGGTAATGAAGCTGATGGTCAGTAAGCCAAACAGGCGACGACCGACGACGGACGACGGACGACAGACGACAGACGACCGGCGACAGACAAACGGCCTACCAACCGACTCGTATACGTACGAGTGCACTGCATTCGACTTTTGTTTTTGTTTTTGGTTTTTGCCCCTCTCTTGATTTTATTTTTTTTTCTGCTTTTTTCACTTTTTGATTTCAATTAAGCAGCTTTGTGTGTGAATTGCTGAAATGTTTATAGCCTTTCCAAAAGGGGGTATTGCTGGGAGTATTGAGAGCGGCTCCCAGAATCGATACGGTTTCAGAGTATTTTAAATGGCTTTTTGGTGGAAGTTTTATAGTGCAATTTCTACTGAATTTCTACAAACGAATATTGAGAACAATGCTTTAAGGATATTTATAGCCTAATTTCCTTCAATTTTGGGGCTAATATTATCTGAAATAAGGATTTTTGAGAATTTTTTAAAACACCATCAAAATAATATTTAAAAATCCTGCTGGAATCAATAGAATATCACATCGTCCATCCTCTAACTACCTTTCCTGTTCATTTCAAATTTTCCCTTATATTATTTCATTAAAATCGATATAGGGTACTTAAAATATAGTTTGAACAGATTTTTTGGTATGGATACAACTGAGGAAAATTTGTCGAGTTCTATGAACATTAATTAGAAATGCACTGATTACGAGTCAAAATTGATCAGAATTCTATGCAGGCACTTCTATATACAAGAACCTTTTTAAAAGAGTACTTGGGGGTTCAATTTGAGTACTCATTCATTTTATTTCTAAAAGACTATTGAATTTTCTATGAATTTCATTCTTCAGGAGCTTTCGATTGTCTTCCATTTGCCATTTACTTTTTATAGTATCAGATTATTAGCATACATATTTATCATATAAAATGCAGTTAGGATAGCTTTTCCCATCAATATTTTGGTAAAATTGTAAGAAGGCTAAAAAATGTGTATTGGACAATTAGAAACCTCTGCCAAAGATTCACCTCTGGGTCACCTCTGCCAAAGATTAACCTCTGGGTCACCTCTGCTTAAGCCTTGATTTTGTACGTAAATAAACCTCGTTTAAATTCTCTTTAGTGAACACATTTATCATGGCTCATGTATGTACGATGAAATTTGTTTCTTTTTCTTTTAAGGTCTGATTGTCTGGAGGAAGGAATCCATCTAGATCCGGCCATGACGTCACCCGCCAGCCACCAATTGGCTGCAGTTTGGTTTTTTGTTTTTTGTCAAAGCCTCTGGTCAGAGAGCCTAAGACTAAAGTCGCATTGAAACGCCCAGGGCGCCATAATCATAGACGACTACGACAGCGTCAGCGACGACGACGGCGACGACGACGTAGACGTAGACGCAGCGCATTTTGTAGGTCAAGTCTGGCCAGGCAGGCGGGCAGGCAGGCTCACGTTATGGTCGCTCTTTGGGGGCTCTTTGGAGCTCTTTTTGTGTGTAGGTGTCAGTGGCGCTGCATAAAAGTTTTCGCAGCCGTCAACCGGCGTGGCGTGGCGTGGCGCGACTCGCTTTGTTGCTGTTGCTGTTGCTGTTGCTGTTGCTTGTTGGTGTTGTTGCTTTTGGCCAACCTTGTGCAACTTTTCAGACAGGCAAAAGAAACTACAAGCTCAACGAGACTGCAAAAATTTAACTGCAGTCGACGCGGCGTCGGCGCGACAACTACATACAACAATTGCATTGGGCTTCGGCTATAGCTATAGCTACGGTTACGGCTACGGCTACGAATACGGCTGGAGGTCTAGGCCTGGGCCTGGGCCTGGCCAGGCCAACACAAATGGCCAACTTAGCTGCCAATGCGACTCTCGGCGTCATAAAATTTAATTTCCTGCGCCTTAAGCTGGCCCAAATATGCCTTCGCCCTGCCTCCCTCCCTCCCTCCCCCATCCATCAGTCCATTGCGTCGGCAGCCCGTTTTAATTGCGCTTTCATTAACGCGACTTTGATTTATGGCTACCGCGTTGCCAAAGGTTGGTTTTTTTTATTTAGTTTTTATTTCAGTTCTCTTCGGCTCCAACGATTTCTTTTGCAAATATTTAAACATTTAATATTTTTTGTTGTTGTTGCTTTTGTTTTTGTTTTTGTTTGCCTCTGTTTGTATTGATTTTTAACGGTGCTGATGGAGCTGCTGAGAGAGCTTTTTGTTTAATACTTTTTCGGTAGTCAAATTGCTTCGAAAGCCAACAAAAACTATCTATCGATCCATTCGAATGCGTTTACAAAACTTCAGATAAAAACTTCTTCTTCTTCTTCTTCCTCTCAAAAGTTACAGCTGAATCAATGGATATTTTTGGATCCATGATCCATCTGTCAGCTCGGTTTTTCTCATCTTTTTGTTTTGTTTTTTTTTGAAAGTCTAGACAACCTGACGACAATACTGATCATCGCTGGGAGGTCTTTTCGGTTTTGGTTTGGTTGGTTTTTTATTTTTGGCGATAGATTTGCATCTAATCAAAGTATAACGAAGTCTGAGGTGCGGCATAGAGAGGTTTTATAACTTTATAAGATGTAGAAATATCATTGTTTGTGACTGGAACATGGAACACCCTTTTCTGCATCCATTGGAATAGAGATAGCTTTTCCACTAAATTTCTTAATTAAGGTTACATCTAAAATCTATCCACAATTGAACACCAAACCAAAAGTCATTTCTTTTCCGAGTCCAAAACAGTACGAAACTGGCAAATTCCATCCATTTGGGTCATCCATTATAAGTCTCCAGTCCAAGAAAGTATCCAAGTATTTTCTTCAGAAATACCTTCATTTATTCACTTAAAATTCTCCAACATTTTTCTCCTTCTCTTTCCGCTGAACAGCTGTGGAGGTCAGGCAGCAGCAGTGCCATGGGGCAGCAGATGTAAACACAAGGAAACGTTCAAGCGGCGCCTCCAAGTCCCACCTACCGCCCACCGCCCTAAGCAGCCACTGCGGCGGCGTCTTCGTCATTCGCGTTGCATTGCAAATGCAAAAAATGCTGGGAAGAAGAAGGAAAAAAAATTAGAAATGCAAATGTATCTGGAGGTTCGATGCAGCCATACAGCCACACAGCTTTGATGAGTCGGAGTCGTCGCCGTTGTTTGTCTTTTGATGATGCGCATGTGCAGCGCGAGTGGAAAAACGTGCGGCCACGGAAAACGCGGAGACTGAAGCGGAGACAGCGCCGCCATGGCATTGGCATCGGCATCGGCATCAGCATCAGCATCGACATCTCTCCTCCTGCGTTTGCGCGCATTAAGGCAGCAAGCACGTGCGCGCATGCGCAGCAAATAACTCGGAACGGAGACTCCTATTCCTGGACCTGTACCTGGACCTGGATCTGGACTTGAACTTGGACTCGAAGCAGGAGATGGAGATGGAGCTGCAGCTAAAGCGTGGCCCGAGCCGGCCTGGACTCCATGCCAACATGCCCCACTACTTTGTTTATTAATTCTTTTGCGCATTTTTTCGCGCTTCACTTGCGGGGATATTCTGTATTACTTTTTTTGTGATCGGTTTTTGGCCGTCGGCAAAAAGATTATTGCCGGTTTTCATTAAGAGATTTATGGCAGCAACGGCAGCAGCAGGCAGCATCAGCTGGTGGTTGCGCTGCTGCTGCTGCTGCTGCTGGCAGAAGCAATGGCAGTGGCTGCTCTCCATGCACTTGACCGTTGCATGCCGCTGGCATTCGTTCACGGCCTTTTTTTTTTGCAGCGTACTCGTATAAAATTCAAATTTTGAAATTGTATGCTGCACCTGAGTCACACTGAGAGGAATGCATTTAGATTTACAGATAAGTCTATGGGTATTTGTGGTCTACACTCGAAATTTCGGGCATATTTCAGACAGGTATATTTGCCTAGAAAGGCTTGGTAGTCACTCTCCAAGAGAACCCATTCGAATGGGCATTTTTGGGAACTTTTTTCGCAGTTTTGTTTGCTTCCAATCAAAGTTTTATAAAGTTTTAAGTGCAATATTTAAGAATCCCCTAAAAACGTCGGGCCATCCCCATTCCCTATCCATTTCTCTCAGTGCATTTTGCCCACTATTTGCTTTGAGATAGCTATCTTGAGCGCTGGGCGACCTTGTTGTCGGTTTTTGGTCGGACAGACGTTTGGCAAAATGTCAAGCGACGACGACGACGACGACGACGTCGACGACAACGTAGATGTCTGCGACTGTCTGCACAAAAATTGTGTGTGAGAAAAACACAATTTTTCGTTGTTGTTGGTATCGAAACCTGAGGCCAGGGTGGCCCACAGTTCTCCACACTAACTATTTCTCTATGCCCCAGCACCAGCACCAGCCTCAGTCCCAGCCCCACCCCACACTCATTGCTGACTGCCTGCCTGCCTGCCTTTTTATTTATACGTTAAAAATGTGTGCAAACAACAGCGAAAAAAAAGAGGCAGCGCAAAGTGGTTGGCTTTGACACTGCGCCGCTTGATCGCGGCGGCGTCGGCGGCGGTCTCGGACTCGGACTCAGACTCCGGCTCCGGCTTGTAATCGAACTCAGGCTTGGACTTGTCTCTCTTTCTCTCCCTCTCTGGGCCGACTTTTGGCTGCCAATTTGCTTGCCAAAGAGTCTCCCCAGCAGCAGTGGCAGAAGTGGCAGCAGCAGCTTATAAAGCCATTAATAATTCGCGCATTTTCAACAGCTAAAACCCGAGACTGCACACGAGACGTAAATGGAGAGCCACCCGGAGAGGAGACAATGTCATGGTTCAGACATCAATTGCGTTTGCTTATTAGAGGAGATGTTTGCTTGTTGCCTGTTCGTTTCAGAGCCGATTGTCGCGCTGTCGATTCTGTGGCTGTATGGATGGGTTATTGCCAGCGAGGGTGGGCCGAAGAGTATTGGAAAGAACATCTTGGAGAGCAGGTGCATTTCGATTCAAAAATCATTGGAATACCAATACACAGCTTTGAGGGTAAATTCTATAATTTGTCTAAAGATAATTTCACTAAAATTTAAGAAATATCTAGTAGAACAATTAAGGGTACAAAAACTATGGAATAAGTTATTACTTCTCATAGAAAATGTGTCTGAAAAATCAATACTTATTATTGTACAAATTTAGGCACTAAGCATCTACTTTCCATTGAAATTTCACTTTAAAGTAGTTGTAAATTAATATAGAAAAATTCCTATACTTTTTCTCATGGTATGTCAATGTTTTAGTGAAACGAAATTGCGAATAATATGAATTTAGTTTGTTATACTTCAACAATCTATAAATTTCATAATATTTAATCATTTCATTATCGAACGAAAGGTGTTAATGTATACGTTTTCCATGAATAATATCTATAATTTCTTATCTCTATTACCGCGAGATTTCAATCAAATTTTTGGACTATAACATTCTTAAGGAAGCTTTTTTATTCAACTCTTAGTTTGCAACCCTTTCTCTATTTTCAAAACTCTTGACTCCCCTCTCTCTATCCACAACAGAACGATGATCTACCATATATGATCTACCATATATGGGATGCCCGCATTATTTGTGTCTAGGTGTCGTATCTGCTGATCAGCTCTCGGTAAGTGCCTGCGCGACAGTCGAAGGTGTCGTAGCGGCAACCCCCGCACCACGAGCCACTTTTGCACCACCCGCAACCACCGCACCGCACCACTCTCTCTCCCTCTCACTCTCCCTCTCCCGTGTGTCTCTTCCCAATTTGCGGCTCACTTGCATTTTCCACACATCGCTTGTGGGTGGAGGCACACAGGCATACAGATACTCCGAACACTCATACACTCGATCACTTTTTTTGTGGGTTGTAAAAAAGATTTCCAACGCTTTTGACTTCGAGAGGCTGCGTTAAAAGGTCATAAATTTTGTAATTAGTGTAGGGTTTTATAATGATTTTGCTCTCGGAACGAAACACAAAACTTAAAGATACAAATATACTTATACGGGGAATCGTAAGTATATAAATTTGTACACTTCCTATCGGGTGGGGGCGTTTGCTATCTTTTGTTTTTTCTCCTTTCGGAACTGTCGCACACGAACGCACACGGTCGCCAGAACAGAACAGAACAGAAAAAAATAAGAGCAGCAGCAGCGAGCGGCGGTAAAAAGAAAATGAAAATTCCCAAAGGAAGCATAGAAAATGAGCACAGGGTCCGGGTCGGGGTCCCCATCCCCGTCCCCGTCCCCATGCCCACCACTCCGACACTCCACTCCGAATGAATGGCAGTGAAAAAGTCGCCCAGCCGGAGCCAAACGCCAAAGCAAAGGCCTCCTCCAGCTGAAGAGTCAGGTGCGGATTGGTAGATTTTAGGGTTGATTTGACTATGGGGCTCGGAAAATACCTCTCGAAGAAGATTTTATTCCTTGCAGTAGGAATATGATTTAAATATCTTTTCGATGCTTTAGCTGCTGCTTTTTCCACCTAAGATCTGAAGAAAAAATAGTTTTAGAAATGCTTTTTTTCCAAATTGTTCAAGGCTTCCATCGGTTTATGGAGCTCTCAAAAAAGAACATACAAAATCCTCTTAGGCGATAGAACCAGACATTTTCTTTCCCACCTATAAATCCTTCTTTTTGAGTACAACCCCCTACAATCCGCACATAGGGAATCCTTCTTCACGCCAAATTTGTTGCCTTTCTCGTAATTCTCTTCGAATTTAAATCACAAAACACCTCCACTTTCCACAGTCCGCTCCTGATGGATGGATGGCCGGTCAGCGGCGAGTCAGTCACCCAGTTCTCGTCAGGGGCCAGAGTTTTGGGTGACGTTCGTCTACTCGTAGTGTCAGCCATTTTGCCAGAGAGCCAGAGAGGTGGCACAGAGGCACCGGCACCACAATGGCCATATGCCCCCGACCCGTCCCCCCCCCTCCCCCGAGCCGGCCATTGTGCCACCGCCGACTGCGTCTCTGACTCCGTTACCATTACTCTGTCGCTGTCGCTCTGTCGCTGTGTCCCTGTGTCTCTGCCTCGGATTCAGCTTCTGCTTCTGCCTCCAGCTTTTGTTTTTAGCCATTGTTGCCACTGCCGCTGCTGCTGTTGCTGCTGATGCCACCGCTGCTGTTGCTGCTTTTGCAACATTTGAATGATTCTCGTTGGTCGTGTCAGTCCCACGGGTAATTATTGACACGGTTGTATGCACGCAGCCCAAAAAGCACACCCGAGCAACAACAGCAACAAAAGCGGGCGGCACGGCGGCAGTGCGGCGGTGCGACGGCGTGTTGCTTTGCCACGCGAAAAAAAACACAAAAAAAAATACAACTCCACTCGAAAATAATAATGAAAATGTCGGTATTTTATGCCTCGAGGAGGGGTTTCTCTCTATAGAGTTAATAGATGATATGGGAGGGTGGGTTAGGAGAGGGCATCGGAGGGTGTGCTGTGGTGTAGGGGGTGTTTCCACTGTCGCACTTGGCACGCACACGGGGCCCCGATTAAAAGCAATGAAAACTACAATTTGCCCTCGTATATTAGTAGTAATATTATATGTGGAATGTGCTTTTTAACAATAAAGGTAGGTGCTCTATCCATAATGTAAGGTAATTAAACTTTCGAGGAAGATAAAGACCAGGCCTATGGGCATTATAAAGGGAAATGTATAGGATAATCATTGCATGCCATAAGGAAAGTTCTCTCCTTAAATTCCCTTAAAGATATTAGTATTTTAATCAACCATTAAGCACCACTAAAACCACGATTCATCAGTAAGGCGTTTCGCTTATTTCCAGTGGAATATTATCAAGAAATTATATGAAACCCATAGTTTTCCTTTGTACAGCACTCATTTTTAATATCTGTCCCACTCATTATTAAAGAGTTTCTCCAATTTCTAGTAGAAAATCCCCGAAGCATTCAACGAAAATGACATATTCTATGGAATCTTTAGCGGAAAAATTATTTTAAAAGGAACGAATTCCACCCTAAGGAATGGATGAAATACTGAACTTTCAGATCAACTCCCATTCATTAACTAACTCCAAAGAAGATTGCAAAATATTTATATTTTAGTTCATATTTATAGCTTCCATTTATCTTTGAGAAATTTCCTTAATTCAGAAACTCTAGAGAAAATTTAATGGAAACTACAACTGTTCCTCAAGAAACAGTAATTATGAACATAAAAGATAATATATGGAACATTTTAGGTCATCTAGCACCCATTAAATACCTCAAAAATAATATTAAAATACTTACTTACATTTCAGTTAACATTAACCCAAAATTAATCAGTGACTAATTAACCCCCAAATACGAGACAATCCCCTGAAAAAATTCCCCATAAATTCTCATAAAATTAAAGACTATTTCCAGCATGGAAATAAAAAACCTTTTCTTTTGCGCGTTTTCTATCTATAAAAAACAAAAAAAACTTTATATAGCCCGAGGGGCAGGTTTTATCTATGGTAGGTGGGTGTGTGCATATGCGTTTCATGAGTGTGTGTCCCATATGTGTGTGCGAGTGTTTCAACAACCCCAAAAATGGCAGGTGGCAATAGATAAACGTATGAAATAGTAGGAGGCTCTTGTGGGCAGGCAGCCATGTTGTTTCCCCATTAAATTTCCCATTTCGCTGTGTTTTTTTTGTTGTTTTGTTTTTGTCTGTCTTTTTTCGTTTGTTAGAAAATAATTAAGAGAGCGAAGAGAGAGAACGAGAGAGAATATAATTATATATACGATATTTAATGGATATATAGGGGTATGTCTGTCTTCCATAGATATTGTTCAAGTGCATGCAGCCGAATCGCGTGGGCGTTTGGTATATAATTTTCATTTATTTTTCATGTAATTTCATTCCGTTCGTTGTTTATTTGAAACATTATAAACCACGCGCCAAGGGTTCAGACATTCGGACAACATTCGTTGCCGTCGCATAAATAAAAATCATTGCACCTTGCGCTTCTGTATAAAATATATGTATTATATATTGTACATATTATTATTGGTATTATTTGTTGTTCGATTCTGTTCGATTGTTGTTTATATATTTAAGCCTAAAACTGGCTTTCAATTATGCGAATTTGTTTCGAATTATCGAGAGGGAGAGCAGCAACAGCAGAAGGAGGAGGAGGAGGATATATAAATGATATTTACAGAGGCTGATGCAATTTTTATGCAGAATTACTAACCAATATTATTGCGAGTGCCTGGATGTACGAAATTGTTAATCAACATCAAAATGAAATATGCATTTAAATTATGAATTAAATGTTAAAAGCGTGCAACACATTAGAAGCCAATGATGGAGACAATGCGACGCCTCTCGCATGCCACGGGGGCAATGTGCAGACGACAAAATGTGCGACAGTTTTAATGGTATTTTATGATTTTGTTTTCCATTTTTTTTTTAAGGAGAAGATAACCAAGAGATTAACTCTAGGGATACAGTGAAATTTCAGATCAAATAAATGTCAGATCATGAATCTAAATATCTTTAAAAATAATACGAGTAAGTACTAAAGACGTCTAATGACTGAAATCATTATCAGGGAATCTTAAGAGGGCTACATTTTTGAGAATGATGCAATCGAAACCCAAATCTTAATACCCAATAAAATATCTCTTAAAACACCGGTAAATATATCAAAAAAGAATAAATGTAACCGAGAATATATTCAATAAAAGGAAAAATGTATCTTAAACGTTCTTAAGCCTCAATAAGACTAATACTTTACACCAAATCCATCTTAGCTGGTGGATAATCTATATCTAAGGTATCAGTAAAGTTTCGTAAACCTCAGATTCATTCAAATTTAACCCCGAAATCCACCCCTATTGATAATAACCAAGCAATTACAAAACCAGTGACCGTGTAAATCACTGAAATTGTCACATTTTACGAGTATTGCCGCACCAGTTGACGTCAGTCTTTTGTGATGATCCATCACAGAGCTTCCTTCACTCGGAGTCGCCTTATAAAAGTGTAATTTCACCAACTGCCACGCTTTTTTATTGGCCCAACTTTCATTAACGATCTCGGAATAAAACCGATTTCCGATTTCCAATTTCCGATGTCCGAGAGATGTCCGTGAGGAGGGGCGTTCCTTTAGTTAATTGCCAAGTGCATTCGCACTGCCGGTAGAGTGGCAATCTCGCATTATAATATCCGCCACTTAATTGCTTAATGGCTTTTCGAACACTTTAAGCAAACAAAAGAAAATTAATAATACGCGTAATTAACGCGTATTCCATTGATATATAAACGCCCTATCGCAAAATCCTGAATCGCGAATCGTAAACGTAATATCTGCAAAAACAAGGTGACTGTTAAACTCCCTGTAAAGCGACTCGTAAACTGTTAACCAAATGTCACAACTCAACTGCTAATTAAATCATAATAAAAGGATGTGGTTGTTTTTTTTCGAATAATATTCTTTTTTATTTTTAAGAGTTTTTTTTGTTGTGGTTTCTTTTTCATTTTTTCTTCTTGGTTTTTTCTTTCAGTGTGTGTGTGTGTGTGTTGTGTGTTGTGTGTGGGTTTTTGTGGGGGTGGAATGTGCACCGCTTTTTCTTTTTGTTTTTGTTGACTTGGTGCTTCTTCCGGTCGGTATAGCATATATATCTATCTGTACGATATATAATTTATAATTTAATATACAATTGAGGGCATGGCTTAAATCTTAGATATTCGGTTTTCTCTTCACAAAAATAGTTTTCAACATACCATAAAAAAAAAAAAACACAAAAATTAAATTTCTAAAAAAGGTACACCCAAAAGAAGTAAAGGAAATTTCGCTTACAGTTAAGAAAAAAATTATGCATTAATTTTGTGGCATATATGTATGTATGTATGTTCTATAAAAAAAAATGTAGTTTTGTTTTTATTTTTTTACACAATTATTCGTTTATTTTTTTGCTGTTTTTGAAATATTTTCCATGTGATTTACTTTCATTCGTTTAGCATTTAGTTCTCTTTTGTTTTTCTTTTTGGAATGTACATCAATTTATTATATATTACAATTTATATATTTAGCATTTTTTCATAGTCGATTATTCGATTATTCGATTATTTAGTTTTTAAGATTTAGCTATATTTCTGGGGGTTTCTTGCTTATAGAGAGAGAGTACTGTACTAAGTAACTAAAATTCACGTTAAAAATTACCGCCTAGAAATTACTCGTACAATTTGTATATTTTATAAATGTTTGTTGTATTTATTTTGTATGGTTTTCAAAGGTTTTCTTGTTTATTTAAAAAAAAAAATCTACAATTGCATTTAAAGCTAAGAAATATGACTTAACTGTAAGTTGTTTTCCATTTTATTTACAGATGGTTTTTTTTGTTGTTAATTTTTTGGGGATTCTTCGATTTGATTCTTCGTTCGTTCTATTTCGCCGCGCGTTAAATTCTACGTTTTTTATTCGATTATAAAGTTGGTTGTTGTTTTTGTTTTTAGAGTACAATCTACTGGCTATATATATATAATATATATAAACACGGGACTTGCTTTTAAGAACCTTAAACCCTAGCTAGAACATTCGATCGTGTTTTCTGTTGTGTTGTGTTTTGTTGTGTATCTTTAAACCGCGCCACAGTATATAGTTAAAAAAAAAATATCTGTGGACTGTGTGTGGATTTACCTTTTGTTGCTTTTGGAGAGCAGCTGAGGAATTTGTTTTTTTTCTTTTCTTTTTGGTTTTTTAACACTCGAGTCGCACTTTTAACTAGTTTTTTTTTCTTCCATTCTTCCATCATTTAGTTTTTAATTTTTAGTTTTAGTTTATTTAAATTTTAAAACAACATCACTTGGTTTCACGTTTGATTTGAATTGCGTGTAGTTTCATTACATATACATATGTATGTATGTATGTATGAACAAATTTAGTTAATTTGATTTAATTCAAGTTTTTTAAACTTTAAAAAAAAAATTGTTTGTGGATGGCAGCTCCTTCTCTCCTCAAAAATAAATCCCTGCTTCCTGCTTCCTGCTTTCTGCTGTCTGCTCCTCCTTTTAGCTGAAGTTTTAACACAGATTAATGCACTGGTAAAAAAAAAAATTGAGAATTCTTCCCCTAGATCCTTCCTTCTACTATATGTATTCTATATATATATATATTTCCCGATTTCTATAGCTGATTCCTACGGCTGCGGCTCTCGCTTGAAATGCGGCCACCCGTTCGACACCGAATCCTAGGAGGACTCGTAGCCAAACCAGGCGGCCGACGAATGCTATTCCCCACCAGCGCCGCCCGCACCGCCAAAGCTATTGAAGTGACGCACTGCACCGGGCGCTGCTGCGGCCCCAAACTGGAGGCTCAGCTCGAAGAGGCGGCGTGCGTGCAGCTGCTGCTGCTGCTGCTGGTGGTGGTGGTGCTGCTGGTGATGGTGGTGCTGGTAGTGGTGGTGCTGATGCAACGCCGCCGCCGAATGGGCATTCAGATTGAGATGGCCCCCTAGGACACTCGAGGCGGAGCCTGGCGATGCCGCACTCGGCGGCTGCAGCGGCAGACCACTGTTGCTGCCGGCTCCGGGAGAGAGCTGGGAACTGCTGCCCCCCGAGGAGGCCACGCCTGCGGCCGCCTGTTGCAAGTGCTGGGCATGGGTATGCTGCAGCTGGTCGCTTGTATGGAACAGATGCGGATGGTGGGCGGGATTCAGGTGCGGATGCTGGTGCGGATGGGGATGATGCGGATGCTGGTAGCGCATGGGATCCATGTACATGGCGGCTGCTGCAGCGGCTGCTATGCTGGAGGCCTGTTGTTGCTGTTGCTGCTGCTGCTGTTGCTGCTGCTGCTGTTGTTGGTGGTGTTTCACCTGCTCCTCCGTGTTGTTGTTGTTGTTGTTATTATTATTGTTGTTGGTGGTGCTGTTGTTGTTATTGTTGCTAGTCTGATTGCCAGCGGAGGAGCTGCCCAGCGGACTCTGCGGCGACATTACCTGGCTGGTCATCGTGGCCGATGATCCAACACTCGACGACGGGGTGTTCGGTGTATGCTGCTGCTGATGTTGCAACACTTGCTGCTGCTGCTGCTGCTGTTGTTGCTGCTGCTGCTGCTGTTGCTGCTGTTGTTGCTGCTGCTGTTGCTGTTGTTGTTGCTGTTGGCTAAGACTATTGAGGGATGCAGGAGTGGACGCAGCTGCAGCTGAGTTCGACTCCTGGATTTCTGATTGCTAGTGAGCCGCCAACTGATGAGCGGCTACCGACGCCGATTGCATGTTCTGGGGACTGAGCATCGGGGGGCTGTGCGAGTGCGAATGGGTGCCCATGGGGCTGCCGTGCATATCGTGATGTGGGTGGTAGCCCCCATGGTGCATGTGCCCCGGCGGCATTCCATCCATCATATCCCCACCGAGGGTATTGGGCGGCGTCATCCGCTTCTCCTTTTGTCGGCGATTGCAGAACCACACACGGACCACCTCCTTCTCCAGCTGCAGCGAGTCCGCCAGCGAGGAGATCTCCTGTGCCGATGGCTTCGGCTGCTTGTGGAAATGCTGCTCGAGGGCACCCTTCACGCTCACCTCGATGCTGGTGCGTTTCTTGCGCTTCCGCCCCTGGGCGGCGATCTTGTCAATGGATGTGGGCGATCCCGTTGTGGAGTCAGCCTCCTCCAGCCACTTCTGGAGCAGCGGCTTCAGCTTGCACATGTTCTTGAAGCTCAGCTGCAGCGCCTCGAAGCGGCAGATGGTCGTCTGGGAGAAGACGTTCCCGTAGAGGGTGCCCAGGGCCAGGCCCACGTCCGCCTGTGTGAAGCCGAGCTTGATCCTCCGCTGCTTGAACTGCTTTGCAAATGCCTCCAAATCATCGGATGTGGGGGTGTCCTCCTCGCCACCGCTGATGGCATCCCGATCGCCGCCGCCCATGTGATGTGCGTGGATATGCAACTGTGGGGACTCCCCCCTCAGTGCGTGATGCAGTGGCGCCACACTCTGGTGGTGTGCGGCCGCCGCCGCATGTGCCGGATGGTGCAACATCCCGTTCATTGCATGGTGGTACTGCAACGGGGAGCCGCCCGTCGGGGCGTAGTGGCCGGCATGTGGGGCATGCCAGGCGGCATGGGGCGAGGGCGAGGCCATGCCCTGCTGGATGCGTGTCTGCTGCGAGAGATGCTGGGACATCTCCTGTTTAACGGTGTCCGCGGCCGAGGCCACAGCTGCGGCAGCGGGATGGTGATGCGTATGGTGTGTGGGCAACGACCACGGATCGGGATGCAAGGCGCTCCATGAGCCCAGACCGGAACCGGGACCCAGTCCACCCAATCCACCGCCACCGCCATTTCCCTGGCCATTCGGCGACGGGGAGGAGGGCAACTGGTGATGGGCACTGGCTGCCGCTGCGGCTGCTGCATGATGATGATGATGGTGTTGCATGTACTTCATCTCGCCGGCATCGGCGGCCGAACGGGGCGAGGATGTGTGATAGCCACCGCCACCGCCGCCGCCGCCGAGGGCCATGTCAAGATCACCGCTGGGCGGCGTCATATACGATGTTGCGGCCATCCCCACCGCTCTGGGGCTGTTCAGGCCCTCCACGCTGGCGGGGTAGGGCTCCAAGTTGGGGCTCAGTTTAACGACTTTGTACACCGATCGATCGAAAGGAAGACCAGTGTCCCTATGCTCATTCCACTCGAACCGTGAGGCAACCGTCTTGAAGTCTTTTACGGGGTACGTGGCAGGCGCAAAAATATTCCAATTGGCGACGAGGGGCGACGTTGGCACCGACGGCGACGGCGACACTGGGCGATGGTGTGGCACCTCCAGTGGCAGTGGCAGCGGCGGCGACAGCGGCGACTCCTCTCCTCTCCAGCAGCGTCTGGCGCTCAACAAGTCTTCAATTTTCGCGGCCCTCGAAAATTCCGACGGCAACGTCAGCGGCAACGTCAACGCGGCGAATGGATCGATGATGGATCGTAAATCTTTGAATAATTTTTAATTCAAAATTTTTATATTTCTTGATGTGATCTTTGGGATCTTTTTATTATTTATTTAATTTTTTGTTGTTGTTGTTGTGGGTTGTTGGTTGTTGTTGTGGTTGTGGTTGTGGTTGTAGTTGTAATAATTATAGCACTTTTTAAACACTTGGCACTTTTCGTGGGCCAATAAAAAATAGTATGCGTTTTGCGGGGAAAATGCGCTTTTTCAGATCATAGCAACAAGGCTCTGGGCTCTGGGATGATGTTGCTGATGATTGCTGATTGCTGTGGTTACTGGGTTACTGCTGTTGTCTCAAGTCACAGATAAAAAAGTACTCTGATTGTCAGATTCCGATGATGTTCCCGTTTCCGATTCCGATTTGAGATTCTTTTGCTTTTTGCTTTTGCTTATTGCTTTTGGCTTTTGGCTGAGAGACTTGATTGAGAAATTTCAAAACACAGACATGACACACAGAATCGGACAAGAGAGACCAGGGAAAATTCACGTGCAGACTCGTAGAGCTATCGAAGTGAACTAACCGTCATGTCTCGCGCGGCAGCGCTACGTTGAGCGCGGCTCTCGACAAGATACAAAGATACACGCACACACCCGCAGACGCACAGTCACAGACACTCTCGCACACAGGCGAACACACATCTGTGAGATACAGCGCGCTACGTTGAGCAGCTCGGCTCTCGACAAGACGTTGCCACACCGACACACCGATGCACCCATACAGCAATACACCGATGCACACCGACACACATCGACGTACTCTCCGCACACACAGCGAAAAAACTCCCCGTACGAGCGTACGAGCGTAGAAGCGTACGAGCGTACGAACCAGTTTTCAACCCAATGCTCGAGCATTCTGTGTGTGCGGGTTAGAGGAGCACAGCTAACAGAGCAGGCCAGGCATTAGAGAGAGATGGCCTGCACACGACTGGAAGGCCAACTCTTGCGCTCTATTGGATTCCACATATTCCAGTTTCCAGCGTTACGCCCACAAACGAAACGAGAGACGAAACGAAACGATACGAACGACAGAGCGAGCATTCTCTCGTGTGTGTGTGTGTGTGTGTGTGGTGTTTCGTGTATGGTGTGTGTGTGTGCATTCCCATGCAAAAGTGACATTTTTAATTGCCAAAGCGGCAAAAGGTGGCTGCCAGAGCGAGAGAACACGAAACGAACATCGGACATCGAACAGAGCCAACATCGTTCCCAGGCAGGCAGGCAGGCAGGCAGGCCGGCAGGGCGCGCAGCACACGGCCAACTCTCGATAGTCCGGTCCGATAGGAGAGCTTTTTTGTGGGGGAGCGCGGAAGGATACGCGACGACGCCTCCTTTCCATAAGGAGAAGGAGCTTTGTTCAGTTCCCGGCTGCTGTTCTTTGGATAAAGAGACAACTTTTGGTTTCGTTTGTGCCTCTTTTTTTTCTGTTGTGTGGTAGAAAGGAAAGAAGAGTTTGTCTGTAAAATAATGTTTTAGAAATTCTAAGCAAAAGATATAACATGTTGCCATTCAAAATCATTCAAAGAAATAACATTTTGCATGGAAATTTCATTCAGAAATAACAGAAATGCCAAAACAGACATCTTCATCGTCAAAGGTGGACTTTTTTCTATTGTTTTCGCCATAGAAAGCCCCCACATTGTCTGTGAAACAAAATACAAATGGTATCTGTATCTTTCTCTGGCTCCTTTTGTGTGCGTGTGTGTGTGTGTCTGTGTGTGTGTCGAGTGTTTTGATTGTTGCGTTAGTTTACAGTTAAATTATAACCCATGGTTATTGATTTGCTTTATCTACAGCAAATTTCATTGATTCCACGGGGAATTTCTGCCAAATTGCCACAGAAATTAACATAGCAAAAGGGTATATCGGCATACACTCTTAGTTATAGATACAGATACAAAATACCCCTCCCCATTGTCTCCAGTCTTCAGTGTGCAGTGTTTTTTTTTTTTTTTGATTTAGTGGAGCGTTACGCAAACAAAAGAGAAGAAGAATCAAACGGAAAACATATGAAAAGTTTATAGCAGGTTCCAAAAGGGAACAATGATGGAATGGAGGTGGAGAACAATACAAAAAATGGATTAAATATACTAAGAAAAGATACACATTATCATAGTTGGATAAATTAAGCTACACCAAGAATAGATAGATACATAGCTATATTATGTACTATACAAACGCATAGATAAATCGATCTAAATATAGAAATACATTTACTTATAGAGATTATTGTGTTAATTAAGTCAATTCATTCTTAATTTAATTTGTAATTTATATTTGTCCAAAATATATTTTTTTAATGTTTTAGAATGTCTTTAAAATAATATATAAATAAAAAATCGTTTTCTCTAAATTCGTTTCACTATTTCTTTTGCAGATATACCAAAAAATATGTATCAGCTATTATTAGGCACACTTTTCCTCAATAGAAGACTCTTTCCGGAACTGAAATTACCTAATTTAAGGAAGATAAATGCCAGATTATATCCTTCAAGCACACACCAAAGTCTCGTCCAAGTTTCTCCCATAAACACTTTAAGAACTCTTATCTTCCTCACAGCTCTCTAAATATATGTACACCCTCTTCACCCATTCCTGCCACAATTTATATGCCACACTCATAGACAATACTCATTTTTGGGGCAGGTCAAGAGCTCAATCAAAAATAATTATGCAAACTAAGGTCATTCCAAACGAGACAGACAGAACGCAAGAGAGAGGGAGATAGGGAGACAGGGAGAGAGGGACCAACAGACACAAGTTTAACCTTATATTTGCATGAAATTTGTTCAGGCATTTTTTACACATCTCCATATCCTTTCGGCCATGCCACACACACAAAGCACTTGGGCATAATTAATAAGCCAACACAACACAGCGCATATATTTTCAGCCTCATTCCCACTCCCATTCCCTCCTAAGTCACAGACAGCCAGCCAGCCAGCCAAAGAGTCACTGGGCATCATCATTGTTCATCAGTTTGTTGTCCTTAGACACTACAAAAATTTACATGATAATTAGGTGGCGCGGCGGCGCTAACCAGCACAGGAAAAAAAACGCATTTAAATTTCAAATGTCGAAGGAGAAAAAATCCTGTTTTTCCCGCACTCCGATGAAGAGTAGAGTGCGGCGGTGTGGTGTGGCATATGCTAAATGCGCACGCGCCGCGTTTTTTTTTTCAGGAAAGGACTTGTTGCATAATTATGCGCCGCATGCGAGTAAATAAAAAACAAAAAAAAAAAAAATGGATAAAAAACCTAAGCGCTGCGTTTATGAATGGATTGGAAGAAGAGATCTCTTGCGGCCACGGCCACGGGCAACGGCAACGGCAACGCCGCCGCTGTTGATTTTTGGATGATAATGAGGCTCTCCGATTAGCATTTTGCCTGCATTTTTATACAGTCTTCTCTTTCATTCACACTCTACTACTCCACTACTCTGTGCTCCTCTCTTCTGCCCTCACACTTCATTCAATGCCCCACCGCACTTGTTTATAATTATTAGCATAATTTTTTTTCTTATTTGCGCATTAATTTGTTGAGGAAACTTTTTTGGGGCGTCTGTTTTCGGTAATTAAAGTGCCATAATTCGCCCGAAAAAAGACATATAAACGGGGTCTGGTTTTGATCGCTTTGTTTATCGCGCAATACAATTAATGCACAAATACTACGTATATATCTGTGTATCTGTATCTCTATATATGTTGCTGTCTGGGCTGAAATGAGGGTGTTCCAGCGTCTAATTTGTGGCAAATGCAAAGCAATTTCATTTGTTTAAGTGAATTTTAATGCATCTCAACACAAATTTTATTGAAAAAACACTTTATTTTATTTAAATTACTGAAAGGTTACATATTTTCATCAATTGGAAGCAAGCGAAGTCTTATATGCAATGACAACCTATCGTAACTTGGTTTTGACTCAACACATTTTAACGAAACTGGTTATTTGTGGAGATCTTTATGAGATAAGTGGAATTATTCATGTTTGGTTCATTAATTTCCTATAAATACTCTACATATCGTTTGGTTGGCAATTTTTTAATGATTTTGAATGATCTTAGTTATTTCTCTTAATTTTACAGCAAAGGGAAGCAATAGAAGCCTAATATGCAATGAAAACCTATCGTAACTTGGTTTTGGACCAGCAGATTTAGATGAAACTAATTTTATGGGCAGATCTTAGAGCGATAAGGGTTATTATTCCAGTTTGAGATTATTTCGTTTAATAATTTCCTGTAAATACTTATATATATTTCGTTCGGAGAAGGATTTTACTTGCTTTTACTCCTTGCTACTATCACCTTTCAAGGCAATATTAGTCGTTACTCAGCTCCCTACAGCTATATTTCATAAAGTAACGTCTAAAATATGACACGAAATATCCATTATTCCAAAAGGTTATCCTAAAGTGTAACCCAAACAAAATCGATTTAGCATTTCACATGCAATTAATCCCTTCTTCGGGATGTTCTGTGCGTCGTACCTACATCATCTGCCTGGCAAAAGTTCATGCAAATAATCCTTACATCATCTTCATTTTAACCCCATCCCCGAAGTCCTATCTGCTGCTGCCCCTTCCCAGCAGACCAATCTGCCACCCTACCCTGCCCGTTCCTATCTTTGGCTCATTTGCAAACAAACGTTTCATTAAAGAAGAGACACACACATCATCCTGCCATCCATTTGCCTACCGAACATCTTCTGCTTGTTCCTTCGTCGCGTCGGTCAACTCTTTTTACCATATGCCCAAAAACCAAATCCCGATTCAGTTTTTTGCGCGCCAAAAAAAAAAGGAAGAAGCCCCGATAAAGACAACCCCTTGAGGCGCAACCCTTTATCCTTTGATTCTTTCTTCTGTGTTTTTTTTTCTGCTTCTCCTTTTGCGGCAAGGTCAACTATCATCAAAAAATCTAGACACTCACGTAGGCAAATTGCATATAGGCAAATGGAATGGAATCCCTCGAATCTCACGGGGCGATGCATGCAACCCATTTATCATTTTTGCAATTTCAATTTTTGCAATTTTGCATGCAGCGGCCGTTAAAAAAACAGAAACAGATTCGCTCTCCCTCTCTATTGCTTATCCTTTGAGTCCTTTCACTTTCGCTACCTACGGGGAGAGGAGCCCATCATTGAGTTTTGCCAAATTCCAGCACACATCCTGCCACATCCTTTGCCGCTTCCTCTCTGTCATATGCAAATTAGTTTGAGGCCCAAAAAAAAATAGAAATAGAATTCTGTGTCCCGCCAAAAATAAAAATGTAGAACGGTGCACAAAATGGCAATTGTTGTCGGTATCGCAGGAGGAGGAGGGGTGGGGGGTTAACCGTTAACGGGTGTCGTGTCCCGCTTTTCGGTTTAAATGCATTTTCTGGTGCGCCTCATTGGCTTTCGGCTTTCGGCGTTCAACGTTCGACGTTCGACATTCGCCTTTCGCCTTTCGGGCGGCCTGTCAATGAGACCCCGCGTGTGCAAAGGGCAAATATGCAAATTAGTTGGCATTTTTTTTCCCCCTTTTTTATTTTTTATTTATTAACTAATTTATCTCTGCGGCGCTGTGACACGTCCCATAGGCAGAGAGCCAGAGAGCAGCAGACCATCAGCCCATCGGCCCCGTCAGGGTCGTGAATTATTGGCGAATGCCAGCCATAGAGGAGGTTTCGACAAACAACAAAATAAAAAGCATTGCAACACCTGGACACAATTTTTTCCATGTATGTAGCATGTGTGTATGGATATTTTTTTCTGCTGGCTTGTGGGGTAAGAGAGTGGCTCTGTCGAAGGCCTCCATTAAGTAGTTAAGTAGGTGACGGCAGGAGGGGGTTTTCAAAGGGATTTTGATATTTAAAAAAGAGCAAAACTGATAATAAGGTTGGAAATGTTGCGAATCAATTGAGAAGACCATAAAACAGAAGTCTTCTCTGAAGAATCATGTTGTTACAAGACTTCTACATACTAGTATAGCTCTATAGCTCCTCTACAAGATGACTTTATATACACACTATATGAGTGAAAAATCAATCATTTCACTGGAAGATAATTCACTTATCTTTAAAGAGTAAGTTCATAATTAATAAATGAATAAATTCTAAGGAATTATTCCGTAAAAGGCCTTCAAAGTTAATCATAGAAATTATTCTAAGCATAGAAAATATTCCCCTGAAAAATGATTACGTTAAAGCACTTTATACTCCTTCCCAAATCACCTTCTTATTCCTAAAAGATATATTTTCTTTCTAAAAATAGAATCTTTCTGCTGAAAACTTCTTCCTTTGAAGCACTTGATAGCGTATATAAATATACATAAACTTTTTCATACAATCCCTGCAGTAATCCAGAATAATTTCTTTGAAAAAACATTCACTCTAAGCATTTTATAACATATTTAGCTATGCATCTTTTAAAAACCTTCCAGAGTTCCTCTTATTGATCAAAAATTATGTAAAATCACTTGTTTTCTAAACATTTTAAAGCCCTCTCTCCAATATCTACTAAAATCATTCCAAAGATTGTCTAATAACCGATAAAAATTCGATTTTAAGGACACACCAATAATACATTTAATTATAGCCTGTTCCAATCATAAAACCCGAATCCGAACCACAAAGTATACCAATTACCATCTGCATTTGCTTAACTCACTTTCATCAGATCTCAGAGTTTTTCCTACTTTTTTTGGGAAATAGAAAAATAAATAATTCATTAAGGCATTAAATCTCCATAAACTTCACTTTTGTACGGGTGTGTCTCTGACGTGGCTCTCACTTTCAATCGCATTTCAAATGCATCCCAAAAACCAAATCAGATTCCGAAATCAGAGAGAAATATCGCCTGAAAAATTATAAACTCTGTTCACACCCACTAAAGTGGCGACAGGAAACCCAAACGAGAACTCCAGAACTCCCGAACTCCCGAACAAAAGGGGAAGTAAGAAACATATGTCAATAAAAATCTCTCAATGTTTTTCAAAGTCCATTTGCATAATGCAGTCAAAAGGGCAACGCGTTCGCGCTCGGGCTCGGGTTTGGGTTTGGGCTCTTCCTGTGCCCCAGAGCCGGAGGCCCAGGTGAGGCCTTGGTGTCCCAAGGAAAACTTCAAACAGAAACCCCAGAACTTTGCAAACTATGGCACTATATAGTACTCCTCTCACTCACTCGTACACGCATGCTGTTTGTTGTTTCCTTTGAAAAACAAAAACCAAAAAAAAAACTAAAGGAAAAAACGTATGCGTCAAACGATATCCATCGCGGGTCGCGGCCTTTCGCCGGCGTCCGAGGGGTGCATATCATTAGCGACACACACACAGACACACACAAAACAGTGGCACACATTTTCCCCGACGACTGACACTTTTTTTTCGAGCTCTCCACTCTTCCGCTCTCCTGTGACATCCGACACATCAAAGGCCAATCAACTCTACTTCCAATTGTATTTTCCGTCGTGTGCCGTTCCTCTCTGGTATCTCAATGGGAGTTTGAGTTCTCGAGTTTTCGTATAGGAAGCGGAAGTGGAAGCCCATTTAACCCTTGCCTTAGCCTCGACACAAACCATCCTAGTGGAGGTCCTTTGGGGTGGATTTTGTGTCGTGGTGTGTTTCCCTGACCTTGCCATAAAAAAATGTTGCCTTCAAAGGTGAAAAATTCAGCAAAAAAGATTGCAAAAAAGGTTAAACTGTGGTGCAAAGGTTGAAAAATTACCAGCAGAAACGCATTTTCTTTGGCGATTCATCTCTCAGAATACAAATTTTGTTTGGAAAATACCTTTCTCTCAGCATTATTTTATTTTTATCCATGCTAAAGTTTGTATCTATCTTTCTGCCTCAACTGCTTCCTAGATTCTTAACTTCAAGGATTATTTTCCTCAATATTTCTACAGATCTTTCTGTAAGCCAATTTTCTCCATCTGATTACACGTCATTTTCTACCGCAAACCTTTTTGCTTGCTTCAAATTTCCTTAATTCCGAATTACACATTTTTCGCTCGTATATATTTGTGAACAAACAAATTTTAATTGAAACATAAACGCCATTTTGATGATTGCATAAGACGCACGCGCCAAGCGATTCGGATATTTATTTACCGTAAAAAAAAAGAAAAAAACAGCAACGAAAATTGTTGGCCGAAATTGCAAAGAAATTGCAAATGGCCCATAAGGCATAAATGAAATTTTTATAATCGAAACGAAACGGCGAAAAGCTGCGCATGCGCCGAATATTTTTTGCTGCTGATGTTGCTGCTGCTGCTGCTGCTGATATTATTATAAATGTTATGGTTATTGTTATTAACTTTTGGAGGAGCACAAGAAGATGTGACTGCATGAGAAGCAGCAACAGGAAAATCAGTGACTGACGGAGGAGTAGTAGGCAGGTAGCTGCAGGAGGAAACAGCAGACGATGTGACTGGAGGGGCAGAAGATGTGACTGCCGAAGCAGGAGCAGCAGAGGCAGCAGCAGCAGCAGCAGCAGAGGCAGCAGCAGCAGCAGCAGCAGCAGCAGCAGTAGAAGATGTGCTTACAGAGGGAGGATGAAGCAGCAGAATATGTGACTGCAGAAGGAGCCACAGGAAAAGTCATCTAAAGAACTTTTGCCGCATCTAAAAGAGAGTATATAAGAGTGCACATTTTTTTGATCTTGCAGCCGGCCGCATCCTCTTTTTTTTGGTGGGGGTGGTGTGTGTGTGTGTGTGTGTGGCACGTGTGTGATGTGCATCTGGCAGCACCGAAAACCCCCCTCAAGCTGCCCTGGACACAAAAGACTAAAGGAACAAACGCGTTTTGATTCGGGGAAACCGCTTTGAAAGTGCGCGATGCTTTACACCTGATAACCAGACGACGGACCAAAAACCATCCATCCGTCCATCCATCCATTGAGGGACTGCTGCCGCCACAGGACTGTGATGTAATCAGACTCCTATATACACCCCGATCTGCCCCGATCTACACCGCCGACACCCCGCTCCGACGATTTGTTGTACGTGATATTGTTAAAAGCTTTTAATTGAAGTCATCTTCTTCTGTTGCTGTGGCTGTTGCTGCTGCTGCCTGTGCTGCTGCCTCTGCTGCTGCTGTTGCTGTTGCAAAAACAGGTAGCTGCTGGAGTTGTGTCTTCTGCTGCTTCGATGTCGAGCATTTTTATGATTAAACTAATTTTTCTTTTACCGCATAGCAGGTGATGGGGGTTACCCCCCCACCCCTTTTCTGTGCGGCTCTACCTCGCTCCCTTCCTCCCTCCCGTTCATTCCTGTGCGTCGTCCCTCTAGCCAAAGTTATTTTAATAAACTGCGCGACGTGATGGGAATTCTGAAATGCGATCAGTTTCAATTTTATTATTGCTCGTCGCTCGGTTGGCTGTGGCTTCTGTTGCTGTTGCTTCTGCTTCTGCTTTTTAGATTATGTGTATTGCCAGGCAGCCAGGCAGGCAGCACTTGTAAGTGTTGTTAGAAGGCAGCCCCCAAAAGAGGAGTGCCCCGGACACGGTGCTGCTGACCAGAGACAGATCCCCCGGACCCCGGACCCCAGACCCCAAACCCCAACCACAACCACAACAACGTGTAGGCTCATTTAACAGTAGCCCGCAAACGTTTGTCGCTCTTTGTATAATAATTTAAAAAATGCGGCATTAAAGAATATATTTTTATGATAAGATATAATGACGCAGGCGCTTGATTCTTGGGTTTAACCAAAGTATACATTTGGAATACATTTAGAAAATGTTAAAAAAATTCGGTGATAATAGCATAATGGGGCTAAAAGCATAATGAAATGCTATGCCATGGTACGGATAATACGGAGTCTATTTTAGAGTAGTTATGGATATATATGGATAGAAAGATCTCTAGAGATTTCTATCTATATAAAATAGATATATTAATAAAAATAAGTTTAAATATTAGTAAAATTTTTTGTAGAGCTTTTATTGGGCTCAAAATCCCCTTAAAAAATCAAACCTTTTTCTATAATAAGCCCAAGATTGGACCCAAATCAATGCATTTCCCCAAAAGTCTCAAGGTTCCATTGCAACAGCCTGGCAATCCCTGAACAATTCCTGCCTCAAATATCAATGAAAAATGCAGTGAGACCTTCATTTATTCCACTTGCTTATCGCATGCATCGCTGCAACCCATTTTGGAGGCCAGTCCTCGTCCGTCTTTTCACGGGGGGAGGGGAGGGGGGACGGGGGGCTGAGACTTCCTCCACTTATAAGTTAATTTACAAAAGGCAGTAGGAGGAATACCAGGTAGTACTCGTACCTACCAGATGCGTATGCGTAATGCATATAATTTGCAAAGGAAAATAAAACCAAAAGAGACCCAAGACCCGATCCAAGAAATCGAGGGCTTCGAGGCATTCAAATAAAATAAAGTTGTGAAGTAGCGCATGGGAGATAAATAACAGACACTTGACTGAACTTGGGGGCACATGGGGGCATGTGGCATTCATTGGTGGTTCTATTGATTAAAATCAACAATAAAAAAAGCAAAAAAATACTGAAATTTATACATCTCCATGGAGCAGGCAACATATGCAGGAGCATGTATGCGAGAGTGCCACAAGGTAGAGAGATGCCGATACCGAGGACATAACTATGTGCCAGACCATTTCATTTTTCAACAATTGGCCAAAACTACGCCTCAATATACAACCCCCCAAACGAAGCAAAACGAATCGAACCGAACCGAAAGCGGAGGGGCGTGTGCTGCCACAAAAGTAATGAGCAGTTGGCCACGCGCGGCTCCAAGGGGTAGATGGGGGGCAAGCGACTCACACTACCCCGAGGGGCCAACAGCAGAGGCAATGGCAGAGGCGGCGGCAGCAAGAAGTTCTCCTCCAGAGTTGGATACGGCCTGGTCCTGGGCCTGGGCATGGGCCTGCACTCGAGCCTATAATTATAATTGAAATAAATTGATTTATTTGCTCGAATATCGAATGCTGGCACTCTCGTACTCTCGTACTCGACTCTCCCGACTGCCGACTCTCGGCTCCAGCTCTATGCCAAAACGCATAAAACCATAAAGAAAAATGGCAACAATACAATTCCATGGCTCTCGTTCGATCTCCTCTCAGTCGTTGTTGTTGTTGTTGTTGTTGTTGTATATAGCGCATGCTTAATTGTTGTTATTGCCTTTTGGTTTCGGTTTTGGAAAAAACTGTATGAGTGCATGCCTCTGGCCAAAAGTTGTGCGGCTGAGGTCCCGTCCCAGGCCCCTACGATGACGATGACGACGTCGATAAGGTCATGAGCAAGTGTCATTGCAGCGCATAAATTATGGTGGGGCGACGGTCGGGGGTAAGGATTGTACGATAAATAAATCGTTCGTGCACAGGTTGTCTATAATGAAAAATACTGACAAAATATTAGAGGGAGGGTAATGCTCAACAGAGAGAGAACGAGAAAGAGAGAGAGGTTTCCAACTAAAACTAAGGATAGAGCAAATTACACAATTAATCATAGTATTCGCTTTGAAAAAAGGGGGTTTTCAGCATAAAAATTTGCAGATAATAAAGTAAACTCCTCAAAAAAAAAACCTCTTGTGAAGGGTAAAAGGAGAAAAGCTGTAAGTATTTCAAAGGAAAGCCAAATGCATCTCGTACACTGAAAACTACGAGTATGTCCAAGTTTCCACAAAAGAAACCCCCACAGATACTCCCATCCTCCCACAGATTCTCATGCCCTTTACCTTCCTCTGATCTGACATTCTGCCGCCCTTCGAAAAGTCAAACTCAAATCTCCAACCAAATCTGGAAAAGACTGTACTGCACCTGCTATCCAACCGCTGTGGTATCCCCACAAAAAAAAAACAAAAACAAAAACAACACTTGTTTTTGTCAACGACAGTAGCTTCAGCAGCCCCCGACTTTAGAAATAGTTGTTCCCAATGCCTGACAGAGAGGCTACGGGTAGATACAGATACAAAGATACAGATATAAAGATACTGTACTACCTGCTACGATGCCTTGTGTCCGCTTGTCCGCGCGAACCTGTCTCACATTTCAAAATACATAATTAAGTATGCACAGCGAGTTTTGTTAGATAAAAATCTTAAAAACCCTTAAAAAGCTTTAAGCGCCTAAGACACACAGAGAAAATGGCTCTAAAGAGAGAGAGAGAGAGAGAGAAAGAGAGAGAAGAGATGGGCAGAAAGAGGTACAATACTTGATGGATAACTTGATGAGTATCTGAGGAGAGGGCCCCCTCTATAAAGCACAGACCAGAGCACAGATACATAAAAAACAGAAACAGAAAATAGTCAAAGAACAGCAACAAAAACAATCTCACGTATTGGATGTATGATACGAAAACACTTTGGCGACAATCATGGGAACACAGTTTTTTTTTATTTTTTTTATTTTTTATTTGTCGATTGTGGATTGGTTTTCTGTGGGGGGGAGACCATTAAAATGACCAAACCCCAAAAGAAGAGGTCACAAACGAGCGATGATAACGAGCGAAAGCTAAAAAGGCAGTTAAGACGACGAACGCCGGACGACGGACGACGGGCACCTGATCGGTGGGATATTTAGACGGTTTTTGTAACAGAAAACAGAGCTTTCACATGTCTGTGTGTCGCCAAAGAAAACCAAGAAATCCAAGAGCCAAAAAAAAAAAAAACGAAAAACAAAAAACAAAACTGAAACTGAATCGAAAAAGTGTTTGACCAATCAAGCGACAGAAATCGATAAAGTTTCCCAATGCCAGAGTCAGAGCCAGAGCCAGGTGGACAGACAGACAGAAAAGACAGAAGAAACTTAATTAAAAGGTCTCTCCTCTGTTAATGTTGTTAATTTGAAAATATTGTCCAAGGAAACGGCGATACAGATACATAGAGAGAAAGAGAGAGAGAGAGAGATACAGCTACACTCTATAAACAAGACAAAAGACTGTCCCGTAGAAGAAACGTAGACCATAAAAAACAGGCAGCCTCCATCAACATCCACAACTAATTTTTATGGCCCCCGCATTTTGTGCGTCGTCTGCGTTGACAGACATCTCGGCGGGATCGGAATGGAGATCCGAGTGGTGTATCCAAAGAGGAGTGCGGTATGTGGAGTGCTGCTGCTGCTGCTGCTGCTGCTGCTGCTGTGGATCCCCGCCAGGTGCTGGCGGAGTGGCCGCTAATCAAGACCCACAAAATGCAGTTGAACAAGTTCGTTGCTCAATTCACTTTTTTTTGTGGGGCTCTGCTGCTCCACTCAGCTGCTCCAAATATTTTTGTGTGGCTCTAAATATTTTTATACGATATTTATTTTTGTTCGATACAGAGAAACACACATCAT
Organism: Drosophila helvetica; assembly: GCA_963969585.1. Classification (NCBI taxonomy): domain Eukaryota; kingdom Metazoa; phylum Arthropoda; class Insecta; order Diptera; family Drosophilidae; genus Drosophila; species Drosophila helvetica. The sequence goes on along the minus strand of OZ018401.1, from coordinate 67,863,543 downwards.
CGAACAATCATCGACAAAACCTTTATTCAATAACAAGTTCGTTGCCTAAGTCTTTTGTTTTATTTCCTGAAAAAGAATTCATTAAACATTGAAATGGAGTTTATTAAGTTCAAAGGGTAGCCTAAAGATATATATATTATCTACAGATCCACCATAAATATCTTTACCATATTACTGGCAGAAATGTAAGAAAACTGACTGAAAAGTAAGAAAACTCCCTTTGAAGAAGGATTCATCCGCATTTATTCTTTCTTTTCGCTTAGTTTCCATAAAAATACCTCAAAATGTACTCCTTTTCCTACGATATTTCTTTCTACCCCATCGCGGGGAAACTCCCTCCTTCGCATACAAATGAAACGAACGCCCATTGGCCTTTAACTTTTTTCTTTTCTTTTTTCTTTTATTTTTTCTTTTTTTTTGGGTAAAAGCATACAGAAAATTTCACTGAATTTTCAAATGCGACGGACAAGTGATTTCCTCAATCAAAACGAAGGCATTGAAAATGTACCTGTGTGTACAGTCGAGTACATAATAATAATACTAATAATAATGAGGTGCATAGAGGTGCGGAGCGAGGGGCAGCCACAATGCAGATACAGCAGGTGGGGGTTTGGGGCTGCGTGGCCTCCGTTTCATTTATTTCTTTTTATATATATTTGTATCTGTATATAATTTTTGTTGGTACGCCCGAATGGCGTTGCACGCACACACATATACTACCACACATTGTGGCACACACACACGCACTGCCAGCAATGTAACTTCAACCTTCAATTGTTGTTGGCGATTGTCACGAAACGGTATTCGTGCGGCGGCCATCGGAGTTCACTGACAGCCGCCTCCCAAGAGACCGCTGGCGTGGGGGGACTAGTGGGGGCTCATGCCTCCACCATGTGTGTGCGTGTGTGCGCTTTTGGTGCTTTTCACATACTGTGAAGATTCATGAGTGTGGTCAGCGCTTGGATGATAGTCAAAAGATGGTTCTTCTAGCCATAGAAAAGGCCAAATGCAAAATACAATCGATTTTAATTGGTATTTTAGATCTACAACAAAAAGGTTATTATTTAACATTAATATGCAAAATTAGTATTAAAATCCTCAATATATAGATAATTTTTCATAAAGTCCAGAGAGCAATAATTATTTTGTTAATCGACAATTTTTGGTATTAAATAATGTAAAAAAAAACTACAAAAATGCTTTAAATTCTAAAAAAAAATATATAAGACAGTCTAGTCATAAATTGATCAAAACTGAAACTATTTGGCTATAAAAAACAAATAATAATAAAAGATGAATATTTTGAAACGAATTCTTTAGTTTATTTATAGAATTATTTATAATCTATTTAATTTCAACTTGATAAACAACAAAAGATCTTTATTCGTTCTTAATTAGTTTTCACTGTACAGCCTATAGACAATGTATTGTATAATAATGTTGCTATCCATTTCGCTTTGTTTTTATTGCCGCTCTTTTGCCGCATTCGTGGCAGCCACAAGGCACAGCCACACACAAGCACAACTGCTGCCAGAGAGCCACAATAATCAGAGCCAACTACTCCTCACCCATTGGCGGCCATATGTACCTACATTCGAGCATTAACATGGCCAAGAGCCACAGTACAGTACAGTACAGTAGAGTACAGTTTGCACCTGCAGCTACGACGAGCAGCCCACGAAATATCATTAAATGCTTTAAAAGTTTAACGACAGAAAGAGAGAGACAGAGACAGAGAGAGAGATCCCATCCATTTGCACGTGATTCACAATCGAACAAGAAAAACAATATTGCTTTTGCTTTTGCTTGGTCTTTTTTTTGGGGAAGGGAATTAGAGAATTAGAAAATCTAATCACGATCGAAAGCCATCGACAAGAGAACCACAACAATCCACCAAAACAATCCAACGAACGATCCATAGAGGGAGAGATCGCTAGAGAGGGATCCGAAGAGGGTGAAATATAGTAAAAATTTCCTAGCTTTCGGAACAGCGCTAATTGTTCGTACCAATAATAATAATAACAAAAATACTTTATTTTTTTGGCAATTTGTTGGCATCATCCGCGATACAAGTACACAAATATTTATGATCTCCAATCGCTTTTGACTTTGAAAATACTTTGGATTCTCCTTAATTTGTTTCACATTTCGCACAAAATCTTTCAAATATAGTAATCAAGTGGTAGGAAACCATAGGAAAAGCTGGCAAAAATCTGAGAGTTTAATTGGTTGAAATCATGCAAGCAAACATTGTGAGAAAACTCATCAGAGGAGGCGGTGGCATCAGACATGCAATTATTAAGTATATATACGATATGGGGAGTAGTATTAGTATGAGTGAGTTTGGGGGGAGGCAGGGGAGGGAAGGGGATCTATTCAACGCTCACACAATAAATTCATTAGTTATTGTTTAATTGCTGCATATAACGAAGGCAATTTCAAGTGCTGTGCTGCTCAATGGGCATAAGATATGGTATGATGTGAGAGGGGATTATGGAAAGGGGAGGGGCATTATGGCATTAGTTGCAGAAAGAAATCAAGAATTAAATATGGGAGGTGTGGAAGGCACTCTTTGAACTAAGGAAAATGTACAAGTATACATTTTGAAGGCATTTTCCGAACCACAACAGGAACTAGAACTAGAATAAAAGCCCATTGGATCCCCATCTTTTTCTCTTATTTCGAGTGGAAAAGGAAGTTTCTTTTAATTATGAAATAAAAAACCTTTAGATAAAGTTTTCCTTCGTTTTCCTTGTTTCCTATCTTTTGCGGAAATCCTCATTGGATCTCAAATTATTTCAAATAATTTCGAGTGCTGTAACGGGCATTAGAATATGGAATTAATGGTATAAAGAAATTTCACAAAATATATGATAAATGCCGCTAGATGAAGGAATTTTCCACCATCAAAAAGTATAGCTTTTGGAGAAAGATTTTCTTGGATAAAACCAAGGCATTCTCCTCTTATTTCAAGCGTATAAAATATTAAATTTGAAAACGGTAATTATAGAAGGAATCATAGAATGTATAGTAGATGTTGAAGGCACTTCTTTGAACCAAAATAAAAAGATTATTTTTCACATCATTTTCACAGCATTTATGAGAGGAGAATTATAGATAAAGTTTAAACGTTTCAGTCACTCTTTGAACTCTAAGAGAGTATCACTTTTGGGAACATTTTTACTTCTAGTTTTTGTTAGGCCGCCCCCCCTCCCCCACCGCTTGTATAACTGATTCATGACTTCCTTTCGATCTGTTCCCCATCTGTTCCCTATGATGTTTTTCCTTCATTCACCGGGGCACAGGCATTCATTAAAGAACCGAGCATGTTGCCATTTTACGATCATCATCAAAAAGAGTCGAGAAGAGTGGAGTGGAGGCAACATCTAAAAGGGGATCTTTAACGATCAGCCATCAAGCGCAACAACATTTGACGCTGATTTGTTGATTAGGCAGCCGATGAAGAGATCTTAAAGGAAGATCTCAAAAGATAGCGAACCCCTTCTCTACAGATACCTATATACATATATGTGGCACAGAGTTCGTATAATTCCCGTCTCCTAAAAGCGCTAATTCCTTTGGTTAATGTGCGAAAAAGTGTGCAAACATTGTTGGCTGGCAAATTAAATGAATTTTATTTTCAATTTTTAGACCCACCTTCCGTTTAATATTCATGAGTGCCCCACGAATGAATTCTTTCAAAATTCTCTTCTTTTATGGGGTTCTCTTTTATTCTCTCTGTGTGTGTGTGTGTGTGTGTGTTGGAAAAGGGCGTCACTCCGCTTAGAAGTCAATTAAAAAGCGGAAGAGAGTTCGGTACCACTAGAAGGAGTACGAGATCTCGGTGTCCACGCCCTTGACAGACATTCCTCTGGCATAAATCAGAGCCCCAGCTCCAGCTCCACTCTGCAGCAGCGCCACTCTGCACCTCTGTTGCTCCACTAATAACAGCAATTGTTGTCAATTTGCCACAAAAGCAGGCGCGAAAAATGCAGACATAATTCGGTGTCGTTGTCGTTGCTATTGTTGTTGTTGTTGAATGTTCGTTCCAACGAACACACCCTGACAATTGACTGAATTTAAATTGTTTATAAAAATAGAATTTGTCCCAAAACACGCGCTCAAACACACACACACACCAACACCAACACATACTTGAATGCAGCTTTACACTGGCACTGCCATGGCTGTCTTTTTTTTTTTTTGTTGTTTTTTTCTTAGGAGAGCCGCCTGCCCTGCACTTTGAGGTTCGGTCTGCAAAAAAAATACTCGTAATATTAACGATTTCGAGCACATACTCTGCAAGAAATCAAGGCGGCAAAAACTGTTCCACACACGCACCACCAGCAACAAAAAAACAAATATAAAAGAAAAACAACAACAAATTTTCTACAAGAGTTTTTGAATTTATTTATGTCGGCAATTATTTTATTTATATTGTCATGACTTTCAGTGTCGCCGAGTCTCAGAGTCGCGCTTTTGCATTGTCCATTTTCCATTTCGTCTGATTTCGTAGTCAAAATATGTATTTGCAACGCGTTATGATATGCTACTCGTTTTGCTGCCACTGCCACTGTCACTGCCTCGTCTGTTGCTGCTGCTGCTGCTGTTCCTGCTGTGGTTACTGCGGCTACTGGTTTTCGTGGTTACGTGGCGACACAGCGCGACCAGAGGCGGATACATGCCACTGACGGTAGAAGGAGGCACGTAGATCTACCCTCTTTGGAGGAGTGCGAGAATCATGGATTGGAAGAAATAACTTTGGTTGTAGGAGAACTGCAGGGACTCTATAGAAACCAAGTCCTAAAAAAGTTGTAGCTTTCCTTTAACATTTGACTTATCCTATTTTCCAGAAAATTCCAATATTTTATTCTCTTCTTTTTACTAATAATATCTACAAAATTATTCCTTCTTCATTCATCAAAAAAATTCTCTTTAATCAGAGTGTTGGCTGAAGGAAAATTAAGACTTTATTTGAAATCAGAAGATGTTGCAATATTTCTAAGGAAAACTTCCGAAAGATCCAAATACTTTCCTGCAGGACGTCCTTCCCTTCATACTGATTCCATTCCCTTCTTCTTTACTTTTGATTTCCATTCCTACAAGTGCTAACCCTTTTTGATAGTTTTTCGATCTATGTATGTATATTCCTGACATTCTGCTGCTCTCTCTTCCTATCAGGAGCTCTTTTTCCACGAATGCAAAGAAATTACAGCGTCTTCAAGGTTTTGTATAGCCCCAACATCTCCTCTGGCACACTGACGCCTCCACAGAGACGACACCATCAACAAAAACAACAACAACAACCTACAACGAAACCTACAGACAACATCAGCAACGACGAGACAACCTCGTCGCAAACTGTCACCAAATAATGCGAAGCAACACCACAAGCAACACTGCACATACACCAGCCGGAGGCTCAGACCCAGACCCAGGCCCAGGCACAGGCACCGCCTCCGCTTTGACCAGCGTCTCGATTCCTTGGGTTCATAAACCACACAACGCAAACCACAAACAGTAGCCCCACTGCCCCCTCCACCCCACCAATACCAATACCAATCCCAATCTGAAGCACGGAGACCCAGACCCAGACCCAGTCGGAGAGCCAGCAATCGCAGTCGCAGTCGCAGTCGTCCGTCAATCCGTCAGGCACAAAATAACATTTTTGAAACGCACCAACACACAAAAATCGCATTTCAAATTCAAAACGCGATTTTTCTGCCGAGGTTAAACTATTTTATCATTGTCACAAACGGAATTTTTTCACCAAACGGATCGAAACGGAGTGGAGCGGATCGTTTCGAACGCCTCCAAGACCCCCTACCCTACCCTACCCTACCCTCCTCTCCCATCTCTCTCTCTCTTTCCACCCTTCTGCCACGCCCAGCAACCACTTCTTTGTCCACTCTGCAGCCCACCAACCTCTTCTTTGTCCAATCTGCAGTCTCCCCCCTTTTTGGCAGTGCGTGCGAAAAGGCAGCAACAACAGCAGAAGGGGCAAGAGCAGAAGGGGCAGCAGCAGGAACGGTGGATCGTTGATTGTAGTACGTTTTGGGGCGTTTTCTGGCCACGGTTTTTCTTTCTTTCATGGAGATACGCTTTAAAGAAAAGTATAATGCTTATGACTTGCGGTTTGTATCGGTTTCCCTATAAAGTGGAGCCCAGTAAAGACCACAGCCAGTCAAAGAGCGGTTACCAGGAATCGTCCGAGCGGGCGAAGCTGCATGTCGTGAATGTCTTTTATTGAAAGATTCAGTTATTTTGCTGATGGTTTCTCCTTTTTCTTTAGATTCAGAGATATATCAAGACAAACCTTTCAGAAATTCCCCTTTTTTCTGCAATTACTTTTCTAGGAATACTTCCGTGTGTTTTAAGATACAATTTGGCAAACAATCAGATAAATCTTGGCTTCAAGTGTATCTCAAACTTCGGCTTTCGGTTGGCCTTTCTTCATGGTCTCTTCATAAGTTTTGCGTATGCAGCGAAGACAGAAACGCACTCTGGCAGCCACGAGAGGGGGGACTTTGGGGGCTGGGAGTCATGGTTTATATCTCTTCATTTGCCCCAACCGTCCAGTTATTTATTGTATTTTATGTTGTTGCTGTTTAATTGAAGGCCAAGAGCTGCCGCATTGCTGCATGCATGGCAAACATGTCCTGGTTGCTGGCTGTTGCTGCTGCCGCTGGTGCCACTGCCACTGCCACCGCCACCGCTGCTGCTGCTGTTGTCGCCCGGCGATGGCCACTGGCCACCAGACATGCCCTTATTTGAGCCGATGCCAGCCAATACGTCCAGTGCATAAATTATATATAGGTATATATCGTACGAAAAAGCAAACTACACAAATTGTTCACTAAATACTCGTGATATTTTGGACACACTGATACTTCGGGAAACTATTGAGAAGATTTTCGGATCTAAAGGATCCATAAATGAAGCATTTATTCATTTGAATAAATACCAGCATTCCACTTTTGTAAATCATAAATAAAGATCTTCATAAATAAATAAAATAAATTAATTTAAATCGCATTTTCTTTATACTTTTTCAAGGAGATTTTTGCATTAATAAATCTTTCAACTATATTTTCCATTGATTTTTATTTAAAAAATACTACATTTTATTTTCTTAAGATATTCTTAAGGGTTTTCTTTAAAGGAATATTCTACGAATTCTCCAAAATGCAACATTTCTTAGCTTTTATCAAAGGGTTGTTTTCTTTAAAAGAAATCCTCATAAATAAACATCATCTGAAAATCTCAAGATCACATCGAATTTTTGAATATTTTTTTCCACCATTTCCGCTACCCTTAACCTTCGGTTTACCAAATCGAATCTTTAGTTTTCCATAAAAACCGTTTTGTTAAATGCAAAAATCAAGGCACCGCACAACCAAGGGCATCCATCCATCCATCCAACCATCCAACCATCGCATCCCTTGGATAACTTGATTTTCATTTTGGCATTGGATATTGTTGTTTTTTTTTTCCTTACAGATTTGGCCACCTACCCAATTCGATCGGATAGATACAGATACAGATACAATCTTTATTCCAGCATATGGCACCAGCAACTTGCGAAACTCTTTTGGGTGCTCGAAATCGGAATCCGAATCGGAATCAGAATCGATTAGAATATCTGTAGCAATTGTATTTGACATCCATAAAACATGCGATCGATTGGCCTCTTTAGGCCGCACGGATCTCCCCGCAGATGATGCAAATTTCTGTTCGATTCGTAGATCAATTATAAATGCAACAGTCAACCCTGATAAACATAACTCTCGAAGCGAGAAAAGCAGGGGTCTGCTACTGCTGCCTGGCGGTGCCAAATACAGTAGAGATCCCCAAAGAGAGACACCCCGAAAGGTGTCTGGAGTGGGGGGAATATGATAACAATCTTGGGGTCTGGTGTGGCAGCAGAAGCAGCAGCCGCAGCAGCAGCAGCCGCAGCAGCAGCAGTTTATATAAGCATTCAGCATCCGTAGAACGCAACGCAACGCAACCAGCGATCGAGACAGTGACAGACATCGATCAATGCGAGAGGCGACCAGGCGACATTAACGCTGCATAAATTGTCATAAATTACACGTCAGAGACGACTCCCAGAGACGCGACTCTCGCGACAGATAGAAACCGAAAACTCCCCATCCCATCCGTGGATGGATGCGATACGGATTGTATTGTATTTCGTGTGGGTATCGATTGTAACAAAAAGATATGCGCACTGTTTTCTGTCTGTCCGTCTGTCCGTCTGTCTGTCTGTCTGTTGTTTTGTAAAATCCCCGAAAAAAAAAGGAAAAGAAATCACGTCAGCATTTAAACCAAAAATAGTTTCCTTCAGAGATCCCCAGTGCGTACGTATCCCACAGATACACAGATACGCATCATCGTTTGGCTAAATGTTTACCCAACATGGCAGACAGATCCCCTGGCAGATCTTTATGCTAAAAATCGCGATTAAATGCGTGACGGAAAACAGTCTTTGATTGACAAGAGGCTCAAAGAAGTGAAACATGGACTGGTGGGAGTTCTATTGTAAGGCAAAAGGAGTGAAAAGAAAAGAATCTTTCAGGAGAACGACACCCATTGGAGTGGGTTTAATGAACTTCAAAGATACTTCCTTTGCAAATATCTGTATTTTATTTACATTTCCTAAACATTTGAATGCCAATGCAAATGTTAAATAAAATCAAAATCAAAACTCAAACACAAACAAAAGCATACAAACAAAAACCAACAGCCACAAAAGTCGTGATACAAACAAATTTCATTAATGTACAACAGGCGGCGGCAACAAGTTGCAGCCACAGTCACAGTCACAGGCACGTTGCAGAGAGTCCTCCAACCTCCATCCGCCATCCTCAATCCTCGCAGAGTCTCAGACGATTCCATTCATAAAACGAAGCGCACTCTCTTCAAGAAAAGACAGACAACAAAACACTAAGCGCATTGCATGATTTTGCATAATTTTATGCAAATTTTCCAGCAGACGGGAGTGCGCAGGCGCAACCACCACCACAGCCACAACCGCATCCACGAGATGCGAAGATACATTTTGGGGCGTGGCCATGTCTGCTGTGCATCTACTATACGCCTTGAACGACATGATATATGCCACATGATGTGTGTGCAACCACGACAACGATTCGGATGCTATGCGATGCGCTGCGATGCGGCAAACAGTAGCAATTGCTTTTGTTGTACAAGGACACGATCACATCATCGAAGGCAGCAGCAGCAGGAGCAGGAGCAGCAGCAGCAGTAGCAGGATCCCAAAGAATTCAAAGGCTGTGGCGGATGTGTGTGCTATATGGATGTCCATCCACACACACAATTTATGCAAAGTGCAAAACGTGGCCCACAATTTCTTTTGTCTTCCTTCCTTTACTTTTTTTTTTATAAATAATTTAAGGCAAGAAAAAAAAAAGAAATGAAGAAACGAAACAGAAATCGAACGAAAAATATAGATGACAATGAAAATGTAGAGAGGGGGGGTGCATGGAGAGAGGGAATTTATGTGGCATACAAAATATGGTTTAGGGGCAAGAGTTCTTTGGAAAAGGAAGCCAGAATAAACCGTCAAGGATCCTTAAAATATACAAAATAAAATTACAGTGGAGTGTTAAAGCTTAAGAATGGTTTTGATATGGTTTTAAAAGGAGAGAAATATACCTCAAATATACCTTAGAAGAGAGAGAAAAATATCTTGAAAGTGAGTATTTTATACACAAAAATGTCTGTATTTAAAAAGACAGAAATATTTCCAAAAAGAGATCAATATACCAGAAATATATTCACAAACAATTTCGTTTATAAGTGCGACGCGTCATGCAGCAGCTCCCATCGGTCCGATCGGTCCGCTTTCTATAAAACTCATTCTACAACTCAAATTCTAATCTATAATACTGATTCCAATCATAATCTTCTCTAAGAAAACCAAGAAATTCCTCGAGAAAAGTGACTCCTTCTCCGCCATTGAACCCCACTGTAACCCAGTGGATCCTCTCTGTCTCTATCTCTCTCTCTCTCGCTCCCTAAAAAGAAGATCCCTCGTTGTCTGTTGTTCCTGTGAAATGGCAGTAGAGGGGCCTCTCCCTCTGGTGCTTCTTGTGGCTGCTTGTTGCTTGTGTGGAGCCACTGCCCGTCAGCCCCGAACGTCAATGTTGAGGCAATGGACGGACGAGGACGAGTTGGAGCTGGAGCTGAAGCTGAAGTTGAAGTTCTGGAGGCCTGGGCCTCTAATCAGATTCAGATGTCGTCGAAAAATGCGCGACGCGCTGGCCATTTTAGCCTCCGTTCGCGTAACACAGAAGTTGGGCTGAGATCTCAGTGTGGTGGCATGCCACAAGCAGTGGAGTGGGATGGGGGCACCAGTCACAAGAGCAGCTGAAGCACAAGCTGAAGCTGAAGCTAAAGCTGAAACAGAAGAATGACGAAGTCATAGCCGAGATGCGTCAATTTTAGATTCAACAAAAATGATTGCAATGCATGTTGCAAGGTCCAGGAGGCAACCAGTTTCTCTGCGACAGACAGACAGACAGACAGAAAGACAGACAGAAAGTCGAGGAGGAGGCAGCCCAGCCAGCCATCCAGTCGTCTGTCTGTCAGAAGGCAACTTGTGAAATGCCAATTTATTCGTTAGCAAATATTGCATCTGATAGAACAACAGAAACGGGAGGGAGGGAGGGAGGGATGGAGGGAGGTAGGACCCCTCGAAGCCTCGGATTCTGATTTCGATTTCGAGTGGCAGTGGCAGTGGCAACAACATATGCAACAGACATGACTCTCTGCTGCTGCTGCTGCAAGGATCGGCGGGGTCTCCTGCTACTGCTACTGCTACTCCTGCTCCTGCTACTGAATCATGTGTAAAAATCTTAAGTGCAAACAATTGTACGCGTTTATCGTGTCTCTGGGGCGACGACCACCATTGAAGCTTCCATCCTCGGGATCTCAGCAGAGGAGACTCTCCACAGAACCCCAAAAGATCAGAGAGCGGGAGAGAGCGAGAGAGAGAGAGGCAGACACAGAGGAAGCCTCTGACTGCCCCAAGAGTTGCGGTCTGCCAGGAAGAGATTCCGTTTAATTAAGCTTCGATTTTTGTTCTTTTTTTTTTTGTTTTTTTTGTTGTTGTTGTTGTGGAAATTGGTTTAAGCGAATTTTTGGAAAGCCCTTAAGGTAGTCCCTCGATTGCTGGCTGGCCAAAAATATCCATCAAATTGATCAATGCTCATAAATCATCCGTATGATGTTATAAAAGTTTTTGGCTTTGACTTTTGGCTGGAAATTGGCAGCAGAGGCAGCGGCAGCAAGGGCCTGAACCTGGGCCTGGGCCTGGGCCTGAGCTTGGGCCTGGGCTGGGGCCAGGGCTTGGGCTTGGGCTCTTTGAAAATTAGTTTTGGTTTTGCCTTTTGCGTCCGTTATGCGCGACGCACGCTGGACGCTGACCCAATAATTATGCCCCATACCTTAAGAGATCGCTCCCGAACGCCTCCCTCCCTGCGTCTAACCATCGAAGCAGCCATCGAAGCCATCCATCCTCCCAAGAAATTGAGAGTGAAACGCGGGGCGCAGACATTCTATAAGATACATTTTTGTTGCTGAAGAGAAAGAGGCACGGAGGAGAGAGGAAGAGACATCGGAACCCGCGGGCGAGTTAACAAACATTTTTGCTTATCAGTTTACCAAAAAGATAGAGCCCACAGTTTTTCCATGTTATAAAGAATACTCTATGAAATGGCAGGACGGGTATAATTACTACTTTAAGGGATTGGTCGTTCTGTGGGAGACTCAGGAATGAATGAATGAATAAAAATGGATTGTTTACTAGGGGCTATATCGTATATCTTAGAAATATATCCAAAAATAATTCCATATCTTCAAAAATCAAAGGAAACAGGAGCTTAAAGATCATTCCCAGAAGATTTCTTAGTCAATTTTTTGGGAAATTTGTAGAATACTAAAGCATATCGCATTCTGTAAGCTCTACCTCTGATATACCCCTTCTTTTAATCGTAGAGGTCTAATATCTCAGCTCTGATAAAATAAATAATGTAAAACGATATTTTTAAGAAGTTTTTCCTTTTAATTTATATCAGAAATATTCGGAAGTTAAAGATATTTCCTTCTACTGGAAATCGAATAATTCTAGCATAGAAAATATCGAGTCAAAGAATTTAAATGGATTCCTGTAGATATTGTATGGAATGAATTAATAGTTTATCATAAAAGATTGATTTAAGTATATCATACAAACAAATATTAATAATTCTTTATTTTTGAGGTGTAAATCTGGTCTGGAAATACATATGTCCCAAAACACTAGCAAATATGGATTCATCAAGGAATATAGGCTATATTGTTTACCCTTACATTTGCCAATTTCAATTCCAATTGTAACACAACTAAAGATACTCTACAAATAACCCACACAAACCGATATTTCCCCTCGTTCAATGCACCGTTTTCCCTGCATTTATAGAGTATCAGAACCATCCATATCATACCTCACCCTCGAAACCCCACTTAATATTTCTCTCTTTTAACTAATGTACAAAATGATTGGATGAATTATAATTTTGTGATTGTTATTTTGTGGCATAGCACGCGACACACCAGAGAGAGAGAGAGAGAGAGGCAGGGATATGGGAGAGTCGCCGAGCGGCGGGCCGGCGGGCCGGCGGGCAAATGTCACACCAAAGCAACAGCCGGAGAGTCAGAGGGGGCCAGAGATTCATGCGTTTCATTTTCGTCTAGACATCTTCTAAAGGGGGCTTTGGGGCTTGGGCTTGGGCTTGGGCCTGGACCTGGGCCTGGGCTTTGGCTTTCGGATTGACCGGGCTCTAATCAATTTTAAATGTGTTTTTGCGTGTCAATCGCTTGTTTGCGTGTGCGACTTTTATTGATATGCTTTTTGGGGTCTCTGGGTCTCTTTGGTATTTGGTATTTGGTTTTTGATGGTTGCCAAGGCATTTTGTTGGCTAATAATTATTCCCCAGACTATTGCCTTGAAGTCACTCTAATGTCTCCCCCTGGCTTCGTCTGATAGTTTCTCGATTGTTTCTCTTCGAGTGAAATTCATTTGATTTATTGCACAAATTATGGAGACAGAAACAGAGACAGCAGCAGCAGCAGAGCCTGTACTATGGACTATTGGCCATTATGCAAGACGAACGAACAGCCAGCGACAAATCAGCGACAAAACAGCAGCAGCAGCAGCAGTCTCAATCGAGTCTCAATCGCAGCAACAGTCGCAGTAAAACATGAAAGGAAGACTATCCAAACAATATCGACGCATTAGATACCCTCTTTAGTGGCTGACACCCATGGATTGTACAGGAAATAGTCATCCGCTTCGGATGAACTTTTGCGGAATTCAGGAGAAATATTTCAAACAAATATTTCTCACTTTTAGTTGATTAATCTTAAAAAAAAATTGATTATTTTTAAACGTTATTTCAAACAATTCCTTTATAGGATGGAATAATTCAGTGGAATATCATAAGCAACCAAGACATTATCTTCCATGAATTATTTCCTCGGATTTGAAAAAGTTTGATGAGTTTTATGTAGATTTTCTTTAAAAATTTCTTCAGAAAAAAAGAAAGATTTTGATAGTTACTTCCTTAGGATCTATACGAAATATATATCTTATCTTGATTTATGTTGTCTTTAGTAGGCATTATCTTCATTATCTTCTTGCCGCAAAAACCTATTATACCATCTCTTCGTAGATCCAATCTTGAAGGTTCTGACTGGAGCTTAAACAAAAGTATTGCCTGTGGTATATTACAGTCAGATATCTTCAACATTAAGGACTGGATTTCATACAAGCCAAAGAATAAATCCCTATCCATCATATGTCATTGGAGTCCCTTCCCACATCCCTTCTTTTGTGCATTACGAAACCCCTCTTGGGCTCTAATCGTGGTCATAATACCCCCTCCTCGTTACAGGGTATTAAAAGTCTGTTTTACACTTGTCACTGGCGCATTTTTACAAATTTGGCACGCTTGACCATAAAAATGGGTATTGGCATAAAAAAGTGTGAAACTGCAAATGGCGTCGCCTTCGATAGACGACGACGACGACAACGCCAACGACGAGCAGCGGCTCTCCATCTGCGTCTCCAACTTCGAGCGAGTTCTTGACTCGTTTTGGTATCAGCATCGATTAGCATAGTTTCAGATACAAATACAAATATATCTATGTATCTATATCTATGACAACTGCATTAGGACACACACCATATAGTAGATACCACTCGATGGCAAAGAGAAAGGCGACGGCGGCAATAGAGATGGACATTGTGGATAGGGGATGCAGAGGATGCCAGAGGCAAGGAGGCGTGGCTGAGTCGCACGCGTTGCAACGGAAGTCCAACTCATTTGGCCAGAAAGCGCAGTGGATAGCGGAAGGGATTTCTCTTTTTAAAAGCATCCTGGACACACGTTCCTGTGTCCGTGTGTGTGTGTCCTCAGGACAACCCAGGCAACGACAACGACAACTTCATTGATATATTGTTTTGCGTTTGTTTTCCTCGATTTTTTTTTATAGATTTCCTGTGCGCCTTTTGGCTGGCCTTTTGTTTGCCAGCCAACAAATCCCCACACACAAAAAACATCCCATAAAATGTAATAAATTTTCTTGAATATTACACGAGTGTTTTCTCCCTGGAAGGGGGGGGGCAGAGGGGTTGGACTACCACATTTTATGGACTACCATCTTTTATTTGGGGAATATAAGAAGCATTTTTTCCATAATTAAAAACTCGTTCGATCAATAAAATAAACCCTCTACAGAAATATTCCATGTTTTCCAAAAACACAACATAAATATAAATAAATACACAAACAAACAAAAAGGAAACCCCACGCAGCGCCATCTGATAAATAAAAATCCACAAAAAAATCTATAAAAATCCATTGATTGTTTAATTTCGTTCATAGTTTTCTTTTGGGGTTTTATGGGGCCACAAAAACTCTTTTTCTTGGTCTTCAATGACAATAAACCATCGATGGAAGCGGAGTAAAGTGGATGACTCGATGACTGTTGAAAGTTTGATGAAGTGAAGATCGTTTCGCCCGATACGATATGATTATTCCTTATAGAGAGAAGAGAGAGAGAGAGTGCATAGGGGAGTGATTGGCTATTAAAAACCAATTTGTAGGCAATCGTAAAGTCGTAATAGGATTTAATCCCAGAGAGCCCTCCCCATGATATGATTCGTTCCATGAATATATGATTTTGTTTTATGATGATTTTCATGGAGAAAACTTTCGTTAGGGTGAAAGATATACAGTAACGATGGGGAAAAGCGCGTAATTGGTATGAATATATTTAATTTATAGATATTTTAGTTCCAGTTGGAAAATATCTAAAAATGCAAGTCGGCAGAGCGGGACAAAGCATGGATTTGGTGTCTTTTTCTGCCACTTGAGGGGCGTCTCGAAATCTTAAAAAAAGCAAACAGAGAGTGAGAAATTATATATTCCCTGGGGGTTTCCGCTGATGATCTTCAACTCCTAACTGTTTTCACACGTCTTTCGAAATCCCCTGGCTACGTGACTGGAACTCCTTCTTTCCAGTCACGCGCATCCTTAACACTTGTTCTCTCTCCCCCATTAAAAACAGTTCCAACAGGAACAGGCAGTTTCCACACGCTTTCCAGTGAAAACGGAAGTCCACAACTGTGGCCACAACACATGGATAATGGACAATCTCTCCCGAATCCCTCCCGTTAATAAACATCTCCACACGTATTCCAAAGACACGAAAAAAAAACAAAGAAAATCTTCATCCTAATTGAGTTATGAGCCAAAACAAGGCACTAGCCCAGAGATCGATTACGATCGAGTGCCCAAAAAATAACAAGAAGGTTTTTTCCAGGGAAACTCTCGAGAGAATTGCACGTGCAGCCAGCCAGCCGTCAGGTAATTTCCCTGGAAAACTGTCTGGCGAGGCGACGAGGAGTGAAAGTGTGACACCAGCAGGGAGTTACTTATCCTGCGACCCTATCGCTGTTGTCCTTGCAACGGGATTGAAATTGAGGCACCTGTACAGGTGGCGCCTAACGGTGCTTCGAGTCATAATATTTGTTATTTATGTGTGGGAGTTTTATGGAATAAGAAAGGAGTCGGAAAATAGTTTTACAAAAAGGTATGGAATTGAAACATTATGAAATTGATGAAATATCGATAATTATCGATAGCGAATAAAATGATAATTATTAAATAATAAGTAATACAATTATTAAATATAAATGATAATAAGATAATTATTTATTAGATAAAAACCGATCGTTTCTTATGGGATACGATATTCTCTAAAATTAATGCAAAATATATACAGAACGTCTTAGGAAGTACATTTTGAATGTATAATTCCAATAAATTAAATAAATAAATAATTATGGTATATTTTCCATCGTGAGAAATAGGAAATATTTAAAAAACATTAAGATATTGATATTTTCCAGCCTCATTCCTATAATTATTACAATGGAGTCCCCCACAGAGACATACATATTTATTCAAAGGTCTATCATTATTTGTAGCATTTTGCCAGCTACCTTATATTATACTCTATTATTAGGCTTTTTCCTAATGTATTTGCCTCTCGAAAGCCACACTCGAAGATCTCCTACAGATTTATGTACATTTTTCCACAGATATAGAAAAACCTGATAGTAGTCCGAGCCCCATTGCTGATCTACATATTAAATACGGCCAGGGGAACCCCCTCCAGGGGGCTGCACAGCCCACAGAGCAGTCCACAGAGCAACTTCTCCTCAATATGTAATTGAAAAACTGCGGCTTTCCCAACTGCATTTCATTAAACTCTCGCACTCGAAGGAAAACTACAGGAGGAAAAAATCTCAGTTTCAGCAAATGAACTTTTGGGATTTTTTTCTTTTTTCATGGGTTGCACGAAGGGGCGGGGGCAGTAGTGGGAGGAGTGCCAGTCGATGCTGCAGATAGAAATGCGAGTGCCAGTGCCAGTGCCAGTGCGAGTGCGAGTGCGACTCAATTATGAGGAATGGTTTTTGGGTTTTGGGATTCTCTAAGCCCGAAACACTGGCCGCAAACATTCGCATCAATTATGCATACGACAATGGGGGTCGAAGGATGCAGCAGCAGCAGCAGCAGCAGCAGCAGAAGCAGCAAGGACTCTGGATCCTTGGACCGTTGTCGTTCATAGACCATGGCCCTGGCACCACAGTTTACCGCATGGCAAATTCGACGAATTTCCTGCGGTTTTCACAAGCATTTCACTTGCCTGCAACTTTGATTGCAACGAGCAGAGGATTCCGAAGTCCGACAGGGACACGGGACACGGGAGAGGGACAGGGACAGGGACAGGGACAGCAGGGAGGATGTTCTCTTAACCACAAAACAGCATTGGTCTTTGGTCTTTGGTCAAATTCAATTTATTGTAAATGCTGTGCAAAAAGGATTTGTTTCTGGGGACTGCAGCTGCTGTACCGACTCGAACGTCTCGTTAAACATGGCACATCCGCATGTCAAAAATGTCGCACAAAAATCAAACAGAAACACAAGTCCACAAAATGGAGGAGGGTCAGACGGTGGCAGGAACCGGAGAACTGCAACGGCCCCCGGTTCCAGACCCCAAAGATCGCGAGGGGCAACGGCAACAGCAGAAAACAACAGAAAATTGAACCCAACCCCCAGTCGCAGTCCCAGTCACAGTCCCAGGTTCCAGTTCCATCCAAAACTCAGGAACGAAACCCCTGACAGAAACCCCGAACCCAACAAAAATCGAATAAGAAATTAGCAATTCCGATGCGATTTTATATATTGTTCATTCTCATTGTTGCTGTTGCTGTTGCTGCTGCCATTGCTGCTGTGGCGGTGCGCTGTCGCTTTTGACGATCAGACGATCGCGTTTTTATTTTTATTTCATTTTCTATTTTCCCCTCCCCCTACCGTGTGTTTGCCCTTTCTTTAAGTTATTCCAGAATTGTAGTTTTAGGAGGAAGGCAATCGATCGACAAACGGATTGGATCGGATTGATTTGGATTCTCTGCTACCGAACACTCGGCACCCGGCACTCGGCACCCGGCACCCGGTACCCGGCATGCAAATGACAGCCGGCCACAAACCATCGGCAAAGAGAGTCCCCGGCAATGTCTAATGTCTGACTAACACTCAAACATATTTAACCAGGGGTTAACCCACAGTTAAAGACCCACTTATCCGCCCTGAATGTTGGCCATCAATAATACTCCACCCGTACTGCCGTACTCCCATACTGCCGTACTCCCATACTGCCGTACTCCCGTACTTTCGCGGGCTAATATTTAAGTCATGCAAAAGTTTGCGTGTTTTGCATTTCTTATCCGATATATTGGATGGGGCTTGTCATTAAGAGACGGAAAAATTGTTATACTTATTTTAATTTGGGTTTGTTTATGGCCTCTTATGGCACATGGGGGCAGAGTGAGAGGGGGGGAATTTATGGAATTCACTCATAAAATTAAATAAAAACCCAAGCAAGGAAATGTTTTAAATAAATTCCTTCTTTATTTTAGTGTATGCTTTTTTTTAAGGAATAATTAAAAGTATTTTAATGACATTTAAAGAAGAAATGCCCAAAACAATGTTTATAAAATAACAACAAAAACAAAATGTGTCAGATAAATCAGATAAAGCAACGATTGCATTTAATAAAATAAATCAGATGCAAGAATAATCTCATTTAATAAAATAAAATGATATGCAAAATATTCCATTAAAAAATGTAATTTGAAAATCAAATAAAAATTAAAAACTTTCGTTTTTCGGGTTCCTGATTTTTCGTACATTTTTCCAACACTCTGTGATATTTTCCATCATTTTCCTGTTGGCGCCACATAAATAACTCATAAAAAAAAACCAATGCCCGCACAATTACTATTTCCACAATTTCTGTCTTTAAAATATTTTTTACGATCCCTGGGGCACCGTTACCCAGCGACCTTCAACCTCCGACTCCGACCCCTCCGTATCACTTTTTCCCTTCTCGCAAGTCAATAAATTAATCAATTTTCTTGGGAAAAACTGCAGCTAGCTCTCACACCTACGACACGCACACGGAAAAACAGTAGGTTCGAGTACGAGTCGAGTACGAGTACGAGATCTGTGTAAAATGATTTGTTTGACATCGAGACGCAGTGGGACACACACTTTTCCTTTCCTTTCCTATCCTATCCTTCCCTCGAGAGCCTTCGCAGAAAAGGCAGGGCTCGGACTCGGAATCGGACTCGAACTCGGGCTGTGTTTTGCTCTCTGTTGAGTATCTGTGCAAATGATCGGGATATCGCTTGGACAAGAGATCCTCCTTGTCGCCAAGGGACAGGGGTCTCGCGGCCTCGTGTCGCCTCTCCAAGGGGCAGGCCTCTCCAAGGGTGTGGGTATCGCCTGTGTGGCCCTCTGTTTGCCTCTGCCCCTCGAGTGGTGGCATCATTAACCTTTTCCAAAAGATTCAAATGTCAAACGTCATGGCCACTTATTGATTGTTGTTGAATGTTGACTCAATGCCTCTGCCGCCTCTGTGATCTTATTAGAACAGAAGGGGCACAAGAAGGGGGTATGCCACACAGGAAAGGGACAGGAACAGGGACAAAAGGGGACACAATTATCACCCCCGCGCATCGAGCATCGAGCATCACAGACAGAGACAGAGGCCACGGCCCCGGCATAAAGCAAAACGTCATCGCACGACAGTCGCACAGTCATTGTCCACTCTTCATTACGGACAGGGGGGCGGGGGGATAGGGGGAACGGCGGACAGGGGGCACGGGTCCATGGATTGTGTTAATGAATAAGCAAAAACAAAATACAAAAGGATGCAACATGTAATTTCCCTTCCGATTGGATCGTACCGTTTAGAGCGGGGATTAATGATAGATATTGGAAATCGGATGGTAGCAAACGGAAAAACCAAGGGGAAAATCCATGGGGAAAATGTAATTAAATGACACGTTTCCACGAAATTGGCTACAGGCAAGGGGCTGGGCTGGGCTTTGATTGAAGGCAGATTTCGATTGATTAATGCTTGAAATGGTGAAAACTCCAAGTCAGGCTCTTAATTTTTCAAAGAAATTCAAAGGATTTTATCAGGGAAATCGCCTATTTAGATGCATTACTTACACGATTATAGCATCTTGATAATTGCAACCGAAATACATTTAACTGGAAGCTTTCCATGAGAACATCCCCAAGTCTCAAGAAATGTGAGGAAAAGGACAAATTTTCTAAACAGGACATGTGAAAATAAAAAATTTCGATGCAAAAACGGGAGCACCTAAAAACGAAAACGGAACGTTTTGGAGGAAAACGCAAAAGTAAGTGAAAACCGGAGCCTGCCTGAATGACTTTTCAACCATCCTCAAAATTAAATCAAATCTGATCAAACAGAAGACGACTTTGTTGAGCAAATATAAATATTGAACAAATAGACTGCATAAAACGCATCCTTCTACTACCATCTCTTGAGCAAATATTTTTGGGAACTTCTGGTCCACCCAATCTCTTTGGACTCCCAGATTCTTCCCTGTTCCTTTTATATACGAAATAAAAAAAAAAAATAGATTTACATCATATTTACATATCATATTTACACCTATAGAAATTCAAACAAAGTCTTTTAAATCCCTACAATAATATTTTCAATAGTCACATTCCATAATCATGTAAAAACAGTTTAGGTTTTGCAATAAACAAGCCCGCCCCCATCCAAAGGCCCCAAATCCATTCATAACGACCGATTTCTCTTTTGCTAAAGTCCTTGATCAAGGACCAAACCGTCTCCTGTAACCTATTGACACTAGGTTTGAGCTTTGGAGTTATTGAGAAAACTCTTGCGGGCCTTGAGGGCCTTGAGGGCTGATACGATGATACGAATGCCAATGGGGCGTTGAAATAGAGGAGAGAAAAAACTGGCTGTGATGCAGATAACTCTGCCGATTGTCATACTCAAATGTTGGAGATATTTTGAACTAAATGAAGATCATTTAAATAATTTGTTTCAACTTTTTATCCATACAAGACTCCAATGCATAAAATGTAGCCCCAACGGATACCGTATATGTAGCCTTAGCATTCTAAATGGCATGTTTAAACATAGCATAGGGCCAAGGCGCCTTTAATAAATAAATAAAATATACTTTGGATTGCCGTTATGGGCAAAAACTGATTCATGCTGCCACTTTGATGGAAGAAACACAACATCGAAAAAGGGCTGCCACATCGCTAAATAAACATCGCATTTCAAATCGATAGAAAGTGTATTATCGATGCAAATAGACGAATTCGGTAGTTTTTGAAAAAGTTGGTATTTTTGGTAGAAATTCAGCATTTCCGTGCTATGACCGACTGGTCACACTGATCGCCCTGCCAACCCGAGTCGACGCGCCATTTCAAAATGTGAGCTTTTATTTGAACTTACGAGAGATATATAAATAGAAATCTCACACTTGAAGACAAACAGTACACAATCAATCCTTGAATAGTTTATACATCCAATCAATCGGGCGTTCCAAAAACAAAGAAGCCCGCCCTATTAGTCACTCGATAAACATATCAGAGACACAAATCGCAGATTTATCGCATAGATAAACCCTCCCTCGCCCCGCCTAATGCCGCATTGCAACAGGAGGCAAGGAGTCCATCTTTGGCGACTCCACTCCTCCTCCTTCGCACCGGCAACAGTTTTTTTAACAATGCCGCAAATCCATTTCCATGGCAACTGAAGGGAAATTCCGCCGTTGTTGTTTATTTTGGATACAAATTCAAGCGAACGTCGGTCGGTCGGTCCAAACAAAACAATACAAAATTTCACAATACAAGAAATCATCAAAATTAGAATCAACAGCAGAAAAGCAAAAAACTAGAAACAATAAACCAGAAACCCCGTGAAAAATGTGTCATTTTGGGGACATATTTTTGTACACTTGATTCCGGCAGTAGATCTCTGATCCGAGAGAGAGACTTTTCGTAAATTTATTAACACACAAAAAAAAACGCACAAAAGACGTCGTCAGTGATGCCAACGATACCGAAACGCGACTACAAGCCAAATGGCGGTGGCAGTGGCTACCGCCCAGGTGTCGATCGCCTGCGTGGCGGCAGCGGCGGGGCCGGTGGCGCCAGCAAGAGCACTGGCATGGATTTCCTCATCCGCACCGAGGTCACAGAGATGCAGCTCAAATGGCAGGACAATCCCTGCCCGGCGCCGCCCTGCAAGCAGGCCTTCTGGTGGGCCAGCCAGCCGAAACCCATCAAAATCAAAGGTTGTCCCAAGTAAGTAGATGCCCCAAAGCCCCACAACCACATCCACATCCATTTCGGGGGACAGGACATGGGAGAGGGATAAGTAGCTGTTGGGGTCAATGGAATCCCGAGAAAGACTAAAAACCGAAAGTCATAAATTGCGTAAATAAATTATTAAACGCTTTCGCGGGGTATGGGCGGGTCAACACAATGGACGGACGGACGGACGGACACGCAATGAATCGAAACATTCGTGTGCCACAAAAGGCGGTAACAATAGAAGTGGCACGAAGGATGATTACGGGCGCGAGGAGGGGGCAAGGAAGGTACGTGTTCTTTTTACGAACTGTCCAGCACTCGTTGGGTGCTTAAAAACTACAGAAATTGACGCACAATCGTAAAAATATATCGGAAATGTAAGGATAATGACGGAAGAATGGCTGCTAGGGGAGAGGGTCGCATGGGTCTTGGGTCGGATTAAGGTCAAATTAAGGAATACGGCAGGATTATCTAAGGAAATGTTATAAGAGAACAAAGAAAATTTTGGAACATCTTTTAGATAAGGGTTACCCCCTAAGATTTGATAGAACCCATCGAGAAAAAGGGTTACATATCATTCCAGAACCCAAAGGTATCGAGTATTTCTTGTTCTTAAGCCCACAAATGACAGGAAAAGCCAAACGATATTGCCTGGAATCCATAAGGAAAAGGTAAATTATTTTTAAACCCACAAATGACGGGAAAATCTTTCAAGTATTGACTATTATCCATTCTTAATATAAATCGATGGTATTCCATATCGTGAAACCCCAAATAGTCGGGAAAACTTTCAAGGATTTGTACAAGAGTATTTTGTATACCCAAAAATCGATCAAGGAAGCCGAAACCAATGCCAGATGTTCCCCCCATGCTGGAACCCATCCCCGAAAACCACTTTGATTATGGATCCTTCCATCTTCATTTGCCTGCCGACCTTTTCCTGGTAGAGCGGTTCCTTATCGAAGAGCCGACCTCTGTATCTGGGAGAGGAGAGGAGACCTCCTTGAGTTGCGGCGAAATCCACTTAATTATGCTTCAAGGGGTTCTTTTATTTCGCGCCTTATCGTTTATCGCGATTGACCTTGGCCATTGACATTAGTGCGCCCAAAAGGAGGAGAGGTGGGATTTCCTGGTAAGAAAACCACCCCCAGCCACATTCTTAATTCAATGTCACATTCAATGGAAATGCGTGGAGTCATCTGCAGCCCAAAGGAGGTGCCACTGCCACCCATTGGAAGGAGGAGGAGGAGGAGAGGGGCACAAGGTGCCACAGGAAATGGTGCGACACTTGCGGATAACGAAATTCAAGGTCCTCCAATGAAGAAAAGGAGACCCGAACACACGACGATTCGTATGCAGAAATTCTTGGGATTTGGTGGGCTGTTAACAGTTTTCGCATTATTATTGCAACACCATCAAAAGAGCCCCCAACACCACACCACACCAGACGACACTCTGGGGCACACACTACTGACCAGAGACCGGACCCCACTGGAATGGGTGGCATGCCGCACACGAAACGAAACTTTATCGAGTCCCCAGGCCGAGCCGTCAGTCAGTCCCTCAGGTTCGGACCATCGCGAGGTCCTTTGGTCATACGGCTTTCGCCACTCGAATCGTGCGGTCCAACGCGTGTGGCACTCTCCGCAGAGGCAGGCGGAATAAATACTAGAAAATAGACCGAAACAAAGGCAAAATATTGATTAACTTTTTCCGGTGTGTGGAGAGGTGTGCCGAGTGCCGAGTGCCGTGTGCCGTTTGGTGTGCGGTGTGTGGTGTGTGGTGTGTCGTGCCCTCAAGGGCCATAAGCCGTTGGCTATAAATGGACGTTGCGGTGACCAGCAGCGACCGTTCCGAAGCGGAAGGCAGCGGCACGAGCAGCAGGCAAAAGGAGCGGTAGACACACACAAAATTGTGGAACGATGCCAGAGACAGAGACGACCAGCAGCAGCAGCCCCAAGAATCAGCACGAAGATCACTTTCCCAAGACACAGCAGCAGAACTTTTCCTTCTCCAGCAGCTATCCCTACGCACCAGGACGCACCTCCAACTCCAACTCGAACTCCAACTCCAACTCGAACAATTCCTACAACGTGCAACGCTATCAGAGTCCCTACAATTTCCAGCACGTGGTGACGAACGCCTTCTCGGTGCTGCACGCCCATCCCTCGGAGGATCTTGCTCTCAATCCGCGACCACAGCAGGCCATAGTGCGTCCCACACGGCGACAGGAGGTGCCGCTCGAACCGGAACCATCCGTGGATCATGTAGATCCGCCGCGATCCTTCTTCTCGAGGAGCAACCAGGAGGTGCGCAGCTTTGCGGATGAGTTGAGCCACAAGCTGCGTTTCCTGGCGCCGGAGGAGAACTACGGTGGTGGCAACAGCGGCACCACCGGCGCCTGGATGGCCGCCCGTCACTCGGGCGAGATGTCACAGCGACCGCGCTTCGAGACAACTGTGCCCACGGGCATCTTTCTGCCGCCACCCCACGAAGTGCAGATGCTCCCAGCATCGATGCTGCGTCGTCATGTGTATGCGTACTCCTCGTATCCGATGATCCTGCAGAGCTACTACTCAAAGGACCCTCTCAAGTCGCCCAATCCCGGGGAAAAGGAGCCCAAGGCGGTGACTGCCACACGATTGAATGGCTTTCGTGCCACCGCTGCCGTTGCAGCAGCCACTGCGGCAGTGGCAGCGGCTCCCGTGGCAGCGGCACCAGTGGCAGCGGCCCCCAAGGCCCCCTCCACGGATCCAAAGCAATCCCTGGCCGGTGGTCTTCACATAACCAAGGCCCAGTTCCAGCAGCAATTGCAGCAGCGTCGCGGCACCAGCGACAAAAGGTAATAAAAGACCAGTCGAAATGTAGAGGCACACGTGCCGCGACATCAGGATACTCGGTGCTACAGTTTCCACCCCTGAAGCAGGGAGCAAGCCCCCCTCCCCAGAAGGCGGCGGTTTCCTCGCTGGATTGGCGGTCATCCAATGGCAGAAAAGTGTGCCGCACAAATATTACCATAAATTCAAATGAGAAGTGGACTCTCGGGGCGCTGGGGTCCTTCTGCGACCTCCTTCCACGGATTCCTGCAATCGATTTCGTGGGTTGAACATTTCAATTAGAAAATGTTTTTGTTTTTCAATTCATTTGGTCAACTTTTGATTAATTGATTGGGCCAGAATAGAGTAGAAACCAGCGGAAAATGGGAGGAAAACCTTGCATAAAAGAAGGACAACCAACCAGAAGGACACTAGTATGTTTTTCGTGTCGTATGGCAGTCCCTTAAATAATTTAAATCTAGATTTCGTAAACAACTACAAAAAAACCAAAAAAAAAAAAGACCAAAGCAGCGACAGAAAATAGTGCCACAAATTGGGGGGGAAATTAAGCTCAATTGCCACACCAGCACAGCACCCAAATGTGTGGCAGGAAGGACATGGGACCAGCCCAACCCAGCCCCGACCCTTGGCTCCTGGCTCCTGGCGCCGGTTGTTGTGTCTCTGCTAAATGGCGCAGCCCCAAAAATGGGTCTCCACTTTCGTATGATGTTAAATATGTGAAATATATCACTCAGCAATGCAGAGGAGAAGGTTATACTGGGAGTTGATTAAGTGAATATCATTTTTATGGCCACCTTAGAGGAGGATTTCGAATGTAATTCGTGTCAGGAATATGGAGTACAATACAGAAGATAATAGGCAGAAAAAAGAGGGTTTACTGTAAGCAAAGGGGAAGATATACTGGCCGTAACAGACAGAATAAAAGGTGTATCCTTTCACTTATGGGACATTTAAAAATCAAAGAAAGAGGAAAACTGGAACGGAAGCATAAATACCAGACAGATTATCGAATATAAAGGGTTATCCTCTCGTTTATGGGAACTTTGTTTAGCGAGTCATTGTCATTTGCCTCTTTCGATGAGTGTACATCAAAGTAGTATCTAAAATGTAGAATACAGATGTTATACTGTAAGCAATAGTCAGAATAGAAAGTGTATCCTTTCACGAATGGGATTTTTAGGCAAACAAGGAAGAGGAGTCAGAATATATATTGTTATCTGAAAGTTTTGCAGCCAGTAAACAGTCAAAAAAAGAGTGTATCCTTTCGTTTATGGGAACTTTGTTAAGCGAATCAGTGTTATACGCATCTTTCGACAGAATACAGATCGAAAAACAGAACTAATCCCTTAAGTAACGCTCACAAGACATAGTAACCACTCCCTTATGCCACATTTCCATACATCTAATCCCTCCACAACTCCACGGCATTCGGCGATTGCTTGGGACAGACCCAGACCCAGAGAAAAGAAGCAAAGTTATAGGAACATGAGGCCAGGCCGCAGCCAGGCCAGACCATGTCAGACCAGGCCAGACATTCGCCCGCGACGTTCAATGTCTGACTTCCGGCCAAAAAGTGGCTACAAAAATTTGCATAGGTCACGAGTTCACGATCCAAGTTCTTCCACACGTCTGACACAAGGAATGTTTCGGAGTAGGAATAGTACATAGAACTTGGCAAGTCATAAATTACTCGCCCGGAGCGGCGAAAAAGGAGTTTTAAAGCTTTAAAACTCGAACGAACTCCAGTAATGCTCCTTCATTTGACCCAAAAGTGTAGTGAACTTCGGGGGGGGGTTGGGAGTGGGTGGGAAATTGATTCGAATCGGAGATGACTTGACAAGCAGCCAGCTGATGGGCGGTGGGCGGTGGACGTTGGGGCGTTGAGAAATGCACAAATTTGATGATTATCGCACGCCCACGTTGGAGGCGGTGCATCAGATTTGGGGGGGGGGAGGGGCTCTAGTATAAAGAGGGAGGGAGCGTTGAAGTGGGTCGAGGTTCTTCTTTAATTGATGGAATTTTCTCTCGCCTCCTCCACAGACCCATTGTGCCGCCGCCAGAGCCCTACAAGAACGTCATGTACGACCGTCGTGTCATCAAAGGCAGCAACTTTGGCACCGCCTCCATGCTGGTAAGTGCTGTGCTGCTGTCCATCGGGCCGGCAGGCAGGCAGGCAGTCCTCCGCCAGCCGTGACCCGGGAATGATCCACTTTATTGTGTGTTGTGTTTGTCTTACAGACGGATGTGGATCCCTTCGACAAGGCCGCGGAAATAAAGCGACGCAATATGCTACGAAAGCGTTCGATCCAATGCAGGAACCAGAGGAATGTCCTGGGCACACCACCGCCGGTGAAGGGCCGCAAACACGAGACCATTCAGACGGAAAAGTATTTGGAGAAACTGGTGCAGCGTCCGCCCGAATTCACGGTGGACACGCAAACGGATCTGTTCTTGGAGAAGCCGCCAACGCCGCCATTCATACCCGCGAAGGTGGGCATCGATGTGGGCACCGAAATCGGCGACGGCGAGCTCTTCAACTTTGATGCCGAGGCACAGCCGATCATTGATGTCCTGGTGGACGCCTGCATCGAGCAGAGCATGCTGGAGGTCGCTCACGAGATGGAATTGGACAGTTTGCGCCGCAAGCAGGAGGAGTACGCCCATCCGAGATCCATTCAGAGATCATTTTAATACCGAGTATTTCGTTCTCTTGCAGATTCCTCGCCCAGCGCGAGGTGGAGCTTGCCGAGCTGCGGCGCCTGGAGGCTGAGGAGATGCGTCTGCGTGCCGAGAAGGACCGCCGCCTGCGCCAGGATGCCATTGCCAAGGAACTCGACGCCGAGATGCAGAAGAGCGTGACGGCAGCCAAGCTCCTGCAGGGCCACATTGCCAGTCTGGTGCCCGAGGTCCTGGAGAACATCGAGCCGGCCAGCGATGCCGTGAAGAAGGAGCAGCTCATGAAGAGCATCTGTCCCTGGCTCTCGGCGGAGGTGGCCGAGGAGGTGGGCCACATTGTGGACTCGCGCGAGATCCTCACGGCCATCATACAGGAGATCATCAAGCAGCGGGCGGAGGTGTATGCCGGATATCGCGGCGACGCGCCCGAGGCCGCCCCACTCACGCCGGACGTTTGCGAGGAGGAGGGCTGCATGATCGACGAGACGGAGGCGTGTCCGTGCGAGACCGAAACCGAGGAAGAGTGTCCCACACCGCCGCCGGAGCCTCCGCATTTGTGAAGCCCTTCGCAAAATGCTGTACAATGATTTTTTTTTGGTTAGATTTAGTTAAGATTTTAAGTTGGACAAAAAGCGGCCCTTCGCACACACACACAAACACACACAACACACACACAAAACAAAAAGACACACACATCCCCATACATACATAAATACATTACCGTACAAAAAAACCCGCTATGATGGCAAAGATGTATTGGACATGACGGATGGACAACCGCCCGCTTTGCGGTTGTGTCTGGCGGTGGTGCTGCCCCTGGCATCGCGGCAGCCGGCTGCCAAACACAATTGCAGTGCAGCGGCTAAATATCAAATTGTAACAAATATTGTTAAAGGTTTTTATGTTATTGAAAATTCAACGAAATAAAGCTCAAGAAACCACAAAACAACATAACTTTTCTTGAATTGAATTTACCGCAATTTTTAAACGATAGTGCTATCGATACTATCGATAGTCGAAATGTCAGAAATCACCCACATTGTTAAATTAGTTTTAAAAACAATTGATTGTAAAAATTGTATGCATATTTGCACCTTTTTCCTCAGCCATAATTTTAAGGCGCCAAAAATTAGACTTTGAGCTGCCAATAACTCAGCCGTAGTGCAAACAGCCTATTATAGAGACCAAGAATTGGTTGAGGTATAAGTACAGAAAAGTAATCAAATCATGAATATACAAAAAAAAATCAGCTTGTAAAACAGTTTGTTATTATACAAATGTCCATACCACCTGTTGACAAGCAACAAGTGTTCAAATGACGGTTCATATCACGACCACTTACATTTTAGGCTTTGAATTTTTTTGTTTTTAGACACAATCCAATAAAAGGAAGTACCTAAAATTAGCTAATCTTGTGGGAAATTGATTCATTTATCAGATAAAATTATATGTGAACTGCTGGGGTCCTCGCTAGCTAGTAAAATTAACCCGAATATCAAAATCGTGGAATATGATTTCCGATATCGGTATAAATCGATATATTTGATCCATTTTTTTCACGGTCACACTGTTTTCGTGTTGTTCGGCCGCAGGTTGGCAGCCCTGTGACGTCAAATTTGTTTTTCCCTAATTCATGAATCACCAGAAAACGAAAATCATAGTTTTCATTAGTTAAACGGCTGCCCAGAGCAAAGTAGCTGCCCAAATCACAATGTTCTCCAGCGGACCCAACTACAACAAGCTGAAGACCAACCTGCGGTTGTCCCTCAATCGCTTGAAGCTCCTGGAGAAGAAGAAGGCGGAGCTGACGCAAAAGTCCAGGAAGGAGATTGCCGATTATTTGGCCACCGGGAAAACAGAGCGTGCCCGCATCCGAGTGGAGCATATAATACGGTAGGACCCGCGATGAGTGGTAGCGTAGCCCTCCAACAGAACAGACATTTACCCTCTTTGTCCCACAGCGAGGATTACCTGGTGGAGGCGATGGAAATGGTGGAAATGTACTGCGACCTGTTGCTCGCTCGCTTCGGTCTGATCACCCAAATGAAGGAGCTGGACTCCGGGATAGCCGAGCCCGTGGCCAGCCTTGTGTGGGTGTGCCCCCGCCTGCAGAGCGACATTGCAGAGCTGAAGATCATCTCGGACATCTTCATCACGAAGTACGGGCCGCAGTTTGCGGAGAACAACCGCACTGCCACCGGGGATCACTTTGTGTCCGAGAAGCTGATGCACAAGCTCACCCTTCAGGCGCCGCCCAAGCTGCTGGTGGAGAAGTATCTGATTGCCATCGCCAAGAACTACAACATCGAGTACGAGCCGGATCCGCAGGTGATGCAGGAGGAACACAAGCAGGAACAGCACCATCTGATCGATCTCTCCGATCGCAATAATCTCAGTGGTAGTGGGGGTGGCGGTATGCCTCCGCCACAGATGGGCTTCATTGGGTACCCGGCTGTGCCGCCACTTCCCAATATGCCGGAGCCACCCACAAGCAAGCCGTTCAATTATCCGCCATTTGGGGGCGGCGGCGGCGGCGGTGGAGGAGGAGCTGGTGCCTGTGCTGGAGGCTCTCAGCCGCCTCCACCGTTTGCCTACAACATACCGCCCAATCAGCCGCCGGCGCCGTCGCAGCCATCGATTCCATCGATGGTGCCTGGCAAATGCTCGGAGGAGAAGGACCTGAATACCAATTTCATAAACGTAACTAGAACTTTCCGTATATTTCCTTCCAATTTTTTGGCATGTCTTTGCATGATTTTATGGGTTATTGCAGCGTGAAAGTGAAACTAACAATACGGATGATTCGGGCAGCCCAGATGAGAATATTCTGGTAGGTTTTTCCTGTAGTTTGCTGTTGCCTCTTAATCTCAACTAACATTTATCGTGCTTATCGTTCGTTTCATCACTTAACTGGTTGTATCTTCTCCTCTGCCTTTGTATCTCTATCTCTCTCTATGTGACGTCAATGCGTGTAAGTCCAATCATCCCAGAAAATGATTCACAATCTACCTGCATGCCTCTCCCCTTCCATGGTTTTGTTTTTATTTTGTTTACGATTTTTATTTGCCTTTTGATTTCCATGTTTTTTTGCTTGACAGCGCCCCAAACCCAACAATGATCCGCCGCCACGTTATACCTCCATTAATCCCGTCAACCTGCAGGTCAGGCCCCAAAACCAAGGATGCCCAATCGCCAGCTAAAACCTCCTTTTGCCCCTTTCGTTCACAGAATGCCAACAAACCGAAACCTCAACCGCGCTCAAAGCTGCCGCCTGGTGGACCTCCGGGACCCACACTACCGAGTGCACCGCCTGCCTTGGACCTTCCATCACTGCCCAATGTGCCCATGGATCTGCCAGACATTCCGCCAGGACCTGCAGGCGGCAAGAAGGAGGATGACGATGAGATCGATTTCGATGAGCTGTCGCGTCGCTTTGAGAATCTCAAGAAGCGCAAATGAACTTGTTATATCGTATATTCTCGATCCTGTATTCTATTTACGTTAATAAATAATCACGTATATATGTATGTATGTCCAATTTAGAAGACTTCTTCATTCTCCACGACCTCTTTGAGTTCGAGGAGTTCCAGGAGACCCTTGCCCTTGGTTTCGTTGCGTACCAGTTCGTCAATTACGCGATATTGTCCAGGATCGATCAGCAGCGTCAAATGGAGCGTTGATTCCTCCCATTCCTCGTGCTCCACAGCGTTGGCCAGCTTCACCACAGATTCCTTGAGCTTGCCGCCGCCCTCTTTGCCCGCAAAGCTGACGCGCAGCTTCATGCGTGACCGCTCGATGGGCAGTTGCTCGCGCAGCAATTTGATGGCCTCCAGGGTGTTCTGTTTGGTGTTTTTGTTCATCTTCACAGAAAAGTGGGCATCCTTCAGGGACTTTTCAATGATCGAGGCCGAGTAGGGGCGACGCGTCTCGGGATTGACGCAGAGAGCGGCCACACTGTTGACGATGCTGTTTAGCTGCGTGTCGAGCACGCTCTGGCGCTCCTTCTCCGATACCTGAAGCTCGCCCTTGCTCAGGATTTCCTTGCAGATTTCTGTTTCATCTGTCTTGTTGAAGGCCTTTTGCAGTTCATCCTTCTTGGCCGCCTGGCCTTTGGACACATTCGTGAAAACTGTGTGGGTTTGGAGGACCTCATCGATGTCCTTTTCGCTACGATGCCAATCGGAAGAAGAGTTTTGTCAAGCAACACGCGACGGAATTTATGCACTTCTCACCTGTTGCTGCGCCAGGACAGGACCTTGTTCTTGTAGCAGGCAATTTCGAAACGCTTTCCGCCCTTCTTAAGCCTCACAATGGCCACATTTGTGAGCCGAATTTGATTTGTGGGAGTGAAAATCTTGGACATGATGAAATTATAATGAAATGTTTGAGATTAGCGATGAGAGTTTGCTGAAATCCAAGATTAATTTCATGAAAATTTTCGATACATTTTAATGGAAGCGAAGCTTTTCCTTATCTATTAACCTAAAACCAATGCTTATCTTTGTAAAGATATAAAATCACCCAGAAAACATATATCCATAGTGATATTTCGGTTATTTATCTCTGAAACCCAAATTTTTAACCAACGATTTTTCTTAGCCATTGCAATCGGTTTGGTATATCGCTGGCCTCACATCTCTACTGTATTCTGTTGTTGTTGGGCTCTCTTCCTCTTCCATCCAATATGCAAGAGCGCGCTGTCCGTTAACTACAAACGGCCCTTAAATTGCGATATCAATTACCAAAAAATCGTGTTCAACAAAGTGCAGCTTATCAAGCTGATAATGGCAAATAAAATGATATCAAACAGTCGAAAGCGGGCTTCAGTGCATAAATCAGTGAATTTTAGTGCAACTCCAATGTCTCAAATATTTAGTGGTCCCAATAAAATGACTACATGCGAAAGAGTGGTACCACTAAACATTAGACGAAAACGGCGAAAAAGACAGACATCGATAAACGAGTGTAGCAAAACGCAACGCTGAAAAGTGTTTGTGAACAGCTGTGAAACTCCACCAGACCGCCAGGGGGCGCGCCAACTACGCGTTGGCATTGCCAGGAAAAACAAATTAAAATGCTGCCCTGTGCAACGCCATATTTGATTCGGCTGCTTGCATTATAATACAAGAAATTGAAGTTGTCAAGGGAAAACGCTGGCCGAGGCTTGCAAATCACTTGTCCCAGTGTGTGAAAACATCTCGTGAAAATGATTTAACACATATTAAGTGATTCGCGGTCTTAGCATAACCAGTGGATTCCAGCAAAGCGATTTCCGACGTATTCTCATCAAATCAGCAGAAGGTGTGTGTTTGTATTTGCTTGTGTGCGTTTGTGTGTGTGTGTAAAACGCATGAAAAATGGTCTGAAGAAATGTCCCAGAAATTGTATAATAAACGTGGAATAAACGTTTCGCTGGCTAACTACTCGCTGCGGTCTATTATCCTGCAGCATTGATGTGGGAAAAAAGAGAGTTTTTTTTTTTCGTGTCCGCTTGACATGTGTTTGTGTGTGTGTGGAAGGCCATCTTGTAGATGGAACTGTCATTAAAAAATTGTGTCTACTCTCCGCTCTTTGTACTCTCTCGCAGTACGCCACAGACCCGACACAAAATGGAGCAGTATCTAGTGCCAATTGAGGAGCCCGTCTACTCGGATTTGCAGGTGGTGCAAGTGCCCCAAGAGGAGGTTGGGGTGAGTATTTCGAGGGCAATCGGCAAACATTTTCGGCGAATTCTAACCCGGAATGTCATTTATTGCGCAGTCTTTGGTGCTCCAGGAGGACCAGCAATTGGTGTTCAACGAGCAGCAGCAGGTGGTGTACCAAACCACAGCGCCATCCCAATACCAGCCGCCCCAGCAGGCCACAGCTCCCGCCCACTACATCATCGGTGGGGATGATCTCGCTGTGCAGCAGCAGCAACAGCAGCAGCAGCAGCAGCAACAACAACAGCACCAGCAGCAGCAGCAAGTCGTGATGCATCATCAGCAGCACCAAGTGCAGCAAGTGCAGCAAGTACAGCAAGTACATTACCAACAGCAGGATGCACAACAACAGCAGCAGCAGCAACAGATCCATTTGGATCAGCAACAGCCGCAGCAATATGTGCAACACCAGCAGCAACAGCCCGCCATTCAGCATACCCAGCAGATCTACTACACCTCCGAGCAGGTCCTACAGCCGAATACCATTGTCCAGCATGCATCCATGCAACAATTGCAGCAGCAACAGAAGAAACAGCAACAGCAAGTCCTCCAGCAACAGCAGCAGCAGCAATATCATGCCCCCGCCTATCAACAGCAGACCGCGCAGCTGGTGCAAACGAGTCCC
Organism: Drosophila helvetica; assembly: GCA_963969585.1. Classification (NCBI taxonomy): domain Eukaryota; kingdom Metazoa; phylum Arthropoda; class Insecta; order Diptera; family Drosophilidae; genus Drosophila; species Drosophila helvetica. The sequence continues at coordinate 67,829,390 of OZ018401.1, read as the reverse complement.
CAGCAGCAGCAGCAACTGCTGCAGAGTCCCCAGCAACAGCATCAGCAGACGCAACAGCAGGCCCAGACTTTGCATCTCCAGACATCGTCCGCTCAGCAGCAGCAACAGCAGCAGCCGCAGGTCGTCTACCGCATGACCACCACACAGCAGCAGCAACGACCGCTTACGGTAAGAATTAAGAATTAAGAAAAAAAAAACCAATATTACAAATGTCAGTTTAGGGTTTTTCGAGATTTAATTATCTATAAGAAGAGTGTTTGTAGTGTGCGTGTGATTTAGTAATCAATTTGACAATCAATTCTTCTCACTTGACATTTAATTCAGAACAATATGCATGTGATTGTTCAGCAGCAGCCAGTGCTTATCCAGGCGCAACAGCACCAGGAGCTCATCATGCGCCAGGCCACAGCCATTCATCCGTACAACAATCGCGTGGTTTATACCACATCTCCGCAACAGCAGCATGTCCTGCAGCAGCACGTGCAACAGCAGCAACAACAGCAGCAGCAGCAGCAACAAATGCAGCTCCAGGCCACAGCACAGACGGCACATCTCGTGCAGACGCGTGTGGTGCCACAGCAGACACAAAACGTGGTCTACCAGCAGTTGCAAGTGCAGAAGGTGCCCCAGCAGCAGCAACAGCAGCAGCAGCAGCAAACGCAACAACAGCAGCAAGTGGTGCACACACAGCAGCCACAATTGGTGGCCACACCGCCCGGAGGAGGAAGCCTCGTTCGAGCCTCCTTTCGCGGCAAAACCGCACGGGGAGGATCTGTCCTCGCGCGGACAATGATTGCCACAAGCGGAGGGGTACGACCCACGCTCAGTCCAACGACAATTGTGCGTCACGTCCGGCCCAGAGGAGCCGCAGGCACCGTCCAAGGCGGGATTGCGAGGAATATGCGTCCGCCGGGAGTTCGTCTACCGCGAACCCAACTAGTGGTGCAAAGCAGCACCCCGGAGGGCGGCCAGACAATGCAGATCGTGACCCAGACACAGATGACTAAGCATATAACCATTAGCTCGAATCTCGGCCAGCCCACGATCCCAGGACAGGTCTCGCAGGTCGTGCAGCGGCAGATGTATCCTCAGCATCAACAGCAGCAGCATCAGCAGCAACAGCACCAACAGATGCTGATGATGCGCCAGTCGTCGCTGCGATATCGGGCGCCCGTGTCCCTCACCTCGGCTGTTGCGACACCCGTTCCGACCGCTGTGACAGCCACACCCGCGGCCCCAACCACGACCAGCATGGGGATAGATATGGAGGAGCGCATTCAAGCGGCGGTGTTGAAGAAGGAGCAGCAGAAGCCGCCCGCCAATCAGATGCCCATACAGCTGGCACAGGGCACTAGCCTGACGACCTACTATCCAGGCACCACCACGCCCCAAGCCACCACGGAAGATGAGCAGCAGCAGCAACAGCAACAGTTGCAACAACAGCAGCAGCAACAACAGCAGCAACAACAGCAGCAGCAACAGCAGCAGCATCAACAACAGCTGCAACAGCAACAATTGCAGCAGCAGCAGCAGGTCCAGGCAGTGCGCACTGCGAGTGGAGCGAGCATGTCGCTAGCGGAGTTTAAGAAGCGCCAGACGATGACAGTGTCACCGGCGCCCACACCACAGGCAACTGGAGGCCTGACGCCCTTGAGACCCGTGACACCGGGAACTATGGTACGTGCCGCACCAAAACTGTTAGCCACACAGTCGCCCACTGGAGGAGTTCTGCCGATTGGGACACGCATTATGCAGCCGCAAAGAGCTATAGCACCACCTCTACCGGCGGCGCCAGCTCCCTCACCGGCGGCACCCCCACCCCCGGCCCCGGCAGCAATAGCGCCACCATCTGCCGCTGCCGTGGACCCTGGCGATTCACAATCCTCCTCGCAGTCGGGATCATCCGTGCAGCAGACGTCGCACAACAACTACGAGATTCATTCGCAGCACGTGCTCAACAATCGGGCGGGTCAGGCCATACCCGAGAGGGATCGGAACAGTGCCAAGATGCTGGTGATACTGGCGTCGGGAGAGCAGCGACTGATCACCTTCACCCTGCCCCGGGAATCGTGCACGGTGCAGGATCTGCTGGAGCAGGTCTGTGTGCCGTTTGACAACACCACAACGATCCAGTGCGTCGAGCATCGGGGTGCCAATGTGGATTTTGTAGTAACTGTTGGCTTTTCCGTCAACGAATCAGCCAGTGAACTTATTTCTCGTGCGGAAGAAAGTCTACAAATGAATCGACAGCAGGAAAATTCGACTGCCAGTGGGGCACCAGCCCAGCCGGCGCCCACAACCACGACACCATCGCCGGCATACACGCAGGCCAATGCGGCAGCGGAGCAGGCCAAGAGGGAGGCGGCCAGTGCAGCGGCCCCGAATGCCGGCACCAGCAACACCAACGGCACAGCCACAGGAGCAGGTGTCGTGTCGGTCGCCAACGAAGGACGGAAGCTGATCGACGGCTTCTATGCGGTGTGCAAACAGTGCGGTTTCACGGGCATGGATCATGCCAAATGCGAGCGCTGCAAGCGCGTCTTCCTGGAGCCACCCAAGCGCCAGTCGTACACCATCAAGTCGAATGCCACCTCCTCGCCGGCATCCTCCACTTCCAGCGAGACGGCCACGCCCACCGAGAAGCGGGAGCTGGCTTCGGCCACCCGTTTCGGCAAACAACTGAGTGGCGTGTCTTTTCCAACAGGAGCCAGAGGCCGCGGTGGCATGTCCGCATTGCGGGGACGCGCCCGTGGCGGACGGCGAGCGCCTGAGGCTGATCCAGTTGTGCTGCTGAGCAGCGAAGACGAAGCGGACGGCGATGATGCCACTGTCGATGGCAGCGCTAGTGTAAGTGTCACTTTGACAGTTGACTTGTCAAACATTCCCCCCAAATAACGCTCGCTTTCGCATTTTCTTTTCTCTTTTTGCAGCAGCCATCCCAGAGCTCGAGCAGCTTCAGCAATTTCATGAATGGAAAAGTTCCTCTGGCCGCCGTGGCATTTGCCTGCGAGACCGCGCTGCCCGATGTAGACGAAGAACCACTGTACAGAGGTATGACCCTAATATATAAAGTGTTATAAGCAAATAATTAGCATTGGCAGCGCATTTTCCGCCGCTACGCATTCATATGTATATGTATGTAGGTACATGCAGAGCAATGTTTGTTGTTGTTTGTGAGGTGTGTGTGCATGTGTGTGTTTGTATCTGTGTTTCGTGCTGGCAATGCCATGGAACTATTTTTAGTTGTTAGATGTACCGTCAGGGGGCGCTGTGCGGAGCGACACGCCATTTTATGTGTCGGATGCGAGAAAATGAGTGGGATAAGAAGAAGAAAAAGCAAATGCGTGAAAACACATCGTTATCCAAAATTATATAGTAGTTTTTGTGAAATAGCTGGAAAAAGTGCACTCATTTTATATAGATATTATTGTAAATTAAGTAGTTTATCGACAAGCTGCACTCTGCGCTGTCCGTGAAACCATGAATGATGAAGGTAATTACCGAAGCGGGGCGAAAACGTGTGCGCAGTGAAAAAAGGAAGCGAAAAAAAATGTGACTTTACGATTGATATTGGATGGTATAGCAGCTGTACATGTGAAAAATTCAATAAATTAATGCAAAAATTACCATTTTTTTCGGCAGATTTTGTGCGTGGCGATGTCATGGACTTGTCGGATGTACCGAAAAGTGAACAATTCTCCACAGCGATCACTTGTAGCTGTGTGCGTCTGATCCCCTATCGTTTCGATACAATTGAGCCGGTATGTACCATGAACCCCCGACCCGACCGGCCCCAATCTTACACCGTACATCGTACACCCTATCGCGATGCATGCAATGTGTGTTTATATTTTCATTGCTTTCCAGGTCACCTTCACCTCGAAGGGCATTCGCATAAATGGCACACTGGAGGACGTGGACGAGAAGTTCACGCTAAACATTTACAAGCACGAGGTGATCAAAGTCATTGCACACTTCGGTAGCGCTGACCAGCCCCAGACCCTCCTGACGCTCTACTTGCTCAAGACATGCGCACTGTATGTCAAAACTCAGCTGCGTCTGCCCGATGATCAACCAAATGAACGTATGTTTTGGACACTTGATTGAATTCGTTTCCTACAGATATGATATGTACCGATTCCCCTTCTCCCAGCAGAGACTGGCTTCAAGTCACAAACCTCGTTCCACACACGACGCCTCGTTTTGCTGTTCGATAGCATCCCCGTCACCACCCGTGAGACCATCAAGACTATGTTCAGCTGCGTGGACGAGATCTCAGCCATAGATGCAGCCGATATATTCGAACGCATTGCCGACTCCGATCGTAAGGCATTGGATCAGTCCACACAGCCAGCTGTGCGGCAGCTGCGTGCCGATGAGCAGGTGAATCTGCTGATGTATCCGCCCAAAGGTACGGGCAGCCTTTGCATCCGCATGGAGGACGTTGTGTGCCTGACGAAAGAGACCTACCTAAATGACATCATTATTGACTTTTACCTGTTGTGGCTACGCAACACACTGTTACCGGGGGCAACACGCGAGCGTACGCATATTTTTAGCACCTTCTTCTATAGGCGACTGACGACGATGACGCGTCCCACCGACATGCGACAGACAGCGGCCCAGAAGCGGCATGCGAGGGTACAAAAGTGGACCAAAGTAGTGGACATATTCGACAAGGACTTTATCATTGTGCCCATCAACGAGCAGTCGCATTGGTTCCTCGCCATCATCTGTTTCCCGAACCTCAAGGGCCCCGTCACCTACGACACCAATCAACCCGTGGAGCCTCAGCACCTGAAGCGCGCGCGCGGCAAGAAGGTATCTCTGCAGATTGGCAACACCACCATCACACCGCTGACGAGGAGGGGCGAGGGTGGAGCGCTGCCAGCGGCGCTTAACTCTGAGATTTGCCGCCTACCCGACGACGGGGAGAGTGAACGAGATGAGGCCGAATGCGATGACAGCGACATGGCCTCCGAGGACAGTGAAAGCTCGAATTGTGCAAAGGAACCAATGCCCTCCAAGGAACCAGTGGCGTCCACATCCACACCCACGCCTCAGGTTAGCAGCGGCCCAGCACGGAGCAGCGGTGCGGATGAGGTGCCGGCGGTGAAGCAGCCCCTGATCCTCATCTTTGACTCGTTGGCCGGGGCATCGCGCAGTCGCGTGGTGGCCACGCTGCGGGACTACCTCACCTGCGAGTACAGAATCAAGAAGCCGGATGCGCAGGCGCACGTCTTCAACAAGGATAACATGCCCGGACACTGCGTCAAAGTGCCGCAACAGAACAACTTCACAGACTGCGGCCTCTATCTGCTGCAGTACGTGGAGCAGTTCTTTGCGGAGCCCATCAGAGACTACAGACTGCCCATCAAGCAGCTGACGAACTGGTTCGACTTTATCACCGTCACCAAGAAGCGCGAGGACATTGCCAATCTCATCCAGAAACTAATGGACGAGACCAACACCCAGCAGCGCCTGATCTTGCCGGTCATCGAATTTCCCACCCTCAATGGCCAGCTGGTCGAGTATCCCGAAGAGGCGGAGAGTGCCGAGTTTGAGGAGGAGGAGGGTCACGAGGATGAGGAGCTCAATAGCGAAAGTGTAAGCAACAGAAATGATCTGCAGATGTAAGAAAATGTATCTAATCCTTCATTATTCCACAATAGTATGAGGAAAACAATGCCACCACTGAAATGGAAGTGGATCCCGTGGGCGATGATCTGCCTGTGGGCAAAACCACCACCGCAGCTGCCGCCAGCTCCACCGCACCGACCGTGAACAGTGGTGCGACGATGGTGACTTCGAAGGCCAAGCGATTCGTGCTGAAGCGTCCCCTGCAGAACGGCCTGGGGACCACCATGACTAGCAACGGATCTGTAATGATGCCACAGCTGGTGAGCACAACGACGGCGAGTGGTTCGCTTGGCGGGGCAGGGGCACATCTAGGACAACGTGCCAGCAGCGGCAGCCTTAAGATACGCAAGATCGAGCCATAGCAACGGGGGGATATGGAGCAACGCATCGACATGCCGCCCGCACCCCCGTGCATGCTGCAACTGATGTTGCCGCAGCTGCAGCAGCAGCAACAACAACAACACCAACACCATTTGTAAATACATTTAAACGTCGTATAACTATTGTAATTCTCTTAATTTGTAGCAGGTTAATTTTTTTTTATACCAACACTTTTTGGCGCCACTGAATAGAAAGAAAAATTTTAAAATCGTTAAATAAATAAAGACTACATTCGTCTGTATAAAATACACCCAGAAACATCTGTCTGTCGTTTGAGCGTTGACTTATTTATGCGTCAGTGGGAAGGCACCAGAGCAGGCAGGGGAGGCTTTCTAATGCATCCACCCGACACGCGTCGCACCCCCCGCACCATCACCCGCACCCGCACCGCCCTTGCCCAAACCAGTTTCGCGGCAGCGTCGGCGGCGGCATTCCATGTAGCCTAGAACCGTCATGTAGTCGGGAGGGGGGATATACATGGGAGATACATGGTAAATGCTACATGGTGAGACTCCCCGAGGCAGGACGGTGGATCTGATTAAATGAGTGATAAATGAGACCCACAGCCGATCCTCGGTAGCGGGTGGAGTTGTATCTGCAATCCAACATCCATTTCTTATTGTTTCTGCTGTTTGCTGGAGTTTTTTTGGATTAATGTGTAATTGAAGGCCCTTTACCGCGCCCCGCGATACTTACCATGTAGTTACTCTAGAATACATGGCAGGCTACATGGCACGCATACACTCACAGACGCATGCCGACACGAATGTGCATGCACACATACACGTGCAGGCATATGGATGATACATGATGCCATGTAGCTGAACAAGCTGAAAAGTTAGGTTATATTCACAGCTGGTTGTGCAGAGGTGGGCAGGGATGGCAAGAGGGTGAAATTTAGGGTGAAGAGGAAGCGAAGAAGTGTGTGAGGGAGAACAGAATGGCAAGCGAAAAGGAAATTGGAGATAAACATATCGGTGTGGTCGATGTATCGATTAGAGATGATTATGTGGGAAGAAGTAGAAATGGCGCGGCTTAACTGTCTGGATATTAACTATTTAAATTGTTCAAAACTCAAAACTTAATTTTCTTAAAACAACTCAAATGCATGGATAATATACCATATTGAGCCTTTAAAATTATCCCAAGCTATCTTGAATTTCACATGACTTGTCAATTTATTTTTAATTCTGAATAATTTTATGTTTTGTAATAGCTTAAAAGTATTTCACTATATATTTTGTACAATTGATATATATATCTATTTTGTTTTGATTCCGTTCATAAACGCTCAGGCCATCTCTATGCAAACGATAAGTGACATGCTATCGATCAGCATTCGATAAGTTTACAACTCTACGCCGCGTTTGCTGCTTCGTAGTGTCCACGAAAATTGTAGCAGCGAAGGAAAGCGCAAAAGAGGAAAATAGAAAATATTTGCGCCGCCTTTGGCCTACTACAAATCGAATCAACGGGATTGAAAAATGTTAGCTAAACTACTTTACTGTTCTAGTGCGTGTGTGTGTGCGATGTGTGTGCAGGTGCAGCTGTTGTTGGGCAAATAATTAATAATTTAATGCAGATGGAGCACCTATCTTGGCCTGTGTGTGCCTGCGAGTGTGTGTGTTTGAAAAAAGAAATTGGTGGAATTCGGCAGAGGGAACGGAGAGGCAGAGAGTGAGAGAGAGAGAGGAGCGGCTGCGATTGAGCGTCTCTAAAGTTAAATGACATTTTCGCACGTAACCTGCAGCGTTTGTGAAAAATATATATACATGTATTAATAAAAATAAATACACACTGGCCAGCATGCAAAACGCAGAAAAAGGCGCACCAGGCGCCGTCGTCGTCATCCCCCGCGCGCATGCTCCGGAAAACGAATCGAAGCCAGGAAATCCCTGCTCGTGGCAAAACGTCCGAGAGCTTCGTGAAATTAACGGGGTTTAAAAACTGCGTGCAGCCATGTAAATTACATATTAATTAAAATAAAAAGAGTGCAGGCAGCAGGCAAGAGGAACAGCAGGCGGAATAGTGACGATAGGAAGAGAGACGGCATACAAACGTGAAAAAGTGAGCGGCGCCGCTATTCGAGTGCTGCACATTCGCCATCCCATTCTGGCCTACGCAATCGTCGCTTGTTGGCTGTCTGTTTTGATTTTCTCTTCTTGAAAATAAGCGCGCGAAAGGGGTGCTCGTGTACTTTCTTTTGACCTACCACCCGCCCGCTCTTCCATATTTCGCGAGGGTGTGCGTGTAGGCGCGTGTGTTTGTGGGTGTATCGCAATGCATGATAAGTGATAAAGCCAGATGTTTGTGCATATATCTTGTAACTGTAACAGCCGCAGCAGCAGCAGCAGCACCAGCACCAGGCGCCGCAGCAAACAACGGCGCACGCACACACATGTTGCACACATTTATGTATACGTATACCCTGTGCAGAGATAGTATTATGTGTGTTTGTGAAGATGCTTGTGACATCAAAGCGGAAGAAGGAAATATCTCTGACGCTATAGAGTAAATATTGGATATATTTATTCTTGTTTACTATTCAAAGTCTAGTGGATATATCTAATATACAAATCGATACCCATAAACTATAGCTGCCATAACAGAGTTTGCTCTGGAAGGGTATCCACTCTTCGGCACCCGAAGTTGTCGTAACATTTTCGTTGCTTTTGCTCCTTTGTTGCAACCTGAAACTAATTTGTTAACGCATCGATACGTTTGCTTTTCTTCGTTTTATCCATTCCCGGTAAATAAATCCACAGCCTGCCCGAATCGAGTAACCAAAGAGCTTCATATCGGAGGCCCTCGAGGGATTTATTTTAGTTGTTTAAACATCTCCTGCAGCGAGGCAACGTTTCTAATAAGCAAGCCTATATAAATGGTTTCTACTTTCATCGGCCTATTGGGTGAGTCCTACAGATTATAAATACCTACATATGTATGTACATATATGTGTATGCATGATTGGAACACTATAATATATATCTGTCGTTCTTCTGTAGACATTCAATCATGGTGGGAGATACCGTGTATTTCGCATTTCTGTTCATTGTTTAGTTCCGCCTTCGAATTGCCCGATATAGACATCGAGGTAAGTGCTTGGTCTCTATCCTATCCATCCGTCCATCTTGGATTTAATACGAGATTCAAAATCTATCTCGAATAGGACCTCGAATCGGCGCTGCTCTCCGATGGTACCAGCGACGAGGATCAGGTTGCCCTAGTGCCCGAATTGATTGTGCGCCTCCTCAAGGGCTGCGATGCGCTCCAATCGGTAGCCAAGGAGATCACACACAGCAACTATCAGATGTTCTTGCGCCGCCTGTTGCGCCAACAGTGTCGTCTGCATCAAACAGAGAATCCCTTCGACACGGACATTGACTTTCAATCGCTGCCACCGCGCAAGCGCCTCCACATTCTGCACGATCTGTGCCACTTTCGACTGGAATCTGCCGATGTGCAGGTCATACTCAGCAATCTAGAGGCGGACAGCCTGCGCGTAGAGCCACTCGGCCACGACGCCAAAAATTCCGGATATTGGTATTTCTACGGCACCCGTTTGTATCGCGAGGACAAGGCCGTTGGTGGGGCCGCTGCAGCAGCCGCAGCATCTGCTGGCGGTGCAGGCAACAACTGCAACACCGTGTGGCAGGTCATCTGCTTCACCGAGGAGGACTGGCAGAACTTGGCGGCCAAATTCAAGACCTCTAAGAATGCCAAAGAGCGTGATCTCTTCCAAATACTCAACAAGAACTTTCTGCCCAAGCTGCCGCAGCTTTTCCGCGAGCGTGAACGTCTAAGGAGGAGAAAGTGAGTGCCAAAATCCAGATATATCCTTAACCAATTGATCCTACATGTGCCTGTACATGTATTTGTCATCCAGACTCCTGCAAGTGCGCAACTCTAGTCGCATTCGCAGCATCGCTGAACTGAAGGCTCGCCAGGAGGAGGAGCGTCAGGAGCGGGAGCGCGAGACCGAGAGGGAACGGCAGCGAAACGAGCGCGAGCAGCTCTACAGAGAACGCCAGAACGCACACTGGGTGGCACCGCCGTCCCACAACCACAACCAGCGCACACGAAGACGGTTAGAACGCCCAGTATTATAAAGAAAACAGAACAGAACAGAACAGAATAGAAGAACCTGGAGGACACGCACCAGAAACAGAAAAACATCCATTACATTGCTCTCTCATCTTTGATTTCGTTGATTGATCGTTGAGTTGCCTTTAATTTTCATTTTGTTAGGAAAATTATACGTTTTGCAATCAGAATTCATTTCAAATCCATCAACATCTACGCGCTAGCCATCGGAAGGGAAGACGAACCCGCAGCAGATGTCCAGAGCAAGGATCAGCACTTAATTTGAGTTTTGCCCATCATTTAGTTTTGTATATGGGAGAATTAATTGGAATTCCATTTCAAAATACACTCTGTAAGCATGCTTTTTGATCTAATTATGATTTAAGTTAAGTTTTAGACCCATTTTCAAACACCCCATACGCCATAATACCATTATCCATAATCATAAGAGCAACTACTAATCACAGAAGCGATATTTGAGAGCCATACTCTTCCCAAACAGCTACTAAATTATATTGTTTTCCCTACTTTTCCCTCTTACCACATTTAGATCCCAATCAACATCGACGGCCAGCGGTATTTCCACATACGCAAGCTCCTTCCGACGTACCACAACCACTAATTCGAGCGAATTTCTGTGCCACAGGGAAACCTTCTGCCTATCGCCAGAAACTGAAGAAGACAGCGACACCGAGGAGGACGAGGACGACGGCAAGACCAACGACGCGGAACAGTCTCCGTCGCCGACAGAGCAGCAAGAGAAAGAGAACCAATTAATAGCTGCATCAGCAGCAACGAGAGCCGCACCAGACACAGATTTTCGTACGCCTCAAACACCGCCACCATCAGAATCGCAAACGCCAGCGGATTCGAAGAGCAAGAGCCATCATCATCACCACCATCATCATCATCATCATCATCACCACAAGAAGAAAAAGTCGGGGAAGAAGCAGAAAAAGCGCTCGCGTGAGCATCGTCACCATCGGAGGCGTCACAAGCATGCCTCAGAGGCAGAGGCAGACCAAGAAGACGACAACAATAACCAGCAGTTGCAGCAGCAGCAGCAGAGCGAGAACAGCAGCAGCAGCAACAGTGTGCCTCATAAGCGACGTCGTCGTCAGCAGCAGCAGCCGCAGCAGCAGCAGCCGCAGCAGCATCAGCCGCAGCAGCATCAGCCGCAGCAGGAACAGCCGCAGCAGCCGCAGCAGCAGCAGCAACAGCCGCAGCACCAACAGCCGCAGCAGCAACCGCCGCAACAGCAACAGCCGCAGCAGCAACAGCCGCAGCAACAACAGCAGCAGCAGCAGCGGGAACAGCGCACAGACGCTTCAGAAGAGCGACCGCATGCCCCATCTCTGAGTCCCGAGGACAAGGAGAACTTTTGTCGGCAGCTCCAGCTTTTGGATTCGAATTCGGCGGCCATTGCAGTGGCCACAAACATCGCAGACCTGAGCATACCCTCGCCAGTGGCACATGAGAGCGACGAGGAGCAGCAGGAGGCGCAACAGCAGCTGCAACCAGCAGAGTCCCCAGCTCGACCACGACCGTCGACGGCCGCCGCGAAGCGCGCGCAACGGCAAATGGCGCCGGCGGCGAATGTGAAGCTGCCAGGCCGGCAAACGAACAACTCGCTCAGTTCGCTGACGGGCAACATTTTCATACCAGGCAGCGGTGGCACACAACAACAACAGCAGCAGCAGCAGCAGCAGCAATCGCAGCAGCCCCAACATCAGCAATCGCAGAGCAGCAGCAGCAACAGCAGCGGGTCCGGGGCCTCGGGATCTGCCAGCACTGTGCGCTCGAAGAAGCAAAAGGCCGTGCTGAATAGCTCGACGGACAAGGAGACGACAGCGGGCAACAAGAGCAAGAAGTCAATACCATCATCGGCCTCATCATCGTCCAGCAAGGCGGAGCGGCACAGTGGTGCCTTCTCGGACAAGAGTGGCGATGAGTAAGTGATGAGCCCCAGGCAGGGGAGTGGAGTGAAGTGGAGTCCCCACCATACGCCCCACACACAACGATCCTACTAATTTTAGAGCCTAAGCATATCGTTGAATCCAAGCTTAATGCTGTTACTAAATGCTAGAAATGAGGATTATGTAGAGCAGGGGTGCCCAAAGCCAGCATACGGAAGAGCAATCACCAACACTCACAAAGAAAAACACTAATACCAAGAGGCGCCCGATTTTTTGTATTTCAATTTGTGCACTGGAAGAAAAATGTTTGCATACATTTTCACTTATGTGAAAAATAAGGTTTACCAAATGATTAAATTTTGTATTCAAAATCAATTTTGTAGGATATATAATGCACTGCTATTCGCAACAATAGTTTTGAGCGAAAAAAAATGTACTCAAACATGTGCTATTAAACATTTTGCCGGCAGGTTGGACACAAAAAAGGTTTTTTTCAGTGCAAGCTCGAAGATAAGGCAGAAGCAAAATGAGTAAGAAAACAACAAAAGCATCGAAATTGTTGTTGGTCAGCTTGCGTTCGCGAGCAACGACGATCCACACAAGCAAACAGTAACGGTTTCGGTTCCACGCATAGCATACACACATATAATTTTTGCATGTGTTAGGTTTTTTTATTCTTGGTGCCGTTCATGTATACGTTCTGTGAGTTCCTATCCCAAGAGTAAAAACAAAAACAAAGCGAGCCAAAGAGCATAGGCCTGGGCACCCCTGATGTAGAGGGTCTCGAGCCCCCTCCATAAAACTGCTTTTATTATCTCTGCTTCATTTTGGTTTTGGATCGTAAAATTCTTAAGTATTTTGTATTTATTTAGTTCCATTGGCAGCACATTCTCATACGCACAGACGTGAATGGACATTTTTGGGACAATTTTAAAGCAAATACTGACAAGTCATTCACTGTTCGCGCTGTATTGTATCCATTCGGTTATGGGAATGTTCGGCCAATGGAACATTGGGTCTAAACCTATGTGCATGTTGTATTTATTTTTGAGACTATTTTCATCATGTAATAAAATACTCACCTCACCCATAAAATTGTATATAATGTGATCTCAATTGATTAACATATATTTATCATTCGTTTGTTGTAAACTTTTGTACCTACCTCAACCACTGAACCACCAACAACAACCACAACAACAACAACATTCCGACTGTTCATCACAAAAACCAACAACCAACCAACCAACAAAAAAACAAAAAAAAAAACAAAAAAATTGTACGATAAATGTAGCCATGTAAATAGTAGCAAACGTAGCACCACCACCAAAACCACCATCACAGCCACCACCAACAACAGCAACAACAGCAACAGCAACAACAGCAACAGCAACAACAATAACAATAATAGCAGCAGCCTTAACAACAATCATAAGCAGCACCACAATCATAATGGAAAGAATAACCACTCGATGGCGCCTGGAGGAGGAGTAGGCGTAGCAGTAGGAGTAGGAGTAGGAGGAGCATCGTATGGATCCCATAATAACCACCAAAATAACAATCACACAAACACAACTTCCTCTGTTAACTCCCACTACCAGTATCCGTACCATCATAATACAACTACTAATCATAGTAATAAACATAAATCCAAGACGCACCACCACAACCACCACAATCACAATCACAACCACAACCACAACCACTCCCTAACAACACATCCTCCATTCTCAATCACAAACCACACCACAACAAAATCAAACAACAATTCAACAACGTACAACTCCTCCAATCATGCGAATATTCTTAGCTTCACCGAAACGGAGGAAGTGCTACAAATTGGAATGCACAAGGTGCTCGTCTATGTCAAGAACCATCGGGATGCGTGGCCATTTATGGATCCCGTGGAGGAGGATATAGCACCGCGATATTACTCGATTATTAGGAGGTGACTAAACCATTGCAAATACGCGTATATCTCTCTCTGGGCCCCATTTTAACAACTATTTTTTTTTTTGTTCGTTGCAGACCCATGGATCTCCTGAAAATGGAGGATAAACTGGACAGCGGAGAGTATCACAAATTTGGTGAATTTCGTAATGATTTTCGCTTGATTGTCAACAACTGTCGCCTGTACAATGGTCACAATAATGGTAGATCCCATCCCCCCCCTCCACTATATGTACGTTTTCCATTGATAACTGTGATACTTCTCTTCTAGAATACACGGAAATGGTGAACAATCTGCAGGATGCCTTTGAGAAGGCCACCAAAAAGTACTTTGATAATCTCTCGGACGACGAGGATGATGATCCGAATTTGAGCTATCCCGCTGCCGATTCCAAAATGAATGTCTTCCGCGAAAAGTACTTTAGCAAGAAGGCCAAGGAGGAGGAGGGCAAGGAAGCGGCTGGGAATGCCTTGCGTCCGGATACCAGTGCCGAAGAGGAGGAGCCGCTGAGTGCAATCGAAGAGCCATTGGCGGAGGCGGCAGCGGTGGCAGCGGCCACTGCACAGAGGGCCCAAAAGCGCAAGCGCAAGGAGAAGGATAAGCGGCGCAAAAAGAAGACCAAAACCAAGGCGGATCGCAGCGGAGGAGGAAACGCGGAGGAGATGGACACTGACGAAGAGGAGTTTGAGCCCGAAAGAGAACCAACGCCGCCACCATCGCCACCGCCACCAGCACCACCTCCAGCCACCACAAAAAAGAGCAAAGCTGGCAAAGTAATCAAAGAAAAAGAGAAGGAAAAAGAAAAGGAAAAGGAGAAAGAGAAAGAAAAGGAAAAGGAAAAAGAGGAGAAAGAGCCACCAGCTGCCGTCAAACGCGGACGAAAGGGCAAGGCCGAAAAGGCCACAGCAAAGGCGAGCAGCGGCAAAACACAGCAAAAGACCAAAAAGGGAGGCAAAAAGTCTGCGCCCGAAACGGAGTCGGACCTAAGCGATAACCGCGAGGACGATGACTCCAGCGATGACGGGCAGGTGTCCTTGGCCAAGGCCAAGTCCCTGATGAAGCCCTCCGCCCGCACGATAGCGGCCCAAAAGAAAAAGTCTGTGCCGGCCGAATCCAAGGTGAAGACACCGACGCCCGTGAAGCGTCAGGTGAAGGGCAAGAAGGGCGGCAGAAAGGCGGCCAAGGCGGAGGAGGAGACGACGGAGGAGGACAGCGATCATTCGGATGTGGATTCTAAGAAACAACTCCTGCCACCCACTGCAGCCGCAGCTCTTGCAGAGTCCGCCGCAGAGTTGGAGGAGGATGAGGACGATGACGACGATGACGATGACGGTGACGACGCCGATGAGGATGAGGATGGATCGCGATCGCGTAGTATGTCACCCTTCAAGGTTGATCTCCACAAGAAATACTCGAAAAGTGCCCTTAACGATGATCTCTCCGAGCTGCTGACGACGGTGAAAAAGGTACCCACCGCAGAGACCACGAAACTGAGTGCAAAGCACGAGGACGAGGACGAAGAGGAGGAGCAGCGGAACCCCCGACTCGGATCCCTAGACAGTAGTCGTTCCAGCTCCACAGAACGTCGTCCGTCGCCAGTGGCCGCCAAGAGAGGGAAGAAGACAGCGGGAGAGAGCTCATCTTCAACCAAAAAGGAGAAGGAAAAGGAGAAGAAGATCAAGGAGAAGGATAAGGACAAGGACAAGGAAAAGGATAAAGATAAAGGCCGAAGTGGGAAACACAAGAAGGCAAGCAAAGAAGAGTCGGCTGCAGCTGCTGCTGCCGCTGCAGAGCAGGCAGAACTGGAGATGCTCCTCCCTTTTATGGACAAGTACGATGTGATCAAATATCGGCGCAGTCGCGCTGCTCAAAGTGGATCCTCCGCCTCCAATTCGATTGCTCCCTCCGAGGACTCCAAGTCGGCCAGCACCAAGAGCAGTCGCGAGAGCAAGAAGGCCGCCTCTAAGCGCGACAAGTCGCCAGAGCCGCCAGTGGAGCACAAGCGTGGAAGAAAAAGCAAAGAACAGAAACGCTCGAAGGACGCCGAAAAGCTGGAGAAAACCGAGAAAACAGAGAAACCCTCGTCGAAGCCGGCCAAGGTCGAGTCGGAGAAGCATCCGGAAAAGTCAAAGAAAGCGGAGATACCAAAAACCACAGTGGAGAAACCACCCAAAGAGAAGTCGCCAGCTCCTGCAAAAGCCTCCACAGCTCCAGTGAAGCCTGCGAGCTCCAAGGCGTCGTCTTCAAAGGCGTCCCCTCCAAAGGCTGCAGCTTCAAAGGCAGCTCCTCCCAAAGCGACAGCCACGACGACCAAACCTGAGGCAGCAAAGGAACCGCTTGCCTCCAGCCCTGCTTCCGTTACCGCTTCCGCTTCTGCTTCCGCTTCTGCTGTTGCTTCTGCTACCACTGCTGCTCCAAGTTCCAAATTGAAGGAAACGACTGCCAAAGCAGCGGCCAAGAAGCGTGCGGCCAAGGAAATGCCGCCACCGCCAAAGCCTGCAGACAAATCAGGAGAGAAAGGAGCCAATAAGAAGGGTGCCAACAAGAAGGGAGCCCAGAAGGGCGGTGGACCGACGACAAACAGCACCACGAATCTCGAAGCCCTCGATGTGGAGACAGAACAGACCCTCAAGGACATCAATCGATGGCTGGAGCACACGCCACGCTTCACGGAATTCAGTTCCGCCAGCAATTCCCCCAACTCGCGGTACAATCTCCTGGACGACTTCGACTCCGCTCTGGGTAGCAGCAAACTGGAGGCAGCGGACTTTCGACGACCGGTGGCCCTAGCGGCTCCGAAAGTGGAACTGGTGCCCAACAAACTGGCGGAAGCGCTGAACGAACTGGTGGCCGATGGTCCGCCAAAGGAGGGACCCAAATCCGAGTCGGAATCGGCTGCCCCCACGGCCAGCAGCGTAAGCAGCAGCTGCGGGACACCGCCGCATTCGATGCACTCGAGCAACTCCATTGGCAGTACCTCAGCGACGGCTGCCTCCAGCTCCAATTGTTCGAACACCTCGATGCCCACGCCCATGCCGGTGGCAGTGACGCCCACACCGACGACGGCCACTCCGCCGCCGGCACTGCCCATTCCGAAGCCCAAGGAGCCGTCGACCACGCAACTGCTGCTGAATCCTCCACCGCCGCCACACGTGAAGCAGCAGCTGGCCAAGGAGGCCAAGAGGAAGAGCCTCAAGGAGAAGCAGGCGGCCACGGCACAGGCGCAGCAGGTGAAGGCCAAGGGGAATGTGATGCGGACGATTGAGCGCCTGCAGCCGGGCAAGGCGAAGGGTAATCTCATCCAGAACGTGGCTGCAGGGAAGACGGAGGAGAGCGCAGACATCACGCTCAGTCCGGTGGCCACCAAGGTCAAGGAACTGAAGAATGCCCTCATCACAGAGACCACCGATGGGGCACCGAAACTGAGTCTGGGAACCGTTATCAAAACTCAAGATTTCACGCTGGGCAAGACGTTCGATGAGCTGGCGGGAGCGGGTGCTGGGCCGGGCTCGGGGCCGGGCAAGAAGCCATCGGATGAGGATGACTGCAGCCCCATCGAGGAGAGCAAATCGGATGAGTCGTCGGCGAGCCCAAAGAGCCCCAGCACGGAACTGGCGCCCAAGCCCTTTGAGGCTCTCCTAGAGCTGAGCAAAGTGGGGAAGGGATCCTCAGAGGCGTCCTCCAAGGCGGCGGAGGCGGCTGGACAGAAGGAGAAGCCGAACCTGAGCGCCTGGCTGAAGGCCTTTGGCGGTCCGAAGGTCAGCAAAAAGTCCGACGAAGAGGACAAGCAGCAGACGCTAGGATTGGTTGGGGATCTGCCCGGGGAATCCAACAAAGTGGCGCCACCAGAACACTCGCCCGCGGGGGATAACTTCTCGCTGCCCACGGTGATGCGTCAGCGGAAGCCCAGCACTGGGAGCACCAACTCCGAGAGGAGTTCCTTTAGCCAGGATCCCGACTCTCCGCGAATTGCCATCGATGAGCGCTACGGAGCGTATGCTGCGGGATCCTACACCTCGCCGATAGGCGCCTCCCCGATCGGAGCCTCTCCGATCATGGTGTCGCCAAAGCCCAACGATGACATGGGAAAGCCGGCGTCGCCCTATCCCCTGAATGGAGCGATCAAGGTGGGCTTCTACCAGGACACCACCACCAAGAGCAGTCCCGATAAGAGCTGCAGTCCGCGCGAGATGAACTCCCCCTATCCGCAGTACTCGCAGCACATCTACTCCTCCGCCTCGTCGCCGAATGTGTCGACTCCGGATCTGAGCGGGACGTCGCCGTATGGCGGCGGGAATAGCTATAATCCCTCTGGATCGGAGGCCTCCAAGACCCCGGCGTACTCGTCCACCTCTCCGCTGCCGATTTACGACCAGTACAAGCAGCCGCGCTCCCAGGAATCGGACTACAATTCGTCGATGAGTCCGAGTACCCCCAATCCCCACTCGCCCTACCAGCAGCCCCAGAGTTCGCCCTACACGACGCCCCAGCAGACGCACCCATCGCCGTATCACGGCCAATCGCCGTACCACCAGCAGCAGCACTCACCATATCATCCGCAGACGGGGCAACAGCAGCAGGGGGGCTCCCAATCCTCGCACAGTCCGGCGGCGCACCAGCAGGCGCACAGTCCGATGCAAGGCAGCGTTGGATCTCCCGCCTCCTCGGCAGCCACGCAGCCGCCAACGCCGCTGGCACAATCTCCGGCCGAGCAGCAGCATTCGCCGTATCAGCAGCCCGTGCTGTCGCCCTACCAACAGCAGCAGCAGCAACAGGTGGTGCAACCTCCTGTGATTGGCGCTGCACCTGCGGTGCAGCCAACGACAAGTGCAGTGGCCCCAACAGGTGAGTGCTTGAAAGGAGTACGTTATGGGCAAGTAGATTTATATCTTTATACTTTTCTTCTTTCAGCCCTGGGAAACAATGGCTATGGCTCCAGCCACGATGGCTACCAACAGCAGCAGCGATCGCTGTATAATCCTGCAACATTGATCAACCCCCTGCCCACTGCTGCGGCAGCTGTGTCCTCTGCGGTTTCAATAACGAAACCGAACAACGAATGGAGTTTGAATCGGAGTCTGTTGCCTCCGAGTATAACAAACAACGTGAATCAGCAGGCAACGCAACAGCAGCCACAATTGCAGGCAGCGGCACAGCATCAGCAGCAACAATTGCAGGCGACCTCGCAGCAACAGCAGCAACAGCAGCAACAATTGCAAGCATCCTCGCAACAGCAGGTCCTGGGGCTCCAACATCAAATGAAACCCAAATATCCAACATACGCCCAATACCAATCTACCAATGCGGCAGCCAGTGCTGCAGCAGCAGCCGATGCTGTAGACACGCAACAACAGCAGCAGCAGCAGCAGCAACAACAACAACAGAAGATTGTGCCCCCAACTTATGGCAGCGACATGGCAACATTTATGCAACAAATACAGCAACCGCCAAAGACGGAGACGCTGATCAATCCGCTAAAGAGAACCGGGGAGGAGTTGGGAATGGATTTCAGTGGAAATGCGCCAACTAAAATGCCGAAAATAGATGATGCTGTGTCACAGCAGCAGCAACAATCGCCGGCACAGATGCAACAGCAACAACAACAGACGTCGCCACAGATGCAGCAGCAGCAGCAGCAGCAAACGCCGCCCCAGATGCAGCAACAGACTCCAGCACAAATACAACAGCAGTCGCCAGCACAGATGCAGCAGCAACAGCAGACTCCACCACAGATGCAGCAGCAGCCAACGCCGCCACAGATGCAACAGCAGCAGCAGCAGCAGCAGCAGACGGCAGCACAGATGCAACAGCAGGTCCAGAACCAAACGCAATCTCTCTTGAGCAAGCAGCAGCAAATGTTCAATAGCTTCCTGGGTACTATGGCATTTGGCAAACCATTGGGCAACATTGCGCCGGACAAGGCCTTTGAGATGTACAACCGAGCGGCAGCCATGGGATTCCCCAAGGATTTTGGCAAGGACAACAGTTGCCAACTCCAGCAGCAACAACAGCAGCAGCAACAAGCCACGCAACAGGCGAGCGGGAACAAGCAGCAGACGAATCAGCAACAAACGCAGCAGCCACATTTGACGCAGCTGCAAACGCCGCATAATCAAAACTACCAGCAACAGCAGCAGCAGCAGCAGCAGGCCCAAAAGCTGCCACTGCAACAGCAGCAGCAGCACAGCTACCAGCAGCAGCAACAACCGCAATTGAATCACAGTTACCCGACTCAGCACCAGCAGCAGGCGACGGCGGATAAGCCACCAGTCACACAGGCCGCTGGGGCAGCCGTCAGCGATGCGAGCAACATGATGCACCTGCCCTCGACCGCGCACCAGCATCATCTTAGCCAGACGCACCATTTGGCGGCGTACAACAAGCCCACGCCGCCGCCACCGCAAACCTACAACAATCCCCTGATGCACAGCCTCACAGAGTCGATGCTGGGCTATCCTGGAAACTACTTTGACAAGGCGATGCCGCCGGCGGCTCACATGTTCAGTGCCTCGAGTGCGGCGGCCACAGCGTACGGCAATCCCGCACAGCAATTGCCAGGTAACTATGTCCCCGGAAGCAACAATCCAGCGCAGCAGCAGCAACAGCAGCATCAGGCTCCTGTGGCAGCGGCACCCGCGGAGGTGAAGGCACCGGCAAAGCGTGGCAGGAAGAAGAAGGCAGCCACCATTGCTGCGGAGGCAGCGGCTGCGGCAGCCAAACAGCAGCAGCAACAGGTGCAACAGCAACAAGTGCAGCAGCAGCAACAGGCGGCTGCCGCACAGCAGGCGCAGCAGCAGGCGCAACAACAGGCGGCGCAGCAACACCAACAGACAATGGCACAATACAACATGCCACAGGCGACAGCAGCAGCCGCCTCGTCGGCGGCGGCAACCAACAGCCAGCTGCACGCGCAGGTGCTGCACCAGGGATTCCAGCTCTATGCCGGTCTCAAATCAGGAGGCGTCTCCTCGCCGGCAGTCAGCGCTGCGTCCACTCCCACAGCCGGTGGAGCGAATGGAAGCAATCAAACGGCGGCAGACGCCGCGGCGATTTCCCTCAAGACATCCACAGGTGGCATGGTGCCCGGCAGTGCCTTCAACTTTGCGCCCACACCGGGAGCACTTGGCCTCTACGGCGACCAGTCGGCGGCAGCGGCTGCCAGCAGCTACTTGGATCAATTCCGAGATGCCCCCAATCCCTACTACATGCCACCGGCACCAGCGCACAGCGGAGCGGGAGCGAATGCGGCAGGCAATGGAGCGGACAAGACACAAAATCCACTGAACACGGCTGCTGGATCGTATCCCTTCCTGGCGGCCGCACATCCTTCCACACGAGCGGCCGCAGCGGCGGCATATCCCTTCGCGGATCCAAATTCTCAGCTGTATCAACAGTATCTGCGGCGAGATGACTTCCACACGCGGATGATCTTCAACCAGAGCCTGCTCGGGGGACCAGCGGCGGCGGCAGCAGCTGCCGGCTATGGCCAACCGCCTCCTCCGCCGTCCGCCTATCGATCCGCGACGCTGGGCATGCCCAAGCCGTATGACATTAACAGGCAGTCATGGTTTTAGCAGTACGCCAGTGCCGCCAACGTGGATCTCCAAGGGGACGACATAACGGGGGCGGCAACTGGGTCAGCAACAGCGGCAGCAACGGCCACAGGAGCTGCCACATCAGCGGCGGCAGCAGCCACACAGCTATGAGATTGCGAAGAGATTTGACAGCATTGTAGAACGGTTTCAAGCAGGCAGAGATTTCATAGTGTGGTGCGAAAGAAGTCTGGGGCGTGATTGTTTCTAAATGATATTGTTTGATATTTAAGACTCGAATTCCACTGCCCAAAATGATCCACACTTCCTTGTCCACATCCTTTGTGCAATTTGTCCCTTAGTTTTGACTGCAGTTGCGCCCTGGAACGAATCGAACCGAACCGAATCCTTGGCGAACCACGCCCCCCAATTAGCCAGTTAGTTGGTCATTTAGTTAGTATTTAGTACTCGTTCTAAGCCTTTTCTTTATGACAATTATCTCGTACTAGGAGTAGCTCTAATTAGGTCTCTAACTTTATTTAATTGAACTTAATTTGTTTTAAATGCGTAACAAACAAACAGTGGAAGAACCAAACGCAGGAAGAGGATAGAAATTCAAAGAATACCCCGACTATAATTAGTTTTTAGTTTATTTCCACAGAATTTACGATTAAACGTGTAAATTATGAATATTATTATTGATTATGTACTGTACTACTATTACAATGACTATTATCGAAGCAGGAGAAGGACGATCGTGCAGCGGGCAATTTGTTGAAATATTTATTAATCGTAAGACTAAGCAAAAACAGAAATAAGAACCGCAGGAGCAGAAGCAGCAACAGCAGGCACACAACCGAACAGAACTATCTATCGTAAAGGACACAATTTTAGTTTGTAGAAAGCCAAGCAAAAAATGTATAAACTTTTGTTAAATATTCTAAGTAAGCCGTACGCTCTAAAAGCCCCCCCCCACCCAAATAAACCAATTCAAAACAGAGCTCCTCCCATCTAATATCTTGTGCAACATTCCGCCACAAAAAAGGAAAACCCTCAGCACTCATCCACCAAACCACCCAAAAAAAACAAAACAAAACAAAATGCAACATCCAATACTCTCGACCATTTTTGCTGTACATAAAAACAGGTAAAAACTGATCTCGTTTTTACCACATCTCAAAATTGTAGCTTTAAACGGTGTAAAAAACATTGATTGATTCGAAATTAGATGAAAATTTGATGGAAAATTTATGAAATATTGAAAAGTGTCTTAGTCGCTATTAAAAATTATTACGAAAACCGAGAGGAAATTCAAAACAAATATGAGAGAACATAAAACCGAGAGAGCCCTTAATTATATAAATAAAAAATATATATAGAAACCCCCCTCCCCGTAATCGATTAAGTTGTTAAAGCTTTCGTTTATCAAAGTTAAATTTTAAATTTTCATTATGGATAAAGAAAATAGTTTATAAATGAACAAAAAATCGAAGATTATAGAAGAAGCGATTCGGAGAAGGAAAAGCGGTACCTAGAGCATAAAAGAGCAGAAACAAACATATTTAAAGAACCACAAGCTAAACAAATATTATATTAATAATGAATAAATATATACATACATTATATATACATATATATATATATATTATATATTATATGCCGTACGTGCTACTTTGTGTGGCACAGTAAAACGCGAGTACATAAATCTATATGTATAAACAAGAACACACACAGCAAACACACAACAAAAAATAAATTACAATAAAGAATTCTATTGCATATTGTACGATGAAAAGGCGAAGAAACTTTTAAGACACAAGTGAAGGCAATAATTTCGCTGATTTACGGAATAGTAATTGTTATGCAATCTTATGCACGGCACGCGTTCATTTGCATACAATTGTCGGGGAGTTCGGAGTCAGGAGATTGCCCTTCACCAGCTCTCCCTCTGGCTTTATATTTTTTTTTTAATTCCCAGACACAGATTGCAGACAGACAACTGCTGCCAGCTGGGCTACAAGTGTATCCCCAAGTATTTATTATACGATATACATCTATCATCTGGTCAGGTCTTCTAGAACGAAGCACGATCTTGAAAACGAAACGTGTGGCTAATGCTTGGTGCCATTTACTAGAGGTCGGTCTCCGAGTGCTTTCGAATCGCTGAAAGCAATTGATCAGCCTTAATTATCATCCGCTACTAAAGTACTTGCCCTGGCTTTCGCTTGAGATTCATTTAGAGATATTCAAAGAATCTCTGGCATGGAGTGGATCTGGTGAAGGCAAAAATACCTTGCTGACAGAAAGACACCTTGATGACGTGTTCCCGAGCATATGGGGTTAAGGAAAAACACCCCAATTACCCCAATACAATATTGAACATGGTGCTAATTAAATATACAGATTATAAAACCAAAAGCGCTGTGCGTGACTAACACTCGCCTGAGGACTGGTTCTGTTCAGAATCTCTTCTTTGGCTAAGATTGGGTTTTCCAGCAATTAACGGAGCCACTATTACATTGGGTTTTCAACCCCTATGCGATCGTATTAGTAGCAATCTATATTAAAGATAGTCTTTGAGTCATGGCTCCAAGTGATTAATGACCTGACATATGTCTGTATGTAAGGCTGGTGCCCGCTGGTGCCTGGCTGGTGGCTGGTGGTACGCGAGTAAACGAAATTTCCATCCGGTTCTGACTGCCAGCGATTGAGATTTTTTATTTATAACAATTATTGTGCATGTTAATTGGTTTATTCACCAGCAGCAAGATCAAATCGAAGGAAGGAGCTTTAAAATATTATATATGGAAATTAAAGCAAACAGCGCCTCCAAAAAAACCGGCACAAGCATTTCAATTTAAATTTTAAATACGCATAATAAATTCTTTAAAAATTTCAATTTTAAATTCGCTAATTAAATGCCGGCAGTTGCGCAACGATTGTTATATTTTAAGAAATTCTTTCAATGTTATTGACATGCAATCGAATTGATTGGGAATTTCGGAATTGCTTGTATTCTAATTGTCCAAATATAGGCGTGCCATTTAGCCTATTACTGTCTCTACTCCGTACTCTACGGAGTAGTCACGCAGCGATTTTCACCTGCTGTTCAGTGGCTTGTGGCAGTGGCTGTGGCAGTGGCAGCATTCTAAAATAGCCTCCGGCTGTAGATTTATGTGTGGCAGTATTGCATAATTTACGAGCTCATTGGAAAAAAGGCTAAATAAAAATAAAACAACAACGAATAATAGTAATACATAATAATCATGAACAAAAAAAAAAAAATTAAAACAATATTGTGCGTCGTCGTTACGTTGCTGACCAAAAAGGTCATACAATTTATGCAGTTTTACTCGTAATTGTTGCTATGGCGTTAAGCCACTGCTATATTCCATTCTACTACGATTACTCGTATATTTATATAGTAGAAGTTCTCCAAGTTCTATAGTTTTCGCCACAAATATTGTTGCACTGCAGCACCACCACTCCAATGGGTGGGAATATTACTTTTAATTGGGTATATCAGCTGGCTGCAGGTGCTTGCTGGAATGGAAATTTCAATGATTATAATGCGATGTTTGCCTATAAAAATCTTGTATCTATAAATCTGCTTCACCGAATGATTCCTTAGCTGGCGCAATAAATGGATGTGTATTGCAATCCAGCAGTAGAATCCATGCAGAAATTAGAGGACCACTGTTCAACAGGATATTTTAAAGCAATTCTACACTTTTCAAAGTGTCAAGAGATATTTTTTTAATCTATAAAATATATTATAATACACTTTGGACACTTACTTTACCAATAGATATTCTTGAAATATATGAAAAAATTGTAAAAAGTTCATTTTAGAACATATTGAAATATTGCTTTTCTAGGGTGCATTAATTTTTGTAAGAAAATATCATAAAAAGAAAAAATATATATATTTGTATGCCAATAACTCGTTTCTATATGGAGGCATGCATAGGGTTTTTCGGTCAATGTTTCTTTGAGGAACAATTTCTCCTCGTAGTAGGGACCATACAATAATCGCTACAATAATTGGAAATAATTGTGTTTGCTGGTGTTATATTTATATAAATGTAATTGATTTGAATTCCCCGGGAATCCAACAAACTCCCCCATAGAAATGCGATTATTAGGCAATCAATTTTTCGCCTCTTCAAGAGTGCATTGTGCAATCGCCATGCCGAATGGGGGGTTCTTATGGGTGGCAATGTGTGTAATTATTGTGTTACATTGGTGTAATGGGCACGCTAAAATTGACTTTTATTGATTTCGTGTGTAGTTAGCGGCGGTTGTAAATCAAGGAGAATGTGCAAATAACATGCAATCATACATACATACGTACATACATACATACATCAGATTAGTCAGCTAGTCAGGCAGTCAGCATTTGCTTATCCCAGGCAGAGAGCATACATAATATATACCTACTGCCTTTTACTTTCTAAATTTAAATTATAAGCCTTGCACTGGCTCTCTGCCCCTGCAACTGCCACTGCCACTGCCTCGTGAATCCGCCTCGCGGTGCAGTTGAGATCATTTACAAGAATTTCTTTAGTCAGTAACATGACTTAGACTTCCGTTTGTGAATCAGAAGAGAAAGAAGTTATCTGGCCAATTAAAGCAAACAAATCAAATTAAATCGAGCTTAAAAATAGCGCTCCCTTGGACCTGCCGCTGCGTTCATTGAACCTTTGTGTGTGTGTGGTTTTTTCTCTTTCTTTTTTTAACGAATTTGCGGCCTTAGTTGTCAATATACACAATATACACAGTATTGTATCTGTTTTGTGGTTGGGTTGCCATTAAGACAATGGCTTTTATGGCGGGTGCGGTTTGAACTTGGCCTTTGATTGAGCGATTATATAATACAATATAGTAGATCTGATCTGTAGTGCTGAGCCGTGCATAGCGCCCTGTCATCTGCAAACTCTATTAGTTAATCCCCTCTTAAGAGCAAGATCTTTGATTAATGGATCATTAGAAGAGGATTATGTAGCGGCTCAGATTTGTTGTGCTGTAAATTTACATTGTCATAAACGTCGCACATTATTTTCATAATATTTAAGAGCAAAGCCCCTCTCGTTTCCGACATAATCAAAAGACTTAAGCAACGAACTCCACTTCCTGCACGAAACGCCTCAAAAGTTCAATGGAATTTTTCGCCGCGCGCACGCGCTGCAAAAGTAAAGTGAAAAATTTAAATTTAGAATGCAATGGCATTTGATGAAATATTGCATTACATAAATGAGAGCTCAACCCCCACTCACACACACGCACCCACACACAAGCACACACAAGATCTCGATTCTCATGACACTCGCCACTCTAATTAGCCGCCACCACTTTTCACCCTCGTTAAGCATTGAAAGTATCTTAACTCAAACGCTAAACATCATCCAGCAGCCTGCGAGGCAGCCAGTAAGCCAGCCAGCCAGCCAGCCAGCCAGTATGCCAGATGGCCTAATGAAATTGTTACTAGTTTTTATGGCCAGCTGCTGTTGATCGACTGAATCGCAATTTATGTTAATGCTAAACACTAGAACTAACACCCAGCCAGATAGCAGAACCCACAGGCCCTGGGCCTCTGACAAAACACACACAAAACCATAAACAGACCTTAGAAAGTACTCGACCTTCATTCGGGGTCTATGACTAGCAATTGGCTTAGAATAATGGCACATTTTTGGTCACAATTTCCATAGACACATCCATGAACGGTAGCTTATCAATGGTCTTCAAAACAACTCGACGCTAAGTGGAGCATATTAAGCGATTTATGCTAAATAGCCTGTGGAAACTGGTTTGGGCGAGAGAAACCCAAAGAAAAAATTTGTCAATTCATTCGCTTGACGCCCAAAAAAACCATTGTGAAAATATATAGAACGTTTCCTAGGAAATAGACCTGCACAGAATTATGCAAATTATACAGAGATGCTTAGCCATTGGTGATGTGTATCATCACTTGTGGTTGAACCATCGCAACATTTCCTATTTTGTGATTGACAATTCAAAAAGAACACATCTAGAATGCTGATGAAGGAAAAATCCCCATGGAATTTAGAAAACTTTACTATTTGAGATGAGATAGTAGATACATGAGATGACATGAGATATTTGAGGAGGAATTTAATGAATAGAAGGGGAATGTTTAATTTAAAGTGAAAAGAGATGGTAGGAAATTTGGGAATATTGGGAGACATATTTGAAGCTACAGAAACGTTTCCTATTGCCATCTTTATTGCATTTTCTGCAATTTCCTGTACCATATTTCCCTTGAATATCACACCTTTAGCGCACTTACACCCCTCTCAAGACTCCTTTGCCTATGATTCCCCTTGCATTCCCATTGTATTGTACCTTTAAGATACTTTTCCATAGTTCTCCATAACTCGTATATACAGAAATTCCCCAAAGACAAGCCCAAACAAGCCCCAGAACTACCTGTGCCCTCGTCTCATCTCATTTCAACCGCAGCATTTCCGATTCTGAAAATAACACGAAACACAACGCACTAAGAATGTTGATCAAACGAAAAATCCCCATGTAAGTGGGAAAAATAACAGCCTTTTTGTTAACTTTTTTTTTGGTTTTTTTTTTTTGAAAGTATCTCTCAGCTGACAATCCGGCCATGACTCAGTTAGCGATCGATCGTAGGCAGCAGCCACAACTCTCACACAGTCTTGACGCACATGTGCGTTGGGGAAGACCCAGCCAACTGGATTTTGTGGCACAAACAGACGCTAAGCTGCGAGGTGACTCCTTTGGCTTTAATTGCATGCCATGCCACACTGCCACTAACACCAGCTATAACCAATGTGCAGCATGTGCGCTGGACGGGACGGGACTTTACCTCTTTAAACAGAATTTTGTGTGATTTACATTTTGACTGAAAGTTCGCTTCGTTCACAGTTGATCAAAAACAGAGACAGGCACTTGAAAAATGAAAAGCATGAGTGGAAGGCCTTCCGCTCTGTGTTTTTGTGAGCCACGCCACGCCACCCACCACCACAACTGTGTGGTCCTCTGGTCCTGTGGGCCTGTGGACCTGTGGACGTGTGTGACCTGTCAGTGGCAGATGTCTATTGATTTTCTCGACAAAACCCTTTGGCTATTGGCTAATCGGGTCAAGTGCCTCCAGAGGAGAGAAAAACATTATGAAGTGACTAAAAGGGTCCGTCATTCGCACCATTTAATAGGCTTATTAAGTAATATATGCATATCTCTGAATCTTTGCCAGATATTCCAGTGCATTCTTCGACTTTGGGCTTTAAATTTAACTTTCTTTGTGAAGTTAGTTGGCCCCTCCGGGTGCAAGGTGCAATAAACTGGTTTAGTTTGCGTTGTTGGCATTTAACGACAATGTGATAATAATGAAAATATACTCATACTCCTCATCGTACTCGTGCATATTTCTGGGCAGATATATATTTTTGATTATTTTTGGGGGCTCGTTCGAAGCCCCACCACCGTTGCCGTTGGTTGTTGGTGATTAAGCTGGTGTTTATTTTGGGGCCTCCAGCAAGCCAGCCGGCCAGCCAGCGACCGAACACGCCTCGGAAATGTTTTGGAACACATTCACAAATAAGTAAGGCAAAGTCGTAAACTCAACGATAAGCTAAATATAAAATTATGATTGGACTGGCGGAACGGACAAGAGAGTCCTGCGCTGAGGCTCCCCAAAAGTCCCCCCACAAGACGGGGAACTTCCATGCCATCATCATCATCATCATCACCATCGGCAGGAGATTGATATTCAATACAACATTTGCACGATCTATTTAAGTTAATTTGTTGTTGAGACATTCCTCCACTCCAGAGAATCTATCTAATTATAGCTAATTAATTTCGATAATTATTTGGTTAAAACCCCCATATGACAAATGCTTTCCTGTTGTTGAGTAGTTATAGTTCACTCGAATTCCCAGCTCGATTAAGATCCATTTAATGAGCAATCGGCCCAATCTTTTGGCCCCGAAACCACGTCAACAGGCTGTGGTCCTTTCCTGGCCAACAAAATCCCCCTCTAGAAATGTTGACGCTGGTAGCTTTGCCTTTTTGTTTGGTTTTTATGTTTTGTTTGTAGCACGTGACGCAAAATCAAGAGAATAAATAAAAACAAACAAAATGTGTGATACAAAAACCATAAACAGAAAACAAAACAAAATGCGAACGGGGCGGGCGCACGGCGCGCTGTGCGGCTATTTTGCATATTCAAATGAACAATTTTTATTGCTAAATGCGAGAGATACGAGATGTACGGAGAGATACAGATACAGATACCAGCTATAGCCGGCGTCATCTTTGGCCCCCAGGTGAATCAGCCATAAACGAGTTCGATATGGCTTAGAAAGCGCGAGCCGCAGGTGGGAGGGGGCCAGTAGAGTCAACGAAGCGTCGTCCAGTCTCTGTGTGGCACGTGATTGATACATCAGCGTGTTGTGTGGATGTGGAGTGGAGTCCCCCTCGATCGCTCTCTGACAGCTCATCCACATGGACACTCCGCTCCGATTGTGGCTCCGATTGGGGCATTTGGGAAAGCAAAACCTCAATATTATACAATAATTAGCAACAAAAACGATTGCCATTGGTAATTAATGCACATAATTGCCTGTAGATTGGTTTAGTTGCAGTAGAATGGAAAAAAAATTAAAAATTGAGAATTTTTGAAATGGATTCGTAATTGTATTATTAATTGCACTTAATTGAATTATGAATAATATTTAATTTGATTCATAGGAAGTGGAGTCCCTGCAACAGATTCACTATATTCTCGGAAGCTTTTGCA
This sequence comes from Drosophila helvetica, assembly GCA_963969585.1. Classification (NCBI taxonomy): domain Eukaryota; kingdom Metazoa; phylum Arthropoda; class Insecta; order Diptera; family Drosophilidae; genus Drosophila; species Drosophila helvetica. The sequence continues at coordinate 67,799,093 of OZ018401.1, read as the reverse complement.
AGGGCACACGACGAGGGCCGGGGGCTGGGAAATCACTGGTGCTGCAGTTGCACTTGCAGCTGGAGCAGGTCCGAGGCAAGGCTGCAAGATTATGGGAAATGCGAGAAGGGGAAACTGAAACGATATAGTACCTCATGTAGTCCGGTTGGGAAAGGTTGGGGTAAATCTATCGATGCGTTCTCTCCGTCGCAATTTATCTTTCATTCCACGCATAAATGGACTGTTGCTATCACTCCAACAACAGTTTTACCATTTACCCAAATCATTCATCTCTCCAACATCTCTGAGACATCTCTTTCTACAATTCTTGCTCTATCTTTCCATATATCCACCCATCTATATATCTACACTTTTATCTAACATTTCATTCTACTTCTATACAACCAAAACAGCTCTCTGGCTTTCTCAATTCTCCCATGAATTTAATGGCCAACAGGAACTGCTTTCGCCGAAGCGTTTTTTGGCATTTCATGCTGACAATTATGATCGATGGAATGGATACAAAAAGAAACAAAACTGTACTTCGGAATTCCCACTACGACTATGACCTCCCCCATGCCACCTCAAATGGACTACGTGACTGAATCAAGCATAAATATTATCTCTTTTTTATTAGAACAAAGCCCTCTATCTGTGTGTGTGTGGCACAGTAAAAACCCAATAAAGTCCGCAAAGGTTTTGGCCGCCTGTGAAATTTTAATTATAGAATCTAATTTGTTTGAACACTCTTTTATCTTTTATTGTTTTTTTGTTTTTTTTTGGTTTTTTTTTTATTTGGTGATTGATCATTAGGTCTAAGAAAAAACCGAAAAAAGTCCAATCCGTCTTATGTAACAAAAGTAAAAAATTGCAAAAGCTAAAAGCTAAAAAGCATCGACCTTCAATCTCGAGCCAAATTCAAACTCAATTCAAATTCTCAAAGGAGCCATTTCGAAAATGTATTGTTCAAACAATTAAACATTGGATATACCACAAAAAACAAAAAAAAAATGAGGGAGAGATAGATACTCGGATAGATCGAGCGGGGGGCGGGAGGCGGAGATCGGATATCGGAGATCGGAGATCGCTTATATAGTTTGCTTCACTTATTATGGTTTGATCATGAGACTTCAATAAAACAAACAAACTGGTTGACCAAACTCCAGGTATAGAGGGGGAATCTCGGCTAGAAACGGCGACTAGTCAACCGTTAAAGGTTCACGGCCAAGGACAAGGAAATCCCAGTGAATGGTCGGCTATCTGTATCTGTATCTGAACCTGTACCTGTACCTGCCTACGTGTCTAGAATGCCATGAATCACGACTCTCCAGCTCCAACTCCAACCCCAACCCCAACCCCAACCCCAGCCCCAACTCCAGCACACAATTTTGTGACTTCTGGAACCTTGGGCGTGTGTGTACTCTCGGATCTGTTTGCATATTGTTTGTCGTCTTAGAATGAGCAAGCGTGCACAATTAAATTTAAATATTTAATAAAAAAAAAAATATACAAAATAAGAGACTTTAACAGCAATTATAGAGGCTGTGCCTCAATTATGCAGCAGCCAGGCCAGGCGCAGGCGCAGGCACAGGCCCAGGCACACAAAGAACAATCGTAGAAAACTACTAAAGTCGGAAGAAAAGCTCGCCCAAGGCGTGAAGGCATTCGAACGTTTGAGAGATTAAGATACTCATATATTTCTATATATATTTTATTGTTCATGCTTTAGCAAAAACCTTAAGCTCAAATTAAAGTTTTGATTGGCTTCCTAAAAAGAGTGCATGGAAATCGGAAGTAAATGTTTAGCTTAAATGTGAATGGAATGGGGGCAATGCTAATGTGGGAACCTAAATCTGAAAATTGGCCAATGAGTAATGCGAGAAATGTGTTATAGCATGGATTGAAAACCCATTTAGGCGTAAAAGGGGGAAATGTTATAGCTGGGAGGCTGAAGGCTTAAAGCTGTATTTCTGTATCCATCTTGCGATGCTGCTACACCCAGAGGAAAAAGCCCTGAAATTTTTTAATTATTATTTATTTATTAAAATTAACTTTATAACATTAAGAAATAATAATAAAATTAGTTATGTGGAGCGATCGAATTGCGGCCTTCGGTTCCAAAAAGAGATATATTGCATACTTAAATTAAATATTTTTATATTATTTTTAATAGTATACATTTTATAAAGTATTTTATATTTAAACTAAATATGGACCGTAGTAAAAAGAAATTTATTATATTTAATTTGAATTCTATTTAATTTCAATATGTTTGTATTTAAAAACCGAATATTTGATTCAAATAATCATTTTTTTTCTATTTAAATTATAGATATGTATTTATGACAGTCTAAAATTTCTCTGGCCCTCCACCGTCTCGTTAATATCCTCTATACCTAGATATTTGGCATATCTTTTGTAATTTCATATACAAATGTACATTTTCCATATATTTCATTAATTTCTAGATTGGCTCCATCCATGTTCCTGTTTCCATATTTTGTGGCTCCGAAAATATATTTTCTATATTTATTCTCCCTAGCATGCCACATAAACTTTTCATAGTATCTATCCCACTCCTTGTTTACTTTAAAATACGATTCCATTTTTCAATATTTTTTTCTGCTTTAATTTATAGATAATTTTCCTGCTTATACAATATCCACCGCACTGAATCATAAAATCCAATCATATGTACAATTCAATTTGTATAATGAATCTATCAGCGTGATGATTATGTTTTTTATGCCTTCTCCTCGCAGCTGGATAATCTATTAGATTTAATAACTTAATGCCGCTGTTCGTCGCATGATGTGTGATGTGTGTTGGCTCATTATCGGCTCGTTAGCACAATCATTTGCTTCGATCTACTAATTTGATCGGCTTGCATTAACATGAGACATTAGACATTAGTTGGTGTTAGTTAGCAAGTCGCAGCTCTCGATGCACCTCGATGCAGGCTGCAAGGATGACCAGATTGTTGCAAGTACAAGTGCACATATTCGCATGTACATATGTAGATCAATGGCAAACCGAGTTTGGTTAAGCCGCTGCCACTGCCACTGAAAATGTCATTCAGTCTCCGTCTCCGGGCCAAGACCAATTTGAGAAGCGGTTGGCCAACCTTGCCAGTGGGAGCAGCGTTATCAGCCAGCTTACAGGAATATGTAATACATACTACATACTACATAATACTCATACCCATACCCCCGCACCTCTGCCTAGTGCTTTCTGCTTTTCGATCTGTCAGCTGCAAATATGCCTGCCAGCCTGCCAGCCTGCCCATATGCAAATCCCATTCGCCAGATGTTTTGACGCGACGCGACGCGGCACGGCACTCACTTATTTTATCACATTATATAGATCGGTCTAGTTATAGAATTGTTATGGCATCCAAAGGTTAGTTTAATGTGCTGCACTTACACACACACGTACCAACACACTTACGCATGCAAATTAGCTGCTAAATGTTGTGCTTTTAAAAAATTAATTGAAATGGCATGCGAGTGAGCCGCCTACTCAGCCGCACAAACATTGAGGCCCACTTCCTGTTTACTCGTACCATAACTTTGTTTTTCTGTTGACTTTCACTCTGCTCTGTCCCTAAATGATCCGCATTTGTATCCGCCCCAGATGTGCTCGGAAACTAGCCTAGAACTCGTTGACTCATTCAGGATCTGGTGACATTTCCATTGGAAAGCAGTCGGGCATGCAACACCTACCACTGGTTTCTTGTAGCAGGATCTAGCGCTAATTTCATTGAGAACTTCTGAAGGTACCCCAGCGGCTCGGTTCTGTGTGCTGTGCTCCCAAATGATTTGCGATTGTATCCGCCCCCCGGAATGTGGTCTAGAACATGATCGATCCGCAAATGTATCCGCTCCAGATGTGATCTAGAAATCGTTGAGTCATTGAGGATTTTTCATTGAGAACTATTGACTGTACCCATTAGGCATTTATGAAAGTTTTTAAAGCTTTTATGTTGGTATTTCTTAAGGGTAATTACTAAATGTTACCAAGAAAGGATTTCCCTTAATTTCTTGTTGTATTTCTTTGAAAAAGGCAGGACTTAATGGTAGAATAATCTGCCTCTAAGGATATACCCTAACAACGTATACACAATATTTTGCTCCACTTTGTCGAGGTGTTTCTATAGTCCATTCAAAAACTGTACCTCTTCAGCATTTGGCTTTGTTTTGGTTAAGTTTCTTTTGGTATTTCCCGTCTCAGAATCGTTCAGGATCTGGTGACACAATTGTTCATTTAGAACATTTTGCTTTCGTCTCTTCTGGTATTCCGATTTGTTTAGGCTTTTCTAATGACGTTTGAGACAATTCCAAATGTTTTGGTTATTTCAACGGGTGGACTGACGCGCGCACGCGCTAATGGTTTAACCCCGCTCCAGCAGCGGCAGCAGCGACGGCAGCAGCAGCAGCAGCAGTTAAAGCACCAACACCACTATACGTTCTAGCCTGTTGCCGCACTTGAACTTGGTCGAGTCAGGCCCCGCGATTCTCGACCCACTGCCAAATGCTCGAACCTGGTGAGAGGAAACCCCACGGCACGACAGCAGCAGAGGCAGCAGCAGCAGCAGCAACAGCAACAGCAACAACAGCAGAAACCACAAGAGCAATAAACCAGATACAGCTGTGGCTGTGGCTGTGCCTGTGCCTTTGCCTGTGGCTGTGACTGTGGGGTTGGCTGTCTCTCGGAGCGACTACGTCACAGCCGCGTCATGCGAAAACCAGTCATCGGATTCGACGTCGTTTCTGTCCCCATCTCTCGTCGGGGGCCCTCGTTGTTGCCGTTCGGCAATTCGGTTGCCGGACTCTGGGGGTATTTAAGCACTGGCAACACGACCTGGAGCATGCATTGATTCGCTATCATCCGCTCTAAAGACTTGTGCCCAGCCTCAAGTAGTTTGCTGACTCTGTTTGTTGTAATACAATTAGCTGAAAGGATAATCCAAAGCAAGAACCGTCATATCTGTTTCGAAGTCGCGAAAGGATCCCGAAATATACCGACAAAAAATATCCGCCGTGAATCGAGAGTTCTTGTTCATTCAGCTCAATTCTAGACGCAAACAGTTCAGTTCCAGGAGCATTTTCCCAGCCAACTTTTTTTCAATCTCCTCGCGCCAATAAGCAGTGAAAGTGTCAATACATTTCGAGTGCTTATTGCCAAATCAAATACGAGAAACAACAAAGCCAACAAGCAAATAGTATTCTAAGTGTCTTAGCCAACACTTTGCATAAATTTTTGTTATCCTCACTAATCACAAAACCCAACACAAAACAAAATGATGGCCGTTGCAGCAGCCCAAAAGAATCGCGAGATGTTCGCCATCAAGAAATCTTACAGTATTGAGGTGAGTCCCATGTTCCAGTTGCAGTCCCAGTCCCACTGCCCCAGCCCCCCCGAAAAGAAAATCCAAGAAAAACATACAGATACCAAAATAGAGAAACGTTGGTGGTCTACGTGACTAGTTAAAGGTTTATTTCGAAAAACCTGTCAACTGTGTGTCCGCCCATAGAGAGGCATTTCTTTTTTTTTTTTGTTTTTGTTTTTTTTTTGTTTTTTTTTTTTGCAATATCCCAGTTTGCTGCCCAAAGTTGGCCAATTCATTCACACCTCTAAGAACGACGGCCTAAATCGGAACGGCAGCCTCCCCGCCAATCACGTAAACCGTCAACGAGTCCGAGTCGCCAAAGACGGCCTCTGATTAACCGAAGTTATTATTTAACAAATAAGTGAAAGTGGTTGCCCTGCCCCTGCACTTACCCACGGAGCCACACACACAACACACACGACACAAGGCACAAGACAGAGCCACCGCGACAGAGGCACCTCATTGTTGACTCCAACTTGGAGTCTGTCTCTCAGTCTGTCTCTCAGTCTGCCTGCCTGGCTGTCTGTCCCCTGTTTATGTTTATGTTGCGGCAACAGTCCCAACAAAACCGACAAAAAACAAAATATGAAATCAATAAAAATGATTCAATGGAAGGCACATCTTTCATCAGCCAAACCGATGGCGATGGCCCGAAAAAAGGCCAATAAACAAGTGAAAACTGCAACTGGTGGAAACCTTTCCAGAGCTGCATTTTTCGATTCCATTCACAGATAGAATCGTATTGGAGACTTTGTATATCTTTCGGCCATATATCATTCATCTTTGGCACCTGCCATCCGCTCTGAACGAGCTCTAAAGCCGCGTGACATCGCATTAAATTAACATCACAATCAATGGGGTTTCATGAATAGACTGGTCCCCCGGATAATAGCCAAAAGAAAAGATCTGAAGACGCTTTCACGCCACAGACACACTTTTTATATAAGAGCCGCCCCAATTGCGCAATGCCACCACGAACAGAGCCAAGCACACACAGACACGCGCACACATACACAGCAAAGGTCAAGGCAATCATCCAATTTCCGTTGCATATCCTGTCTGTCCGTCTCTTGTGATGAAAAGTGTCACTAAAATGTATTTCTCTTTCCGTTTCGCCATCTTTCAGAATGGGTATCCATCGCGCCGTCGCAGCCTGGTGGACGACGCCCGCTTCGAGACTCTGGTGGTCAAGCAGACCAAACAGACCGTCCTGGAGGAGGCGCGCAACAAGGCAAATGGTAAGCACTCGACAATCATTAGCAACAAGTGCGGGGAAAGCACTCAACAAGTGGGGATATCACACTCTTAAAGTGGCTTAAATTTCCGTTCAAATTCATTTTTCTTTGAGTTTTTGCTCCTTATTTGGTTTCCCTACATTTTATTTTATTTGATTGGATTTTATTTTATTTTTTATTATTTTAAAAGACGCATCTCTGGAGGAATGCATTCAGCAGGCCCAGGAGCATATCCCAGCCGAGCAGAATGTGGAGCTGCAGGACGAGCAGCCCCATCTCGAGAACCTCGAGCTGCCCATGGACAACGACTACGCTCCAGGTGCTTATTCCTTCATTTAATTCCCACCCACTTACTTTTCCCCATTATCCCTTTATGATTTTTGATTTTAATTTTATGGTTTTTCGTTTTCGTTTTGATTTCGTTTTTAGTTGAAGATTTTGAGATTGAGAGCGCTGAGACGGAGCAGTCGCAGGAGCCAGCGGGCCAGGCGCCCAAGAACGGTAAGCCCCCGACCCTGCATGCCCTCCCCATCCCCCCTAAGTAGTACTTAACTTCTGAGGAGCTTTTGAAAAGCGTGCGACATTGATTTAAGTGCTTAATATGATAAAGTACTAGAGAAAAGAGAAAAGAGAGTAGAAAGAAGAAAGAGCAAAGCACTCAGCACTCAGCCGAACAATTGCGGGGGCCAGGCCAAGCCGTTGAGACAGCAGTGGAGTGGAGTGGAAATGTCGCATTTCCCTTTTTCATTTGTTACGCTCGACTTGATGGAAATATGAAATGCGTGCGCCTGGCAACCCTGCCACCCTGCCACCCCGCCCACACACACACTGGTCCTGGTCCTGGTCGCCCGCCCACGTAGCCCGATTATCGCTTACGTGACCTTAAGCCGCTTGCCGCTTGCCTCATGATTGCATCTTTTTCCGTTCTTTCGCCTGCTTTCAGATTACGGTCTTACCGAGGAAGAGATTTTATTGGCCAATTCCGCCTCCGAGTCCCCCGAGGCTGAGGCAGCCATGCAGAGCGCCGCATTGGTGGTGCGCCTCAAGGAGGGCATCTCCTCGCTGGGCCGCATCCTGAAGGCCATCGAGACCTTCCACGGCACCGTCCAGCATGTGGAGTCGCGCCAGTCCCGCGTCGAGGGCGTCGATCATGATGTGCTCATCAAGCTGGACATGACTCGCGGCAATCTGCTGCAGCTGATCCGCTCGCTGCGCCAGTCGGGCTCCTTCAGCAGCATGAATCTGCTGGCCGAGAATAACATCAGCGTGAAGGCGCCCTGGTTCCCCAAGCACGCCTCCGAGCTGGACGACTGCAACCATCTGATGACCAAGTACGAGCCCGATCTCGACATGAACCATCCCGGATTCGCCGACAAGGTGTACCGCCAGCGCCGCAAGGAGATTGCCGAGATTGCCTTCGCCTACAAGTACGGAGATCCGATCCCATACATCGCCTACACCGATGTGGAGGTCAAGACCTGGCGCTCGGTCTTCAAGACCGTCCAGGATCTGGCCCCCAAGCATGCTTGTGCCGAGTACCGTGCCGCCTTCCAGATGCTCCAGGACGAGCAGATCTTCGTCGACCACCGTCTGCCCCAGCTCCAGGAGATGTCCGACTTCCTTCGCAAGAACACTGGCTTCTCTCTGCGTCCGGCCGCCGGTCTCCTGACCGCCCGCGACTTCCTCGCCTCCCTGGCCTTCCGCATCTTCCAGAGCACCCAGTATGTGCGCCACGTCAACTCGCCCTACCACACCCCCGAGCCGTAAGTGTCACCCGTCACCCCGCCTCCCCGTCACCCCATCAGCCCGTAACATCAAAGCATCAAAGGGGAAAAGCTCTTTGTTCGCCCCTAATTGCATTTGGTTGGCACTGAATGGGCGGTGGGTTTCCTGCTTCCTGCTTCTTGTTTCCTGCTGGCGGCTAGCTAGAGAAAAGTTCTCTTGTTCGAGAGAAGCAAATTGGCTTCAGCTGGAAGCAGCACCAGCACCAGCACCAGCAGCAGCAGCAGCAGCAGGATACCCATCTTCTCATTTAGCCTGGCTAATTGCTTTATGTGCTGCGCATATATTTTTCACACATTTTCTAACCATTATTTCTCGTTCGCCCCCTTCCTCATTGCAGGGACTCCATCCACGAGCTGTTGGGACACATGCCGCTGCTGGCCGATCCCAGCTTTGCCCAGTTCTCGCAGGAGATTGGCCTGGCCTCCCTGGGTGCCTCCGATGAGGAAATCGAGAAGCTGTCCACGGTGAGTTTCCACTTAATTGAATTGGCCAACCGATTGATGGTTAATGGCATCCGATGGATGGCCTTATGTCAGCAGTGACACTGACACTTTTTGTTCATAGTTTAGTCATTAACTAACTTGTGTGCTATCTCTCTCTCTCTGTCTCTCTGATTACAGGTCTACTGGTTCACTGTTGAGTTCGGTCTCTGCAAGGAACACGGTCAGATCAAGGCCTACGGCGCTGGTCTGTTGAGCTCCTATGGCGAGCTGTTGCACGCAATCAGCGACAAGTGCGAGCATCGCGCCTTCGAGCCAGCCTCCACGGCTGTGCAGCCGTACCAGGACCAGGAGTACCAGCCCATCTACTATGTGGCCGAGAGCTTCGAGGATGCCAAGGACAAGTTCCGTCGCTGGGTCAGCACAATGTCCCGCCCCTTCGAGGTGCGCTTCAACCCACACACCGAGCGTGTCGAGGTATTGGACTCTGTGGACAAGCTGGAGACCCTGGTCCACCAGATGAACACGGAGATCTTGCACCTGACCAATGCCATCCACAAGCTGAAGCGTCCCTTCTAGAGTGCTGGTATCTCTGTCCAAATCTGCACCAACCCCTCCCACAGCCCCAATGTCCCCCACTCACATACAGGTGCAACGGTCTCATCTTATACAAATTAATTTTAAATTGACATACCGCACAATCCCTCTCCCTGGTAAGCCTGAAACCTGAAATCCCACGACAATTCAGGGCATCGCATATATATATTTTTTTTTTTATGTTTTTGTTTGTTTTATTTTATTTTATTGTCATTCGAAGTTCTGTTTGTCTCTTCCAAGAAAAGCATATTTATTTTTTTGATCACCCAGAAAACCCTGTATCCCCCCGCACATAATCCACACCCCCTGTATCACCACAACTATTATTGGACCAAAAAATCGTTAGACTTTTAAGTGATGTGAAAACAAAGCCAAGCAAAGCGAATTTCAGTGAAGTGAAAGCAAAGTTCAGATCTATCACACGGAAAACCGCTTATATACTCAGACACACACACAATTGTTTTTTTTTTTGTATTATATTATACCTTTTTTCACTCTCTCTCTAAATATTTACCTAGACTACATATATATACACACGATATAGTATTCCCGGTATTTGAAAGCTGCAACATTTCATTTTTACAGAGAGAATATCTTAAAGAAAACTTAACAATAGAACAGTATGGAAAACAGAAACCGTAACCGAAACAGAAAAAGCAAAATGAAAATGAAAATGTTTAGAAGAACAAAAGAAAACGGAAAACAGAATAGAATTTCTTACATTGTACAATAACTGTAAACGACAATATCACTATTGTGTACTATTATTATTATTATTATCTATTATTATGCTTATGACTATTACGTATTGTATTGTAGGTATGTAGAGTTTAAATTCTATTATTTTATTTAAGTTTTGTGTATTAATAAAATATAAAATGCAATTGAAAAATAATCACTCTTTGGTTTTATCATTTTTTTGTATCCTTTGGTCTTTGATGCTTTGGTTTCTAAATTGAATTCTTTGGTTTTCAGAAAATATCAAACTCTAAAGTCTGATTCTGTTTAGGGAACATTTTATGACATAAAAAAGGGAATATTTTTTTTGGAATTGAATTTGAAGAGATTGACTTTACAACAAGAATATTATACATTCTAAGATCATTTACGAAAAGAGAAAAGAAATGGAAACATATGAATTTTTTTGTGAGAATGTAGATGAAATATAGGAATTGCAATTGAAGTAAAGAAAGTAAAAAAAAATTTAAAGAAAGAAAGGACTCTTAAAAGAGAGACATATTTGGATAGTGAGAAGAAACCTTAAGAAATGTAACACATATTTACTGAAACAAAGGGAATTGGATAGGAAATGGAGTAATGAAAGGTAAATCAAGAAAATAAAGAAAATAAAATTTTAGAAAATTAAAAATAATTAAAGGACATTCAAGAAATAAAGATACATATATGGGAAAACTTAATCAAATATAAAACAAAAATAAGAATTACTTACAAATCAAATGAATAATCAAAAACCCTTGGACCAATATATACTAAATCGATACAAATTAAAAACTAGTTTAATCAAAAGTTTTCGAGTAGATTCAGCATTGGAATCAAATATGTTACATACTCGTATACGAAATTGAAATTAATGTAGCGTGGCGTAGCGTTTTATTGTTATTGTTCATTGTAGTTGCAATTTGATCGAAAGCCAAACAAGTGTTAACATTTCTGCAAGCAATTAACCAAACTATAACTATAACTATTCATATTCATATTCGCATATATCAGAATATACAATATACGTATATACAGAATATATACACAATCGTAGTGGCAATGCAGTTGGTCCCCCAAACTATTGTACGCGGTGGAGCTCTATAAGAAAGAAAACGACAATTACAATTGGAGAATACAAAAGATTATTAATACTTATTGTTGAACGTGCAGATCGGCATTATTATAGCCATATATCTATATACACACCTATGTAATCGCTAAACTATACAATTAATTTCTGCATTAATAAAGTTGAAACCGTTTAAACTTGACTCTGCAAATAGTTTGGCATACCGCAGAAGGCACGTGGAATGTAGATGGGATCTTAAAACATAAGAGCAGTAGCTCCGGGCTATGGTTTGATGGTTTTTATAGAGAGACAGACAGAGAGAGGGAGAGAGAGAGAGAGATCCTGTGGCCATGATAAGCCATAAATCGGAATGGGGCCTTTGGTGGAATTGTGTTATTCTATTCTCAACTTCCCAACTTCTCAACTTGTTAACTTATGCCAATTTATTTTAATTAGCCAGCTCTAATGCTTAATTAGTGTTTAATTACACACGAGCAATCCGTAATTAGCGGCATAGAACCTTACTTTTCTTTTCAGTTTAGTTTAGTTTAATTTAGTTTTTTGTTGGGCTTTTCCGATTGAAGACTGAAGACTAGAATATTTAAATGTATTTATTTTTGAGTAGATTATCAAAAGCGACAGCTGTTTGACAACATGACCTACCTCAGCCTATTTTATTTAGAAAGAACACGATAAATAAATATCGTAACACCTGAGCGAATTTATCATATGCCAATTAGAATACGAGTATGAGTACGAGTACGAGTACTCGTATATTTGTGATATAATAATTGGCTGCTGTGTGAATCGAATATGAATGTGCTAATAGTTTGCGGGTAGAACAGCACCTGGAGACAGAGACATTGCCACGGACGCGGACTCGGACTTGGCAACAATTAGCGGCAGCTGATCGGATGTAGGCGATATCAAGTGGACTCGTGGGAACGCCCACGTTGCGGCTCAATTAAAATGAAATTAATATGAAATCAGAACGATAAGGGTTGATGAATCGAAACTTGAATGCCCTCGCAGGTGCACGGCGCTCGCTGATCACTAAGATGATTTAAACTGATGCACTTATGCGAGTAAATTATAATCGTAAATGTACTAAATCTTGCTGTCGTCTGATGAACTGAGACACGTAGAATTTGTATGGGGAGGAAGTATTTTTTGTGGGGGTTTTTACTAATGGAAAGGGTTTCTCCTTTTGAGAGGGATAAATTCGGATTATAATTCTTGATTTCTTGGTGAGAATCAATCTATTTTTTAAGGCATGCTCTATAGTTTTTAAGGGGTAAAAGCCTCTGTTTCTATTAATTACAAGCTTCATGGATCTATGGCTATACCCTGCCTGGCACTTGCTTTAGTTAATGACATTTGCTGATATATCTCCATTATGGCATTTATTTTATATAAAAATGAAACAAATGAGCTGCCAGCAAAGTTCAGCTTGGATCTAAGGTTAGTTAGGAGGCATTTATCAATTTGGTTGGCTTTGTCGGACTGGAGCTGCAATCGGCTGATTGTCTTGACTGATTTGGGTCAGACTTAAAAGGCTGGCTACGGCTGGCTACGGCACCAGGGCTACTTTGTACTGTACTGTATTGGATGGGTGTAAACATTTGCACTTGATTCAATTGCAAAGCGACTTGACTTGCAAGTCGCTGGAGTGGAGTGGAGTGGATTACGTGCCGTTTGGCTTAAGTCCGGCTGCCAGGCACTCGAATACTCGTGTTCATAAAGTTCTTCGGTCGTTTTGGTCTTCTGTCAAGGTCACTGAGCAAATGGGTTAGGGTTGCAGGAAACGCTCTGGGACAGAGTCAGAATCGGGCAGGGGTTTGTTGAACCGACAACGCTGCTGGCTACTGGCTACTGGCTAATTGCCGGAAGCCCAATGCACTTTGCAATTAAACACTTTTCATTAATTGTTGAAGTTTTTACACCTGCCAAGAAGAAAATAAAGACAAGAATCAAGCTGCCAGCAGCGGCAGCGGCAGAGCAGAAACACGTTTCATTTACAGCCAGATTTGGCTAATTAAAGCCGCATAAAACCGAACACCGAAAAGAAAAAGAAAAAAACCCAAAATAAAAGCCAAGGTTAGCTGCGCGTTGGCTTTGACAGTAGCCAAAGGAATTAACTAGAACATGTCTATGGCGCCAGATTTGTGTGTGGTATTTGGCTTTGGCTAATCGAAAATCAAAGTCAATGACTTACAGCGTGCATGGCCAAATTGTGCTTTGGGTTTTGGTTTTGGCGTTGGTTTTGGCTTTGGCTTTGGGTTTTGGCATTCTGGCCGCCATTTTTTCGAGCCAATTAGTTGCAATTCAAACTTGAGTCTTGAACTTTTCAAAAGACACTAACATACTTAACTGGCTGGCTGGCTGGCTAGCTGGCTGGCTCGATGCTGGAACTGGTGGCCAGCTACTGCCACAGCTACTGGCTACTGGCTGGCAATCGGTTGGGTTATCGTAATCTGAATGCCACTGGGAAACTGGAGGTGTGAATATCTTGCAGCCAAACCGTTAGCCAGCCCACTGCACACTACTCTGCACTGTGTGGCTCTGTTCCGAGGCGCACCTGTTGGCCAATTCGAATTTAAATGATCGCTCCGCGCATTAATAACCGCAATAGATCTCGTTCTAATTAAAGTACGAACAGGTTTCCCTTCCCCCCTTTTCTAGGGGTGTTATTGTTTGTGTTTGTCCAGGGGTTGTGGCTACAACTAATTTACATGAGCGCTCTAGTACAACAGCTGGTCTCATGAATATGGAAGAAATGCTTAGCATATGAATGGCATGGTGGGCGTGAGACAAACAGCGACTATACTTCATAATCTAATAGAGGGAGTCCCTGAAATGAGAGCACTCCTGACCCACTTTCAATCGATTGTGAAGATGCACAATACGCCTAAATGGTCTTCAGTCAACCCTACAATTGACCTTCAATGGAGTCGGATAGCATGCAAAGCTCCTTCCCGAACACTTAATGTCGTACGATCCATAATTAAAAGTTATTACAGCACCAATTGGCCAGACAATTACGCCACCAGCACCAGCACTAGCCCAGCTGCACTAAACAGATTGCTAAACAGTTCAAACAACTCGACTCGGAATTCGAGACATAGAAACGACACCTGGCCCAGATAAGTGCCAGCTAAGGGCCAGCTTCAGCATCAGCTTCACCTATAGCATGATAGATAGACCACTTTCGATCATAAATTAAAATTAGAATTTTAAATGCAAAGCTAATTAAAAATAATGAAAATACTTGGGCGAAAACCTGTGAGATTTCATGCCCCGAGCTGTTGCCGTGGCCGTCATTTTGCTGTTAGACAATTGCAAGAAAATTGTGCATATAATTTCCCATTAGCAGAGTCGCAGCCAGCCAGCCGGCCAGCCAGCCATCGGGTCTGCCCGATGACGTTGTTATCGCTGCCAGGTGTCTTGACTCGACTTGGCCCGTCCACTAGGGCGTATGAGCGATAATGGTTTCACAGTGCCTGCTGCGCGTGCAACAGCGGCTCTGAGCGGCGCGGCACGCGATTCATTCGATTCGGAGTCAATTTGGTGTGGATTTTGCGCATCATTATTCCATTCATGGGTATGTGGAGCGTCTGCCAATGTCAATATTTCGGTTTTAGTTGGTCAAATACGAGTACATCGGGAAACAGAGTCGGAGACAAAAAGAGAGCTGACGCAATGTCAACAGAGTCCACTGTGAGATGATTTCGCTGTTTGTCACCGTAGGTACAAACATACACACATACATACAATACATCTACATATATGATGGATGATTGGAGGAGGAGAGCCTAGAGCCAAAAGTTTTAAGTAGATTTACACGCTTCACTGGCCCACTTGTTGACTCTGGCTAATTAAAAGTAAGTCGTGCACACTCGCCCTCGTGCCGGAAGTTTTCCCAGAGTTGGGGGAAGAGGGACAAAGGTCGGTCCGTCGCTTGGACCAGGAATCGCATTCCATCTGTTGATCTGGCCAAGATATAATGGTAATTTTCGGGTGCGGTATCAGCAAACTATCAGGCGTTTATTTGAATAAGAAATATTGTTATTCGTTGAATCTAGCAAGCGAATAGTTCCATACGACAAGAATTGCCTACAAATTGTTCAAAAGAATACTGAAATTCCTTACATCTTAATCTTATCATGAATGAAATCCTTTATGCCAAATAATTTTCGATTAATTTAGTTATTCTTATTCGACTTTTTTCTTTCCACGACATCGCAACAGTCCGGGAATAATCACTATTGGTCGATAATTTCTTAACTCTGAGTGTAACGGAAATCCATTTGAATTCTTTAGAGCTTTAGCGCCACTGTGTCGCCTTACCTGTATCTTACATAACATCTACATACGCATGTATCTAAAACTAAGCTTGCATGTGCTTCCACTGAGAGCGCTCTCTATCGCACAGCTTTTGGTTAAAGCTTTTGCCATGAAAGTCTACGATTTCCGTTAAACTCAAAAGACAATAATAAATAAATCATTACTTTTTATAGCCGATACTCAACGATCGGATTTTAATAGATCGGATCATTAATATATAAAAAAAGAATGAAAAATTAATTTTCAGTAGCTACGCTGCTCCTACCAGCCCTTGCTCATTCGCTCCCTCTCTCTCCCACACACTCCACCTTTTTTCGTGTGTAAGAAATGAATGAGAGAGAGACAGACGTAGCGGAATGAAAAACATTTGCGGAAAAATGGGTAGAGATAAAATATGCTGCAATTCGAAAATAACGGAAGTGCAAGAATTAACATTAACAAAGAGCCTGCGACCGTCTTGGAGGTCGATACCAATTCCGGCGCTTACGTAGAACTACGTATAAAAAATATAGTAAAGATTACATAAATCATAAGCCCACTGATACGATATGTATCAGGTATAAAGTTAGAGCTGCGGCCCTTGCCGCGACTCACAAAATTTCCGCTCGCCCCACCCATATTCCCGAAGAAAAACCTTATGGTTCTAGAAAAAAATTGTACATTTATTTACATTTAGAATCCGACTCCAGTCCGCTGTCAGTCTTTTGGCAAGTTGCTGTCGCTCTTCCCCCGGCTGTAGGGTCGGGCGCCGCCGAGCATGCGCTCCAGGAGACTCTGCTTGGACTTGCGCTTGGAGGCGAGCACCTCCTTGCACAGCTCGTTGAAGACCTCGGCCACCTGATCGACATGATCGGCGGCAGAGACCTCGCTGAACTTGCACTCAAAGTCTTTGGCCAGGATCTCGCCCTCGTCGCGACTCACTTGCCGCAGATGCACCATGTCCACCTTGTTGGCGCACAGCTGGACGGGTGTGTCGGACTGGAGATCGGACTTGGCACGGCGTATATAGTTGAAGCTCTTGCGATCGGTGATGGAGTAGACAAGGAGCAGACCGTCTGCCCATTGGACCAGCTCCGCGGCATTGGGAAATTCATCATCGGCCTGGAAAATGGGCGAAAATGGGCGAAATGCAGGTGAGCAGGTGAGTGAAAATGCCTCAATTGGAAGACGAAACTCACCTTGGGACATGTGTCGAGTATCTCGAAGAGCACCGGCTCACCGTCCACCATGGCCTCGTGCTTGTACCGGTTCTCAGTCTGATGATCGTACTCGCCTATGTAGCGCTTCGTTAGGAATCGCACGATTAGAGCTGCAATCAAATATAATAACCAAAACCATTTACGTAACATGAATTTAATTTGGAGTTCTTTATCATTCAGGCAGATCAGGTGTAAACCAGGGTAACGCCCTCCTGTCTCGTATTCTCGTATCCTCGCTCCCGAGCCACCCCCGAGCCCTGGATTTGGGTCAGCACTTAAGCGAGCGTGAAGTAGAGCCACCAAATGGATTGCAGGGAACAGCGACTGCAGGTGGAAAATGCGCCTTGTGGGGTTAATAAACCCGCCTCGGCTACCACCCGCCGCCGCTGCCGCCGCCGCTACAGAGCGGCGACAAAACAACAAAGCGCTGAGCCCTAATGTTGCGTGTCTCGTGGCAACAAAAGCTGGACCTGAAGTCCCTCCTCGTCGTAAGAGTAGGCCTGCTTTGGTGGGGTGTGGAGGGGAGGGTGTTTGCCCCGTGCCGGGTGCCGGGTGCCTGGTCTCTGGTCATTTCCTATGCAAGTGCTTTGAACTCGGAACCGAGTCGAGCGCCTGGGAACCGAAACCTCAGGCGCCACTTCCAGAAAGGACGATGATGACGGGTAGGACATGTGTGTGTGTGTGTGTGTGAGTGTGTGTGTGTGTTTTGGCGGCGGCGGCACCGGGGGTTGCCTTGGTTGCCTCGCGACTTTTTAACGACATGTTCATCATTTATTTTCCCAGCACCGCATACACATTCGGCCAACGACTGTTTTAATTTATGTTTTCCGAATTTTCTTTTTTATTTTCCACGAGGTCAACGTTTAAATTTTTCGACACACGACGCAGAAATGGCAATGGTTGTGGCTCTGCTCTGCTCTTGCCCCGCTCTTACCCCGCTCTGCTCTGGCCTGTCTCTGGCGTCTTCTGTGAGCGAGTATGCCCGCTGGTCACTGATCGTGTTTATGCGTGCACGGGGAATTTTCGTGGGGCAATGGGCGTGTATGTGGGCGTTTTAATTGCCTCCCCCTGCCCCTCCCACGCCCACGACAAAGACTACCCATACATACTTGCATATACATTAAATATTTGTGAGATTTGTGGCAGAATGACATTAAAATATGTGGCTATAAATTTATTAAGCATGTATGTATATGCATTTGCTTGGAACTTTTGGGGTAATTCGATTTGTTAAAAGGTGTGTTTCCAAGGGAATAAAGAGTGCGGAAAGGGAACATTTAGTTGGGGAAATTTCAGCAGAAAGCGTGGCTCAATCAAGTCACTTTCGATGGGTGCATAGCTGGTCAGTCTATGACTCCGAAAGAGTCTAGCCCCTAAATCATCTTTCAGTCAAAGTATTTTTATTGTGAAATAGGAGCCCAGCACTTCAGAGTGTCAGCCCCATCCATAAACCAGCCAGACGCGGACGGACGGGCAGCTCATTCATCTGTCATCTATGCCCCGCCCTGGCATCCACTTGCTGCATGCCACGCTGTCTCGTTTCTGTATTTTCCCTTTTTCTTTTCCACAATATATTTATTAGTGAAGCATATTTTCTAGTCATAATTCATGTCCACGATCTGTTTTTTCCTTTTTTTTTTGCACTCACTCTCTCTCTCTCTCTCTCTGTTGCTCTCTCAAGAGAGAGAGAGAGAGAGAGAGCAGGCGGGGACATATCGCACGCAGGTGTAACCCGAAGATGACAGCCGGATTGCATGGCGGGGAATAAATTTACCCCCGGGATCATTGGGGCCTAACAAAATGTTACAAATTAAAATTATTTCGGTGCTTTTTGGGTTGGGGGGCGGAAGGAGGCGAATGGCCATACGTGACGGCTGACAGGGAGCATCAATTAAACGCTAAGTCGCCCGCAACGAAGAAATATGCAACCATGCAACGTTGCCTCGTTGCCCCGTTGCCCCATTGCCAATGATCCATGCCCCGAGCGAGCATCATTCCGATCTGTTCGATGTGCTCATGGGGCCATCATAAATTAGGGCATGGCCTGGCCAGAGTCAGTGGCAGTGGTTAGGGCAAAGGCAAAGGCAAAGGCGCAGCGCTTGTCAAATCAAACGGTGGAAAAGCGATTAAAGCGGCAGGCAATGCCAAAGTGCCAGCCAGATACATTTGTAGTGGCATCCACACACACACACAAACACACACGCAGGGAGAGAGAGAGAGGGAGAGTGTGTCTGTGAGTGGCTGCATATGCATGTGTACGTGTGCTGCCACTTTATAAACAAAACAAACAACAGTCTAAATATACACGATTCGGCGATTGCTCAACTAATTTGCTGTTGTTGCTCGGCATCCATGCCGCAAGTATCTATCGGATGTGTCTGCTCTGTTGCTCTTGTTATTGCTGAAGTACTTGCTACTGAATCTTACCGCTCTTTCCAACACTGGGTGCCCCAATCACGGCTATCTTCAACTCCGTCAGCGTCGACTTCTTACGGCGGATGCCACGCGTCGTCATCCTTCGCTTCACCGCTTCCCCGAGCTCTTCCTTTCAGATGATTATTCTTTTGGGGGCTCTCTCTCAGGTGTATCTCCTCGTATCCGTTTTGGCTATGGTTCTGGGTCGGGTTCTGGTTCTGGGTATCTTCTCCGTTTTAATTATACTTTTTTCGTTAATGGTTATTTCATTTCAATGTCAAAACAAGCGCATGAAATGCGTTTAAAATTACAGCACACCTCTACTCGCATCCGTCAGATACTTTCATTTGGCTCTTTTTTTGCTTCTTTCTGTTGCTTTCACCCTGACACGGTATTGGAAAATTAATGAGTCTTTTCGTCAGGTTATTTTCTAAATAATTTTGTGAATTTCTGTCTTATGTTTTTGGGCATTTTCATTATGGATACAGGAATCTGTTTGTGAATCGGATTCGGAATCTGAAACGCGCACTGCACTTTGCCATGTGTTGTGGTACGTTGCCACAGAAAATTCATTTATTTATTTATTTTAACCATCAATTTTTGCGTATTTTTGTCGGCCCCCAGCAGTCGGGACGGTCCGCCAGTGATCCGCATCTGATCTGATGGAGTGTGTCTTTACTTTTCGCTGTCTGCCTTTTCTTTTAATGGGGGAATTCTCACTCTCTGATTTTCCGCCGATCCACCGATCCGCCGATCCACATGCGATTTGTGCGGCCAATGAATTTCTACTGAAAGGCCGAATATGTGCTACGCCGGAGTGCCGATCCATCCGTGCGCTTCGCTGCTGCCTCTCTGCGCTACGGTGTCTTCTGCTTTTCGCGATTGAGAGCGGGCGCCCAACCAAAAATAGCACCCACGGAGAGACCACTGCCTCAGGAGGAGTCCGAAGAGCAGCAGCAGCAGCAGCAGTCCCAAGAGCAACGCAACGAATCATACATTCCCATTTCCATTCCCATTCCCATTCGCATTCCCATGCCAATGCCCAGCCACGTGCCCAGCAACGGGTTAAAGTTAAAGTTCCATTGGGGCATTAGGCTAATCGGCGGCATCTAAAATAGACATTTAGAGAGCATCATCAATATCAGCATATACTCGTGGCCATTGCCAGCAGAGAGCCAAATGCATCGGCGTATGCCTGTCGCCTCAAATTAAACTTGATTAAAGCAGCTGTGGGACAGCAACTGTTTCTGGCTATATGTATGCACGAGTATGCCTCACTCCTCCGCCACTTCGGTCAGAACTCTCGAAAACCCCTTCTAAGAGGCAGCTGTTTTGCGGTGGCTGCACCTGCTGTTGGATATATGCTATTAGGAGTTTTCCAGTGCACAGCCAAGTCGGACTCCATGACAATTAAAATCTTTCCCATGAAACTAATATTTATATTTATTTAACTTCCCTCCCCTATCCTCGCCCCACCCCTCGTGTAAACATTAAATTACAGACCTTTTAGTTATGCATATTAGGTCAATATTTTCGAGTTCATTAGGGAAATTGTATTTTGCATCAATCATATGCAATATGCACACGACAATAGCCAGACGAACGGAAAAGCAGAGACACAGAAACAGAGCCACCCTCCACAACAGTTGCACGTGTGGTGCGTCGTGTCTCTATCCCTATTGTGTCCCACTGGGGACCCTGCACCGTGGGGGTGTCTACTGTGTCCTGGTCTGTGTCTATGTCTATGCCCTGTGCCCTGTGCCTAAGGGTTGAAAATTTCCAGACGGAAACAAGTAACAGTCATAGAGACAACACTTCGACTGAGAGATACCTTGGTATTTGGGAACTACTTAATAATAACATTAGACAATAAATATAATAAATAATGGATTTTGTAGTTCTTATTCAAAGAGTGCGCCTTTAACAAGTGCTGTTGAAAATACATACATATATTTCCATCATGGCTCTATTTCCAGAAAACATAAATCTGTCATAGACGTACGATAGCCATGATTTTTTATAGATAGGTAGATAAGTATTATGCTTATATAAAATCCTCTTAAAGTGCAGATATGGAGAGGATATATTCTTATATTTCAGACTGTTACAAAGACTGTCGGAAGATTATGGCTACATCCATACACTGAGAGAAAAATGGAGTGGCAAAAAAAACACACACATATTTAAATTAAATATTCGGTTTTCAAAAACTAACATAACAAAATTAAAAATAGTATTCACATTGATTTAAAGAAACATGTATTAAAAAGTCTTTATAAAAAGCGCATATTGAATCTAAATATAAAACACTTTAAAAAATGTCTGTATTTTATAAATAAAAAAGGTTTGGATCGTCGTCGCCCGATAGCTTACTCGATCAAATGAAGAAAGTGAGCCGGGGGTTGGCGCACAAGGAAGCGAGTGTGCAGGGGGCTTATATTACACATATTAAACTTTAAGAAAATATAAATAAATAAGTGATATTAAATAAAAAAATAATATTTGATCAAAAATTGTAAATATATTAAGGTTAAAATGTACAAAAGTGAAATCTACCTGAATATTTTAATATTTCCACTCTCGGAGAAAATATAATGGCATAAATATTTAAATCTAAGTGTAATTATTCGCGGCTAAGGGAAGTGCATACATACATACATACATACATACATACATACATAATACCTAAATGTACATATCAATAATAAATAAATGGAATCGAGAGCGCTCCTGCTGTCTGCCTGTTACATACTTTCGCACGTATCCAATATACCGCTTTGGTCCACAACAATACCTTGTAAATAAAACAGACATACACGGAAAACGCCTGAAAGGCCGCTATCCGGAAAATCTTGGCGAATACTGCCAGAGAGTGGCTGTTCAAAAAACCGTAGTATACTCGTAAGTAATACGCGACCATTTTGTGCCGGCCGCTAAAAGTATTCCATGGAATACTGAAATTATAGCACAGCCAAGCCAAACAGCAAAACAGCCGTCTGGCCCGGCCCGGCCACGGCCTGGCAGTCGCTTCCGTGGATGCGTGCCGCCGCGCGTTCTGCCTTCGTCATTCGTTTCTAGTTTTCTTTCGACCGGCGACGTGTTTGGACGTGTCCGTGCGCTTTAGTAACGAAACTTAAGTCTTCGCGATTCGTTCGGAGTCTCGAAGTCACCCACGCCGAAGCAGCGTCTCTTTGGGCTTCTTGCTGCCGCCAAAAAAATAAAATAAAATAAAAACCAAAATCGCTTTTATTTGAAGCAGCCGCGCGACGCGCGCTTTCGGTGTGTTCCCTCTGCCACTTTACATACATACCATACATATGTACATATATATATTTGCATATTGTTTTTTTTGTGTGTGTGTGTGTGTGTGTTTACCCTATAGCTCTTCGATTCGAAAACTTATTTTCGTAGTCTTTAATTCTAGAAATTTGCCCACTGCTGCTGCTGCTGTTGTTGTTAGTTTTTCTCTGCCCTCAGCCAGTGTTGAATTTAAAATATTTTCCTTTAATTTGAAAATAAGAGAATTATAAATAAAATCCAACGACAGGAGCAAGTGCGATGTGTGCAATGTCTGTGTGTGTGTGTGTGTTTGTGTGTATGGCTGAGTGCTGAGTGCGCTGTGGTTAATGGAGAACGTACTCTCGAATACATTCGTATAAATAGCGATAAAGAACCCCATAACAAACCGAACGAAGAACGATAAAAACGATTTAATTTTTTTCTTCTGTGATTAGCTGAATAATTAGCCTAAGGAATTGGCTTCGATGCCGGAAAAGTGAATCAAATCAATGAGATATACTGGCAAACGTTTATGGGAAATTATGAAGGAAAATTATGATTTTAAAAAATATTCCAAATATTTAGCATATTCATTTCGCAATTACGAAAAATCGAATGGAACTGTTGTGAATAGAAATGTATTTTCATACGCAATATTTATGAATATTTATGGAACAATTAACATTTATTATTATGATCTTTGAAAGAGAGATTTTTGTTGAAGATTTTCATTCTTATATATTATTCTTATATATGTTCTCTCCTTCTTTAGACCCATCTAAGGGCTTCCTCCTCATCAATCATTTTACAAACACTCAATCACATCCACTCACACTGAAGAAATCTCGTCAATTATTTGTATATTAGCTTAACCCTGAGCTTAGATCCTACATCTTTGTATCCCCCATTATCCTTTAACCATTCTTCTTGAGGCTTACTCACCATCAATCATTTTTATACATACATATATGTATAAAAAACACACACAGATACAGCTGTAGAGCATACAATCAAACCCACTCACAGAAATTGTGATGTCATCTGGCTGGTTGGCTTCTGCGGTCATCGGTGGCAGCCAAGAAACGAAATTAAAAGCGAATATGATGTGACTTGCTGAACAAGTAAAGGTCTCGTCTCTCGCTCTATAGACGACATCCATCCACTGCCTTACTTCCAACTTCGCATCGGATCCGACTTCCTCCGCGACTCTGTCTCCGACTTGGACTCGTTTTGCCTTCGGCTGAACGAAGCGAGGCTCTGTTTCACATGTTGCATTCGCTTTGAAGGATATCCGTCACCAGGCGCCCAGAAAGCGATTCAGAAAATGAAATCATCAGCGGAAAATAAAACCAACAGAACAGAAAATCAATGAAATGCTAGGGACATGCTTCGTACTTGTCGTTTTCGGATTGTCGCACTGCAAAAACAAAAGCGGAAAATGCATTTCTCGTGGCGACTCTGTGACGCTCAGACTCCCTGGCGACTTGGCTGGCCATGGCACATATATTATGGTGAAGAGAAAATTGCTTAATGCACTCAGCCCCCCCCATCCGATTCCGCCTGCATTGTCGTCCTTTTGTTCTTTGGCCACCCCACACCCTGTCCACTCGGGTAATTTAATCAGCCAAACGCTCAATTGACGCCAGGACAATGCTCGTTGTAGCCTTGGTAACTAAATTGCTGGCAACCACGAGGCCGAACCCCCGACACCGACCACCGACCACTGAGCCCTGCGTGCGACCAGTGCCGCCCCCTAATCACACCAGTGGCACACCAGTAGGGAGGTGGGAGGGAGGTGGCAATTACAATTTGTTGTAATTTTTATTGACAGTTTTATTTTCTGCCCATGACGTCGTTGTCGTTGTCGTTGGGCGGTTTACTATGTTGCAACTGTTGCATGGACGTCTGCTTCTGTACACCGCGTGCACATTGTTGCCAATGCATTTCCATTTGCATTCTTTTTTGTCATTTACGACCGATTCGGAACGAGCGACGAGCCCCTCATGTGCTCTCCTTTCATGGGAATGACCCAATAGTTGCTAAAATAGGTTTATGGGCTGCGAGACAATAAAGAGAAGAGTAATTGTATAATGAAAAGTTGCTGGAGAAACCACATGGATTTTGTCTTCATTGATTCAAGGATATCAATGGGTTTACAAAGGGAAATAACAGTTAGGGATCTCATTCTTACAATCCCAAAATGAAGTATCATATTGCACGAACCCTGAGAATTGTTCTTTGAAATAATACTGAAATATGAACTATTTATGTATATGGCAGAACCCTCAGCACGACAACCCTCCGCTGACCTAAAAACCTCCAAGATACCATATTTCATGATCAATCCGTCAATAAATTAAGCAATTTATCAGCACCCCAAAGGAAGCAGCCATTAAGTATCCGAAAATATGAAGAAATTATGCAGAGCTGCCCCGTGTAAGATTTGTCCAGGGAATGCCCATGGGGACGGGGTGAGGCGGGGTGGCAGCGAATGCCGCCACATAAAACTTGAACGAGCAACTGTTAGCCACCCCTTTAGGGGATGGATGGGATAGCTGTGCTGTGCTCTGCAATAAAATGGGAAATCGGAATTAAAACACGCCAGGCGTTGCCATCAATCAAGCCCAAACGTGAAATCCACGCAAAAAGAGGGCCAAGACGCACTAACAGTAGAAACCAACCCCAAAAGGTAGAGTGTGTCAGGAACCACCCTTACACTAGGGCTAGATAACGACAACCACCCCGAGTCAAACCCAAGACAAAGTAAAGGAACTTCCAGATATCTAGGTGGAATACACGTTAGGAATTGTTTTTCTGTCTTCAATTTTATTGTGTATTGTGTTTTGTGTTTTGTATCGCATATTTTTTGATATACACAAAAACACCCGCAACCGCAACCTCTGCTGAAGCTTGAACTTGAATTTCGCAGAAAGCGAAGCAGTCCAGTCCGATCTGTGCAGACAGAAACCCGACAAACAACTTTAGAGCTTACCTTACCCGTAAAACCGGCAGACAAGGCACATTCTAATGGCAAACAATGGAGCAGCCCCACAAACACACTCAAACCAATCGATAGACGGGAGCGGAGCAGCAGAGGGGCTGTGAGCGGAAGAAAGGCCCAACAAATATATATATAATATATATGGGTATATAGTATATATAGGTATTTATGTATTGGTATAATTTGAAACACAAAACCCGAAACAAGCTTTAGATATGAGGCATTCGAGTGTGTCCGAGGCATATATGACATCATTCGGCGTCATCAACAGATAACCTCATCATGATCTCTTGCTGTCGGTCCGGTCCGGTTCGGTTCGGTCCGCTGTCTGCTGTCTGCATGGCCCACGAGAGATCGCATTCGCATCGGAATTATGTTGGCTAATTTTCAATTTCTGTGCTGATTTTTCCAGAATTTCAAATTACATATCAGCATATGTACATGCATATATTTGATATATGCTCGTTCTGTTTCCATACGAGAATTGTTGACATTTTGAGCTCATCTGTTCGCACATCTGCCGGGGATATATGCACATATATTTTTAATGTTGTATTTTTTATTCAAACGAAATGTCTTGGCATGTGGGCAAATAAACAGAGGACTGACACCCCCGAAAAATTCAGCACAACATAAATAAATTGTTGAGTAAATACAGACAAAAGGAAGGAAGGAAGGAAGGAGGGAGGGAGGGAGGGAAGGGTAATGCCAATGGCTTGCTTAGCTTTTAATGATTATGATTATTGTGCCGCAAATGTATACAAAAGATCTCTCTTTATATGTAGAACCAGTGTAGATCCTAAGAAGTGCTCCACTAGCCCTTAACCTTCATTTCCGAAATGGAATTCCAAGATTTCTTCTAGCTTTCATCTACATCTGTTGTAATACACACATCTTTGCTCTCTGGCTATTTTCTATATTTCGTAAATACTTTTTCTATAATGTGTGTCAAAGCTTTTGCAAGAATCGGATGACTCAGAGTCGCCGACGCCCCTCACAGGCATTAATATGTACGTACAGATACAAAGATACTTTCAGGCTATTTCGGCAACTGTCATGGACCCCCAGGCTTATACAGTGGCTGTTTGCTCTCTTCTGTGTTTTATTTATGACGCACCACTATTCGACTCGTATTTTGGCGGACCGACGAAACTAGGGCAAACTTTTCTGGGTTCTGTTTTGATTTTTTTTTTTTTGGCGACCAAGTCTTTGAGTTTCCTCGAGCCTAGGGGCTTGCCTTGCCAGCCAGCATTACCATTAAATAAGGCAGTTAAAGTGCAGAAAATTTCAATGTCAGGCTGTCAGACAAGAGTCGGAGAAGGAGAAGGGGAACGGCAACAGTGACGGCGACGGCTACGGCGCCATTGTCAATCTAATGGGACATGGCCCATCGAAAGCGCTGCCCACGCCACAAGAGATTTGCTCTCTGTCGGAGATACGAGTACTCTTGGATTTGGCTTCAAGTATCTGACTGGGAAGACGGGGAAAATCTTGTGAATTACTCGAGAACATGTTAAAGTTAATGTTGCATTCGAGGAAATGTTTTCCTGTTTTTACCAGCTTCGAGTACGAGTATCTGCCGGCTTGAATGACAGGCCAACGTCAAAGCCAGCTTGTAGCTACAAATGTATCCGTGTATCTCCTTTTGTGGCGTTCTTGCTGGCGCTGTCGCTGTCGCTGGCACAGGCACTGGCAAAGGCGCTCTTGGGGGCCGGTTTTGATGGGGGCAAACTAAGAATTGCATTTGTCGCACACACAACGCAGTGGCTGTGCTGTCTTTGCCGCTCCGTTGCCATTGAATTGGAAATCAAGTTTTTGAGGAAATGATTGCAATGCGTGACTTGACTCCGTCTTTTGGTCGTGTCAGCGCCGTTTGGCTCCCATGACTCCTACCAGACTCTTTTGGCTCTGGCTCTGGCTCCGGCTCTGCCTTGACTGTGATTCCACGATGGCCCTGTCCTCCGTAGGTTACCATACATTTATGGCGGCAGCCCACAGCGCCATCGCACAGCACAGCACAGCACAGCACGTCATCGCATCGATGTCTCAATTGTCGGCTTCCCCGACTCTAATGCTGTTTTTGGATAGCGGCAATTAACGCACTGACTAATTAATTGAAAAATGAAATGAACCCCCACAATTACAAATCAATTAAAGCCAGGCCAGCCAATTGTGTGTCTATGTGTGTGTTGAAAGCGAAGTTTGCCAAACATTTCCGAAGCATTCCAAGCCAATTTGGCGTTTGGAAAGTCTGGCGGGACTGCCTGGGACTCTATTGCAAACGCATTCCAAATGCATATAAAATTTCGAGGTCAGATGCTAATTTATGGAACATTGAGTCAGCCTGGGGTCTGGAGGTCTATGATATCATTATTACGGAATTGTGATTGAAAATCTGAATCGTGCAAACAAACTGGTTAGAACTTCTCGCCGCGCTGCCTCAAATTTACCATTGAAGATCACTTTCTGCCCCCGGGGCAGACTGTCCGCTAAAAAGTCTTTTAAATATAGATCTTCCACCCGAAAAATATTACGTCAAAACAACGAGATGATGTCACTGCTCCACATAGCTCTCTATAGAGAGATACGTAGTCGTGATCTCGTCGCTCTCGTTGTCGCTGCCACCGCCACCGCCACCGCCACCGCCACTGCCACATCGGTGGGGTCATGACACTAACAAATTGAGGCTGAAATGGACAGTTTGGGACAGCTTAATGGCGCTTGCTCCACCGCCGACGGCCGACGGCAATGAAAATCAACGAAAAATTTAAATGTAATATTTTTGCAATCTGCCATCCTCCCATTCTGCTGCCCACCGTCTGGCAGCTGGCTGACAGAGCAGACACAATGTTCTCAACCCAAGCAAGAAAAAGAACAAGAACAAGCACATTCTAATGTAAACTATGAGGAAAATGCAACAAGTTGCAAGCAGGCGGCCGCATTGCATCCAAGTGTTGGTCTGCCTCTGCCTCTCATCATGTAAATCCAAACAATATGGAAATTTATCTATTGATCTTACCTTATTATACAAGGGTAATTAGAGAGGGTATGTGAAGGCATCTTCGACCCCAAAGAGTGTATGTGCGAGTTATCTACATCTGAGGATAGATATCTGGACTTGATATTTCGGTGACCCCTCCAGATGGGGTCACTATATTATATAGTTATTCCAGGGTATCACCAGCTTCGATACCACCCAGTTAACCTTCCCTATATTCTCTTTTTATCCATTGGCTCGGGCACAGCATTTTCAACAGATTTCCACATATTGTGTGATCCAAAAATAAAAACAAAATTTACTCGAACTTCTTTCCCCTGTGGAAAATTAAGAGAAAGAGAAAGGGAAAGGGGGATGGCTGCTTGTTTGTTTTTCTTGGTTAAATAAAAAGCAGGAAATCAAAGCAGAACATTTAGATAATAGGAAAATCCCTTGAGATATTTTTGAACAATTATAGGCTCCTCCAACATACAATATGGAAAAATAGAAAACGATCTGTTTTTGTTTGGAATTTTGCAATGAAATGGGGATCGACAGTTCACATGCCATTATGTGGGTTCTAAAAAAACTATTCAAATATAAACAACGGCAGAATTATGCTTTCAGAAATTATGTACGAGTATTTATGAATCTGTTTTCCGACTGCCAGAGAAGACAAATTTTCTATTTTGGTCTCGCACTAATTGAGAGAATTTTCGCCATAAACTATGTGGAAATATTTCTCCACTGGATTTGTACATCTGCATAACTTAACCTCCACTATCAACCTCCCCCCTCCCCTCCCCTCCCCAGCCCCCTTATAATACTACTCTTTTGTTCCCCCATTCGTATACGTATTCTCTGGGGGATTGGGACTTGCGTGCGGTGCCTCTATAAATTGCTCAATCTTGGAATCTTTCTGGGTTTTACATTTGCACATAAATTTTTGTGGGTTTGTTAGAAAATTTTATGAATTTTCCCAATACAAATTTTCCTTATAAAGAGCACGGAGGGTCATAGTCATGTTCTCTCCATTTCCCCATTTCCCCATGCACTTTCCCTGCTGCCTGCTGCTTGCTGCTGACCCAATTTCTTTGCCTTAATTAATTAGCCGGCAACAGGCACGAGCCGGCAACATACATATGAGGGGGTATCCCAAGTCCCGGGTCCCGGGTCCCGGGATGGGGCATTGCGTGTGCCCACCCAAACAGGGGCGTGACCAGGCGGATCCCCGCTGCTCCCCGGGGGCGCGTTGTTGTTTAGTTGTTGTAAATGCGTTTCCGAGTGCATTAAATGGGGATAAAAGATGCTAAGTAGTCTTTAACTTTACCCAAAGTGAGTGGGTGGCTTGTCTATGAATAGATTCGGTTATATATACACATGTATCTGTGTATAATAGTTAAGACCCTGCTTAGCAGGCAGCATTCCTAACAAGCTGTCAACACGTTTATGAGTCAGGAAAAAGCGGCTTTAATGAATTTCCATAGCGTACTGTGTGTATAGTATATATCCAATGCATTGTGGAATGGCATTGCAAATGCAAATCTAGCATACGAAGAGACCTCACACGGGAAGCACAGCAACAGAAACAATAACAGCAACAGCAGCAATGAATTATTACACAATGCAACAAAACATCATTTACGAAAACTCTAGCGGAAATGGGCTTCATAAAGTTTGGCCAAGGTTTGGCTTTTGGGGCGTGCGATGTCGCCTCGCCTCACCTTAAAACTCTCCTCCTCCGCATAGGCCTCCTATGCTGACACATCCATCAATAATTCACCTACTCAATAGATTTACGTTACGGTACTCTGCCGGATCGGTCGTCTGTATGCACATACATATGTACATATGTATGCATGTGTAGGGGTCGCTTCAATGCAATTGTAATAAATAAAATAAACCAGAATCACGCTACGTGCTGACAATTCCAAAAAGTAAAAGAGGAGAGAACTCCCCACCCTCCTCCACCCCCTAATTAAATGTACAAATTTATGAGGCAATCAAAGAAAAATGCCAAAAGTGTACACAAGTGGAAAGGTTTATCTTTATCCGCAATTACGAGCATGTACGAGTCGCCGCTTGAAGTAGCTCCCAAAAGAATCGAAACTGCGGAGCGTATTCGGAAATTACATACATGTGGCATTATCCATGGGTTTGCTGTTGCTGCTTGCCCTGCCCCGGGGCCCACTAAATGTCAAAAGGTGCTCTACGAAATTTGCAATAATTTCCATTTGGCTTACAATTGAAATGGACGTTTTGTTTTTGTTTCGCTTGCGCGAATCTCAAATGAAAATGTTGTGTAAATGTCTAATGTGGCGTTTTGGGGCCCCATTAATGGGTACGTTGACTTGATCCCAGGGCAGCGCTGGTAGATGGGAATGCCTTTGGGCATGCTTTTCCAGACATTTCTCTCACTTTCATTGGGCGACACTGCACCCTTCAATGCCTTGGTTGCACTTGTTTGGGCAGACGGCCCACGTAAGCTGTTGCCCGCCCATGTGCGGAGCCAAATTGCTGACACAGTTCGAACGGTCGCACAATTTATGCATTTTAAATGTTAATTAAGCCGCTCACAGAGAGCCAGCCAGAGCGGCCAGAGAGCGGCCAGAGCGGCCAGAGCGGCTCGAGAGCGGTGGCAGTCAGTCATTCATGAGTTTAACCAAATGCAAGCAGCGGCCTTTGTTGCGGCTTTTCTATTTTCCTATTGAATGCCGCGCTGCGCTGTCGTCGTGTTACGCATAATTAAGCGGGCGGCCTGTCATGCGCCGCGCTGTCTGATCGCAAACCCAAACCCAAGCCCGAGCCCATGTCCCCCCCCAAAAAATAAAAGCAATTGACCCACAATGAGAATCGGGCTCCAACCACATCGGCGCACAGGCGCACAGGCGCAGCAAAGCGCAACAATCTCTAGAGATACTCGAAGAGAGAGGCTCTGGCTGCTACCTACGAACAGAAACAAAAAAGGTGCTAAGAGATCTTTGGCAACATAGTGGCAGCAGCAGACAGGCCTTGGGCAAACACCGAACCGAGCGAATAAACAAACAAATGCAAATGCTAACAAATAGAATTTGCACAAGGCATCGACAGATACGAATATATTACCTCACACACACGCGCACACGCACACACACTTACTCTTTAATTTCGGCTTTGGCCTTATCACTAATTGACTTCTACAAAGTGATTTACAGAGGGACTGTACTGATAAACAATCGCCATAGGTAGCCAACCCATAGGTCACCCCAAAGGCACCCCAAAGGCTGAGCAGAGCAGAGCAGACCCCTTGCTGTTCGCGGCAGCAATTGTCGTTTGTTGTAATTAAATTTCTATTTTGGGGCTGCCTGGGGTTGCCTCGCCACACACTCCCGTACATACGAGTATGTACGTACGTACATAATTACCGACACGGTGGCGACGCCATCGGCAACCAACAGAGTTCTCACAGTAGTGCCCCGCAGTAATTTTCATTCCGAAATACACAGCCGCAGAGCCAGAGAGAAAGAGTGGCACCCAAGCGGAAAAGTTGCAGGCGAGCGTGTGGCGAAAACTGAAAAGAAAAGTCAGCTACATTAGTACAGGCGGCAAAGTGGTCGAAAATGATATCGGTTGGGGAACAAGTATATATAGTAGGTACATACATATATATTTATTTTTCCAATGAATTTATAATAGTGATTTGTTTAGGTATTTTTAAATGTTTTCATTAGTTGTGTGGGCGGTACATAATCTTGTCAATTCTGGAATATCTGTATACAAAAGAAAGCCATATTCCAAATATTTCCTCTATTTCCTTGAGTTTTCTTTTAAATACCATACTTTTCAGCACGATTTTTCTTAATTCCCTTTCGACATTTCCGTTTCCTTTTCAATCGCAAAAGTATGATGGCATTTCCTTAATTGCACTCGGCCGGGGCTGTCTGTCCCCATACATTTACATCATATTTAATTGTCAAACGTCGGAGGCCCCCGTCGGGGCTTGTTTTTGCCGGGTGGCAGTGCCATTTGGTCTCCAGGTCTCCCTCTATATCCCATCGGTGGCACGCAATAGAAAATGTCAGCCATTTCTGTGGCAAGCGCCAGCAAAAGTTTACCTTAGGTCATAAATAAGCGCACTGTGTCATAGACAATGCCCATGTGGGGCAATCAGAGGCAGTTGTGGCATGGTGTGTGCGTCCAGGGTGTGTGTGTGAAAGAGTGTGGATCCCGGCTTGGATTTTGGTGTTTTTTTTTCTTTTTGGCTTTTTTTCTATTGGATTTTACGCTTTTCGGGGTGTGTGCGTGCGAGGCGTTTTGTCATTAAGTTGAAACTGAAGCTCAATTTTTTTTGTTGGCTGCTCGCTGGTTACTAATTTGAATTTCGGTCTCAAAACCAGCGACAGTTTTTATAGTTTTATAGTCGCTCTCTTACCGTTGCTGCTATTGCCGGCTTACGTCATGCATTGTCGCCAGTTTGTTGGCTTTTGTTCGGCGATTTGACCTTTTTTTTTTGCTATATACTCTGCCATAGCTCTGCTTTGTCCAATTCCAATGCTGATGCTGAGATAAGCCGCCAGCAGCCATAAACTTTACTATACCAGCAATTTGTTGCAGCCATCCACTGATAACCCATTTGTGGGATCCGATCCGATCCGATCCCTACTATATCTCCATAGATTTGTATTCGAGGGGCGTCACATTTGTCAGTTTTGTAGTTTATTGAGGAGAGGAGATAAGACCATCAAAGTGTTTCGAAATGAGTCATTGGCGTAGACTCCGGGGAGAGGGTTCTGTTTACTTGTCGATTTACTATTTACGATTTGTTTTTATTTTTTTTAGCTTCGTGTTTGACCTTTGGCAAGGCCGTCCTCATATTGATGGGCACCCTCCCAGTGGCAGTGCAACATTAAAACTCAGGCAGTGTATAAGTTTTAGGTTAATCAGACCTTGAGGTTGATTCATTCACTCGTTGGCGGGGAGCAGCTGTAGGCAATTGCCTGGAAGAGCTGTTCAATTCTGTGCTGTGGTGGTGCTGCTGACATCTTGCAGATGTCTGCCCAGTGGGTCGTCTGCCCATCTGCCCATCTGCCTGATGGTCTGGCCTTGTCTCTGGCGTTGGGTTGGGTTTGGGCTTGCAGTTGGGGTTGGGGTTGGGGTTAGGGGGCGTAGATCACACGCAGAGTCAGTCAAATGTTGCGCTTTCTGCTCGGGGTGATGTAATTTGCTTTGGCCGACAACTTAAACAACCGGTTTGGCAGAAAACAACAGCAAGCACAACGAATGGGAATGCTTAGGTTTGTGTTTCGACTAAGAGATACCCCGGGGCTAGGAACTGCTTGAGTATGAGCTGAAAACAGAGGCTGATTTGAATATGATACAATCTGTGCTGAAGAGTATCATATTTGTTAATTTGTATACAAGGATTGGTAAAAAAATAGACGTATATTTATACTCTTAGAAACCATAGGGTTCTCCATCTCATTTGGCTGGGCACCGGCCACCAATTCCACATACACCATATACCCTTCTGCTCTTGTAGTACCCCTTAATAAAATACTTAAGATCTTGTTTGTTGTTTTCGATATGATGTCTCTGCTGCGCAGCTGGAAAAATGCCACCGCAACAAGTAATATATGGCCATAGTGGCGCACTTTCCTTTGCCCTTTCCCTTTCAGTATCATTGTCAAGCTGAAGCACTTCTTGAGGCACCACTTTAGCCATCATCTTGCAGATTGCAACTCAGACAATGAGCGGGGCAGCTCCATCTTCATTCATCCTCGACACATGCATTTTAGTTATTATAAAGCAATTTACTTGTCGAGTGTCGAGTCTCGAGTTTAATGCACTGTCTAGTGGCTGCATTAAGCCCGAGTCCCCACTCTTTGGGCTCCTCGGCACACTCCGCACACTCCGCACACTCCGCACACTCCGCACACAATTCTTATCATAATCGCCAGCCTATATTGTTAACTGACGATTAAAGCTACATGCGTTCCATTGACAATTTAATTTAAATTGATGTCTAGGGCAGTTGCTGTATATATTTCGTTATGCGAGTGTGTAATGGTTTGTTGTCCGTCTCTAGTAATACCCTCTGGAATGGGTATTATGATTGAGAGCAGCTGCTTGCAGCCCCCAGAGGAGGGATCTTCCTTGGCTCTAGCTACGAGCATAGAACCTTCTTTTCATAGAAAACACAGACTGCAGATCGATCTGTCAGGGTATTCAAATGTTCGACCCATGAGCCGCCTGTCTGTCCCCTTGGTATTTCGTTCAATTATTGTGTTATTTTAGTGGAGCTCCGAGTATTGCTGCCGTTTGTGTGTGCGGCCTATTGCCTATTGACACTTGTTTATTTTTGACACCCCATTGTGTCGAACATACAAATAGTATGCCCAATGCATACACACACACATACATGCATATATCTATATATCTATATTTATGAGGAGGCCCTGGCACTCTCAAACGGTTTTCAACATGTTTTGTTTGCCTTGTTTGGTTCATTGACAATGCCGATTATCATCAATGGGTGGCATCGCACCGAATCAAATGGTCTGATTGGTTTCTGTTATCCCCTAATTGGACAGACAGTAGATTATAGGGTGCATAAATAGTTCCAACCATCTCTCTGACAGCTTCATGCGAATGCGAGTGAAGGGGAGTGAAGGGGAGTGGAATACTTGTGGCTGTGGTTGCACTTGGTATGGCTTACTGGGTGTGTGTGGTGGCTGGTGGCTGTGACTTTTGTGGTTGCGTGTGGTGCTTGTGTTTCCAGTGTCTTGCCTCCGTTTTGCATCACAGAGATGATAACCATCTTTCTGGCTTGCATTTCTTACAGAACCCATCGAGTCGTCGTCTAACATGAGCAGCGGATTGCGAGCGAACGAATAGAGAGCGAGAGAGAGAGAGAAAGAGAGAAGCGGAAACGAAACGAAACCCTCCGAAAAGGTGGCTTAATTAGAGAGATTATACACAGATAGTTGGTAGTAACCCGAATCGAGGAAATGGGTTTCATTGCCGATCGCAAGCCGCGTGTCAACAAGACGTTGATATCGCTCAAGTTTGTCGTCTTCTTTGTGATCAGCGGTGAGTACCAGAAGAAGAGAAGCCCAAGGCTGAGGACCTTCCCTGAGACTAAAGATTCGTACCGTACTGCATATTTCAGGTCTGACAGCATTGCATGTGCTGCATGCCACCAAGCCGCTGCTGCTGGGCCTGAACTTCTCCGAGTACCGTACCATCAGCATCATCGCACCGTTTGTGTCCATTTTGGGTCCACTGATTGCTGGTCCCTGGGCCGATCGTTTGGCTGCCCGGAACCCCAATACCTTTGGCCGCACTCTGCGTGTGCTGACAGCCGTCTTCCTGCTGATCGCCGCGCTGATCTACTCGTGCCTGTTTGCCATTCCCGAGGTCAGCCGCTCGGATGTCCACCAGCCGCAGGTCAGCTTCGGCTGCGATGGCAGCGGCGCCTTTCTGTTCCAGGAGCGGTGTGGCGCCAATGCCAGCTGCAGCCAGTGGGACCAGAAGGAGGGCAGCATCAACCTGACACGCTGCACCTACAGCTGCCAGAATCCCAAGCACTACGAGAACATGTACCAGGTGTGGCTGGCCGAGGTGCCCACCCTGGCACCCTCCACGGAGCAGAGTTCAGAGTTCGAGTACGACGACGACGCGACCAGTG
This sequence comes from Drosophila helvetica, assembly GCA_963969585.1. NCBI lineage: Eukaryota > Metazoa > Arthropoda > Insecta > Diptera > Drosophilidae > Drosophila > Drosophila helvetica. Next base: position 67,762,998 of record OZ018401.1, on the reverse strand, counting down.
CCGTCACCGAGAGTCTGCGCTCCAAACGGGATGTGGTGGACTCTGTGGACACCGATCCCGCCGACAGTGCCGGCATTGAGTTGGTCAGTGCCGAGGCGGCCCGTCGCTCGGTGCGACAGACGAAGCTGCCACCCAAGAAGGTGTACGTTCAGCCACCGCATCTCTGCATCACGCAGCGCAATTCTCTCGGCCAGGATGTGGTCAACCGCTGCCACGCGTACACCGAGGACACGACCAGTGTTGTGATGCAGGCCGTAATGGGCTCTGCGATCAGTCAGGAGGAGAAGAACGAGGACTACGAGGGATGGTGCCAGTATCCATTGGGTGAGTCCTTGCCGAAATGATTGATGGAATCGCAATTGTAATACGGGTATATCTCCTCCTCATCCATCTCCAGAGGGCTTCCAGTGCCACATACCCGAAGAGCAGGTGAACTACATGAAGGACTTGAAGAACGGCACCAACTGCAAGCCCATGGTCGAGTGTCTGGTGGTGAATCCCTACCACGACGAGAGCGTCCTCTCGAACAGCGAGTGCGTGAATGTAAGTCTGAGCCGCATACTCCCTCGCAGATCCTCTTTTTTAATGGCAATCCTTGATCTGTCGACAGACCACTGGCAGTGTTCAGGATACCCTGGTGGGTTACACGATCATTCGCCTGTTGGGCGACATCTTCCCCATGGCTGCCCTCACCCTGCTGAATACGGCCATCGTGATTGCGGTGCGTGAGACCTCCGAGGGACGTGGAGAGGTCTGCCGCCAGTATGTGTGGGGTGCCATTGGCTATGTGGTGCTCTTCTCGCCGCTGGACCTGTTCTTCTTCCAGCAGGAGCCCAACCAGGATGCCGCTCTGGTGGCCCTGATCATATTGATCGTGTGCTTTGTCCTTGGAGCCGTCGTCCTGCTGTGTGCCTCGCAGATGCCGCTGAGTCCGCCCGAGTGGTGGTGGCACACCAAGACCGGCATGCTGGTGGTCCCAATGTCCGCCATTCGTCGCTATAGTCCCGAGATCGTGGTGCTCACGCTGGTGTCCATTCTGTTTGGTACTTTCTGGAGCAGCATCCACAGTTTCCTGCGCTGGACCTTCTCCGACGTGGACGCTGTGTGCTATTCCGGCCTGATCCTCGTGCTGGTGCTCTTCTTCAATGTGGACAAGTTCATCGAGTACTGCGGACACTCGAACATATTCATTGCCGGATTGGCCATCTATGTGATTCGCTTCACGGCCCTGAGCGATGCCCAGACCCAGTGGTTGACCGTTGTCATGGAGGCCATAGAACCGGCTGTCATTGGCCTGATTTGGATCACGATCATTCTGTATATGCGTCATGCCATGCCCAGGAAACTGACGGCCACTGGACAGGCCATCGCTGTGTTGGCATTCTTCGGATTGGGTGAGTTTTCGATGAGGGATCTGAATAATTGGCAGATTTTATTTACCTTTCTTGTTTGCCTTGTTGCAGGCAAAGGCTTTGGTGCTCTGATCGGACTGGCGCGCGATGAGAAGAATCCCAAGCTGGAGGCCTGGCAGTGCACCTACCAATGGCTGGCCATTGTCGCTTGCATCGTGGCTCTGATCTACTTTGTGATCTACAACCTGATACTCGCCCCGCGCTGCACCGCCAAGCCGCAGCACTCCGAGGAGCTTATCTCGGGCTCTGCGTCCCAGAATCTAGGCGCCACCTCTCCCGGGAACGGGGCCAGCAATGGCAATGGAGCGGGAAACGGGGCCGGCGCTGGTGCTGGTGCCGCCCTCAATGGCAATGGGAATGGCAGCTATTCCCCTCTGAGGGTCTACCACAACGAGAGGGGGAAGAAGGGACAGTTTAGGTACTAAAGAGGGAGACATAGAGATGGATGGATGATATATTCCTTGGCTTTGTTTGGGACTACGAGCCCATCCGCCTCGAATCTCGCTGCGAATTCGAATGATATTCTTAGTTTATAAATGTGTACACCACGCCTACTCGTCCTCCTACACCCCTGTCTCCCCCCGGCCCGCTTGAGGGCAACACTGCTAATAGTTTGTAATGCATATTTTTGCTAAGTGTATACACCCAGAGAAATGAAGAGCAACACAGAAAACATAAACGAAAACCACACAAAAAAAGAATGAACTTTTTTATAAATCGCATGTAGATTTTTTTTTTAATTTGTTATTTAATGCAGACTAAGCGAGTTCATAATTTTAATTAAAACAACACAAAAAACAAAAAAAGCAACAACAATTAACTGCCGAAATTTAATTGCAACAATAGCCGCCACAGCTGCAGATACATATACAGATACAGATACTCGTACAACCCCCGACATGATATGGCTCCCCTCCTCCCTCTTTTTATGATGAGGTTACAAAAGTAAAGGCATCAATTTTTAATGATACATTTGCGTGATTTTACTAAGCATAATGCATGATGCGTACAACAATACAATACAATACAATACAATACAAAACGATATAAATGTAACAATAAAGCAGAAAATGTAATTATACAAAAATATAATTAATGGTAATTAAATGTTTTCAAATTAAGCGTAATAACTGCTGAAGAGGTTTTGTTTTATTCACTATTTTTGTTCTAGAGGAAGAGGAAATTGTCAGCGGAAAATGTAATTGAGCAAGAGATGGAGAAGCATTAGAATCCGTATTTGTAAATGTTCGGTTCCTTTGAGAAATCCGAATTTCGTCTGTTCAAGTTCTCGAAAGCTTTCAAGCGCCATCTGTACGGGGCTTCTGAACAAGCTTTCTCGAGCTTTGAACTATGGAAAGCTGTGCAAGCTTGCTTAAGCTATCAAAAGCTCTCAATCCACCATATATCCTTTGCTTTTCTTAATTACTTGCAGTATTTTCCCGCCACGATTTGCAATTTATGAGTCCAATGAATTGCATTTACTCAGTCAATGACGTTGCGTAAATATTTTGCCAGCACTTGGCCGTCCAATATATGAGTCCTTGAGGAAGGAAGGACCAGCACGGAGACCGACGACTGGGACAAAGGAGCGCTCCACTTGACCCCGAAGGATATACGACGACTCCTTGGCTTGGATGCCCTGGCTGCTAATAGCCAAAAACTTAAGAGGAGGCAACACTCAGAAAAAATACGGATTGTACATAGATTTCATAGTTTTCCGATTTAAATATCCAATGAATGTTCCATGAGTGGCTGAAAATAAAGCAAAATAAAGTACATTTATGTATCCGACAATGGAAAACTAATGAACCTATAATAATCATCCCGAAATCATCTACTTTTTTCTCGGTGCAGCCAGCGACACTGCACTATGGGTAAAATTGCCATTTTTCGGGTATTTAGTCATTTTCTCAAAGTATTCAAACTGGGATCTGTTTTGTGTTAACATCTTAAGAAAACTTCAAACTGTAACGGTCAATACCAAAAATGTTATATAACAGACCAATGTTAATTCTAACAGCTGTTAAAGTCAGCTGTTGCTGTTGAAGAGCACGAGCTGAAAGATCGCAATATTTTTGCAGGCTATTTTCAAATTGTCATTATTCGAACGCGAAACGTTTTTTTTACAAAATTTAAAATGGATAACAATCAGACGGGCTTGTACTATGTAATAGTTGAACTAATATGTTGTATTTGTGTGTGTTCTATTCATATTTTGTAAAAGTAGTCGATGAACTCAAAGGTCATTTCTTGGAAAGATATTTCAAGTTTGTGGAATCATATAAATCGAACATTAGAGTGCATAAGTGTACGTCCAAATGCATGTCGTAGAGGCATTAATTGTAATTTAAAGGCAGTTTGTCTCAAACTGCACTTTTTTGCACTTTTTGCGCAAATCAACATATTGCAGGTGACTTCGTGTTTTCAAACGCGAAATTCGGCATGCGGAAGTTTGGACAAGCAGCTCCACCTTAGCCGTTTATCCATTGATTCTTACAAACGATACCTTAAACGACGCCTAATTAATGTTACTATCTAAAACAGAAAACACAGCCCAAGAAATATTTTTTTTTTACTTTTCCTGAGTTTTCAAAATCAAACTTTTCGAAAAAATACCGCAAAAAATTGTCAAATTTGATTTTGAAAGCTTAATAACTTTCAGATGGTAAGCTGAATCTACAAAGTATTTAGGTCTGATTTGTAGTTTTAATTGTCAGCTTTTCAGAATTTTAAAGTTCACCACAACCAGATGTAAGATGATAAAATTATATGAAAAAAAGAAGCACTACCTCTAAAAAACGTGCCAGATTTAAAAAATTCTTTAAAAAAAAAACGAGACCATTAAAAAACAACAATAATTGCTTTAAAATTTTAAAATTCATAAATCTATCAGAAAAAGTAAAAATCATCTGAATCATACAACAAACTCTATATAGAAGACAGACTTCATCACGCAATGGATTCCTCCGATCCAACTATTTCATCAAAAAGCCCTTCCCATCGATATTTTTAACATCTCATCATGTGAAATTGAAGACCCTGATCAAATTTTTAAGGATTTCGGACGATGAATTTGACGTTTCATTTTTTACGTGTGATGAAGAAATTAGAAATTAAAAAAATGTCTATTAATATGAACTATTGTTCTTTAAATCCTGAATTTCATCAAAATTATGATTTTCAAATAGTGAAACTTTTTTTTATGTATAAAAGAGTATTAAAGTCCATAAATATAAATATGAATACTTAGTTTCTTAATATAATTAAAAAAAAAAAATTTTTTTTTTTGAATGGGTGGGCGGTGACACGCCTACTTTTCCAAAAATGTTGTTAGGGGTGTACATAACATTAATCAAAAAACCGCATTGAAAAATCTTGCTTAGTTTAAAAGTTATTAATTAATACCCGAAAAATTGGAATTTTACCCATAGTGCACTGTCCACTCGGGCAAGCGTTAAATGAAAGTAAATAGCTACACACACCCACACACACACACACTCAAGATACACATATAGTTTCACGTATATACACACTCATGGCTATTTACTTTTGTGTACATACTTATTTAGTTGCATAAAAGGAGTAATAAGTGCGGATTTTATGATGCGACGCGACACAAAGAGGGACACACACAGCGCACACACAGCGGGCTCTCCGCCTCGATTGCCTTCCTCTTGAACTCTCGACGTGCGTCTGCCCTTTGACATTACCCACACACACACACACACACACACACACACACACACACACACAATCATGAAGATACTATACACACAGTCGTGCAAGTACTTTGTGTATGGTGTGGATGTGGGTGGGGGTGTGGGTGTGGGTATGGGTGTGTGTCAAAGTGACAATAAGCCACTTAAGGCAGCGCGCACTTCATTAGTTTTCTTTATTGATATTTTCACAGCAACCCAAACAGTTATGAGTAGTTTGTATGAGAACGGTTTAAGCGTTCGACTTGTCCTTGTCGTGTGTCTGATTTTGATGATTCCATAAAAATACTGTGATGCTGGTGCTGGTGCTGGTATCCCCATAGTTGATACTTGAAGCTTTAATGTGATGTGTCTTCTTGCATTTAGTTGGGGTTCAACGATCTGTGTGGATGAGCAGCAAGGGAAAATCTTCTGCTCTTATATAAACCAAAGTAGCTTAATGATGGTTGATTTCCCATTGTTAAAGATGGATTGAAGTGGTAATGGAAATATCTAGCAGAGCTTATACCAATTTACGATTACACATTATCCATGCACTTTATTTGAATGCCTCTCATTCCTGCCACAGGGCGTATGTGTAATATATGGAATGCAGCTGCACTTTAAGGCTGGTTTGGGTTTCGGATTTGAGCTGCGGTTATTCTTTCGGTCTACCAAGCAGCGCAAAATCTTGGCAATTAGGCAGTGACAGCGAAACAAAAGCCTCGACAGAGGACTGGCATAGGTCTGGCTTGTGTCGCTCTGCCACTCTGCCGCTCTCCGGATGGAAAGACAAAATTATTGTCACTTGGCACCTCGCAGGGATGCCACACCAGCGGGAGAGTGTAGCAGAGATGGGAGAGTGGGAGAGTGGGAGATCTGTAGTCTCAGATCTAAGGGGAGTTTTGCAAGCGCTTTGCCCTATGAAAAATTGCTGTCATTTGCACAGCATAAAAATAGGAATATGCTGGGTAAAGCGGGCCAGAGCGGGACTGGGAGGAGGACGGGGCCAACACACACACAGTGCTAACCATAAGTTAACGGAAATCCACACAACCACATGGCCACATCCACATGCCTGCGACAGTGCAATGGAAAAAGAGAGGCGAGTGCAGGACGGGTGGGGGGTGGGTGGGTCGGATGGGTTCTGCTGGGAAGGCTGCAAAGCACTTGTGAAAAATAACTTTGCACATCGTTGAATTTGGTGTGCAATTTTCTCTCCTTCCTCCTTCCTTTTACTTTTAATTTTGTTTGTAAAGAAAACTCATTTTCATCATTTTGAAGTTGCAACTGCGCTTGTCTTTTGTGTGCGAGCGGAAAAAGGAAAAAAAAAAACGAGAGGAGAGGAGAACGAGCGAAAAAAAACGCTGCGCCACATGTAATTATTTTGATCATTTGCATGAGCAAAACCCACAAAACAGACGCCAAGCGGTAAGCGGGAGATGGAGCTGCAAACGGCTTCAGACCTTAAAGGCTTTAAGGGGAACGGAACCCAGTCTCAGGCTCATTCCCAGTCCCATTTGTAGCATCCCCATCATCATCATCTGGGGCTGGGGCAATTTATGAGCTCGTCTGCACCTTTTGCAGCTTGCACGTGTGAAAATTGTTTTGCCAGAGTTGGTTTTTAGCCTGCCATGGCAACTGGCAACTGGCAACGCACTCTGCGAATCCCTATCCCTATCCCCAACCCCAAAACCCAACCCCACCCCCTTCCCTGTATACTGGCACTGTTCTGTTCTGTTCTGTTCTGTTCTGTATACCCCTTGACTGTTCTTTGTCTGCCCTCAACATTTATTACAGCGTCGTCGCATATTGTGTCATAATTCCAGCGTACAAATCTGCACGAGTGCACAATTTAATTTTTATGAAATTTTACTCTGCTCTGCTGGCCGCATGCATAAACATTCTCTCTGATTTGTGATGGTTGCCCTCTGATGGAGGGTCCTGTGGTAGGACGCACCTGGACTCAAGTCCAGGGCGATAAAAACTTGCCGATTGTATGAAAAATTCGTTGCCATTTCATTTTGGTATCCATTTCAATGCTAATTTGTTATATTCTGGCATTTTTTCGTTGCGGGCTTTTGTTGTGTTTGCAGGATCGTAGGCGTAAATAAATGAATTTCATTGCATACTTTTGTGGGCCAGGAGATTTTTTTTTGCGTCCTGTGTCCTTTTGTCCGCCGCTGAGCAATTTATTCATTCTGAAAGTTGTGGCTCTGAAGCGTAGCGGCGAAAGTGCGAGTGACTGCCTTATACATATAATTGAAATATTGCCAGAGGTGTCGCCTCACTGAATGAATAATACTTTTCAAGTGCCTCTGCCTCTGTCAGTACTCGTATTCGTATTCGTATTCGCATTCGTATTCGTACAATGGAATGAATTCATTTCCATCTAGGCAATCATTTTGACTGAGTGACTTTTGAAAAAAATCATTTTGACTGAGTGACTTTCGGGGCGAAATATTGTAAAACTCTGAAATGGCTGTGATTATCCCACATACATACATACATACATAAATACATACATATACTCGTACGTACCCCTCTGGGACACTCATATCAAAGCTATGCAAATGTATCTCGCCCCCAAAGTTCTTTAGAATTAATTGGATTATGCTGCCGATGGTGATGGTGATGGTGATACTGATGCTGGGATAGGGACTCACTATACATATTTGGGCTATCATTTACTTGGGTGGAGGAGGGTCGTCTTTCATTAGAGCCCCCCCCCCCACTAGACACACAAAAAAAGAGCAGCGGATGTCCTTTGTTTTTAGGCGTAAAACTTTGCTAATTACTGTGAAAATTTTCACAGCGTGCAACTTTTTTGTTTCTTTCGAAAGGTGCCCCCAACGAAGGTGGTTCGCCCCCAAGCCATTAGCCCCTCTATATATGTGTGTGTATATGTGAGCTCAATGTAAGGTGTTGACTTTTTAATTGTATGTGAAGAGAGAGATAGAGAGAGAGAGAGAGTGACACGGACCGGAAGAAGGAGCCCGATGACAGCGAAAATAGGCTGAGAGGCCTTTAATTTGCCCACGGTTTGTGCTGTTAATGAGAAGGCATCTCTCCTTTTGTTGCATCATCGTACCCGTCAACGTCATCCTCGTCGTCATTGTCATCACCATCGTACTGAATGCAATTAACACTTTCATAAATTACGAAATTTATTTTAAGGAGCAGACATCAGAGCAGGGATTTCATCTTTTGTTGGGCCCGTCTGATGAACACACACATATATGTATGGCGCATATAAAAATTTACAATTTTTAATTGGCCATCTACATGAGAGCCGCCTGGGTGCAGACCAAGACCTGGCCATGGACATGGACCTCGACCTGGACGACGCGTCGTCCTTCATTGTCTGCCTTCAGCTGGCTGTCTGCATAATTAAACTTGTAAAACTTTATGCCGACCACATGCAGAAAAAATCAGAATCCGAGCAGGAAAAAACTTCATTTACTTGCGAGTTCTTGGGGGGATTTTTTCCGAGTGCGCTTCACCGTGACCTTCAGGTGAAGTTTGAGATAATGTACACATGTGGAAAAGATATCTGCGAGGTTTATATATGTTTTTATTATTTACATAAATTATAATCCACAGATTGAGCTTTCGTTTCTCTTTCTGAAATTGATCAACAATATCTATTCCATCTCGTATATATGAAATGTATTTGCAATACATTTTTTAAACCATTTAAGCCATTAAACCAATTAAAATGGAAGTTATTTCGCAACGAATTTAAATAACTTGAAATATTTATGGAAATTCAGTTCATAAATCATTCGAAATAAAATCTACAAAAATGATTTGTCTATTTTGTTGCTAGGGATTTGTTGGCCTTCTAAGCCAGTCAATAATTTTTGTTGGCTTTCAACAAATTCTTGTCTGGATTAAATTTTTATTACGAAATTTAAAATATTTCAATTGTGCTCGGTCAGCAGTCGGATAAAAGGAGAGGGAGATCGGGAGATTGGGTGATTGGGGCAGAGAGAGTGAACGAGGGAAATCCAGCCACGCCTCTTTATTAGCCGCCGCCTTGAGGTTCCAAAGTTTTTCGCTTGCCAGCGCAGTTTTCATCATCAAAGGATAAGCGTCTCTGTGCGAAGTGGGGGGCGTGGCATGGGTTGGGTTGGGACCGTGTGGCCTGGCTGTACGTCTCTTGCATTCAAAAGCGCACAAATCGCATTTTCTTGAGAGAAAATGTTGCTTCATTTGTGCAGCGAGCGGTGGGTTTTGTATAGAAAAATGTTTGAAAGGATTTCTCTTTCAGTTTTCAGTTGTGTGCGTAGGTGAAGTAGACTATGCTCTGAGGGGGTGGCGCTGTGGCAGAGGCAAAGGCAGGGGCAGGGGCAAATTGCATGTGCAAAATTAAATAAAAGCGCAAAGCCATAAATGCAATTTAGCTGCAACTGCAACTGCATTGATAAAATAGATATCAATTGATTTTTAGCTATTATTTAGATGGAGCGCTGACTCGGCAGCAGATGAAGATGGAGAATAAGGATAATTTAAGGACAGATTCAAGAGACAAGAAATGGAGTGCTCCATTCCTGGTTCCCTTTTACCATAAAAGATATATATATTCGATGTTATTGAAAGCTGTTGCAGCATTAGATGGAGGATGAAGGAGACGATGAAACAGATTTCTAAGACAATTTAATATGCGTCTCAATGAGAATCCTATCCCCAAATTAATGTACACCTTTATTACGCATTGGGAAACCCATCCGGTGAAATTTATTGCCAAAATCCGGAAAAACAATTAAATAAAATTACCTACAGGCAGGGGCAGGGGCAGGGGCAGGGGTAGAGGCAGAGGCAGAGAAAGTATTAAAAATCCATTAACATTGCATTGCCATTAGGCGCAAATTGTACGAACGGGACGGAATAAAAGTTAAGTAAGTTATTTTTATTTGTCGTCATTCCTTTTGCTTAATTTTTATGCGGCTGAATCTGAATCTGAAGCTGGAGCTGGAGCTGAAGCTGGTTCTGGGGCTAGGCAATAAAAGATAGAAACTTATTTTATGGCGCTATTTATTTTGCCTGATTACAGTTTTTACGAGGCGATGGCGACAAGGCGACCACCGCCACAAAGCGGGCCCGAACTGCTGCATACCTTTTGGCGCAGTAACTGAAAACCTAACTCAATATTCAAAAGCCACAGAGAAAAAGGGAATATAGAGAGAGATACAGAGAGGAATGGAGAGAGTGGAAAGAGTGGAGAGAGTGGCTGTGTGGGTGGGCTGTGGGGAGCAGGAGAAACCAAAAAGCAGCGCAGCCAAAGCAATAAAAATGCATTTTTATGAGCAAAACTACCAACAAGCATAAATCTCTATCGAAAGCTGCTTTGCATTGCCAGAGTGCAGAGCAGGAGGAGAAGCGCATCCACTTCCACTTCCACATCCACTTCCACGTCCACATCCACCTGCCCCGTGTGGCAGTTTGTGTGTGGGGCTAGGGGCGGTGGCTGGGGCTGGGGCGGGGGCAGGGGGTACATATGTAGTAGCAGATATAAGATAATGCAGCGACTTCACTAAGACTCCTGCGACACTGCGACACAGACACTGCCACAGTCGGAGGTAGATGGAGATGGAGATGGAGATGGGGGGTAGGAGGGGAGGTAGTGGCACTGACAGTGGTACATGGAGACATGGAGCCACAGTCGGAGAACAATAACAAATGCATGGGAAAACAAATTACAATTCGTTTGCAGCAGTGGCAGTAGTGGAAAGGGGGTGGCAGTTGGCGATGCACTGGAAAGAGGGAAAAAGGGAGCTGGCAAAATAATCCCATTTGTAAAAATTGATTGCACTTTATCGATAAAAAACGTTGCAGCAGCAACCAGAGCCAGAGCCAGAACCAGAACCAGAACCATAGTCACTATCAGAAGGAAAGACCAGGACAGGACCCGAGTCAGAGGAGAGCCATAGACAGAGAGTCGAGAAAGATGAAACACGTCTGTTAAGTGGAACGTAGAGCGCAGTAGACGTTGACCAGGATGGGGGCGATGAAGGCTAGAGGAAGTGGAGGCGGAGGTGGAGGTGGATGTGGAGGGTATGGGATATCCAGTGGCACGGATATCGTAGATAGTTCATCTATAGGCCATACAACCGGGGGTACATGTGTAAAGCACAGATCATTAGTGTGCTCTGACAGGCTGCTGCTAGACTGGTGGTGCTGGAGCTGGAGCTGGGGCTGGGGTGCTGCTCGACATTAGGACGTGATTAATGGACAGATGACGACAATACGAGTAACTCCAGACTGTGGACAATCAGCTCTGGTGGTCTTGGCCAATTACCCAGACGGCATTCATACTCTTGCTATTCTCTTTCATTTATTAGTTCGGGGAATATTTTTGTGCAGCCAGAGATTGGTCACAGGTTTCGCTTGAGTTGCGGTTTTCCACTGGCTTTGGATTTGGTTTTTGGGTTTTTCGGTTTTTCGGTTTTTGGCAAGCGAAAACTTTTTGCTTACCTTATACAAAAATAGCCCTAAACGGGGGGAGGGCCACACCCCATTCTGGGGACTGCATTCAATGAAATTGTGGGAAAACTTTTCGTTTCTCTGTCGCTCTCTCTCTCTGTCTCTCTCTCTGTCTCTCTCTCTCTGTCTCTCTCGCTGGTTGACTCGTATTTTTTGTGTGGATGCTGTGGGGTGCTACAAGTGTAGCCAAACCATAAGACCTGCTCGGAGAAGCTGGCGCTGCACTTGCGGCCGGAAATCTAAATTTACAGCATTACAACTTCCGGTAAGCTGCTTATTGGCATAGAAACTCCCGACTCGGACGCTCAACGGTCGTCCAACTGCAAATAAAATCCGACAATAAAATGATTTATAAATAAACGTTTGCCTTGCCATATAAGTTTACACAGTGCGGGTGTGGGTATGGGTGTGGGTGAGGGTGAGGGTGTGGTGCCATGCCATGGCTACGAAGGATGGAAGATGGGTGGTAGTCCGGCTTCGAATACCCGGAATGACTGCTCGATTTTTGCCATTTCAATTGGCCAGCTTTCGCCCCCGTTGTGGCAGTGCCAGTGGCCAGTGCCAGTGCCAGTGGCTGGTGGCTGTTGGCTGGTGGCTGTTATCGGTTGCGCATTATTAGCATTTGTGTGCAATTACACGTGAGTGGCGGCCATTTTGTGGTAGTTTCAAGTGCCCGGCAATCAGTAAAAGTAGCAAAAATTTAACTATTGTACGGAGGAGAGTGCAGTTTGGAATGAGTTATTAATGCTTCAGGTCAAGAGGGCACTCGCTCACTGGCAAAAGTTACTTCATGTCAAGGGCCTGGCGGCAGGGCCAAGGCGGCAGTTGTGGCATAAAAAAGTATATATCTATATACCTATATCTGTTGGCATTCAGGTATTCAGGCTTTCATAACGTACATATTCGTGCTCGCAATTTCCCTGCCCATTGTCAATCAACTCTGATAGAGGAGAAGAAGACCCTTTTGGCTAAACATTCTTGGACTTAGTTTCCGCTCAGTTACGAGTACTACCTGCAGCTAAGCCAGAAACCAGAAACCAAAACTTTGGTTTGACTTCTGCACTCTCTGTTCTGTTCAGTTCGGCTCGGTTCAGTTCAGCTTAGTTCAGAGCTAAGTTGGTAACAAACCAAACTAGCTGACAATGCCAGTCTGGTACTGGTAGTTGTAGTTGGCCAAACTTACAGCCAGCCTCATTCCGGGCTATGTGTGTGGGGTGAATGTCAATCATTTCCATCAAATAACTGAGGCACTTAGTGGAGCCAAAAACCGCTGGCCTGAGCCTGAGCCTGGGCCTGGGCCTGGGCCCGGGCCTGGGACTGGGTGCCAACTTTTTAACAAACACTTCATGCAGAATGTTGTGCCAGTTCTCGGCTCTCGGTTCTCGGTTCTCGGTTTCCATCCAGCTTCCAGCTTTCATTTGGCTCTTAGTTCCATTCCCCTCTAAGGAAGCAGAAAGCCTTGAAACAATGTCAAAAGAAACTTCCTACAAAGGGCGACTTGTCAGAAATTGCGCATACGCCGCGTTGTCAGCAACTCAACAAACTGAGACCATAAAACCAGAGTCAAGTTCTGCGGTAAATTTGCGCCATTGTTTCGCCTTCGACACATTTGATGAGCATTTCTTTCGGGCAGTGGCAGCGGCAGAGGCAGAGGCAGGAGCATGGGCCAGGGGACAGGGGACGGGGGCATGGTGTGGTGTGGTGTTGGTGTTGGTGTTGGGCGGGGCATTGTAATTTGTATGGCTCGTGAAATTGAAAACTTTTACAAATTCAGGTCGGGTCACACTCAATACTCGTACTTATTGCAAATGCAAAATTGTTTTCCCACTGCTCCGGGAAAAACATGCCGCCAACATGAGAAATGGGAAGAGGCAGAGTGGGAGAAAGAGGAAGAGGAAAAGGAAAAGAAGAGACCAGAAGCGGGCCATAAAGTTAAATTGAACATAATTTAATTTGGCTGTGAACCGCAAAAGTTTTGCGTTTTTAATTAAACAAACAGCAACACTGAAGGAATCAAAGAGCAAAAACTGCGGGAAGACCTTTCAATGCTTTTAGCCGTTCCCGGAAAGCCATTCTCCGTTCTCCCAGACCCATGCCTGCCCATCCCTATCTGGGTTCCAGGCCAAGGCTTAAACATAAATCATGCTCGGCGTTGAAATTTTGAAAAATATTTTTGCAGCGATAACTTTGCATTGTTGCTATTGTTGGTGGTGTTGGTGGTGTTGGTGTTGGTGTTGCTGTTGGTGTTGCTGTTGTCATTGCGATAATTAATCAACATGGCGGCATAGTCCTAGGCACTGCCATTATCAATTACAGGATGATAAATTGTACGGCAAAGAGTTCTTTCTTTCTTTAATAAAATTTATGATGCAATTGTTAAGAATCAGATAAATAATTTCAATGAATTTCATTGACAGCGAGTGCCCAAGGAAAAACAAATGGAAAGAATGAGTATTAAAACACCATTAATATGGGAATACTCGTAATTATTTATGCGCACATGAGCGAGAGAGAGGCTGTTGGAAGATGTACATGCTGTATATCAGGCAGCTGCCAGCCATGCCATGGAGTTCAATATGCACCAGTCATCTTTGGAGTTCAATATTCTCTTAAGGTTCGTGAACCAGCCCAGATATCAATTAGCACTCTTTATCCCTTCTTAGAATTTGTCTCGACCCTTTCATGCTCGACTCACTCCGACCCTACAGAAATCCAATTTATTATGACACAAAGCAAACCATAATCTCTCACTATATGTCAACGTGGTCCTTAATCAGTTATTATCACGTACAAGTGTGTATACACACACACACACACAATACACATTGCAATTATTTGTGGAGCATCACAGAGTCTCTCTAATGTTGTAAAATTGTTTCTCATAAAAATAACAATTGAGAAATTAGTTGGAAGAGGAAAAAGAGGAGAAGAAGGGGAGAACACGAGAAGATGCGACTTGGTTGATATCAAACAACATGCCTTTTGTTTTGCAGTCGAACTTAATTGCAGTGCGGCGGGGCGAGGGAAGGCCAGAAGACGGAATACAGAAGATTGGGATGAAGAAGAGGGCCAACAGTGGGAAGGACATTGGCCAGAAGTAGCAGCTAGATGAAAGCACAGAAGCCAGGACCCAGAACCAGACCCAGAACCAGACCCAGAACCAGAACCAGACCAAGACCGGGACCAGGACCAAGACCCAGAGATAGACCCAGTGCGAGAGGAGCCAGATCGAGGCTCATGAGAAGCGACAGCAGCAGCAGAAAATATAAATTGCATGTGAGCAAGGGCAGCCATTACCTGATGCACACACAGACACACAGACAGATACACAAATACAAAGCGAAAGAAGGATGTCTATGTCTGTCTGTGTAGGTGTGTATCTGTGGCAGGCTAACATGGCACATCTATGTGTGCATCTCTCTCTCTCTCTCTGACTCTCTCTCTACTGTCTTTTGTGTGTAATTAAACAGTGCTGTTGGCATGAAATAAAATATAAGCAGAGGCAGTCAACAACCAGAGCCCAGAGAGGGATGGGGTCGAAAAGGGTCGCAGGAGGGCGATCAGAGGGAATGGACACTAAAGTGGGTGGAATGGGGTGTAAAGTGGGATGCGGTTGGGTGAGGAAGACCGATGCGGAAACGTACAAAGCATAGCATGAAATTTTCTTGTCTTGGCATCCTGTCGCCGGATATGTTGCCTCAATATGGCCGCCGGATGAATGATGCGTGCACATACAGAAACAGAAACAGATACAAATACAGCCCCAGCTACAACTACAGCTACAACTACAGCTACAGCTACAGCTACAGATTCAACTGCAGCACAGCTATAGATATATGTAGTTACAAGTCTACAAGAGACAGAGATACATCCTACAGCTGAGCACCAGGGACAATGGATATTTTATTGAATTGTGCCTTTGGAAATGCGTTTTATAAGGATTTTATATTGTTTAAAATTTTAGCTATAAAGTATTTCTTAGGCCATTAGTTTGACACTTGAAAATTTAGTGCCCGAACAAGGTTTCGAATTCGATTCAGCAGTTGATTGTGTGGCAAATTCCTTTGGTGTAGTTTATTTTCCCCTACTTTTGGGGAAATGGCATGGCATCCTGCCCCAAAAGCCAATGTATTGGAAATAAAAATGGACAAAATGTTGTATAATACACTTCAGCCGACTCTTTGTGTGTGTTGTGTGGTGTTGTGTTGTGTTGTATTGTGTTGGGTGTGTTCTAAAGAGACAGAGAAAGAGAGAGATTTCTGGGGCGAATTAATTATACAGTTCCATGAAATACTAATTAGGAGGCAACAAACGACGGGGCATGTTAACCGCAGCCAAACAACAGCTACAGGACCTGGAGAACCGCTCATTAACGGCATGCAGCACTTGAACGTGGCGGATAAGCGAAATTTGAGAGTGCAAGTCCTCTGCCTGATTATGTGCCTCCTCCTGGAGGTGTTTCTGTTGCTGTTGCACCTCTTGCTACATGCTGCATGGTATTTAATTACCTGCGGTTAAGCTATAACTTATGTCGTCCACCAAATGTGCTGTAATATTTTCCACCCTTTGTATGCGCTCTGTTCTGTCTGCGGCAGGCGGGTAAGCGGCTTCTCGGATGCTGGCAAAATTGCATGCAATTTTCTGCAGCTTGTGAGAAAATTGATAATAATATTAAAGTTGTTTCCACAGCAGGAAAGTAACAGCCAGCTGCAGAACACGCACTGCACTGTAGGTGCAGGAAGAAAGCGCGCCAAGGAAGGCCATGACAATACCCTACTGACTATGAAGGCTTATGGTTTCTTCCAAGTAAAGAAATATATAATCAAATCATAGTTAAGGAATTAACCTTTTATTCGTACTCGTGTTTCGTTATATACACTTTGAATCATCACAAACCCATTAACGAAACAGACTTACCCACACCACAATGGGAATCGGAGTGTAGCGGAAGCATCCTTTTTTGTTTTTACGCCGCTGTGGAAAATTGCTAAGAAACTTTTATTATTCTCGCATGTCGCGCCGGCAACGCGAAAGGAGCGGCAGAGAGTGGCAGAGAGCGGGTAGCGGCTGCAAGGGGTCGCCTGATTGCAAAATAAATGCAAAGGCAAATGCATTTAAAAAGTTTTCGAAAAACTTCTTGCAATGGCAGCAACATTTTCAAAATCGCTCTACGCATTTAATATTGAGCGAGTCGAAGGGACGGCAAGAGAGAGCAAGAGAGAGGGGAAATGCAAAACCAATCAACTTGCTTTTTGTTGCAGATTAAAATAACTGGGAAAGTAGACGATGTTTGGACTGGAGCGTACCCTATAATAGGGGAGTAAGTAACGAGTCCAAACGAAAGGGAAAATAGTCCTGAAGAGCCTATTGTTTCATTATTGGCAACGAAATCATATAATATACTCCCATACTATGATGACCCCCACGATTTACCTGATCTCCAAAATACTGAGCCCACACGGCCGCAAAGTAGTTTTATGAATGAAAATTGTTGGCTAAATAAATCAATGTGAAAAAAATATCCTACGGCAATATGGAACACAGCATAATTCCTATTTTAGTCGTAATTAGAATTGTCAGCCTAAAACTTCTTTTTACAATTTATATGCTAAAAATTTGTATTCTTCATATTAATTTTAATTTTAAAAATGAAAAATAATAAAAATAACAAATATTATTTTTAGTATTTTGCTGGTATTTGTATGATATTTTTCGGTTTCTATTTGTATTTTGTTTGCCAAAAAATTGAATAAAATGGAAAATAGTATCCCTAATATTGGACCTTGAAGGACATTTGATGAAAGGAATTGAATCATACATAACGAATATTTTTAAATTAAATTTTTGTAATAAACCACTTGATTGAAAGGATATTCTGTTTATCTTTTATTTTTATGTTCAAATAAAAGTTTTTAGTAACTTTTTAAATACAAATTGAAAAAATTAATTATTGTATTTCTTAAATAAAAATGTACGTTTAATTATTTTGAATGTTTTAAGTAAGAAATAAGATTGCATTTTTTATTTGAAATCCTATAATAGTGGCGATCCCTGGCTGTAACCTTCTTCTACCTGTTGCAAATATTCCTGACACACACGACATACCCTTTTACTCCAGGAATACTGCTACCTTGTATAATGAGTATTCTGGGCATGTCTTTGGTTGTGCCTGAGCTAGTGTGTAAAATGTAATAAAATGCAGCAGCACTCGAACAACATCAATAACGTGGCGCAATTGTTGTTGCTGGCACATTAAAATAAAACTATTTTTATGCGATCTCCAATGCCATTCTCTAGTCGAGTTTTATGAGCTTTTGTTGCCAAAAAATACGCTTACTTTTTGCCGTACTGCTGATTGTTATGGCTGTAGTAGATGTACTCTACAATTGGTGTTGGTGCTGGTATTGGTGTCGCTGTAGCCATTTTGTTTTAGTTGGCAATTAAAACCGATTTCCGAAAATCGCCGAGAGCTCCTCCTTGTACCTTCCTCAGCACAGCAGTCGGCTGTCGTAAAAGTCACGCGCCATAAAACTGACAGCTGTTAAAATGTTGTATGATTCGGGGCTGAAGTGTGAAACACACACACACACACACACACACAGACAGACACACGCACGCAGATGCAGAAGGGAGTGTGAAGTCAGGGGCTGTGGGAAAATTGCGGTTCCTCTGATGAGTTAATGTGCCATTAAGCGCAAAACCTCTTAGAATCCGAGGAGCATACTCGAAATGCAATAGAAAAAGCGCTGGAAGACGTTGAAATAAGTCTTCGTCGGCATTTTGGAGGTGAATGGTTCTATTCACGTTAATTGCAGCATAAACTTTACTTTATGCGACCGTATAAGTGGGAGGAACTATCAATTATATTTGGATGGTGGATGGTAGATGGATAGACGGCAGGCAGCATTTAAATGCCAAGTTTAGTTGCTCGGACTTCTATCCGTTGTGACGAGCCATCGAGCATTCCCGCATCCAATATCCGCTGGTACTTTTCCCCATGCGATGTGATATTTTGACAATGGCTTCAATCATTCCACGCCGTCACATATGTAGCTGAAATCCGCTCAATATCCGCTGCTGTGGCAGTGACACTCTCACACACACGCACAAACACACACACACACACACACACAGAGGAAGATTCCCACTATTATGTATGGCCATTTCCGCATCATTTTCATTTTCATTTTGATTTTTGTTTCATATTCGGATGGGTTGGGTGGAAACTATAAATGTAAGAGAGGGAAACCAAAAAAAGACGGGGAAACGACATGCATGTTGATGTGTGGCATCATTTTACATTTCGGCAATGCATAATTTTAGGCATTGCGGTTGAGTTTTAATGTGGGGCCCAACACTGCCACAGGACACGGGACACAGGACACGGGACACAGCTGCGAGGACGCATGGTAAATGCTTTATGCAAATATCCGTAAAAATCGTAATTAAAATGAACAATGCTCGCAATGGTGAATGCTGAATGCTGAATGGCGAATGGTTCTATCCATTCCAGTTAAATGCCATATCAAACGAGAGACGAGACAATAATCGTTAGCCCAATCGCAGGACCACGAGGCGTATGATTGACGTTGGAAAATGACTGCCTGGACTGGCTGGATTGCACGGACTGCCGGGCAGTGTGAAAGCTTTTGAGAAGTTTGTCGTTTATTCAACGGTTTAGTTGTAAGCCCCGGAACAGGACTAATTTATTAGGGCCACGTGTAATGCTGGCAATTATTGAAAGCGTGAGACAAATAAAAATATATGGCAAAATCTATACGGGGAGATATATACGTATATGCCATAGGAAAGGAGAGCTCCACGTTTATGTGTGTGTGTGTATGTCTGTGTGTGTGTACGAACAAATTGCAGTTGCCCGGGCACGTTCGTGGCCAACAAATCACAAGCAATTATAGAAATTTAAGAAGAAATAGCCTGTCCAGTGGCCCAAGGACCAACAGCTGCCGCTGACACAGGACACGGACATAAAACTTGAGACTTGCACGAGTATTTGTTTAGTCGCACGGTCGCTAGTCGCTCTGGTCGCTCCGGTCGCTCCGGTCGCTTGTCGCTGGAAAAAAGCAGCCGACTAAATCGAAAATGTTTATAGATAAACGTTAAATATAACGTGACAGCGGACACCGGACACTGGACACTGGACGCTGGACACCCGACAGCGGCCAGTGGACAGCAGACGGCGGAGGAAAATTGTATTTGCAAAGGACACTGCGATTAGTGGGCCTCTATCTCATTGTCTATCGCTGGGGCTGAACGCCTGGACCTGGGACCTGGGGCCTGGGGCCTGGCTGGCATGTCTGCTGTCCGCTTCCTGTCCGGGGTTACACTCGTAAGCACTTTATTGTTAAATGTACATGAGCGATTATCGCCGTGTTCTACATATTTGTGTTCATTACAAGAGATTAGTGCCCTGAAATCGTTTTGTAATCCGTTATGGGGGCTGGGGCTGCCGTGTCAGAGCCGATGCGTGTGTCCGTGTGTCGGTGTGTCGCGTCGCGGCCTATAAACTCCATCAATTTGCATAATTGCACTCAAGCATGTTTAATTTGTATTTATTGCATTATTACGCATATCAACGGACCGCAAATTCAACGACAACCGCCAAAACGAAGCGAAAACAGTTGCGAATACCGGATTCTGGCCGAAACCAGGATGATGCACATCCCCAGGATGATAATGATGGGGATAACGATAATGATGCAATGCGGTCCTGGCTCGTCGGCGGTTCGCTTGATGGCACTAGCAACAAACTATGCAGCGCAAAATGTGGGAATTTCTACGATGTTCGGTTGGGGTTTCAGCCAGAAATGGAATAGAATCGGACTAGGAATGGGGTGGGGTGGGCAGGATAGGGTATATAAACAGTAGAGATTCTACAGATATTGGTATTAGTTCCATGTGAAGGCCACTCGTGAAGCTTGGAATCAAATGGTATGGCGAGTGTGTGTGGCTTTAAGGCTTTAAGCCTGCTCCATTTAATCCATTTCAATTATAAGATAAACTATCGCTTTTGAATAAATAATTAAACTACGACCATGCCACACACAAGTTTGGGTGGGTTTAGGTCTATCTTTAGCTTCTATCTAATTGTTGGTTACCTTTTGTTAGCCTGGTCAAGAATAGCAAACAATGTGTGGGTATTTATTTATGGCCCAGCGGCTACCAACCTCAGATTACTTTCGTCCCAGTACCCCCTCCCATTTACCATTTACCATTCACCGGGCAACAAGTGGGCAATGCAGATGCATATATACATAGTTAGTACGATTCCTGTTAATTATTTAATTAAAACTTTTATCTTCTCACGCACACGCAGACGCACACGCACACGGGGTGGGGGTGGGGGTTTGAACAGCTTCGAACTTTTTGTTTCAAGTGGAGAGGCGACTAGAGCTGAAGCCCGAGTCTGTTTGGGTTTAGTTTTCCTTTCCTCTCCCTTCCTTTCTTGCTGTGCTTTGCTTTCCTTTCCTTTTCCCTAAGAGTTTCCATGCAAATACTTTCTTCAGCTGGATAAACTGCAAAGTTTTTATCAAGTTGCTGCAATGGAAATTGCAATTGTTGTGTTTATTTAGATTTCGCCCGCTTACACGTAGCACTCTCCACCATCCACCCCCCACCCTCCACCAACCACCAGTCCCTTCCGTCCTTCCACCCGTCCACAATGATTTCCAGGGGGCCGTGTGACAGCAGGGTTCGGTAATTAACATCATGAAGAGCTTTGGATGGATGTGCATGATTTATCTTTGCCGCCTTTTAAAACACACTCAAGAGGTTCATTAATTTTCGCTTCGTCTCGCATCCAGACACACACACGCAGATTACTCATACGCAACGTTCGTCAGGACAGGAACGGAGGGGCCTGGCTGCGTACACAACACTGAAGTGAGCAATTAAAAGCTCATTAGCATTTAAAATGTTCACACGAAAAGCTGAAAAATTCATCCGAGCAAATCCCTGTGAGACTTGACTAGCTGCCTCCTAGAATTTTCCCCCTTTTCCGATAAATAAAAGGAGATGCGATTCCAGTCGAGATGCACACACCGCGTGCTATCGCCGGGTCGAAGTTTTTATTAAATTTCTGTGCCGCCCCGAGTTGCAACAATCAATTACGCGGCCGACTTTTTATGCCCCGCCCGACATTTATGGTTATTGTTTGGCGGCCAAAGCCTCGCTTGTGCCTTTCCCTTTGCCTTTTCCGTTGCCTTGCCCTTTGCTTCTGGTTCCGACTTTGGCAACCGAACCGCCGCGACGGGAGAAAAAGCAAAAGTTATTTTTATTATAATATTTTTCAAAGGTGGTCGGGCCGAAAATGATTGCAAGAGTTAAAATTAAAAGCAAATGTAAAATCATATTTCTATGTGTAAACTTTCGCCAAGGCCTCAAGGTCCTTGCCTGCCAAGTGAAACAAAAGTTTTTTAATAAAATGTTTGCCTTTCCACAGTTCGAAAACTTTATTGAGTGCGGCGGAGGAGCACCTGCAGCACCGACTCCGTACTCTGGCAGTCGGAGCTCTGGAAAAAAGGTGAAGCGAATGCCAGGAGAATGCCCACAGTTACAATAACAGAGCCACAGTACGCATAGTACTGGTACGGCAGTACACTCACTGGACTATAGGCCGCCAGCCGAAAGGTAATCGAGTATGAAAATTGGAATTGAAGTTGCTGCCCCACACACCAACGCCAACACACACACACGCACACGCACACATAAACATACACTCTGAAGACAAAGGGCAGTCCGGGAAAAGAAAGAACATTGCCTTCTGGAAATGAAAGCAAACCGCCAAAAGACAATCGAAGTCCAAGTCGAAGGCGAAGGTATTTTTCCTGGGCATTTTCACGGTGCGTATGCGTGTTATTGCAGCTGTTTGACAGAGGCTTTGCCTTTGCTATCGCCCGAGCCATCACCATCGAATCGCCATGGAAAACTAAACAGCGCCCGGGGCGCAAATTCTGAAGTTACCGAACCAAGGCCGGCATTGTCAATCGCAGACAGCGGCAAAGTTCATTTAATTTTATCATCGATTTACGGCAACTCGATAAAAATCTTTGCTCCCACTCGAGGGCCAAGGCGCAGATTGAAAATTTATTACATTTTTATTGCTTTAATGTGCGCGATAATCGAAAATTTATTTAAAAAGAAGCGATGGTAAGAGTGGGGGTGGGGGTGGGTGTGGGGGCACAGGGAAGGGGAAAGTGCCAGGTTAGCGCCGGGCCGGACCGCAGGGCTTTTCCAATGGCGGAGGCGTGGCAGCATTTGATTTGTGGCCACGACCACAGTGGATTCGAGTGCGGATGGCAACGAAATTTGTCCGTGCCCAATCCATGGCCAGGGCTTAAAACTAGAAGCACCATATAGATATACCCACCCATATAGAGAGAGAAGTATCTACAAGCAGCTTTGCATGCATAATTAACAGGCCAAATAAGAGCAAAAAGGTAAGCTCCAGTCCAAGCGGATGGGGTACGGTACGCTACTGAAAGTAGAGCTCGAATCTCTGCCGGAGCCAGCCTGTTGGTTATTGAGCTGCTCTACCTTTCAGCCTCGGGGCAGGTGAACTTAATTTTAATTTCGTAGTAATTTCCTGGACTGCCTTTTGTAATTAGTTCTGGGAAAGGTCAAGTGTGCGACCTTTCTTTTGCTTTGCAGCTTCTCTGCCTCTCAGCCTCTCTGCCTCGCTGCCTCTCTTCCTCCCTGCTTCTCCGTTTGATCGTTACCAAATGCCTCTTACAGGCGATATTCCCGGAATGCTAAACACTTTTCGAATTCTGTCCTGGCATCAGCATCAGCAAAGATAGGGGAAAAAAGTTGGCTATTCAAACATTTGTGTTAAACTGCAGGTAACCAACTGCAAATAAGTTGCTAACAAACGACAGAGCAGACAGACAGACACCCAGACACCCAGAGACCACCCAGAGCCGCCTCAGTGACAAAAGGGACCCGGGCCCTCGCCGCCCTCTGGAGGATGTACGTCCATGTCCATGTGTGTGTATGTTTGCTAGAGTTAACATTGTAAGCCGCTTATCCTGAGCCAAAAATTTCTGTTTGTTTTCGAAATTTAAGCCGCAAAATGGCGCATGTGTGTAAGCATTATAAAAATATACAACTATTCAGCGGAACAGCGGTGGAGCAGTGCTGCAAACAGCAGACTGCAGACTGCAGTGCCCCAGAGTATTGCGCATACGCCGCATGGTGGTGCGACCAGGTTGCATCGGTGGATGGGTGGGTGGGTGAGCGCTCGTTAGGGGAAAATATGCAATTAATAGGAGATGTTTATGGCATTCATTAAATAAATATTACTGGTATAATTTGAGGCAAGGCATTCCATTCCGTTCCATTCCATCCCATCCCATTCACTTGGCATTACACCGAATTCGCATTCGCATTCGTATTCGTATTGCATATTAAATATGCTTCGCAGCATTTGAATTATTAATTATTATTTAAATAAAGCAGCAAAAGTTAAATTGAGAGCATTCTCATTTAAATAAATATAAATATAAATGCAAATGCAAATGCAAATATGCGCAAATGGTGCCTATAATCAGGCGGGGCGGCAACAGTTGGACTGAACGATCTGAATTGTTTTTCAGCGTTAAGTGAATGATGTTCCGGGCTCCGGTTTCATGTGCAATTCGAGGGATTATATTTTATTTATGAATTGTACGGAAATTAAGATATTTTCACAAAGAAATTCAATTAAATTTGTGGGTGAATAATGATCTATTCGTCGGTGAAATTCAATGCCGTAACTTGGCTGATTAATTACAAGTCCTATTTGTTTTCCGTAAACAATTGCTACTATTTTTATTTTTTGTCTGTCGCTGCGCGTGTGTGCATGTGCATGTGTATGTGTATGTGTGTCCTCTTTCCTTTGTCCTGTTTCATCGACAACAGCTGCCGGTTTGGGCAAATACAAATAAAACATTTAAATGCATGACATCGAATGGAAATTGACACATTCAATTTGGCATCAATTTAGCCGGCCAGCTGCAACAAATTGCCAAGAGATTTACAAAAGCCAGCAGCTGCCAAGAGCTGCCCTATCACATCCCGTATACTAGTGTCCTGTTTCCAGCTCCTGTTCCCGTTCCCGTTCCAGTTCCCGTTCCTGTTCCTGTTCCCACTGCTACATCCACTCCCTTGCCCGGTCATCAGCTGCGAAAGCTGAACTTTGCTTTTGCTGCAATTTAAGTTTTGACCGGCTCGCCTTGATTTCATTTTGAAGTTGGTCTCAAATGCAAAAACTTTGCTAATGCAGCAGCCAGACAGCCGGCCAGCCAGCCAGACAGCTAACAAGTTTGATGGCTCTGGCAAAAGTCAATCGCAACGGCAAATGCATTTCTGATATCAAACATGGAGCTATGTTTCAGCTTCAGCTCCATCTCCATCTCCACCTCCATCTCCATATCTGCATTTCCCTTTCTTATTGCGATTCCGATTCCGATTCCTATTCCGATTCCGAAAACTCGAAAGTTGCAATTAAAAAGTTCCCTGGATCCGTTTTACAAGCGCATTAATTCTGTGCAGCGCATAACTAATGATTTAATTTGTTCTCTCCGTTGCTGGCCTCTGCTCAGCTCTGCTCTGCTCTGCTCTGCAATTTCCACTGTGTGTGCCTGTGCCTGTGAATCGTCCTGGGCCTCGGGCTGAATCCCGGGCCTGTTTTGCCATCATTAGCAACTTAAAAATGATTATTTGCAATGCAAATTCTTCGGCTACTGCTGCTGGTGCCACTCTCCCCTCCCATGAGTCCGGCGGTCTAGAGAATATGAAATGTTTGCCATCTGCATGAGAAATGCAGCAATTATCCCGGACTCAAAGCCCAAGAACATGCGACTGTCAGAGCTAAGAGTTAGGAGTTAAGGCTTAAAGTCGGATTGAAATTAAATATGAACTTTAGAGATGTCCTGCAGCAAAGAAGCCTGGGAATTAGCATGAGAGATAAGCTTATAACCATTCGAGTGCCACACAAAGGAAACTAGTTGTATGTATACAAAAAGAGAAAACGCTGCAAATCCAGGGATCTAATGGGACACTTTATGAATCGAGGTGTTAAACATTCGCACACTTTCGGTGGCTGGAACCTCTCCCCAAAGATCTCGAGCAGAACTTTTTCTATAAACGTAATAATGACCTGAGCATAATAGACAGCAACTAGACGCAATACACACAAAAATTGAAATACAGCTCCCACTGCACACATTTTGGTTCAAAATGGAGGGTCTGGGACTGGGACTGGCACTGGCACTGGGACTGGGACTAGGACTGTGGCAACTGGCAGCTGGGAGCTGGGAGACCGAGTGCCACAGCCGTAGCATTTTCCATTGCCTACGACGCGGCGAGGCGGCCATAATGTCATTTAATTAAACGCCAGAGAGCAGTTGCCAGGGCCTCCTGGCTGTTGTTTGCCGTGAGCTCTTTCCCCCTCCCTCTCTCTCTCTCTCTCGCTCTCTCTCTTCCGCTCTCTCGCTGTGTAACAGTATTTTTTTCGGTTACTTGTGCGCGGGGTCAACGGCGGCTAAACGGTTAACCAAAGTTAGCGGGAAGCCAGCTCCACAGCCACATAATTTGGCCAGAAGGGAGAACTGAGGAGCGAGGACTGAGGACCGAGGACTGAGGACGAGGACGAGCAATTTATGTTCATTTGCATAGATATTAAAAATTGTTAGGAAGTCATTAGTAGGCATCAGTCAAATGACGCAGCCTGCATATAAATTAAGCATAATTTTATTAGGAGAACTCCACTGGAAGGTCACCCACTTGACAAATGTCCTAGAGAGCCATACCCATACCCATAGCCAGACCGAAGGACAGCGGAGACAGGAAGACAGAAACGTGTGCTTGTTGTCGTATTAATTATTAGTTTTAATTGCGTTTTGTGTGTCCTTTTTTCTGGCCAAATCATCCCTCGATTCCTCCCCCGAAATAGTTGGAATGGAAACCCAACCGAAAATCTCCGTAACTTTTGGACTCCGACCCACACATCTACATACTCGTCCTCGTCGTATATCCTTGTTTGACTTTGCCTTTTGGGGTTTTCGGCTGGAAGCGGCGGGGGTGGTGGGGCCGCTGCTCGAACAACCCCAGAAATTGTGTGCAATTAAATACTTTAAACCATAATGTATTTTTCACAAGTTGAGCAATGTTGACCATTTGGTTGCGGATGTGGCTGGGGGGCGCGGGCGCCTAACCGCACTCCGACCTCCCGCCCCCGCCCCCACCTCCGCCTGCTCCTTGGTGCTCTTCAGTGTAAATTACATGCACAAAGAAAACTCATTTGTATTCGGAGACCCTAGACCCGGGACCCAAGACCCGAGGACTTCCAGCTTAACCCCACACTGACCACCGTCTCCCGCAAGTCAAAAGCTCAGCCACAAGCAATTTTATTATTTTGTTCCTCCCATCCCCATCCCCATCCGCATCCCCATACCACTTTTCATCTATTTGCCCACAATTTTGGTAACAGTTTAAAACACATCCAGAGATATAACTAATTCGAGTTGCGTCTGCTGTTTGCTTATCAAAATTTTAATTGCATTTTTTCTCCATTTTTGTTGTATTTTTTGTGTAATTTTTCTGTATTTTTGTGTGTTCCGTTTCGTTTCCTTTGAGATTTGGTCCCGCGGCTTATCCATTTGTTATAGATATTGTTGTGTGGATTCGTTTGTTTGGTGTTCGATTGCGTTTTCCTTTTGGCCATTTCTCGAATTTCGGCGAAGGCAATCCGCTAGAGAGAGACTTGGCGCCGTCATAGCTGGAGCTAACTCACGTTCGTTGGGGGCTCCGCTCCGATTTCCCATCCTGCTCCTTCTTTCGCAACCAACTTCAGCTGGCTCTCGCTCTCGCACTCGCACTCGCACTCCCACTTCCGTTTCCGCCAGCGTCCGCTGCTTCG
This sequence comes from Drosophila helvetica, assembly GCA_963969585.1. Lineage (NCBI taxonomy): Eukaryota > Metazoa > Arthropoda > Insecta > Diptera > Drosophilidae > Drosophila > Drosophila helvetica. Next base: position 67,735,489 of record OZ018401.1, on the reverse strand, counting down.
GTATTAAATGGTGCGCGTAATTAGATTTTAAATTTATTGTGCTGTGTGCTGGTATTTATTTTGTCTGCCTTGGTGTGCATAACAATGCAATGGCTGCAATAAATAAATAAGCAAAACGTGAATGTGAATTCAATGCCTGGCATTGCCCCTCTTTCTCCATACATTTTTCTATTTTCCTCTCTGTGTGTGTGTTTGCGTTGCTGTGTATGTGTGTGTGTTTGTGGGGGACTCTGGAGACCCGCAGAGAGAGGCATGATCTAGTGGGGAAAGGTGACGCCTGACCAAAATATTGTATGTGCTTGCGGCAGTGGCAGTGGCACTGGCAGTAGAGAGAAAAGTTGAACGCTAAATTGAATTTGGCAATTGATTACCAGATTGATTCCGGTCGCCATAGGAGCGTACGATTAGGCGCATCACAGACATAATTTGTATCGGGACACGATTAAGATTTCACCTCGAATCAATCTGAAAATCCTTTGGCCCGATGCGGACTAATTTATGGCTCATCTTTGGCAAGTTCGTGCCACAAAACTGCGGGCATTCGTCGACCGATTCATGCACTGTCACGGCAACCGCAGATAAGTGCCACCGCAGACAAGACAGTGAGTGCCGCGCCGTGCCGCACTGGTTGGCCTTTAAATGTACATAAATTCCGGGGCAAGCAGCGTGAGTAATGAGCGCTTAATAAGGCGCCATTCGCATATTTTAAAGGCAGTAGCAGCAGGAGCAGGAGCAGGAGCAGATGGAGAGGCAGAGGCAGAAGCAGAAGCAGAAGCGCCGCAGTGTATGTTTCATAATTTACATATTGCGAAAATATTTATGCTCATTAAATATGCGCGAAATAAATGTGAGTGCAACTGCATCTGAAATTGTTGCTGGCTTGTTTGCAAATTTCATAAATCACCGATGTTAAAAGCGATGTTGTACTGCTGTTTCTGTTCCAGGGGCTTCTGAATCTGAATCGGAATCTGAATCGGATTCAGCTCCTGCTGTTGACGATGATGATGGGTTGTGTGTCGAAGCAGCGGCAGTGCCACAGGCGGTATCATATGCCATATCCTGTGGCACAGCATGGCACAGATAGCAAGTGGGCTATAGATGGATGGGGTCGCAGTGGCAGTGGCAGTCGCAGGCGCAACCATCTGCCTTGTCTTGTTTACACATGTTTCAAACGCAAATGAGCCGTGAAACGCTGATAATGCAACAAACTGACAATTGACGATTCAACACATTTGTCACCATTTCCCCCAGGCGGGAGGCGGCAGTGGCAGGCTTTGCAGGGTCTCCCACGCTCCCTTGAATTTTCTGTAAAAATTAAGTTTATCAAAATATTTTCGCAGCTTCCGCATGAGTGTGTGTGCCCCCGGCTCCTGATCTACATCCGGTTGGTCGGTCTCTCTCTCTCTCTCTCTCTCTCTCTCTGTTTGTGATTGCCCTTTGTTTTCCAGTTTTCCAGTTTCCCGGCCACAAAGTTCTGTTTACTTTGTTCCTGCTCCTTCTCCTGCACCCCCTTTCCAATGTTCTGCTGATAGAGTCATCCAATCTTTGAGCCCAGGCTGTCTCTCTCTCTCTACATATATCAGTTTTCCCCTCCCCGCCGCTCTGCCGTTCTCCCTTTCGGCAGCATTAAAATATGCCAATAACAGTGCACTGGCGATGCAGGTTTCCCCGGCACTCAAATGATGCCGTCTCCCATCAAAATGAGCTGCCAGAGAGAGGAGAGGAAAGGAGGGGAGAGGAGAGGACTGGCACTGGCACTGGCCATTGGCCATTGGCCATGGATGAGCTCATGCATGTCAGGGGCGGGACCGGGGCAACGCCCATCGGACAATGGCGCGAAATGTGTAACGGAAACCACAGGCGAGTGCACAGAGAAAGCACAGAGTGAAAGGAGATCGAAGGATTGAGACCAAGTCCGGCTCCCGGCTCCCGGCTACCGGCTACCAGGTCCGGGCTCAATAATGCAGACAATAAAATTTTAACGTAAATGTTGCGTAATTAAATGTGTTGCCCGCAGAGCAGCGTAAAACGAGATTGTGATTGTTTTTCCCCCATATTGTCCGATGAGAAAAGAGAGATATGCGTTGGCCTGGTGGGGGCAGCGGTACTCGTAAAGTTCTCACCGAATCGGTTTAAGGAATTCGCCGAACAACTCACAATGAATTCAGGTTAATGGAATTGAATGTCGCAGGGCAAGAAGCAGACGTGTGGACTTTAAACTGAAGATTAAACTGAAGTACCCATAGCAATGCTGTCCGTCTGTCCGTCTGTCTGTGTGTCTATCTGTCTTTCTGTCTGCTGTAATGCCATACCTTAGAGCGTTCAGCGTTCAGCGTTGAGCGTTGAGGAACAACCACAAACTGCGATGTGGTCATCGTCATAATATCGATTAAGCCATCAAAACTTCGACCGCTTATTAATGCGCGTACATCAGCGCTCAAGTGCGGTCATAATTCAAATGAGGACACGACCGTCTGGTCCGGATATGGAGCTGCCTGCTGCCTGCTGCATGCAGTCCGCAATCAATAGTGTCGCCACGATGAGGAAAGTTAATTTACTCAACCGCTGCTCTCGTCTCTTCCTGTTCAAAGTCGTCCTGCTGACCCAGCTCTGTGGCCTAACCACATTCGTCTATGATCTGAAGCGGGAACGCTTCTATCAGTCCAGGACTCTGAGAGTGTATTCCGTATTGGTTTTAGTGCTCCTTACGGGGCTCGTTATGTCCAACGCCTACTTTGTATTCGTCCGAAAGGATGAGTGGTGGACCCTGATTGGATATTACGTGATTTTGGTGGTGCGTGTACAGAGCCTATTGTACAGCGGCGAGTGCGTGCAGCTGCTGAATGAAATGCAGAGGCTGTTGCGGCAACTCCAGACGATGGCCAGGCATCCGAATATCTTCCGGGGGCGGCACCTGCTGCTGCTCGTGCTGGCCCTTCACACTCTCGTACGGTCCCTTGTATCGGCCATGAAGCGGGACGCCAGGCACAATGTCCTTATACTGCTGATATTTGCCGTTCTACTGGCCTTCCTGCTCCAGATCACGATCAACATCTGCCTCTTTGTGGTGCTCATTGCCTGCTACTACGAGCTGCGCCTGTGCACCCGGCGGATATCCAATGATGTGGTCAAACTGCGACAGGCTCACCTGCTGGAGGGTGTCCACCTTTCGGTTCTGGTCGAACAGCTTCGATGCCTCACAGAGGAGTTGATTATGCTGCGATCGAGGGCGTTTCACATCTCTCGCCGACTCATCAGGCACTTTCGGTTCCACTGGCTGTGCGCCATAGTACACGGACTGATACCCTTCGTGTTCTTCACAGCCGTGGACCGGCGGGATCTCTATTTTCTGATCACTTCTGTGCTGAACATAGTGTTCTACTTTACCATTTTTGAGATTTTGTCAAGGGAATCGCGACTGTCCCGCAGTTTCTGGCACTTTCACTTGACCAACTATCACCCGAGCTTCGACAGAACGGTGAGTCATCCATGGGGATCAGCAATCCGTATTCCATATTCCATATTCTATATTCACAGATAGACGAGCTGCTTCACCAGGAAATCAGTGAGCACATCAAAATATCTGTCTACGGCATTACGCTCGACATGAAATTCCTCTTCAGAGTGCTCTCCATTTCCATCTTCTTCATTTTCGTGAGCACGCAGAGCTACTGGCACCGCCACCGTTAGCTGCCCCGCCAGATAGTAGATATACATATCTATCAGTACATGCATCTCCTGAGATATGTATATAAGCACTTTATTTCCATTTTTAGCTGTCAAATTAAAGTCAGACAGACATTGTCTCTGCTTTTCGATATTGTCGCCTTTGTCGCCTTGTCCTTTATTAGCATTTTGGGCTGTCACGCTATCGCAACTGTTGTGCTCTGCTCTGCTCCTGTGCTCTGCTCCTGGGCTCTGCTCCTGGGCTCTGTTGTGCTCTGCTGTGCTCTGCTGTGCTCTGCTCTGCTATGCGTTGTATTCTGTGTGGCAGTGTCAATTGCACAAGTCAAAAACTGCCTCATAGATGACTTTCCAGATACTTTGCCGGCAATTACGTTGCCGTTTCATTGTTCCTCGAACTTGGGACTCCAGCTGGGGGCTGAGGGGTTCGAACAAGCTTCATAATATTTTCACTTTTATGGCAGGCAACATAAAAGACGACAGCTCTGGCAATGGCAATGGCAACGGCAACGGCAACGGCAAGGGGCAACACTGGCAATAGCAACAACATCATCATTATCAACACCATCAAAGCGCCAAGAAGGAGAGGTCTACCTCGCCAGGACCTGCTCCTCTGGCTCTCCGCCCCACACTCAATTGTCGTAAAATCCTAGGAAAAAAGCACAAGAAAGAGAGAGTGAGAGCGAGAGTGAGAGGGTGAGAGGGAGGGGGAGAGGGACACAGCACAGCAAAGTGTGAGTGCGTAAATTTTGCGCTCTCTGGACTCGGACTGGGAGTCGGAGTCGGAGTCGCTCAAGTGTCCTTCCATTCTGTGTCATAAAATTAACGCTTTATATGAATGAAAGCATAAGGCGCTCGATTTTTATCACCAAGGCCAACAAGATGGCAATGAACGAGCTGAGCTCCGAGGCACTCGTGGCTCATGAGAGCATAAAAAGTTTAGAGTTGAATTAGAAAGACGCCGAGAGAGAGGGGGAAGATGAGTGATTAAGGATGCCCCAACGAGTGTCTAATTATTTACGTGCAATGAAAGTTATGAATTGGGGCACTGAATGTCAGAGATCAGAGATGACAGAAATATATAAGCACTACGCTACGTACACATTCCCATCACCCCTTAGGAAAATTTCTACCCCATCCATAGCTCCTTGCCTTAGCTGTCTCCATCATTGTCAGTCATTGTCGTAGTCATTTCTCGGGGATTTTCTCAGTAGCCATACTGTAGCCATTCGCTGAACACATTCATATTTTCACTGCTCTGAAATTTGAAAAAAAAATTACACACACCTTTCACATATTCTAAACAGTAAGCTACAGAACTTGAACGTGATGGACACCGATCTGAAATCGGTGCGCACAGCGGACAAGACAACGCACAACACAACACACAACACAACCAACAAGACAGCGCACAAGACAACGCCCAAGACAATGGACAACACAACGCGCTCCACTTCCAGCACGGAGCTCACATCGTTCGTGTCGCCCGCGGAGCCAAGTGCCCCCAAGATGAAGATGGTCAAGCCGATTATAAAGCATCCGCTGGAGCATACCTGGACACTCTGGTACTTGGAGAGCGATCGCTCCAAGTCCTGGGAGGAGCTGCAGAACGAACTCACTAGCTTCGACATGGTCGAGGACTTCTGGAGCCTGTACACCCACATCAAGCCCCCATCGCAGATCCGAGTGTGCAGCGATTATTCTTTGTTCAAGAAGGGCATACAGTGAGTACTCGTCGGCGAGATCTGGTGGTTCGTATGGAGTTATAGTTATTGGTATTGTTATTGTTATCCCAGGCCCATGTGGGAGGATGCTTCCAACAAGTTCGGCGGACGCTGGGTCATCACTACGACCCGTCGGACCAAGCTGGAGCTGGACAAGCTCTGGCTGGATGTGGTAAGTATCTCGAGGCAGAGCTTTGTGTCCGTTGGCTGTCATATCTAGACCTCGACTCTTTCGACTGTCGACAGATTCTAATACTGATTGGCGAGGCCTTCGAGCACGCTCAGGAAATCTGCGGCGCTGTCATCAACATGCGCGGCAAGCAAAGCAAAATTTGTACGTATCAATAGCCGCCTACTATTCCCAGACTCGTCCTGTAATTCCCCCCCCCCCCCCCACTCACCACTCCATTTTTTGACAGCTGTTTGGACTTCCAATGGACAGAACGAGCCGGCTGTCATTCATATTGGACTAAAGTTGCGCGAAATGCTAAAGCTGCCGCCCCTCCAGATGAAGTACCAGCTGCACAAGGACTCGATGACCAAGCAGGGATCGACGGTCAAGTCGGTTTACTCCCTATAGGCGAGCCGGCCGACCGGCCTGCCTCGTGGCTACTCCTCGAAATTTTTTGTCTAAGTTTCGAATAGCTATAAGTACACAATTTGACACTATGTGAAAGACCAATGCGGAAATGCAAAAATGCAAAAATGAAATGCGGAAACACTGAAATGCTGTCTTTAAGGTGTGGGGTGGTGTGCGGCCCGAGGGCTCCTTGGGCGCGGCGCTCTTCACGCTCCACAAAATGTTATGCAAACATATGCCGCACCGGAGCGCAAATAAAATGGTTTATATCCACTTACAGTTTGTACTTTTGGGTCGAGCAAACTAACTAAAATTTCGCTGCAAGTGCACAGTGACTGCAAAAGATAAACGTCCACTTGGCGCGCTTGGCTGGCCGAGCGAAAAACAAAAGACCCCAAAAGGGTCAACAATGGAGGATTGTCCGTGTCCGTGTCCGTGTCTGTATCTGTGTCTGTGTCCGTGTTCTCGCGTCCTCGCGTCGTCGTGTCCTGGTGTCCTGGTGTCCTGATATCTGGAACTGGCGTCGAGTGCCGACGCGAACTGGAAACAATTGAATTTTGATGAAAGGCCACAAAAAGCCCGGCAAGACCATTCAAATTCATTCAAAATAAGAGCCAGGCCGGCGAAATACTCGTACCTTTAAGGATCCGGATCCCCCCAAAAATTTGTAAAGTGCCAACAACATTTCAATCAACATTCAAATGGCAACGGCACGTGCCAGTCCAGAGCAGACGCAGACTGCAACTTCATTATGATCAACTTTAAGCTGACAAAACTCATCTCTCGGATTGCGACTCCACGGCGCTCCAGCACCAAGCACCCAGCGCCAAGCACCAAGCACCCAGCTCCATGCACCACGCTCTACGCTCTACGCTGCTCGCTCGTTGACTGCATTTTATGGGCTCAGGTGGCGGCAGGTAACATGGGGAGCTGTTAAACCGAAACCGCATCAAAACCGCACACGTCCCACATGGCATGCAGCTACTTTCAGCACTCGCTTTCAACCTCTCTGGCTCTCGGCCGTGGAAAAGCCACCTAGCCACCTAGCCACCTCGCCACCCACACACATCCCGCGTTCTTACACCTTTGACATATTGCCAGGGCAGTGGCAGTGGCAATGTCGAAGGTACCGGTAAAGGTACAGCTGGGACATGGGACATGGGACATATATAGTATGTGGAGGCGGAGCACAGCACCGCAAACTTTTTGCCCTTAGACGAAAATTTACAAATTAGTTGCTCGAAACGTGACATCGAGTATTTTGCAGCTGCACTTTCAGCAGCAGTATCTGGCTTTGGTCTGTGACTCTGTCTGCGTTTGTATCTGTGTCTGTGCCTGTGTCTGTGCTGTGCCTGTGGCTGCTGTAACACTAAAAACTTTTGCAACATGCAACTTAATTAGGAAATAAATAAATTAGGCTGTCTTATGACAGATGCGAGTGTAAGTGCAAAAATTGGTCATCATTTGCACTTGGGAAGAGGGAGAGGAGCATTACATTTCGAATTCATTGGCTTTTCGCTGCCATTGGAATGGAGAGCTCTGGCAATTGGTTATTTAGGTCAACAAGAAGCACTTCGACTGGTTATCGATGTTACTTCGTCATAAAAAATTATACAATATTCGTATACTACAAAGAGGAAAGGAAATCGAAGTCGAAGTCGGGCGCAGAGCCATCTCGATTAGCTCGGTTATAGTCTGGTATATCTGCCCATCGGCCATCCCCATCTTTCTCATGCATATATCAACACTTTACGGATAGCTGGGAGAAACCACACTCAGCTCCAGCCCCAGCTCCAGCTCCAGCTCCAACTCCAGCTTTGGTTTTTATGGCCACACCAGCTGGAAGCTGGACAAGCACTATGGTGCTCGCTGCTCCCCCGTCCACATCTTTACATCCACGTCCACATTCACACTCCATCCTCTCCATTGGTCCTGGGCTTTTGTATATTTTGTGTATTGTTTGGGGCTCTCGCGCGTTCGCTGGTTTCGGCTTTTGGTTTGGTTGGGTTTGGTTGGGTTTGGTCTTCCCATAGTCTTCTTTTTCTTCTATTTTTTTTCTGGCCAACACAACACTACACAACATAAAAATAAATTGCACTTCTGACACTTGAATACAGTCGAAGAGGGGGATGGAGTGGCAGTGGCAGTGGGAGTGGGAGTGGGAGTAGGGGATTGGAGTAGGAATAGGAGTACCAGTCGATGGAGGTGGAACAGAAGCTACTGCTGCTGCTGCTGCTGCTGCTGTTGGGGCAGCGACACATGATTAAGTGGAGTTTGCGGTTGGCTTTGTTCGGGGAATACGCATGTAAATCTATTTGGGTATACATTATCGTCGTCCAGTTGAAGCTTAACTTTTATCATATAATAAAATGTAATTTTCCAACTCGTAACTCTCTGGTAATTAGAATTTATAGCGAACCAAATCGTTTTTGGCACGCAGTCTCTCTGCCATGAAGGGACGCTTCTGGGGAAGATTGGGGCATGCGTGGGGTGGGGTGGGGTTCTGCTTTTAGCATACAGTACATTTCATTACATTTTCCAAGAACCGAATTTTATTAGCCGCATAACCAACAAAAGCAAGCAAAAATTGTTGCTTCAAGAGATAACATCATATTATTCGTGCGATTGTATGTGCTTTGTATAGAGTGGGGTTTCCAGAGCATTTGAAATGAAATATTAATTTGCGAAATTCCACATCAAGTTTCGTTCGGTTTCGTTTGGTTTCGGCTCTTCACAAATTTTTATTATAAATTAATAAGAATTTATGACGCCAACAACAAATGAAACGAAAACGAATAACCCACACACAGATCAGAGCCGCAGGACTGGGCTCCTTTTCGGTGAATCACCTTCAAAACGCCCGTGCAAGGAGAACGAAGGGATGTCAAGATATTTGTCTACAAATATTATTGCTATTCGAAATGTGTAGTATCTTGGGTTTCGCCTCGTTTCGGTCGGTACCGTTCCTGCAAAAAATTCTTGTCTGCCAAAAATGCAGGCAGGAATGCCTGCTCGGCCCTACCCGGCGCGGCCCGGCCCGGCCCGGCTCGGTCGGAGTCGGCTCGGTAAATGGCAAATGGAAACGGTCGGAGGTCTGGGGTCTGGGGTCTGGGATCTCCCCCAAGTTAACCTCGCTTCCATATAATTCTTAATATTTCGCTTCATAAATATGTAAATAAATGCCAACACGATGGTCGGGGCCGAAGCCCGGGAGAGAACAAAAAAACAAAAGAAATCTTGGCCTGCTCCCCTGTAGCCGCACTTTGTTAGCCATTTCCCAGAGATGCGTCCGGACACGGAGACGGAGGCGAAGGCGGACACGGACAGAGATGCGTTGTGTGATAGAAACTATAAAGGAATCCCACAAAAACCGCACGGAACTCACAACGGGATATTAAGCACAAAGTTAGCCACAAAGATTTTCGGACGAAGCAAACTTAATGAAATAAAGCACTCGCTTAGCACACGCACACACACACACACACACACACACACACACAGACAGATCGAAGAAATGTGGAGGAGAGTGGGAACGCATGGGGCGTAGGAGACAAAGACCCAAAACCGTAGACGGAACCTTAACCTAAAGCATAAGAAGTCAGTCATGAAAAGCGTACGTGAGCAATGAAAAAGTCGCAAACACTTTATTATACGCGGATGGGGTGCAGAAGAGTGGGGCACGGTTGGTGTGGCAGCCACATCAAAATGCTACGCGCTGCGTATACGTAATGGGTTCTATGTAGATGCAACCTCCCGCATACACACACACACACACAGACACACACGCACACAGACACATACGCACACAGGGACACCCATTACTCATACGTCGCCGCGTCATTGTGCCGCAGTCAGATAAAGACCGAGAGCGAAAGACAAAAGAGGACCGAGCCCGAGCCCGAGCAAGAGCCAGAGCCAGAGCCGGACAAAGCACGGTGCCCAGGGGGATGGACACAAGCCGTACGGACACCACCAAGGGTAGCAAGGATACCAAGGACACGCAGCGATTCGTGGCAATGCACATAAGGTATTTTGGTATTTTAAACATGTGCCCAGCAGCTAATGCATAGTTTATGGGTCCCGGGGCCTACGACTATTGCCAAAAGTGTTGGTCAAATTTGGTCAGCGATTTGAGCGTCCCTCCGAGGCGCCTGTGGGTGAATCCCCGCAGGAGCGGCAGCGCCTCTTTTCCATTGAAAGCTAAACGGTTAAGCAAACTTTTATATCGAATATTTATATAGCATCGGGGATAATCTTTAATAAGAGGAGATCCTGTTTCTAATTATAGCCAATAAACCGGAACCCATTCGAACTTATGTCCATCTCTCGGGAGTGGTGGGGGTGAAAAGTTTCTTTTAATTTCACACACAATCAATTTGTGTTTATTAGCTCATTATAAACATTTTAGAGCTCCTTCGGCCCCAGACCCCAGACCCCAGGCCCTAGATGACTCTTAGCAGTCCCAGCACGTGGGTCGTATACTTAATTTGTTTAGTCAACGAAGCAAATCATTGACCAGGAGAAGACTCCTTCACCCAGGTCTCTCCAGGCTCTTCAGCCTGGCCATCGTCTGCAAGACGTGCGTGAAATGGTTAAAGATTTATGGAGAGGCTCAGACAAATTTTATAATTCGTACAACAACCAAAAACGAAGACGAAACGAAACGAAATCGAAACTACAAAGTGCACTAATTTGAGGTGTTGAAACGACAGGACGACGGCAGAGGCAGAAGCACAGGCACAGGCAGAGGCCGCAGCCACAGGCTTTTGATGTTCACCGAAGGGTTGAAAGGTAGCATAATCAAATCAAGGCTGGAACCCCAAAAAGGTTTATTTGTTTGACCCGCAAATCTCTTTGTTTGCCCGCTTTGAGGTCGACTCTCGTCTGACACCTTATTTGGCATTCGGAGCACACATCCACAACTTGAGGGGGATTTCGGATCGGAGATCCGCAGTGGGCTCTGCTCTGGCTCATGCTGCTTATTAACTGTCACTTGGCATAATTTAAATATATAATTCTGCGCCTCTGTCAACTGGTTGGCTGTTGGAGGCCTCATATTCTTTTTAATAAGTATGCAAATACAAATCCTACTGCCACGAACTACGGACTACAGAGTGGAAGGAATTTTCACTCGAGTTTTGTTTTCCAAATTTCGCGTAATTTGAGTTTGAGTTTCTTGTGTTTTTCTTTTCGGTTGAAGTTGTGTCTAGACGTCTTAAGCGCGCCAGAGATTATGTGAAATTCATAAGCGCCTCTTGGCCTCCATCAGAGGATGGTTATGGGATCGGGATTGGGATTGGGGATGGGGTGGGTATGAGAGCGTTGTTTCGGAATTAAAGATGCCAAAACGTGGGTTCACGCAATGGTGGCCCGGGAGGAAAAAGGTCTTAGCTTAATTTAAACAAAAATCTATTAATAGATAGAAGTTTGATACTATTATTGATACGATAGAGAATCGATTTAAATCATAATTTAATTGAGTATTAAAAGCTCATATTCCATAAACCTCATAATGTTATCTCATCTCTCCTTTCTTTAGTAGACTTTCATTCAGCAAATTGAATTTGTTGCTGTTCAAGGGGGAGGAAAACAACGTGTAAACTCCATAAACTGGCAGCTTGAGGAAAAGCAGAAACAGAGGCAGGAGCAGTAGCAGCAGCAGCCGCAGCAGCAGTGGAAAATGCTGATGGGAGGATAAAGTGCTGGCAATTTGCTGCAGCGGAAAATGCCAGCCAAATGTGTACTCGTATTGCGGGTAGATAGCCGTAATCCAAGGATCCCTGTCGCTGTCCCTGCTGCTCCTGCTGCTGCTCCTGTTGCTGCTCCTGCTGCTTTATATTAAGTTAATTACTGCGCGAAGCTGGCATAATTTGCTACCTATGCATGCCTTTTGCTTATTGCATTTTTATATGGCATATTCGCCGGATAAATGTGCAGATATTCGCCTGCACGGATACACATACATTTATACGTATTTCTGTCTGCCTGTGTGCCTGCCTGCCCGCTGGTCGCCGTCACCGTCGCCGGCAATGGCCGCTTACTTAAGCTAAAAGCTTTTGTGTATAAATTTTAATTAAAATGCAACAATTAAATGCACAGCATTCTGGCCAGACTCGACTCTCGTTCTCGTTCACGTTCTCATTCTCGTTCTCGTTTTCTCGTCCTGGTTCCTGTTTCAGTGGCGGCTCTTGCTCCTGCTCCTGCTCCCGCTTCTGCTTCTGGTGCTTGTCGTCCCTCTTCTGCGTCCTCCTGCGGCCATGCGTGTAAGTTGTAGTTACAGCGGCAGACGATGCATAAACCAGTGTTAAGCTCAAATTAATGACATTAATTTATTGCCACGCCCAGCCACTTTCCAGCCCCCCACTTTGCACCCGCCACTGCCCCGCTCTGCGAAGAGAGCCAGCCTCATTGCGTTTTAATAAGTTAACAAAAATGTATTGCCTACTTTTCAGCGCCCGCTAATTTGTATTTCGTAATTGAAAATGCTCACGCCAGCCATCGAGCCATCGAGCCATCGCCAACCGTCGAAAACCATCGAAAACCAGAGAGCCTGCGTTTCAGCGAGGCAGCCACTTGAATATCGACGGCGGGCACACTGTAATCAGCACTACTTAAAGCCAATTAGCCGCAAATATGCCCGGTAAGCCACCCATTTCCGCTCACCCTCCTGAGCCCGTGAACCCCTGTACCCCGACCATTCCCTGGATACCACAGGATACCCACTGGATCCCCCCGGAGCCCCCTGGAACCCCCTGGATCCCTCCGGGTTGACTCTGTCAATGGCGCATGAAACGCGTTTTGTTCGCATTTGGTTCGGACCACGCCTTTCTGTCCACGTTTGCGGTTTGCTTGGGTGCTGGCAATTTTGTGATACTCGTACGTATGTCCCTCAGACCGTACCGTTCCGCTTCAACATTGTGCAAACGCCAAACTGCTTTCCCGCTGCTTGTGCCCTCTCGGTGTGTGTGTGTGTCTCTCCCGTGGATCTGTATCCCGTGAGTGTGCCATGAGTGTGTGTGTGTGTAAATAATTGGCAACATTTGTGCTGCCCACACACTCACACTATGACACTCACGGACAAAGCCACGCCCCGTTAGATACCGCTGAAAATTGCACAACGAAATGAAATTTGCAAACGCACAAAAGGTGTTGACAATTATTTGCATAACAAAGCAAATTCCTCCCAGTCCCTTCCCCTTCCCCTTCCCGTTCCCGTTCCCGTTCCACTTCCCCCATCCTGCACCCATGCATCCATGACAAAATCAACATTTGGAATTTAAACTTAAAGTTTTGTGGATTTTGCTGAGAGTTCCAGTTCCCGGAATAGAGATCAATGTTCCAGAGCTGTCCAAAGGAGAGGAGTGGTCCCTCTGCCTCTACGTGCACCGAAAACCACTTTGTTTGATGTGCGACTGCCATGCAGGTGGCCAGAGACCAGACCTGCTCGCCCAGCCGCAGAGAGGCGACGCTGATTAAAGACGCCCCAAGGACCGCAAGTGTGTAAAAATAGCCTGAAAGCCTAACCAGAATGGGGCAGAGGAGCAGGCCCAGAAGATGGCCAAGTGGGAGATGAAGCTACAGCAGAAGCAACGAGAACATTGGCAGATTAATGGCGTGTAGCGTTAAGTGAATCAATTTGGTTTATGTACAGAATTCTGTGGAGCAAACGAAGATACAATCTCTATATTCAGGGCCGTGGGGGAGAGATGTCTTTGTATCCGAAGAATAAGTGGCATAACAATCTCTCAATCCAGAGAATGAGAGAAACCGCAGAGAAAACAAAGCAGTAGGCCATGCGTGATGGCAAAGTTTCCTTCTGTCTGTTAATTACATAACATTCAAAGTTATAATCTAGGCCCATCATCAAAGTTAGCCCAAAAATAAACTGACAGCCAGATGGTCAAATGTAATTTTTTAGCCAACTTTCCTTGGGTTTTTTCCTTCCTTCCTTCCTTTTTCTGAGATTTCCTTTGGCTAATGGAAGCCGCAAATGGTCTGGTGGGAGAGGGAAATGGCAACTGGGAGCTGGGAAGTGGCAAATAGACAGACTACAATTTGACTTACACAACTGCCAATTTGCAGCACAAAACTATATGGCAACACCTCCGCTGTGGTCCCTGCCACTGCCACTGCCAGTGCCAGTGCCACACTGCCAGTGGCACACTGCTACGCCACTCCTCAACTTGTCGCACGTTTATGGCTCCGACGAACATTTTTGAGTAACAACTTTGCTGCGTGACACGAATGTCGAGCAATGAGGCACTTATAAAATGTCTTGGCATGTGATCAGCGGGTGCCCTAGCGCTGCCGTAGATGATGATGAGGGCGATGATGATGGCAAGGTGACAGAAACGTGGCCACCAGCACACATAAAGGGGTTCCCGCTGCCATGCCACACACACACACACACACACGCACGCACACATTTTCAGGTTAAGCTTTTTCGTTTGATAAATTGTCCCGAAATGAAACTGTAAGAATTATTAAAGAAATCGATCAGCAGTAACTTAATTTAGTCAAATGCAAGTCTCGCAACGCACACCACACATTTGAATACTTCGAAGGGAATGCAGTTTGTCTGCCGGGAAATCCCGCCTGGCATCTGTTAGCTGGTGCCCAGACCTCCAACGATTCCATTTGTCAGGAGGGTGAAAGCCATCAAGAAGGACTTAACTCCTCAACCAACAAAGATGTTGACAAATTCTTTATCGTTTGGCATACGCTTTCCGCTGATATTTATTTGGAGGAGCGGGTATTTGCTCTTGCTATACCCTTTGGCAAGGGTATTGTGATTTGTGCACCACCAAAGCGGCCCCTTGAACAGCCTCAACAGCAGATTACGAAGGTATACGTATGCGTGATTCTCATTGGAAAAATGGATTTCCAAGAGTATCAAAAGCTTCGTCCTTCCCCTACTATTCTTGATTTTATTTGTATTGTTGCTTTTGTTGTTTGTTAACCCATCATCAACAATCGTGACAAAAGGCTCAAATCTGTCACATTCGAAACACGTGAGCGAGCATCATTTATTTTGTGGGCTCCCTTTGAATACGGTTGTAAATGTTTTTATTTCCCTTTGACTAGGTCTTCACCTGTTTGTTTCTGTATCTGTATCTGTAGCTGTAGCTGCATCTGTGAGTGTGCGGTGTGCGGTGTGTATTAGTGTGCGTGTCAAACGCCACTGGAATTTACAAATTTCGAATTTCAAATACCATTTTTTATTTGCACACGTTGCTTTTTTCGTGCATCACCATCACCGCAAACAAATTGGCTTTGATAAAATAAATTATTTTGCATTGAAGCCTAATAATTGGTTATATATTTTTCTATTGCGATACACTCTCAACGTTTTCCCCATCACAATTTGAGTTGGGAAATTTAAGTAGTTTAGTGCAAAATAAACTGCCCAGCATACGAGTACAAGTATGTCCATGGCATTTTCCTTTTATCAGCTTAATAATGGTTGATTTATGATAATTGGCTTATAGCTTAATTTTTCTGCTTTTCAGAATTGCAAAGTTCAATACAACCAGATGTAAGATACTTAAGTTATGTTGACTAGCTCTAAAAACACACATGAAACAAAAATTACCAAATTTAAAAAATTCTTTAAAAAAAAACTAAACCATAAAAAAAACTGTAATTCCTTAACAATTTTTAAATAAATTTCATTTTGGTTGACTAGTGTAATTAGAGAAGTTCTCACAAACTTGGTCAATATCAGGGCTCTCAGGTCCACTCTAAAGCCCACTAAGCCACTTTGGCTGCCCCATTAGTTCGGCCCGCTGACCCACTTACGGACTAAGTACATATGCTAATGCCTCGCATGAAAGCCATTTCTGAAGCCAGTGTGTGACCATCAGCATCAGCATCAGCATCAGAATCCCCATCCACATCCACCCACCTGAGCGAAATCGAAATCCGAATCTCAGCCATCGATTGCCAAACACACACACACACACACGCGACAAAGGACATTTCCATTAACCGAAACTGCATTGTTGCCCGTACGAAGGGGCCACACTGGGCGAATGGGCGACTGGGCGACTGGGCGACTGGGAGACCAGCAACTATCGTAGGAGATCCTGAATTGGTGGGTATTACTTTTAATAAGTAAGAGCCATCCGGCGAAGCAGTGTCGCTTGATCTTTATGCCAAAAGTGCTTACTTACGATACACTCTAAGCCACTTAACGTGAGTCAGCAAAGCGAATCTCATTAACAGGCTTTAATTTTGAAAACACACTTAAGTACGGGGCGGCTCCCAGCTCAGCCCAGCCCCAGCCCCAGCCCCAACCTGCACCTTTCTTCCCCCTCAACCGAGTCGACAACTCGACAAGCCGGGCCGGCAACCCTCATCAGACATATAGAGGGAAAGAGGTAGAGGGAGAGAGAAATAGAGAGGGAGAGAGGGCAGGCAGGAGGCAGGAGACAGGAGACAACGAGGCCAAGGCAAGCTCATCATCATCCGCCCACCGTCGCCGTCATTTAGTAGTCTACTTAACTCGTCTAAGGATGCTTCTGGCAGCAGCAGAAGAGCAGCAGAAGAGCAGCAACAGAGAAGCAACAGCTTGAGCAGCCGTTTGAGTTTCGTTGCCATTTGAAGGCAAAGGAACCAGCAGCAGTAGCAGCAGCAGCAGCAGCAGCAGGCGGACAGGCATCTGTTGCCCCGTTTGTCCTGCTCTTAGTCCTGTTCCTGTTCCTGTTTCTGTTTCGTCCAGCTCCACTCTCAGTTAATGACGCCAGGTTCACACAGGTACAGGTAGAGGTACAGATACACATACAGATACAGATATAGGTACAGATTGTACCTCACACAGACATATACAAGAGAGTAGTACCCGAACTATCATCGTATCTCTGGGCCTCAGGTCCGCAATCTGCTGGTAGTGACAGCGCACAAAAGAGGGCTGACAACGACGGTGAAGACTTCCACCATAACAGCAATTAATTGGCCCGAGTGGCTGACAGTAAATAAAAAGAGTTTCTTTTTATATTTTCCGCCAGCACAAAGGTTTTTGTTGAAATGCTCCTCCGTGCTGCCATGCTGTCGTGCTGCCGTGCTGCCCTGCTGCCCTGCTGCCGTGCTGCCCTGCTGCCGTGCCGTGCCGTGCTGCCGTGCTGCCGTGCCTCAACTTCAAGTTGAAGTGGAAGCTGATGCTGATGCTGATGCTGACTCTGCTGCTGATGCTGATTTGTCTTTTGGCCCCTTTTCAAATGAGCAATTATCAGACGAAATTGAGCTCGGAATTTTAAATTAAGTTTAGGGCGAGCCCGAGCACGGGATAATAAGTCGGTCTGAGAAAAGTGCTTGAGAGGCAGATGCTCCTCTGATGCTCTATATATAGCCATTCCACATGCATACATATGTATGCTTATGTATGTACCTCGAAACGTTTATGGTTCATCCGAATCGTGAAGAATCCTCATCGCTTGAGGGCACTCCATGGCCTAATCTAATCATTGTCACGTATGCGCTGGGGGCACAATATTTGTTTTATTTCAGGAAATTAATCATAAACACATGAAGAGAACTGCATTCGACAGTCTGTCCCAAGGCTCAGGGATGCTTCTCTCTTTTTCTTTTTTTTTTTTTTTTTGTATTTTTGTGTGTCGATTTCCTCGTCTCCGCATCAAAAATTTTGCAATGAAAATTTCAATTTATTTTAGCCCGAGGCTGCAGCATTTTGCGCCAACTGTCTTCGCTGAGGCATGCCACACGGCAAAGGCAGTCTGTAATTTCCGCCTGGCTCTGGCTCTGGATCTGGCCCTGCTCCTGGCTCAGTCCTTGAAAAAATAAATAATAAATCTATATGTATGGATAATTATTTTGCTTATCAAAAATGCCCCAAAAATGGTAGCTCGTGTGTAAAAATTAATATAGGAAAATGGCCAGAAATCCGAAAAAAAAAACAGAAAGAAGAGCGAAAACATTTCGAAAGTTGGGGGAAGAACAAACAAAAAGAAGGCGAAGCGAATATGGGTGTGGCCACTAAAAGCCCACTTAAGTGGCAGGCCAGCTGACAGGAGCAGCAGGGGCATGGAGCAGAGTGGAGATTGGAGATTGTGGAGAGGGGAGAGGGGAGTGTGGAGTGTGGGTGGCGGCACGAGCTGACCCGCATAAGGCGCCTGGTCGAGGTCGAAGGTCAAGCTTCCAGTCGTGTTTCGTTTCCTCTGTTTTTGCCTTTTGTTTCAGTCGCTCGCAAAGTTTCTGCGATTCTGCTGCATAAACAGCTTCTTCAAATGGCTAGACTTTAATGTTTTTTCAAACGCATACACTTAAAACGTTTTAACAGTTGCCTCTTTGATGTTTTCTCTCCTATTTTCCTCGCCTCCCCCATTTCGCCCCATTTCTATTTTTTTGCCAATTGAGACGAAAATTCGGCTGAAGAGCTTTTGCCTTTCTCTATACTCGTACTTCATTTCAAGGAGAGTAATCTCTTCTCTGCGGTTTCAAGATGGAGCGGATGGTATTTGCAAGCCCAACTTCTGTTCTCCATAGCAATTTCCTTGCTCAAAAGTGTATTCAGCTGTCGCCAAATGAAATTGTCAACCTTTTCCGCTGCCGCCCGCAAGTGCCCCGCTCTTCCTTCCGTTTTCTTATGGAAATGCTTGTATTTTCATATTTATATGCACAATCCAAGTGAAGTACTTGGCTTGGTTGCCAAGAGTAATTAGGGCAGTCAGGGGCAGTCAGGGGCATTGGATTGGAGCTCAATGGGCAGAGTCAAGTGTTTTCAAGTGCCTCGACAACGTGGCTGGTCAACAGCTGCTTATCGGTCAGCAGTCATTGGTATCATTATAATCGCCAGATACCCATACTCCAGCCACCCTGCCAACCCTGCCACCCCTGGCACCCCTGGCACACTCCTGATATCGTTGAAGAGCTGAGAGCTCTAAGAGGGTTTGGGGTTTAATAAACGTGTAATGACGTTAGGTAAACTAATTTCATCTCACGCGTATTTGCTGTTTAAATGAATTTCCATTGTTTGTTGGCTGGTAATTTACACCGTCGTAGCTCTTACCCCCGTACTGGTGTCCCTGCTCAGCCTCACCCTGCCTCACCCTGCTATGCCCTCATTTCCAAGACAATTGAATTGTTCGGTCCTAATTAGAACATGAACTCTCATCGAGGCATCGGAATCAGTATCGGGCATAAATGATACGAGTATGCATGCCTCCACATGCATAAGCGTATCACATAAATTAAATCTGTTGCCATCGCATCAGCCAAGTCCAAGTCCCGACCAGACAGTCTCAATTGGATCTGACACATCACCGAACAATTGAAAATGATTTTCTACCCAAAACGAACATAAGTCGGGTATTATTTGCATATAGAGATAACGCGGAATTTACTTGGGGTTTGGCTGGGCTTTAAAATTAATACAAAATGCGTTAACAGTCGACGACAAAGGAGGGGTATTTGCCGCTTCAGGAAAACTGTTCCCAGTCAACTGGGGAAGTGCTGTAGGGGTGGTTATGTTAAGAGTTTGTGGAATGTAAACGCTTCACAGGGGTGGGATGCAGAGCTGTTAGCTTGAAAAGGGGAGGAAAACAGAGCTGTTAGCCTGAAAAGGGGAGAAGAACAGAGCTGTTAGCTTGAAAAGGGGATTAACATTTTATAGCACTGTTTAACAGAAATGTTAAAGGTGGTCTGTACCGAGAACTGTACAGAACTGCTAAGTGTGGACCAAGCTGCTTGCACACTTTTAAAAGACTCATGTTAAGAGTGAGAACACAGACCTGTACAGTGTACAGAACTGCCAAGTGTGGTCAATGCTGTTAATGTATATGTGGAAGAAGTGCTTCAATGGAGAACGCTTTTGTAAAGGCATTTCTTTCTAGTAATTTATCAATTGACCCTTGAGTGACGCAACTTGAACTTATTATTCAGACTTTTACCTGGAAACGTACTGCTAATTACCATAAATTTTCTCACTGATATGGGGATATAGATTACCATTACATTGTATAACCATATTATTCAGGAACAATAAGAGGAGGAGGCGATCCATCTGAATGAGCATTGTTGCGAGCGGCACACAAGAAAATCAAAATTGAAATCAGGCAGAGGGAAAATTGCCATTGGCCACAATTCAATTGTGCGACATAATTGGAATATTAAATGTTTACAAAATGCAATATACAAATACGAGTGCGAGTACGAGTACGAGAACAAGTACAACAACGACAATGGGGAATGGGGAGCGGGGAATGGGGAACGGGGAATGGAATGGTGAAGCGATTGGTGTAGCACTGTGGGACTGAGGGGCATCCGTAACATGGCTACAATTTGCACTTAAATGCACACGCAATAGGCATAAATCAAATAGCAATAATAGCAACAATGGGCCAGAACCTGCAGAAGATGGGTTCGGGTACAAACGGATGGATAGATGGATGGATAGATGGATGGATGGTTGGAGACAATGCCGGGGCCGGCGCGGGGGCTGGGGCTAGAGCTCTCCTGTGTGCTGTTTAGTGGCATGTTCATATGATTTGCATTCGAAACAATGACAGCATTTTGATACTGATCCCTCACTGACATCATTTACCCCCGTCTTTGTTCGGTTTGATTAAGCCGAACATTATATAGCTGGAGTTCAGTCCAGTACAGTCCAGTGCAGTCCCTCCCCCTCCTCCCACCTCCCTTGCTCGTGGCGTGTGAATTGAGTGACCAATAATGCAAAATTGATCCAAATTATTTCCCATGTGTTTCGATGTTCGCAATTTGATTGTTAACTGTAGGGGGAGGACTGTGCTTGCCTTGCCCCTGCCCCTGCCCCAACCACCCATCCACCAATCCACCCACTTTGCAATTTCAGCGTTTTGGTGTTTAAATGTCATCTAAATTCGACCAGTTCTCTGCCCACCCACCATTTACACTGTTTACAAATATTTGTAGAATTCCCGTTACGAGGTAAATATTTTTGGCACAAAATGAATTCCAGCTGCAAAATAGCAAAGGCAAAGAATGGGTGGGTGGGAGGCAGAGAGAGAGAGAGAGAGAGAGAGAGAGAGGTTTTCGCTTATGAAATATCAAAGCCATAATGAACAGGCCACGCCCACAGCCCTCTTGTTTTTGGGTAGGGGAGGTGCCATATATGCAACTGACAAAAGCACAAATGCAGAGAAGATTCAGCAGCCTCAGAAATGGAGCCAAGAAAATTGTTTGCACTCGAAGCATAAATAAGCGGAATATATAAAAATTCTCTCGGTGAGCCAGGGTCTTCGTTTCGGTGATACCCCGGGACATTCGTGGCGTGAAAGGGTATGCGGTATTCAAGGAAGTTCTTCCCTTGCCTTTCATTGTTGGGGATCTTCGTTCATAGATCCCCACGCAGTTAGCGGGTATTTTTTAGTCGTAATATCCACTTCGGATTTCTTTCCTGTTTGTAGTTTAAGTCCCTTGGCCGGCAGCAGCAGTAGCCGCAGTAGCGCTCTCCAAGTGGGGATATTTTATGAATTTTATACGCTGCTTGACCTGCCCTGGTCAACACTCCCTCCCTTGTGTGTGCCTGTGTGTGTGTGTGTGTGTGTGTGTGTGTGCGTCTGTGTGTGTGTGCGCGTTGCTGTGGAGTCCAGATTTAAGGGTGCAGCCAGCATAGTCGCCCTCTCTGTCTGTTCGGGGAAGAATGCGCTTGAGATGCGAGGACATATTGTTCCTTGGAAAATTCCAATAATTAATAATTATGTGCCTGGTCCTTGCCGACGAGGAGCCGCACTATGGTCCCAACGACCGGTTTTGTTGGCCAAAATTAATAACTCGCGAACGAAACAAGATTTTTGTATTCCGTTTTTTGTATTGGATAGATATAATCAATACAAAGTGGATTTACAAAAAAAAAAATGGGTGTGGCACCGCCTTTTTTTAATTAGGGCAACAAAAATTAAATATTTTTTTCTATGGCCCAAACCAACTTTTTCTGATAGATTTTGGGATTTACAATTTTTTGATGAATTATGGTTTTTTTTTCAGATTGTAGTTTTTTTTTTATAGAATTTTTTAAAGTCTGGCATTATTTTGCATGTTTTTTCCAGTGGTAGTGCTTCTTTTTTTCACATTACCCAAGCATCTCATGTCTGGTTGTATTAAAATGCGCAATTCTGAAAAGCTGGTAAATTCAGCTATCAATCGGACCCAAAAACTTTGCAGCTGCTGCTTACCGTCTGGAAGCTATTAAGTTTTCAAATTCAAATTATTGAATTTGAGGTTATGATCTATTAAGTCAAATTTCAAGATTTGTGGCAAAATGTGGCATTTTTTACTATATACATTTAAAAAAGGATCTATTGATCTACGATACACAATAGGTTTCAAGGTGGGACTAGGTGGGACTCACTTTGAAAGTCTATTCAAAAATTAGTTTTCATAAAAACTTGGTTAATTTTGAACCACTAACTTTAACATACAATTACGAAGACATCACAACTATTAGATGCAGTTCACATTACAAATCACGTAGTTCAAACCTGTCTGATAAAAATTCATTACAAAAATTTGATCAGTTAGTGGGTTTTTTTCAATTTATCAATGATTTTAAATTGCTATTAAATTTGCACTTTTTCCCTGCACGAGATTATCGATAACAAAATCTGTGTTGCACAACAGATTTCGCGAATGTGGCGCCATCTATCGAAATTTCTGGAACGCAACTTTGATGGTCACTCTTTTTCCAATGCAGAGTGACCAAAATAACGTTATTTCGTTAACTTTGAAAAAATGGGTTTTGGCCAACAAAACCGGTCGTTGGGACCATAGTGAGCCGGTTGCCCTGTCAACCAATGGACATGCTGAGAATCAGATAATTGGGCCTTAAATAATCAATTCGGTATTCACTCAATTATTGAACCCTTCATTATCCACACCCTCGAAAACGAATTAACGCTTTAAACTGACCCAATACCCGGATACACACACACACACACACACACGCACTCACACTCCTACGCAATCGTTATATGGACTCTTACATGGACATCCTTCAGCCACGGGAGGCCTTCAGCTTTGTAAGCCACCCCCAACAGGGTCTTCAGCCCCCGCCCCCGCCCCCGCCCCAGCGCCAGCGCCAGCCCCAACCGCAGCCCACTCCCATTTCCTTTCAGTGGGAGCCCGGGCCTCTCTTGGCCACTCAATGCTTAATGAGCAACAAATGTAATTTATTTATGTATGGGCCGCCAACATTTCAAGTCCCTGCCAGGGAGGTCCAGGTCCTGCGCATTCGAGTACCACAAAATGCTTCAAGTTTTCAGCACAATTACCATAAGCACACATAGAAAGAGAGACGG
The DNA here is from genome assembly GCA_963969585.1 of Drosophila helvetica. Classification (NCBI taxonomy): domain Eukaryota; kingdom Metazoa; phylum Arthropoda; class Insecta; order Diptera; family Drosophilidae; genus Drosophila; species Drosophila helvetica. The sequence continues at coordinate 67,712,210 of OZ018401.1, read as the reverse complement.
TGTACGGGGCAGGGGGCACGGGCACGGCCACGGGCACGGGGTACGGGGAATGGGCGAAAGAGAGGATAAATTGCCGGCCACTTTTGGTCGAGCGTTCTCAATTGCCGTTGCCTCTCGGCCACCCAGCCAAAGTGTTGATATTTATGGATCATTTGCATACGAGACACTCGGCTTCTACTCTTCTTCTCCTGCTGTCTTCCCGTTCGCACTGCTGGCTCGTATGTGTGCCAGGATGACCGCCGGACAGCTTGCTCCTCTGTGCAGCGGCAACAATGGACCGAAAAGCGAAAGAAATACCAACTGGCGAGACACTAAAGCATTTGCTGCCACTTCCGCCCAAGCACACACACACACACACACACACACTCCACACTTACAGATACAGATACTCGCACAAATACACACACCACACACACACTCTGAAGGAGCCGGATGCTGAAGCTGCTTTTGAAAGTTGTCCAGTTGCGGTAAACATAAATTCTCGTTGACACGTTAATATTGTTCCCTTTTGGTTTCTCTCGTGTGTGTCTCCGTCTGTGTGTGTCTCCGTCTGTGTGGGTCCGTGTGTGTGTGTGTGTGTGAGAGAGAAAGAGCTGATCCCCAGTCCCAGTCCCACACTCCAATCTCCACTCGTATTTGGTTCTGCTGCTGGTAGTACCCGTACGAGTGCGAGCACTGCAGAGTGCAGTGGCAGTGGCAGTGGCTGACTGCTCCTTTACTGCTGCTGAAAATGTCCAACAAAAGCTTAAAAACATTTAAAAAGGATTTATAGACATTTGGGGAATATGCTACGAGGCAGCAGGCATTCAAAGCAAAACCCAGGCCAGGAACAGGACGCACCAGACATGGACACGAACCCGTACCCGAAACCGAACCAGAACCAGAACCAGAGCTCGACCATTCCCAGGAAGGATCACACAATACAGACACGTACGCATACACCGGGAAAAAAGGATAGTTTATTTTAGCTTGAAGAACATTCATTGAAAGTATGCTTAAGCGGCTGTAATTTTCTCTGAGTGTACTCAAACTTACACACAGTGCCACACAAAAGTCATTTAGCCAGTCAGTTGGCCGAAAACAATAACAATTTTCAAGCTCAAAATCTAATTCATGATTTCATTACCAAGCGCCAGGCAGGCAGTGGCCAGTAGCCGGTAGCCGGTAGCCGGAGGCCCGGAGAGCCAGAGGGCCAGAGGGTTGGTTAAGCTAAGCTACGGCTCTTGGCCTGGCTCGAGAGTGGCCAGAAAATCATTTCCTGTTTAGCACTCAATACTGAGGGGGCTCGCCCAGTAATTGTCTGCCCAGCCCATCTGTAGTTGTCTTTTTTACGGCATCATGATAACAATTGAAAGTGTCACTATCGATGGAATGAAAAGCCATTAGAGGAAATTACCCAACTTGACTTTGACTTTGTCCTCCTCGCCGTTAAATGGCACATTAACCGAAAAGCAGCAAGACTGCTTGCTCTTGCTCTTGCTCTGTTGGGGCTGGGCCCAAAAAACAAAGGCCAAATTGTCTATGAAGTCATCAAAGTGCCTGCTAATCACATTGCAAGGCGTTGCTCATACGCACCGTAAGCCGATGCCCAACGAGATGCCGAGGCAGCAGCGGAAGCAGGAGCAGCAGCAGAGGCTGCGGCTGCGGCAGAAGGAGCAGTTCGCTTTGATTCAGTGTAAATTGAATTGGCTTTTGAGGTAGGCCATTAAATTTGATTACAGTTGAGGGTGTGTCGAGGCGAGTCGAGTCGAGTCGAGTCAAGGAAATGTGCTCGAATTTGAGACCATGCGAGAGCCGAAGAGCCGTAGGTGAACTTTTCCCAGAGAGCTGTTTTTCTTTTAGGCGAAATTTAGAAATTAGTATTTTTTCGCACTCATCCGAGATACGAGAGCCGAGAACCGAGATCCGAGATCCGAGATGGATTAATCATTCAAATGCTTTCTTCGTTTCCATGCATCTGACTGGGCAAATTGTCAGGCTGACATGACAGGCAGCTCGAAATTAGAAATTTAAAAAGAATTTGAGTTTGTGTATACTTTGTATACATGTCTCCGGCCACAAAGTGCTGCATAAAATATTCAAAAATCTCATTTCCCACCTGCCACGCCTCAGCGGCAATCAGAGCGGCAGCCGGAGGGGGAGCGGGAGCGGGAGTCGGAAGTTTTTCTACTCATTGCCGTCAGTAATTTTTATAAGCTTTTCAACAGCCACCCAAATGCTAAAAAATGCTAAAATCGCTGTCTGCTCAAATCGCATTCCTGTCAGCCACTCTGACAAACCCAACACCCACCCCACCCCCACCCCTCCGAAAAAGAAAAAGAAATAAAATATAAATGTATATGCGCTAAATAAAATGTCAACGGGAAGGCCATTTAGGGGCGCCCGCTGTAAAGTGAGCAAGATTTATGTCGAGACAACAATAACGGCGCGGCATTCCGAATATTTACAGCATTGCCCGGAAACGTTCGAGTGTACGAGCGTATGAGTATACGAGTACGAGTACGAGTGTTCGCAAATGCAAATCAAGACAGGCCATTCCATTCCATTCCATCTGCAAAAGACACTGACACTGCCCATCAGAGGAAGCCAAATTATGGAGGCGTCCGGGCCGGACGACATGGATTCGGAATTAGATCCCTCGCCGCATGCGAAACAGAAGTGCAGGTGCACTCTTTCCAGTTGCCACAAAAGGCAGTGAGTGCCTTCTGGTGTTGGCTTCGGGTGCTCTAATCGAAAGATGGGGGAGGACTTAATCAATGTCTGAACAGAGCCTCCCCCCACCCCTTCATCTGCCATATCATGCAAACAACATTTTGCCATTCCATTGCGCACAAAAAGAAACCATATCATCTACGAAATTGGACCAATTGTTCCATTAAATAGCTTAATAATCCCCAATAGCTTAATCATTCCCAAACCAAATCTGAGTAGTTTCATGCAGTTTATAATCATCACCTAAACTTCTGTATGGAGAATACAAAAGGGTTCATTCCCTTATTGTTCCACTTCTCGCTCGCTTTCCGTTGTGCTCCCTTTTTATCTTGTGGCGTATATACCCGTACTCGTGCTACTCGTACGTACAAGCCACTTGAGTGGCTCGCTCTCGCTCTTATCCACACTTCTGGCTTTTGTATGCCAAATGGCACTCGGCAAAAAGTTGCCGCAGCCACTTCCGCTGTCGGCCAGTCGCTCGCCCACCTCTTGTTGGCTTTAATTTCAGTGCAGTGCAAATTTGCCACCAAATAATGTCAGACAATACACAATACGCTCGCATGTGTGCGGGGGCAGCCAATGGCCAGGGCCGGGCCAGGCCAGGTCCAGGACCAGGTCAAAATGTGATCATAACTTTGACTGGAAAATACCCATTGGGTATGGGTGTGGATTGATTTGTGGATTCATTATAGCAGCATCAGCATCAGCAGCAGCAACAGCAGCAGCAGCAACAATAGCAACAGCAGTGGGACGACTCGAGAAGCAAAGAGTATTTCCCTCTCTGGATGCTGCCACATATTTTCTATTGTTCAAGTTTTGGGTTTTTACTCTATGAACGTTTCCCCGTTTCCCCATCTTCCCTCCTCGCACTTACTGCCCCTTACCGTGTTCTACTTTTGGCTTTTCCCAGTGTCGAGTTCTTTTCATGGCTTTGTATCCTTGCTGCGTTGCTGGCTTTTCCTCAGCTCCAGCTTCAGCTTCTGCTTCTGCTTCTTCGTCCTCCACTTTTTTGACATAAATTTGAAACTTTTTCAGTTTTTATTGTTGGCAGACTCGTTTGCAGTAATGGATTTCAAATAGAGTTACTCATGGGTAAAATGTTTCATACTTTGGGGTATTAGCAAATCTGCAAAGACGACGACTCCGACGACTCCGACGACGACGAGGACAACAACAGCGACAAGACTTTCATAGTCGTATTAATATGTGGTGCTCTTACTCCTTGCAGCACGGATACATTTTGTTGCATCGGACAGGCACTGTTTCGTTTCGTTTCGTTTTGTTTCGTTTGCATTCTCCACTGCCACAGCATACTTTTCGTGCACACTAAAAGCCTCAAGTTATTTGTTGCATGCCCCCTGCTAATGCACATTTTATTGAAATAAATTCCGTGCCAGCGGCACACTGCTCACTGCTCACGGCTGCAGCCCTCTGGTCCGCTGATCCACTGGCACTTTGGTGTTTTGTGGCTGCTTTTAGCTGATTTTATGGCCTTAAAAGGCGCCCACAGTGGCCCTGGCGTTGATTTGCTGCCTGCGGTCTGCTCCCGGGGCCAGTTTATAGTCCTGGACCCTGGACCCAGGACCCAGGACCTTGGGCTTGGGCTTGGGAACCAACCCGCTTAAAGGCACCAAAGGCACCGAAGGCCCCGAAGGCGCCCAGACCAATTGCAAGGCATTCCACTTAAAAATGCAAATGATATTTACGTTGCCAGCTTGCTCTCGACTTGGGTGCTACTGCTGCTTTCTCTGCCCTTTCTCTCTCCCTCTCCCTCTCCCTCTCTCTCTCTCTCTCTTCCGATTCTTTTGCTGCTTAAGTGCAAAGTTAAACGACGCCCCGAAGTATGCAACGCGAGGGGTGTCGAGAGGTGGCTGCATTTTTAATTACGCCTGGCAAATCGGCACAGATAACCGGGCCGAGCCAGAACACACACTCGGTCTGTTCCGGCTTACCGAATAGACTGCAATTCTGAGCATTTTCCCCCATAATGGTGTCGCAATGGAGTCGCTATTGTGGCGCAAGTGAGCGGCAGAACATGATCATATATCCCATCGCCTGGATATATGGGCCACACTTCCGCTAACAGAACGCCAGAACTTGGCGCATTTTAATGGCTTTGTCTTGGCACACTGCTGGGGCCAGCACCAGAAGCAGAAACAGAAGCAGAACCAGTACGAGTACCAGAACCAGAACCAGGAGCTGAAACTGAAACTGAAATTGAAGCTGCAACTGGAACTGTGGCACTGTGGAGGAAAGGCAAGGCCAGTCAGGGGCAAAGGGGATGGGGGGATGAGGGGCTGAGGCTGCATTTCAGTGTCATGCTGGCATTTAATTTCACTCACTGCAAAAATGTTTTATGTCTTGGCCAAACACTTGCGCCTCGTTCACTTCACACAGAGAGACAGCAACTGCAACAGCAACAACAACAACAGCAACAGCAACAACAGCAACAACAACAACAGCAACAACAACAACAACAACAGCAACAACAACAACAACAACAGCAACAACGACAGGGCGACGGCGACGGCGACCACCGCGAAGGAGAGTTTTATGCGCTGCACGACATTTTAGCAGCTGCGCTGCTGCTGTTTTGCATTTCGTTTATATCCCCCACTACACTCCACTCCACTCCCCCTGCCTCCCCTCCCCAACCCACCACTTGGCTCATGGCTTTTCTTTGGTTCTACTTTTATTTTTATTTTTTTTATTTTTGGGTTTCCAACTGCCAAAGTGAAAGTGAAAAACGACAACACACACACACACACACACAGTTACAGCAGCGGAAAAGCGCAGCGTACACATACTTAGGTGGAAAAGTGAGAAAAACGCAACACACAGGTGGTGCAAATTTTATATGCACACTTCGCACCTTCGCCGCGTCACGTGAGGCAAGTTGCTACTTTAACTGTTGGCGGCCAAAGGGTACACGGATGGATGCCGTTGGCCAAGCGGCGGGCAGAAAGAGAAGAACAGAGAGAGCGAGTGAGTGAGAGAGAGAGAGAGCGACGTGGCAGTGTGGCAAAGTGGGGCAAGAGCCGCCAAAGTGTTGCAAAATCACAGCACAAAAGAATTCAATCAGCAGTGCTTAGCCGGGCGCCAGTCATACCAACACAGCCAAAGATTCGCCCACACACACACAGAGAGAGAGAGGCACTAACACTAACACTAACACTAACACTCACACCCGCACCCACACCAACACTTGGGTGCACACATATGCACACAGGCACACACATCAATTCACATTGCAGCTGCGGTTAACAGGCCAAGCGTAATATAAACTTGAGCTCAAAAGCAAGCCACGGCAGCAGAAGGAGGTGCAAGAGGAGGGGCAGGGTACAGACCCGGGGGGGGGGCTGCAGTGTGTGTGTGTGTGCGTGGTATTTATTTTTGCATTTTAAGCTGCACAAAACAACAAAATGGACGCCTCTGATGATGGCAACGATGTACTCGTTCTCCTCATTCTCGTCGTCGTCGGCAAGCGCCAAACCGGAAATGCACAAGCACAAGCCAACTCACAAACACGCACACACACGCACACACACTCGCACACACATGCATGCATGTGGAAAGGGTGTGCTGGAGGTGGAGCACACTTCCCACTCCCCCTAACCGCTCTAAAGGGCAGCTTTTAAACTGGCAAACAAAGGTGTCAAAGTGGAAAAGCCGCCAACAGTTTCGATTTGCAGGCTCTCTATTTTATTTTATTGCATTCGTCAATTGATGGGAAGAGGAAGAGGAGCCAAAGGTTAAAGAGCGAAACGTGAGCGATTTTCATGAGATACTCGTATTTCCAGCGGATATTCATTAAATTTTAATATTGTTGGAGCGGCAGTTCATTTGTCAAGCAAAACCAATTTACCATTTGTATTTATTTTGCCTTAATGAAGCGGACTCTCCTCTCCACCAACTGCTGAACAAATATGAGAGCCGCAACAGCTGTGAGATCCACTCGACCAGGCCGCAAGACCATCCCCCCCCCCCACACATTTCACTCCGACTTCAAGAATACGGTATGACAATCTTTTTGGGCTCCCAAAAGAAGCTGGAGATGGTGATGGAGATGGAGGTTCCCCGTGTTTTAGTTTGGGTATCCCTCCCTCCACCCTCCACCCTATACCCTCCTCCCTCCTGCCACAGTGCCTGTGGGGCATTTACAGCTAAGGCCAAATTATGGTTTCGCCTGTTTTTTGGGAGTACAAATTTTCCACAAATTTTCTTGTGCAGAGCGGTGCGGTGCGGTGCGGTGCGGTGCTGTGGCACTGCTTTGCATTGCGTGCCCCGTACCTTATAATTTTGTGTGATACAAACGAAATGTATGTAATTTCCCTGGAGCAAAATTGGCATAAGAGCAACCGAAAGGAGCGCCAACAGGCATATATGACAATCACTGAGGGATGGGGGCCCGGTTCAAGGGCTGGCAACATGGCTTCAATCATTATTCATCATCCATCAACGTTGCGAATTTTCCTTTCCTTTTGCTTTTCCCTTTATTATATATATCCTCTCCTTATTCATTTTTTTTTTATTTTTTTTTTATTTTTTGGCAAGCAAATGTGCAAGTAAAAATTCTAAAAAAAAGAGAAACGAGGGGAAAAAGACGGCGAATACAAAAAAATAAATGAAAATGGCTTCGGGCATCGCAGGGCGGGACTCCTGCGACTAATTCGTGGCTGCGCAGCGAACGGAGTATAAATTATCATCGTGGAAAACAAGTGGAAAATGTCATTTATCATATTTTTCGGTGCAGCGACAGCAAAGGCAACAAAGGCACAGCACAGCACAGCACCGACCGACCCATCGACTGTCAGGTCTACGAAACTACACAAGCAACAGCATACGGATACACGCAATCAGAACAGACACAGAACACAACGCACACCCACACAGACGAGAACACATCCCCACGCACATGCACACATACGAATATATACATATATATAGTCTTATGTGTGTGTGTGTGGGTTTATTCCCACCAAATGGCTGTCAGCCTTGGCCGCAATTCCGCACTAATTCCGAAATAAAATTCCCCAACAGGAATGTTCAATAAATACAAAAATTGTTCCAAAAATACTTTGGCAAACAATTTTGCTACCATTTAATACGGAAATTTCGCAAAAATATATTAAACACAGTCCGTATAGACCCAAGCCCATATTTCATTTGATTTCCATACTTTCTTATATAAATATAAAATATATTGCTTAAAAATGGTAATTTATATCCAATAGAAATATCGGCTAAACGGACAAGAAAGTCGGACAAATTTACAACATTTTTATGCGTACTTCTAGGTCACAGTTAATTTTTATTTTATTTGATGAAGATATTTCCCTCTATTGGATTTTCCTCCATTTTTTCCAAGCTCAAAGGAGACTTCAAAGGAGAATCGAGACAGAGCAATGGCTGCCTTGTCAACTTCATTAACATTTTTATGATGCGCCTTGGCAACCGCAAATGTGGCCAGAGTTCGCAGACGGAAGGAAGTCGAAGGAAGTCGATGGGAGGAGAGGGAGAGATAGAAGAGAGAATTCTCTAGCCGGGGTCAGGTCCGGCACACTTTAAGGACCCTGTCCCTTGCCTTGCGTCATGAATGCTTTTGTTTCTGTCGCAGCCTTGGCGCATTTTTTTCGCTCCTGCCATTATGATGATTTTTTATCTAACTGTTTTTGTTTTTACGGGTGTGTTGCCTTGGCTCTAGGACCAGGACTAGCTCCATGGGTAGGATGGAACAATGAGGCGTCGCCATCGTCCTTCGCCTGCTTTCGGACCACCTGAACCATGAGCCATGGCCAAAACAAAGCCATTACGGTTATTTGTTGTCTATGGTGCGCTCTACTCCATCTCTCTCTCTCTCGCTCTCTTTCTCTTGTAATTTACACAATAAACATTGACAAAGGCGATGGCGAAGTCCCCTCAAATGAAGCGAGCCCTGCAGTCGTTTCCAAAGGTCTTTCAGTCTTCATTTGGAGCCTTGGCCAGGATAAGAGCGGGCCCTGCCGTGCCCTGCCCTGCCCTGCCCTGTTCTGCCCTGCCCTGCCAGACTACTGCCACTGATCCTTGACTCTCCACACATGGCAGATGGCCTGTTTGAGAAGCCCCATTCTGCAATCTCTCCCCCATTCCTCACCTTGGTCTCAAGTTCCTTTAGCAAAAGCCACTCGAGTTGACTTCTTCTCAATTTTTCCATGTTTGCTGTTCGCTTTATTTTCCTATACCCAAACCCACCCCAGCTCCCTCTTCTGCTTCTTCTCTGCGTCTGGCTAAGCGTTTTCCACTGCAATCACGACTTTTCCGCAGCTTTCGAGTGCCATTTTTTACGCTCCTCCTCGGTTTCCTTGTTCCCTGTTGCCTCTTGCCTCTGGCCGCTTGCGACTTGCCACTGCGTCTTGTCCCCCCTTGCGCTATTGCGCTTTCCTTAAAGGCTGTGAAAAATGCAGCGCTGCAGACATCACTATGGGCGTGTGTTCCAAGGAGTAGGATGTCGGCAAGTGTCAATTGTTTTTGGAAGAAAGCAAGCAGGAAAAAGTGCCATGAAAGATATAAACTTGACTAAAGATTGACTTGGCCATAAGTCTGGCATTAGTCCCATACTTCAAGCAGCCTCACAAAAAAGCAGATCCTACGCACACAACCCCAATGCGAGGACGCCCTAAAAAACTGATTGATTTAGGCTCTTCCAGTTCCAGGAGCAAGTAAAGCACTCTGATTTCATATTTAATTATAACCACTTTGCCGAGCCCGGACTTCCATTAACTATGCACCGTGCTGGAGGATACCCCGGGGAAAGCATCGGTTGAACTGGTCACAGCTCGCTCAATATTTCAATTTCGCGCTACACTTTGTCCGGCAATCAAAGCCATGGCACCCAGCACTAGGACCAGCACCAGCACCAGGAACAGAATCAACGGCAAAGCAGTCAGCAGGAGTCAATAGTCCTCTGGTACGTATACGTATTCTGCATATGTGAGAGTCCGGGCAGCTCCCTCCTTTGACTAGTCTCTCTACTCGTACTCGTATTCGTATCGCATTGCATCGCATCGTATAGCTGGGGCCCCCCGCACCGGCTGGCATGCCTGAGATGCCAAAGCAGGGCTTACAAAAAAATGCCAATAGTTTTTTGCCGAAACGCCGTTGGGCAAAGCATTTTTTAGCGCCAAAAACCTCAAAACATCAAAAAGCCAATACACACACACACAGACACACACACACACACACACAGCAGAAGCAGCACCAGCAGCGGAGGGGCGGAGTGGAATCGTGAGTGGAATCATGCAGCCCGACCGAGCATATTGGCCACTGTGACCGCGACCAGGACTTTGGCATTTGGGTGAAGGTTGCATGGAACATGCCAGCGATAAATTTGTGCATGCCGCGCATAGATCCCCAGTCCCCAGTCCCCAGTCCCCGGTTCCCAAGCTCAAGCTCAAACTCAAACTCAAACCAGGACCCAACCGGGAGACGGCCACCGCAACTATGGCCGGAATGTGGGGCGGTCTGCTCATGTGTGTGTGTGTGTGTGTGTGTGTGTGGTAGTGTGTTTCTGGCCGGGGCGTGGCCTTTGTAGTGAATCCCCTGTTCTTTATTCCGCCGTTTTTTGTATGTACGAGTACACATCCTTGCCTGGATCCTGTCGTATGAAAAACTGCGAAAAGTGCAGGCTGATTAACTTTATGAGCTACGTGCGGCTTTTAATGGTGAACGGGAGGCGATCGCACGCCCTTTGGCCTTATCAAGTATACGCCCCGTTTGGCACGGCCACGGCGCAGCCCCCCCCCCCCTCCCTCCGCCCACCGACGAATGTCTCAAGTGTAACATTCCGTGCACTTTAAATTTATGCAGTACATCGGCGGAGGCGGAGGCAGAGGCGGCGGCAGAGGCGGAGGCAATGGCAATGCCAGCATCATCCCAGCACTTGCACTTCCAGCATTTCATTCCAGTTTATTTTATTTTATTTGCATTAATCACGTCGCCGGGCGACGCTATTGAAAAATATATTTGCCTGCTGGGAAATTCCGCGCTCTCGCCTGCTGAGCACTGCACAAAATGCGCAAGGACGTCGTCCTGGTCGTGGTCCTGGTCCTCCTTCTGCTGCTGGCAAGTGCATACGCTTCGCTTTGGCTGTTAATGTGAAAACGATGGCAGCAGGTTTTTGGCTGCCACGCCACGAAACCAAAAGCAAAAGCAATGGCAAAAGCAAAAGAATTGCCAAAGAAAAGTTGCATAAAAATATATTGTACGTAGCTCTATAGGTACGTATCCGTATATATACTCGAATCCACACCATTCCGATCCCTGTGCTTATGCTATATATTGCATATATACACACATATATACATATCTTTACGTAGCTATAGTATGTACGTATGTATATACGAAGTATAGTCGCACTTGTACTTTGTATTGTAAAGATTTCCGCGCGTAAGCTGCAAATATTGTAGCAACATTTTTATTGAGGTTTTGTCTGTTTGTTCAACAAAAGCTAGGGGAGAACGGAGAAGGGATGGGGATGGAGATGGAGATGGGGAAGGGAAAGGAGAAACCCAAGGGAGGCGCCATGAGGGGGTTAAATCTTTCCTTTATTGTGGAGGAGTTTCCTTGTATAATTTCAATGTGAAATTGCAGAAGTGGAACTGTAGCTGCAGCTGCGGGAGGGAGGAGGAGGCAAGGGGGAAATGCAAATGCAAATGCATTGAGGCACAGACACACAAAAGCCAACGTGGCGTATGCGCAATTATTTAAAAAATAAAGAGAAACCCCAGAGAAGAGAAAGTTAAGGCTACAGATTGAGATTGAGACTCGGCTCGTTCTCGGAGCTCGTTCTCGAGAGCCTGGTCCAATTCCCTTCCTGCCGGTCATAAGACCTTCACTTCAATTTCACTTTGTGGGGCAGCCTTTGACGAGATTAAAGTTCTATTGATTTGAGTGGGGAAAGCAAGGACTTCGGTCGAGATTTATAAGCAAACCCTCCCTGACAGCTAATATACTCTGTTCTCTCTGTCTGACTGTCGTCTCTCCCTTTGACTGCCTCATGGTTTTCCCATTGACATGGGGGGGGGGGATAAAGAGAATTGCTGGCTATGTGGAAAATCTTTTGTGCCTGCGTTAAATCCTTGCCAACACCCACACACACACACACACACTCACAGAAACACACAGGCATATGCATTTTAATTTGTTTCATATTGAAACGTTTTGTTTAAATGTAGCGTGCTTTGTTTGTGCCTCTCTTGTTGTTTGAGTTTCTATACCCCACAATGGTGGAGCGCCATCAAGGGTATATTGCACTCATGCAATGATATGTCAAGGGAAGAAGGGATATGCCCTATGTCCATAACGATCTTGGAGACCATCAGAGCAGCAGGAAAACACTTTTTGGTATCGAAAATTCATTGGCTTCATTGGAGGATAATCCGCGAGTGGTAGTGGGTATCCTTTTGTCCGCAAGGCACTTGTTCTGTTTTGTAATTCTGTTGTTGAATCCAACTTTTCTTGTTCTGTTGCGTTTTATGAAAATTCAATTGAATGGCGTCGAATGACATCGGCATCGGAATCGGCATCGACATCGACAGAACAAAACTCGGCAACAACGTAACGCTGCTGCTGTCGACGTCTCTGCATATTTGGTTAAAATCGTTGCCTTTCACTGTTTGCCATTTCAATTATGTGCAGAGCGGCGTATGCACAATGTTGTAATGAAATGGGCACACAATCATAGTCGTCCCTGCTACCCGGCTCTGCCCCTGTCTCTGCCCCTGTCTCTGCCGCTGTCTCTGTCGCTGCCTCCTCGCTTTATGGCACCCTTTTTCGAGAGCGTCCCAGAGCATCGCCTCGCCTCGCCTCGCATCGAAAGGGCCCCGTCGCATATACGTCGCCAACTGAACGCATAAATATTTTGGCCAGCAATAGCCGCCGGACCCAATTGGGCAAAGAGTTGCCGCTTTTTTCTGTTCTGTTCCCTCTCTCTGTTTTTTTTTTGTTTCGGGCGCCACGAGCAGAACGAAGTGGATTCTGTTATTTAAAAAGGCATTTTGTCGTCGCCGCTGCTGCTGCCGCTGTTGCTGCCGCTGCCGCTGCTGCTGCTGCTGTTGCTGCTGCTGCTGCAGCTGTTTCTGCATAGTGTTAAAAGTTCATGCATATTTATGGTGTCATTCATATTAAAAAACGTTCGAGTACGAGTATAAAACGCATTTAAACGGCCTCTGGAATTGGTATGGTATAGTATATGGCTATTTGGAGTGGGCGACGGACATTGTAAAGTTAAGAACTGCTCAAATGTGACTGGGGTTCGGCATAAACAATTTGCATTTCGAATTTTATCAATCGTTTCACTTACTTCAGCTCCGAAAACTATCAACAAATGGCGGAGGGGGCAGATGGTGGGGTAGGGGGGGAGGGAATTAAATAGAGCCAACCCTAAATTCTATTGTTGGGCGAAGCTTTTCCTTTGCCTGTTTTGGTTCCTTGCCGTACATTATAGGGCTTATTTCTGCCAAAGTTGCTTTTGGCCATTGGCAAAGTTTCCTACAAGTTGGGCGGGCGGATGGTCCTCATCCTTTCTCCGCTCGCTGCCTTCCCCCCCTTGAAGGGCAATCCTCATTCGCATCCACATCCACCATTAGCAGCTACTTTTCAATGCGGTTAGCCGGCAAACAAAGCGTTGCACATTTTCCCAGATAAAGTTCGGGCTCAATACCGAGGGGGAATAGGGTCTGGGCTGGGCTGGGCTGGGCTGGTCTGGGAAATAGTTAAAAATATGTAAAAGTATTTCCCTTTTTATGTTTTATTTTATTTGCGAAAAAGTTCAGATGAAATGCACAACAAAAGTTGCACCCAGGAAAATTCCCCTCTCACCCACAAGCGCACACCCGCACACACGCACACACACACACGCACACACGGCAAAAGTTAATTGCATGTGTGCATGGGCGGGAGGGAAAAACTAACTTTTTAGGTAAGTTTAAAAAGGAGTTGGTTGCACGGATAGAGAGGCAGAGAGTGGAGGCAGGGGCGCTTCTCGGGGCAATAATTAAACACACATTTCATGCTGCTAATGAAACATTAGTTGTTTGCATTTAATTTGCTATTTAGAAGCCCCAACGCGCACACATCACCCATCACCCATTGGCCCATAGCCCCATTAGGCTGCTGGGAAACTAATGACGAAAAGAGAACTTCATCCGGAGTTGGGACTCAGGATCTGGATAGTCATTGAACTAGTCAAAGTCCCATTATTAATAAGTATTTTTCTGGCAATCAACTGCTATCGGGCAGCCTTTGCCGTCGCCTTTGATTTGTTGATTTTTCCCAAGGAGGAAAATATAGAGAGATTTATGAACAAACATACATGGCATACAGAGCATACAGAGCATACAGTTGCATGTATTTAGATTTGGGCCAACAAAAGCAGCTTATATATGCAAAATGTTCCAAGCTTACACACAATTGCGAATGGAGGGAGTGGGGTGAGTGGGGGGGGACACCGACACGCTCCCTTCATCAGTGGCATGGCCATGGCTCTCGAAGCTTAGTTGTAATTTATTGGCTTGATAAAAACCAATGAAGAAATAACAAGAAATTCTACAATAAAACAAGGCAGCCAGCAAATATGCATTGTGCAAATTTGACTATGCCAAAATCGTTGCAAAATTGAAATCGTTATCATGCTGCACATACGAATACTCTCTGTCTGTGTGTGTGTGTGTGTGTGACATACTCGTACATGTGAAATATACAGATATGTATATGTATGTGTGTATGTATGGCTGCCAGCCTCTCTCTCCCTTCAGTTGACACACATTTTTGAACTGTGAAATTCTTTCATTTATTTTGATTTGCTGCCAAACGAGTCAGTCTTAATATCCTGCTCGCAATCAACTAAACGTATGACAGACCTCAACTCTGCGGCTTGTAATTCATAAACTTTCGTATGTGAATGCACTATTTCACATGCCACATCCCACATCCCACATGCCACATGCCAGGCGGCATTAGTTACCTTTCCATTGGCTGGCTCCTTGCAAACATTTTTCGCCGAATTGTATCCAGCGATGCGTAAATTTCACTTATGAGAATGTGCCAGGATACCCGTACCCTTACCCGTACTCCTACTCGTACCCGTACCCGTACTCCTACTCGTAGTCGTAGTCGTGTGCGGCAGGCAGAAGAGGCAGCAAAAATATTAAAAATGGCAAATCAAAGTGCTGCCTACATACGAGTAGTATTTTTTTTGTGGGCAAATGTTTGCGGTTCGTAGTGATCCTTTTCCAGGATTACTTTCATGTGGCTGCAGTCTACCTCAAATAAAAGAGAAAGCTTTTGACCCACAAATTTCAGCATTTCCATATTACAAAATTAAAATGTTTCTGCTGTTTTTTTGCAGCCATTCCCCCAAATGGCATGGCAGGGCGTGGCAGGGCATGGCAGGGCAGGGCATGGCATGCAAAAAGAATCCATTCTAATTGAAATTGTCAAAGTCGACGGCTGGATTAGCCAATTAAATAATTCAGTGATTTGGCCAGTCCAGCAGCAAAATCAATTAAAATTACCCATTACATGGTGGAAAATTTGGACAGCTGTCCCGCGAAAATGATTTCCCATTACCCATCGCCCATCGCCCATCACCCATCACCCATTACCATTCGATGGTTGCACTTCGCATTTTCCCATTTTTGTGGCGCTGATTCTATACATTTCCATTGATTTTGCGTGACCCCAAAACCAGGTGATAGAAAGGACCATTATAAAACACTTAACACTGAATCAATTAGTGAGCACTTTCTCTCCATTCAACTCTGAAGAGAGCACTTGCTCGCACTTTGCTTTCCCCCAAAGAAAGTGCAGTAAACATGCTTGCTCAGTCAGCATTTCCCATTTGCCTCATGGAGCTCATAAATTTTCCAGCGCTTCTCCCAATAATGAAATTATGAATTTGTTTGTGTTTTTGCCAGCGTGTACTCGTACTCGTACTCGTACTCGTATTATGACAGCTATATAGTAACTTTCTTGGGTATCCCTCTACGCCCCACCCTGGCAAAACTTATCAAAAACTTTCACGTTCATCATTTGCAAATATTATGAGTTTTCATGCAAGACACACTCACAAATGGCAGAATTCTTAGCATATGGGAAGGAGGACATTATATTTTTGATTGCGAGTGCGTGGCATATATGACTCCCAATCCTTCTCCGCCTCCGACGCCGCTGACTGCGGAGGATCCCCCGCTGACAGTTGGCACCGAAAAATCCGTTGTGATTTTTGGCCATTACCAAAAGCAGCCACGCTTATCTCTGCATGAATGCAAGGACTACACAGACTACACTCCCATGTACAGCTGTGTGTGCGCGTATCTATGCAGATACTTTTATCGTGCGAGTAAGTCGGGGATCTGCTTCCTCTTTGGCAATTCCTCAGGAGGAACTTTCCACCACACCACGCCACACCACGCCACACCACGCCACACCACACCACACATACGCACAAGGATTGACAAAATAAATAAATATGAAAATTTACGGCAAAAGTTTCGGTTTCGGTTTGGGTTTGGGTTCATTTTTTTCCCCCTCTTTCACTTAAAATGGGTCTTGGATTCTGGCGGCGGATCCCTGCATGGGTTTTGCGGGCTGTGGCTTTTAACTTTTGCCTCTGAATTTATTGAAAAATCGATTGTGGTATTAAATCCGAGGACCATGGACTATGGACTCCTGCCTACTGTCGCACAAATCCTTTGGCTTTTCAGCAAATCATCGGAGCTTGCAGCTTCAAAAGTGGCGCGTGACTCCGTCGAACGGGGATGCAGAATGCCGCCTCGGAAATTTATGCAAAGCGCTGCCAGTTACTTAAAGAAAAACCCAAAGCTGCAGCAAGTTTTCTTTTCTTTTCGTTCTGTTCCGCTCTGCTCTGCTCTGCTCTCCTCTTTTTGGCCGTGATGAAAGTTGTCTTGGAGCTGGGCTTGGCGAGTTATCGAGGGGACAAAAAAAAAGAAAACGCTTCTGATGATGGGTTACAAAAAGATTTGCATAATCTAAGCTGAGAAACAAGTGTGCAGCGAACTTAGAGGTGAACGCCCCACAGTAATCCCATTCCGAATCCCTCCCTTAAGTGTTCCCAGGTGAACTTCAATTACACATTCGTTGTATTACAAATTAACAAAGCCCCAAAGCACTTTGCCAAACACAAACCAACCAAAAATGTTAACAAACAATGTGCAAATTAGGCCGCAATCTCACACACCCATATTTTCACACAGAGGAAAAGAAACAGAGAGAGAAAGAGAGTGGGAGCAGGAGCGGGAGCGGGAGAGAACTTCCCACAAAGGAGCGAAGCGGCAGAAACCGCTGACAAAAAGAGAACACAGCGACAAAAAACGCACACACCGACAGCTAAACGCCCCAGCCGCAATCGCGATAAAAATCGCAAAAACCGAGCCGAACGCAATGAAATCAAATCAAATAAGGCTAATGCTCACAAAGCCGATTTGGCCGCAAATTTAGTAAAATTAAAATAATGTGCAAGACAGTTGCTCGAAATCAAATTCCATTTTCCATTTAACATTTTCCATTTCCGTTTCCATTGCCATTGCCATTTCATTCGATTGGCAATATCTAATTAAATCAGGAAAACCGCAAACAGAAACGCAAACACACAAATAGCCGTGCACTCGTTCGTGAGGAGTGCAGAGTGCGGAGTGCGGAGTGCGGCGGGGGGAATAATAACAATTAAAATAATTATATTAGCATTAGCTTACATTAATTTGAGTTCAATTTAAAACTGAAACGAATGAAACTATGTACGTATATTTTGCCGCCGCTCGAAGGCCTAAGCTGCGTTGCGTAGCACTGCGCTGTGGCTGCTCTCCGCTTTCCCAGCTTTCCCAGCTTTCCCTGCCTTCGCTGCTCCGCAGATGTGTTTGCTTTAACTTCGATGCTCGTACATAATTTAGCGGGTACATCGGTTGGGACACGACCGCAGCCAGAACGCACCCCAGCCCATTCACCTAAGGAGTAAGGGGTAAGAGGCAAGGGGAGCAGGCGGAACGCAAAGTTTCTGCACTGAAAAGCCTCTTAGGTTTGAGCCACGTTTGCCCTTGCCCGGGTTTTGTTAAAACTTTAAGTCAACTAAGCGGCTTACCTCCACATCGACAGACAGATGCAGGAGCCAACACTCCAAGAGATACATAGACTCACCCTCTGGTAGCACACTCTAGATAGAGACACCCACACACGCAATCATCCCCACCCCCCATAGACATCACTCATACGACAGGTGAAACACGTTGGAACGGAAATGAAAACTCAAATTCCGATTTTGCTTAAAACATACGGCTTTATTATAGGAGTATTTTTTTGAA
The DNA here is from genome assembly GCA_963969585.1 of Drosophila helvetica. Taxonomy (NCBI): domain Eukaryota; kingdom Metazoa; phylum Arthropoda; class Insecta; order Diptera; family Drosophilidae; genus Drosophila; species Drosophila helvetica. The sequence continues at coordinate 67,694,145 of OZ018401.1, read as the reverse complement.
TAAGTAATTTTCACTTAACCTATGTACAGGGTTAGTATTAGTGTTAGTGTTAGTTATAGTTATAGTTAATTTATGCACGCACGCCCTTGTATACATTTATCAAAAATACAATAATAGTAATTATATTATAATTATTCTGTACAGTTTTTGAACGCCGCCCGCCATCATTCCCATGGTGTTCGCTCTATGTAGACCCGAGAGCTGATTGCCAGCGTCGTTTAGTTATGCTTTATCGGATAATGCCTTAATTATTTACAAGAATTCCGCTATATAGTACGAGCGTGCTGGTGGCCGGGACATCGCTTACATGCTATACTGATAGCGCACATTGGATGCCAGCTGCGGAAGAGATTTAGATTTCGGGGGGAGATATTCAGTGGAATTATTCATGCTAAATTTGCCGTTGGCCTCACCTCAACGCCCACCAATCGCTCGTCGTACTCGCTGCTGGCCTGCATCGCCAGCTTTGCCTGCGAGTGCATAATCGCGTCGGAGAGCGAGTCCCGCTGATATGTAGAGGAGCCCATCATGCCGGGCACCGGCACCCCGCCGGCGGAGCCGTTGGACGGGGCCTTCAGGCGCGAGGTCTTGCTGCGGCAGAAGAACTCCACGATGGCCACCACCACGGCCAGGAGCAGGCCACCGATTAGTATGTAGTAGATCCCTGCCACATTGCTCAGCGACAGCTCGTTGGGGGTGGAGGTCTCCTGGCTGTCCAGATTTGGGTTGCACTCGGTCTTGTCGTACCACCACTTGTTGCGTATCCTTAGTAGCTCTCCGTTCTCCTTCAGCATGAGCACGGCTTCATTCAGGCGTTTCCTGGTGGGGAATATACGAATATTCTGTCGATTCACCCTTTCAAATGACCTCAAACCAACCTTATGGGCGATCCTATGGGTGTGGCCACGCCGAATCCCTTGGCATCGATGTTGCGGCCCACTTTCATGGTATCGCAAGGGGACCTGGCGTTCACGTACTCGTTCTTCGGGGACTCCACCAGCAGGGCGTACTTCCCCTTGGAGGTGCGCACCCTGCGAATGCCCTCGTCGTAGGCATGGACCGATAAATGCGGATTGGAGTTCATGTAGTCCCACATCTTCTTGTGCAATTCGATTTGCGATCGCTGAAACACATCTCCATTCTAAGCGAGAACACAAATGGGAAAACTCTGAGGAGAGCTCACCTGAAAGAAGTCCCAAGTGGAGCCATGGAGGAGCGTTCCGTACTGCACATCCGTTTGCATGGCCAGATCCTCGGGGGACTTGATGGGGGACACCATGCGTTCCACGGTGAGGAAGGCAGCCAGGTTTGCGGTGTACGAGGATATCAGGATGATGGTGAAGAACCACCAGACGGCGGCGGCAATCCGCCCGGCAATGGATGGAGGCGTCAGATCGCATCCCTGCTGCATGAAGGCGGCCAGGGAATACCAGAACGAGTTGAGCAGACTGAACTCGTTGGTCGGAACGGAGGGCTGATGCTGTGTGGCCTCACTGTGACTGGCCCCACCAATGATCCCGGGTGGTTGCTGGGCAGTGCCCTCTGGCTGGGGTCGCCTCACGATCCGCCACTCGTAGGGCGGGAAACGTGTGACAAAATAGAGCACAATACTGACCCCCAAATAGCTGAAGATCACACTCATCTGAAAGGTATACTCATGATATGGGAGCCTCCTTCAGAAATCGTTCCGTCCCCAGTACTTACCCAGATCTCCTGCGATAGGGGATTGAGGAAACTGAATACTCCTGGGGTCTGCTTGACCGGCTTCTTGATCATTATGGATATGCCCAGGGTCATGAAGGGCTTGCTAAAGTCAATCACTCGCTCGCGTTCCGCTGTGATGGTCATGGCCGCAATGGCAATGTCTGCCTCCTTGCGCACCAGCTCCCCCACCATGCCGTCCCAGCCGCCAGGAGCATACTGATTCTCGGAGCCGTAGTTTCCGTCCTGCACCAAACGGAGCTCGTCTGGGGAACAGAGAAGCTCATGGATTGATCCAAGAAAAGGAAAAGGTATGGCTCACATCGTATTCCCAATTGATTTGCCAGCATGTCGGCCAGGTCCTTGCAATATCCCTCGAACCGGTCATTGCCCACCAGCTCCTCGCCGTAGTGCGGCTGCTTGTGCATCAGATAGGGTTCCTCCAGGACACTAGTCACGATGTAGGTATGGTTCTTGGCATAGTCCCCGGAGTTGGCCGAGGCAGAGCGCGAGGAAGTCGCATAGCTGCGACTGTGCAGGGGCAGGAGACCCACATCGTCGCGCCACTCGGCCACCTGCTGCAGAGTGCTGTTCACGGACATCTCCACCACATGCAGCGTGTAGTTGATGCGACGACCGTCCTCGTCGAAGCGAATCTCCCCGGACAAGCCATCGATTTCCACCTGGTTCCGGGACGGAAGGAATGGTATGTTTCATGCACTTCATGCACCACTCGCTGAAACTGTCTGTCACTCGTCACTCACCTTCCGCAGGACTCGAGAGATTTTTTCGCCCTGCTCCCAAGGCGTCACCCAGCCCTTGCTCGTGTTGCAGTCCAGCAGGGCACTCGACTCGTTCGTCCCCGAGGAGGAGCTCGAGCCACCGCCATGGCTGCGACGCTGCAGATGATTGGAACGGAACTGATCCGGCTTCTTGCGCAAAATGCGATTGAAGGCCTCGACGAGCACAAAAACCGCATCATACATCAATGCCGCCTGGGCCTGGGAACCGAATCGCAGGAAGATGGAAAGATGGAAAGATGGAGAGAAGGAAAGACGGAAAGACGGAGGGGGGAGTCAGCACAGGAGGAGAGAACAAATCAATGCCCCGTTTGAAATTTACCGAAATGGCTGGCAAGCTGTTGCCTCCCGCTGCGCCCAGGCCAGAGCCTGATGGCTCCAAGCGTTTCCGGCTGTCATGGAAATCCCGCACCGCCCGCCGATTAGTGTCGACAATGCGAAAGCCGGTGATGTTGATGGCCCCGAACTCGGCCACATCGCTGGGCCAATGATTGTCCATGACCTACGCTCCCAAAAAAAAATGAAAAAAATCAAAACAAGAAAAGGAGACAAGATGGGAAAAAGAATAAAAATGTAACACAACGCAATGAAGGATCCCCGAACGGAAGCTGGCAATAATTGCTTATTAAAGTACCCCCCTCGCCGGCCCCAGAGGGGTCTGCTCCCATTCGACTCACCAGACCACTGAGCAGGTAATGATAGGTGCGCCTGCCCAGCTTTATGTCCCGCACATGCTGCACGATGATCTCTTTGGCCATTTCCGCCGGGCAGTCGAGCACGATGCGCTTTTTGCTGAAGCGACCCAAATCCTCCAGCGTGTGCAAAAACTCAATGGCCATCGTAACGTTGGCGATGCGTTTCACCATTTGCACACGGAATGTTTCATTTCCGGGCTTCAGTTCTTGATAGATTTGCTGCAGCCGTAGTAAGCCTGTCGGTTTCCAAAGCGAATGGTTGTATGGTTGAATGGTTGAATAGTTAAGCGAAGCACCCAGAGTTGGGATTGTTTTTGGATGTGGTGTGTGAGAGGGAGAATGAGAACGAAAATGGTAGATGGTAGATTGTAGATGGTAGGTGGGGGATTAAAGTATCTTGAGGCATGAAAAACAATCTGATAATGCCACAAACTGAAAGACAGCTTAGGGTTTTATGGTAATAGCAGCCATCCATAAACAATTTCCAGCTTCCAAGTGTATATACGAATAGATCTATCACTTTTATAGAGTAAGTCAAGCCAGCTCCTTCCGTTCGTTCCCCCCATCGTGGTGTCTGTCATTTAATCATATTCCTCATTCCCCAAAACTTCATTCAATCTTTCAATCTCGCTTCCCTACGAAATCCCTCACAGGCCCTCACAGAGTAGCAGCCGGCGGAGCAGGGGCGGGGGCGGGGGCAAGCGAAATACATTTTCACACGCCATTTGTTGCACGTCCAATATGCCCCGCCATGTGGTTGTTGTTGCTGTCATTGATTTGCAGCCTGCATTGATTCCATTCCCCAAAAAACAACAAAAACCCCAAAAAAACGTCAAGGGAGAGAGGAAAGCACACACAGCAGACGGAAAGTGGGAGAGCAGTAAACAGTCGCGTGAAAAAGCGGAAACGGAAGTGCACAGACAATTGAAGTACTTTTTTGTGGTGTGCTGGTAACATTTCAATAAATAGCAACCCAAAAAATTCCACTGTGCGTTGCCGTTGCCGCTGCCGCCGCCGCTGCCGTTGCTGTTTTATTGAATGTTTCCTATGTTGTCGATGGATTCGGTGGATTGCTTTTTCCCTGCCACTTTTGTATTCATGGATGCGCCAAAAAATATGCTACCAATTTGTCGCCGTGTGCAGCAGCACCATTCGGAGTGATAACAAGCAGAAAAAGATGGCCAAAAAAGCACGACGAAGGGGATCGCAGAGCAGAACACAAAGCAATAACAACAAACTGCTGACAGCGGCATTAAAATATAAAGTCCCGCTGTGGTGCCTTTCGTTAACAATGTAAACGCCAGAATCGGAGTCGGTGTCGGCCAAAAAATTCCTCACAACAACAACAACAGTGGCAGCAGCGGCAGCAGCAACAACAGGCAGAAGGGCGGGCGGGGGGCGGCAGGGGAGGGGAGGGCAGCAACAGCAGCCAGAGCAAATGGGGCACAAGCTGGTGAGGCTGCCACGGCTGCCTGCCACACTCCTGCCACTCGTGCCACTGCTGCTACTGCGGCATTTCCTTTTCCTGCAACGAATGCCAGCGGCAACAATGTCGGCCTACTTTTCGGCGCCGTGGCAAATATTAAAAAATGGCCCAAAAAGGGAAAATAATAATAATGTTAAGGCAGAAGCAGAAGCAGCAGCAGCAGCACCAGGATCTGGAGGACCGAACAGAACTCGGAGCTGAAGGCAGCAGTTGCATAAAGTCATAAATTTTATTTCACACAGAGTCATTAACACATGACACACACACATACACACACACACGCACACACACACACACACATGAGCAGTCATTACAATGGCGTGTGAACTCATTACAAAAGAGACAGCAAGCGAAAGAGAGAAAGAGAGTGCTGGCAAAAAAATCACTGCGGCGTATACGTAATATTATATGAAATTTTTACTGAGCCAGAACATTCCCTCCCTGCCCCATCCCCCCATCCACCATTGTGGATGTGGCTGTGTGTGAGTGTATGTGTGTGTGTCTTTTCCGCCATCTGATGTCTTCATCTTTGGCCGTAATTGTTGCCGTCGTCGTATTGTCCCACGTAGACGGCAGGAAATTGCTTTGAAATAAATTTCAATACAACAAAAAGCAGCCTAAGATACGCAGAAACACACACACACACACACACACACATGGCGAGTCTATATACACATAGACTACGGACTAAGAGGTAAACTTAACCATATGTGTGCCCCAGTGTATGTGCTCGTGTGTGTGTGTGTGTGTGTCCTTCTCTTTTCAGCTTAAGCCGCGCTGAGGAGCCACTCGAAAGAGCACACTTGAAGGCACTTGAGAGCAGGCTGTCTGGCAAGCTCTTCCTCTGTTTTTCTGGTTTTTTTTCTGTTTTTTTTGTAGATGCGAGGCACGGCGCTCTTTGTGCCGCTTATTTAATTACATATTAGCAAAAATGAAAAGGCTAGAGGTAGAGGTACAAAAGTGGAACAGAAAGCGCAGAGATGTGCTCTATAGGACTAGGAATAGAGAATAGAGTTAATCCCCAGCGGCAATATTGCCCTAACCCTTCTGACTGTTTGACGCTTTATTTGTTTAAAGGGAAATGAAAGTCAAATGAAATGAAATCGGGAACACAAAGGAAACACACACACAGATGTGTGAGGGGTAATGTGTGTGTTTTCTGTGTTTATGAATATGAGGGAATACTTACCGTCGTGCGAGTCGTAGAGATAAATAATGCTCTGCCAGCCGTAGTACTGGATGGTATCGATAATCGCCTGATGGTAATCCGGACGCATGCTGATAGCGAAATCCAGCAGACCCGACGAGGGTGTAAGCACCTAAAAGTATGCAAAACCAGAGAGAAAGGCCATGAACTGGATGTAACAATGTAATGTGTACGCTACATGAAGCAATAATAAAATGAAACGCGTTTCCGCTTTGCGCCCTCCCAGCGACATGTAAGTCTATCCATTGGCGGAGGCGGAGGCGGAGGCGGTGGCAGTGGCGGTGGCAGCAGGAGGTACGATGGAGGAAGAGGTGGCTCCACCAACAAGCAGATACATCCAAAGAGATATACACACAGATACTCGCTTCCGTTTAGCTCCACTCACACACACGCACACTCACGCACACACAAGCACAAACACATACTCGTACACTACAGAGTATAGCCTGCCCCGAGGAGCACGCAAATGCGCAGTCTATACGAATATGTGTGCTGGTGCTGGTGCTGGCGCTGGCGCTGATGCTGGTGCCTTTGCTTGCTGGCTGCCTTTGCCCCCGCCGCCATATCTTGATTTATAGTGATTGAAATAAAAGAGGCCAAGAGCGTGTCATAAATTTTTTTGTGCTCCCACTGTATGGGAAAGCGGGTGTAGGAGTCCTCGTCGCTCGTTTGGCATTGTCTTCCGCCTTGTGGAGCAGATTGGAGCATAGTGTGGAGTGTGGAGTGCGGAGTGCGGAGTGCGGATGGGCTTGGAGTGGAGTGGAGCGTTTGGTTTGGCTTTTTGTTTCGAAAGTGACAACAACACCAGCAACAGCTACTCGTACATCCACATCCACATCCACATCTACAGACTGTGGCACCGCCAACAGCCACAGTAGCATCACCAACAACAACAGGCACTCTCTGTCGCTGTGTCTCCATAGCTGTTGTTGGTAGTAAATTTTCTTCAAATTACAATTATTATGATTTGTGCTTGAGCTTTGATTTAGTGCACTGTCTGAGGACAACAGCAGAGAGCCCGGAGACCACGGAGGGCACTGGGGGAAGCTGTGTGAACTGTGAACTGCGAACTGCGAACCCGGAACGATACCCAATGCTCCACTTTAGGCAATGACTTCATTTTTATAAAAGTTGACAAAATGCTTGAACCACCCAGTGATTGTGGGGAGCAAGAGTAGGAGTGGGAGTGGGTTGTGGAGGTTGCAAGCCCAGGCAATCAGGATTGGTAATTGGAAATACCGAAATGGAAAACTAAATGGCATGTGGAATCCAGCCCGGCAGTCCAGGAAAGCCAAAGGTGGCTTTGCCATAATGACTAGTACGAGTACTAATAAGTAAATAGTTAGTAGTGATTTATTGTGATCTGGTTTCCGATAATATGTGAGCATATGTTTGCTTGCCTCAGAAGGTCGATCTATCCATTTCCATTTCAGACGGTGGAGGCATCGATTGTGCGGGTGGGTTCTGTTCTCAATCTTTCCACTTCCATTTAACTATCGATAGTGTTTTTTATTGTCTGCCTATGCTTATCCCATCTTTCCGCTCTGCTCTTTATTGTTTCTTGACTACCTCAGTGAAGCTCAATTCAAAATAAATTAATAGTGAAAAATAGTGAAAAAGACTCATTTTAACCGAAAGAAATAATAAATTTTAATGTTTTGAATGAATTTCAATCATTTTTTGCAAGACAGTTTTCCTGTTAAGCCCAAGTCTTAGACCGAAATGTCCTGAAAATTCTTCAAGCATATGTATGTAAATTTCAAAATCTAAAGATCTAGAAAATTTGCTTACGATACAAAGTCCTCACATTTAAAAAATCAAAAAAAAATATTCAGCAGCTTAGCGTCAGGTCTGAAGGGGATATGTACTATATGTCCAATACGGACACTTTTACAATTTTGACTTGAATTAAATTATTTAAGACATTAATTTGGATCCGAGAGTTGAAATATTACAATTGAATTTTTTTCACTTACATTTTGACTTTAATATGCAAATATTTTGATATATTTAAATTAAATATATTTCATACAAATTTAAAATATTTATTTATTTTAAAAGTATGTGCCTCATTAAAAAAGACTTTTTAATAAATTTATATTTAAATCAATGTGAATTCTATTGGCCATTTTTTTCTCAGTGTAGTTTCCTCAGAATTTTGTCAATAGTCTTCCACTGAAACAGCTACGACCAAAACTTTAATATTGAGTTATAGATTCTTAAGCAACAAAATTCACCTGCAGTTAATTATTGAAGTTCTCTCATACTTTGATGTGGAAAATAAACTACTTTAGACACACACTCAAACATAATTAAATTGTGTAAGCCCCACCTACTATCTGGCTTCTACTCTTAAACTTTGCCTTTGTTTCATCAACCTTTTGGGAAACTTCATTAGCGCATAACTGAGTTTATCAAACCATTCCCTTCACCTTCCCCTCCCATCCCCATCAGCATCCCCATCAGCATCCCCCATCTCCATCCGTTTCAGTCGCATCAAAACCACAAAATGTAAATAATTGCGCAGAGCGACACAGAAATCAATTACATATGACAGTTTTTTTCTTTTCTGTTCTGTTCTGTTCTGTTCTGTTCAGTTCTGCTCTGTTCCGTTCTGTTCTTTCATGGGGTGTGTGTTGAGGACTTACCTTCTCGGGGAACCAGGGCGTCACAAATGGCATTTGGAACGTATTCGAGTAGGAGTGCAATGTGTCAAAGGAGTCCGGCGATACGGCGCCCAGCATTGAGTAGACTCCGCGCGAGAATTGATTGCAAACTGGAGGTTACAGTAATAAATTCTTTTTGTGTTTCTTTCGTTTTGTTTCATTTTGGTGCGAGTATTGGAATGGCAACAGTTTCGGTTGCAGCATGAAGGAATGGTGGAATGGTGGAATGGTGGAGTCGAGTGTGGAATGGTGGAGTCGAGTGTAGCGAGAAATTGATGGTAGTGCAGTGTGAGAGAATGGAAGGATGTGATGTGCAGGAATGATATGCTGGGCGGGAGAACAGATGGAGAGTAGGTCTGGGACAGTGTCTAGGTCGGCAGCAGGGACAGGAGTAGGAAAAGGAGAAGGAGCAGGAGTAGGAGCACAGAGCGCACAATTAAATTGCAGCTTGGAGGATACAGTGCGGAGGGCGGGGTGCGGCGTGCGGAGTGGGAATGTAAAGTAAAACCAATTTTCAATAAAAAATGCACATAATTAATGGGTTCTATGTATTGTGTAATGGATTTTTTGTTCGTTTTTTTTTTATCTGCAGATGGTGCGGATGGAGTGCGGATGGAACACATACTCAGTCGGGATAATTTGAATGCATCCGCCGTATTGATGACATCTACGTACGCCTGCAGCTCGAAGCGCCGGGAGCTAACGTTCAGATTGTGATTGAGCATTGCATATTTAAAGGCTGATTGCACATCATCTGTACCCTGCTCAAAGATGGCACCTGTGGGGAGAGAGAGAGAGAGATAGAGATAGAGACAGAGAGGGAGAGACAGAGAGATACAGAATGAGAATGAGCTTGGGGGAGAATATTTTTTGCTTCGTTAAATATTTAGGCAGCTTTTGACACGGTCCTGTTAATATTAAACGAGAGCGCACAGAGCAAATATTTACACAAATGATAGCATAATGTTGCACCCACATCCACACATGCACCAAGCACCGCACACATATGCAGATGGAGGACACACAGATACAGAGCCAGTGCCACTGCCAGAGCCAGAGCCAGTGCCAGAGCCAGAGACAAGTAGCAGCAACAAAAAGCGCAAACGAAGTGTTGATGCAGCAATTTTGTGCTGCGCTTTTGCAGGGCGTCCCCGTGTCCCCGTGCCCCCGTGCTAACGTGCCTGTGCAGGTGTGAAGCCTAGTAGCCAGGAGCAGGAGCAAGAGAAGCAGCCAGGAAGCAGGATTTGAGTGCAAGCCAGTCAGCATGACTGTCACATTAGCAGCCACCATACGTACAGGTACAAATACTTATACGGTGAATGTGTATGTACATATACATACAGGACCAAAATGACTGCAGGTGCAATGACTGAAGCGCCATCGTGTAATAAAAAAAAAAGACAGCAGAAAATAAAATAAGCCAGTAGTGTTCTGGAAAGGAATTTCAACTTGAACATGTGCTGGGTGCTAGGTGCTGGGTGCCAGGTGCTGGGTGTTAGGTGTTGCGAAATTCATAGAAAAGCCGCACAAAAATATAAGAAACTCTAGGAAAGCGACAAATTAGTACTCGCATAACACGGAGGACTCTCCATGGAAAAATTCGGAGAAAACCCCCAAAATTGTAACGCAGCCCCATGGCCATTGAGGAAGATGCTTAGGGATAATCTGCATGCATCAGTTGTGGACAATTTCCCCAACGAGTTACGAAAAGTATTTCAGGAACGCGGACCCATTCCAGGAATCACCAATGACTGACACACACACACACACACACAAACAGTCACTCCAGCGACAACAACAACGACGACGACGACGACTAACGGCTATACATTGTAGCAAAATCCTAGCACCAAGTACACCAATTGCAGTGACAATTTCTGTTCCGTTCCGTTCCAGCTTTAGCTCCGCTGCCGCCTCGGGCCCTGCTCATGTTCCGCAGTGAGTGCCATGCCAGGCCAGGCCATGGTCTGCTGGCTGGCTGGCTCCTGGGCGACGCTTTTGAGACTCACCTAATGGTATTTTCTCGGTTAACGATGCCGTTTGTTGCTGCTGCTGCTGCTGTTGGGCGGCACTGAATTCCAACCAGCAAATGCTGCCGGCGCATATTAAATGTAAATATGCCAAGAATTTTAGCCTCGAATGCATTTTGCGTTTGTATTTTTTCGTTGTTGCTGTAGCAATTTTCCGAGTTTTTTCCACTTCTACTTTCGAGTATTTTTTATGCCCATACAATGGATGGAGTGTTTTTTTTATTTGTTACTCAAATTGGTTGCCCATTACGCGAGGGCTTCACGTTGTTATATTTTTTCGAGGGTTTTCGCATGAAAACTTTCCACTGGCAGGAAAAAAAAATGTGCTGCCTACTTATGGAAGCAGGATCAAGATGGTCTCAAAAAAAAGTTTCACTTGGGTTGTAATCACTGACTGAATTTTTGGATGATTTGCTCAGAGTATTTATGATATTTTTCGATAGTTCTTGCCAACGTTTAAACACTAAACATTAAAAAATGGAACTTATTTGGAGTGAAGACTCGGGTCTTCCGGCCTTTTGCCACAAAAAATAATCTGACTTTAACAGCGAATTGTTGTGTGGTGATTCGCTGGACTTTAACTTCGGGCCGCCTGCCCTTTGCCGCCTTTGCCGCTGCTTTGAGATGTGCCCCAATCGAAGGAATGTCTCGCCTGTGCTCATCCGCTCACTTCAACCAAACGGCAACGCGTTGTAATCAGCACTAAAAACACCTAAGCTGCCTAGTAATACGAGGCCCAGAGCCGAGCCAGCGAGCGCCCCGGCGACACGGCCACAATGTCGCTTTGTCGCGCGGGAGAGCGCTACAGGGGATGCTGTGCTCTTTGTACTAAAAAGCCGAACACCCTCCGTCGTGTGTGTCTGCAAAGCCCGAAAGAGAGAAGAGGAGAAAGAGAGCGTGGCGTGGCGTGGCGCGGCGTGGCATGGCGTGGATGCTGTAACTGACCTACTGTAGATGGCATTTTGGATGCCGCACAAGTTGCAAGTTGTCGTAGTCGCACTCGCAGTCGCAGTCGCAGTCACTGTTGCAAGTTGTTGCTTTTGTTGCATCTGCATCTCCCCCTGGTGGTGGTTAAATGTTTGTTTACGTTATGCTGGCGCTTTTTGGGCGGCTGCATAATTGATAACAGCACGAGAATGAAGCAGCAGATGATCCGGAGCATGCCACAGCGGCATCTGCTCGCCTTTTCGAGTTGACTCTCGCATAATGAGAGATTTAAAATTTTGCGAGGTTTTTGCGGCGACTCCTTCTCACTTTTCCGTTCTGTTCTGTTCTGTCCTGTGCTGCTCTGTGCTGTTATGGTTTTTTGTTTTTTGTTTTTGGTAATTACGAATGATTTGGACGAACAATCCTTTTAACAAATCTCATTACGTTGTCAATTACGCGCCATTACCAACATCACGGCCCGGAGTCGTTCCATTCCGTTCAATCCGGGTGCCCGCGCCCGTTCCGCGCTCTCCATCGCTTCGCCTCGCGTTCTCTCGCGAAATGAAATCTCATTAACAGGCTTTAATTTTCCAAACAAACTTAAGTGCGCCGAGTATGAAGGAACCCATCGGAGCAGCAGCAGCAGCAGCAGCAGCAGCTCTAACTTTGCACTACTCGTGCTGAGCTGTCTCCACCCCTCGCCGGCATATTGCAGGGGTCTCATGGCGAACGATTTCGTCATAATCTGTAATTAGTTTATAATGCGCACAGGAAATGCTAGCAGGAATGGGGAAAAAAACGTCGAGAAGAGAAGAGAAACAGAAATAGCAGGAAACACGGACAATGGTCACAACTCCCGACTTAACCCTCAGTCAGAGGAGTAATCCGAAGAGCCAGAAGCCGATAAGGGGGCACAGGGGCAGATCCAATAAACATAAAAGTTAATGGTGAAATTTTTTAATTAAGAAAATCAATGAATATTTCTTTCATCCGATCCGCCCTCACTCTCGCCTCCCCCTGCCTCTGCCTCCCTCCCACACTTTCTCCTGTGTTTTCTGCATTATGGGTATTTTGCTGTACTGTTTAGCTGCTCTGCTTTGCTCTGCTCGGCTCTGCTCTGCTCTCATTTCCTGCTCTTCAGGATGGCATAATTTTAACATTTATGACTTGCGATTTTCATGGCTCTCGAGCAGGGGAAAAGGGAAAAGGTCTTGGGGATAAAAACGTCTTTGGTTTGATTTCCTTTTTATGTTTAATAAGCTCGCAAACAAACTTGCTTTCATGCAATTATTTAATGCAAACGTCTATAAATTTTAATTGGCTTTTTTCTACACTCTTTTTTTTGCGTTGCTGTAAGCCGTAAGCCGTAAGCCAGGGCTATTTAATTATAAATTACCATTTATCCGAGTGCCTAAGTCAACAAAGTTAAAGCGTTTAATTAAATCGCTCAAACAAAGCACTTTGTCAGGCAGTTCTTAAAGCCGCAACAAAATCAAAGCCGCAAGTACAAAGATAAATAAGTGGCATTGTCGGTTTCATTTCCGGCTGCAACATTTGCATTCAAATCGCTCTGCAGATGTCTGTGTGTCAGTATCTGTTTCTATCTCTGTCTCTGTGTCTGTATCAGTATCTGGTTTTGTTTCTGTATCTGTATCTGCATCTGTCTGTGTGGGTGTCTGTCTGTGTGTGTGTGTGTCGTTGTAAGCGGTATATAAGTAGACTCCCAACTGGTTTTATATTTAGGCGTTTGCCTCCGCTAAAAGCACAAAAAGAAAGCAATAAAAAGCAGCACGCCGCGAATGCGAAGCCAACCCAAAGTGATGGCTCCGCGACAGAGGAAGGAGCGGGAGTGCTGAGGGAGCTTCGCCAGTGGGTGGCTAGCACTTTCAGTTAGTAGCAGCTGTCGCTTCCGCCCCGTCCCACCCCACCCCACCGACGCATCCACCCCATCTGTATTGGCTGCCGCGACTTGGCCTCGACTGTCTTTCAGCTTCTCACTTCATCAGTTACGCCAAAAAGGAGACTCTACAATAAATTTCGCTGATTGCTTCCGACTTTTTTTCCTTTTGCCCCACTGCCCCAACCCCACCCCACCCACTTTGCAGCGTCCGTTCCCACTTTCCTGGGAGTCGGCTTCTACGCGGACTCATTTTTTATGCCGCTTGATAAAGTAATATCCGTTTTAGGTTCACTTTGTTGGTCCTGCCCGGTCTAGAGCTGATGGCAGTTTTGTGGACTCTGCAATACCCTCAAGACACGCCGAAAGTGGCAGTAAGTCAGTGCGCGGTATAGGACTGAAGGGAGGATACCTCGGGCTAAGGAATGGCAGGATTGTGGCGTGTGGCAATCCTTTAACTTGGCTTCAAGCAACAGTAAATCTGCACATAGAGATCTCCCAGGGAACCAAATCAATTATCGACCTGGCATAACCAATACACCTTCGGTTTAGCCAACGTGATTAAGGGGTATTAACTACAAGGTATAAAAAGTATTTGCTGTTGCTGCAAGTAATGTTCCAACTTAGGGCTATAATTTGGTCACTGTTCTAGCCACACACAGGAGCCCACCCACTGCAGCACAGATTTGTGGCCTTGGCTACAGTGTTGGTCAGGGGCTGGGGCTGGGGCTGGAGCAGGGGGGATTGGGGATTGGGATCAGGGGGCGTATGCGTCATATCAGCACACGCATACGCTGTGTAGGTCAATGCTGTTAGGACCAAAGGGAAAGCCATTGCCATAGGCATGCTCTGTTTGCACTGGCCTTGCCTCTCACTCTTTCTCCTCTTTGCATGTGTGTGTGTGTGTCAGTGTGCGTGTGTGTGCGTTTCAGTGTGTTGGTGTAGGGCTGGTGTAATTGAAACTTCCGCTTTGGTCAGTTAGCGCAATTTAGCAAGCTGCAAAAAAGTTAGCCACGGCTGAAGTAACAGGCAAAGTGCAAAGTCCATTGCAGCTACTTGGCTTTCATTTCAATTTAAACTTTAGAAAGCCAGCACACATCCATACATGCATACCACACACTCACACACTCACGCAGAGACACACACACAAAGTAGAGGGGCAGACACATGGAGAGCCATGGAGAGTAGAAAATTATTTAAAATGATTTATTTCACAACAATTTTCATTAGGTGGCCAACTGCATTGCAGATTCCCATGCTCTACCGCTCTACCGCTCTACCGTTCTTCCGCTTTCCCGCTTTCCCGCTCTCTGCACTAATTCACTTTTGCTGATTCCTCTGAAAAAAATATGCGAAAAATGCCTTGAGAGCAAGGGCCTCCCAGCCGCCCAGCCTCCCAGCCTCCCAGCCTGCCAACCGCACTCCACACTCCACTCTCCACTCATGTTTCATATATGAAATAATTATATATGCGGTCAGACTACGACGACTACGGCTGCGGGCAGTGCAGCAGCTCCTCCTCTCCTCCTGAAAGTTTCTAGGAAAAAATGGAAAATTTGTGGCACTGCTGCATGCTCCTTCCTTCCATGCTGCCGCTCCACGGCGACTGGTGCATAACTTTGGCGGAGATTTCACTCACCAACCGACCCCTATTCCGTGTCTCCAGTCCCCTGTCCCCTGTCCTCCGTTCCCGGCCATCGTCTGTGTGCACAAAATTAGCAGAAAAGAAAGCAGATGCAAGCGCAAAAAAATGCAGGCCAAAGGAAAATTCAACTTGCAAAAGGTTAACAAGCGTCAGACAGCCCACAACAAGCGCGGGGAATTACCCAACAACATTACCAGCAGCAACAACCAGCAACAACCAGCAACAACAACAACAAAAATAACTTATAATTTTTGGCCACAAACCTAACAACAGCGAAAACGAAAAAAGGAGTAAAAGAGCTGTGCCAAAAGAAGAATGTTAATGAAAAGCAAGCGTGAAATAAAATCATAAATTCTGCAACGCTTGAGGGGCAAGTACAGACAGAGTACAGAGTACGGAGTACGAGTACGAGCGAACATGCGGGTGTGTGTGTGTGGGTTTCCTGTTATTATTTTGCATTTGTATGCACAAGGGAGTGGGGGAGTGGAAGGTTCGAGTTAGAGCTAGGAGAAAGCTCGGACTTGGTTGAGTGCATTTGTGGTAAGCCCCCAAATGTACACTACGATAATGCTATGCTATGCCCCAAAACGAGCGAGAGCGTGTAAGAGTGTATATCTGTGTGTGTGTGTGTGGGTGTGTGGGTGTGTGGGGGGGGCATGACCATGGGGTACATTCCGTCCAAATGTCTAGACTTTGGTAAGCTTATCCAGCGGTGGCAACATGTGGCAGTGGCAGTGGCAGGGGAAGTGTTAGAGTTAGAGTGGGAGGACTGTTGAATTCGGTGACATGTGATGCAGGAGAGACAGAGATATACCGGAGATAATTTGTATACATTTTGGAATAGTTAGTAACTAACTATAACATGTATTTGGTTGAGATTATACACCGGTACTAGCTGATTTCGCAAGCCATTTGAGGCAGTCTTGTGAACTGGTAATTGTCAATTGAAGGCATGAGCTGAATGTGCGAATGGACTGCAGGAACAGGCTTAAATCTGGACTCGGGCCGATGAGCCAGTCGCTCAATGGTTCTGGTGCTGGACTCAATTTCAGGTAGTTGCACTTTTCCTGATGACAATGGGGGCATTCTGTGTCCATAGTACGAATCAGCACTTTCGGATGAGCGGAATATTTCATAATCACGTACTTAAATCCCGATACGAATAATGGTGGGAGAGATTTGTATATATTAGAAGATTTTGAGTTAATTGAAGCACTTCTGTTGTATACAAAATATATGTACATATGTCAGCATGTACATATGTATGTATATCCATCTATAAATACCCCTACCATTACTTGAAAAGTTTTCCTCCATGGTGAAAGTATGCGAAAAGCTTTCTTCTGGCTCGGTTCGGAACATTGCTTTTGCAGAGCTTTTATCAGGGAAACATTGAGGGAAATCCCCCTCTGCATTGTTTTTTAGACTTTCATCATGCTATGGTATGCCGCTTCCCCGCTCCCCTTCCCCATTCAAAACGTCGTCTAATTTAGTATTGTTTAAAAAAATTGTGTACATACATACGTTTTTATTAATTATTGTTTAACTACTTTTTTGCTTGAATGTTGTCTTGTCTATGGTTGATGATTTTCCTTGCTTTCCTTGCGACTGAAGCACGTGAATTTTCCGTATCGCAAATTAGGCAAAAAGAATTCGAGGCGGCGCTCTTTGATCTAGACATTAACTAATAAAATGCATAATTCTGTTAACAATTTGTGTGTGTGTGTGTGTGTGTTTGTGTGTGCTTACATAAGTAATTCATTCACTATGATTAATGCTAATCTGATTGTAATTGGTATTTATGCGAATTAGCTATAGCACTTCGTTATATGTAGGAGTTAAAGCCAAGAACCGATGTAACGGCAACAGAGTTTTCGGTGTGTGTGTGTGTGTGTGTGTTTCAAAGCATTTTGCTCTTTATATATATTGTATATCTGCATATATATCGTATATATGTATTTGTGTGTTTGTTTGTGTGTGTGTGTGTGTGTGTATCGTATATAATAAATTCCATTTCTTTTACATTTTGCACAACAGTTAAAAGTATATATTAAACAATTAATAATTTTTGTTTGCTATGGCCGGGCCGAAATACAATTTGCACTATAATTTTTGTTTTTGTTTTTGTTTTTGTTTTGCGTGTTTGCTCGATTAACTTGTATCTTGATGTAATTTCATGATGCACACATATGTATGATTCGATTATGATTCATAGTCCTGTGATATTCGCGCGATATATGTATGTACATATGTAGTATCCGCATATCCTAAATTTATATTTGTGTTTTTGCTTTGTATTTGTTTGGTTTGGTTTGGTTTGTACTCGTAATTTGAGTCCAGCTACAAAACGTTGCATAAAGTTGTATAAAAGTTCGTGGTATTCCCCATGCTACGAGTACCCTTGTTTCTTCTGTTACGTTACCATTTGACTAGCGGCGAATACATAAATACAAAAAAAAAAAAAACCGAATCGATCGACCTACACACGCACACATGCACCCGTACACATAGGCGGGCGAGTGTGTATGCATGCATGTTTGTAGCTGTATGTATATATCATAAATAACACTATATAGTTCTGTTAGAAACGGCTGCTATAAAATCACTGCCAATCGCTTTTGGCCAGCACTTGTCCCCCTTCTGTTGTAAGACTAACGTAATCATTAACTATCTATGTGTGTGTATATATGTAGTTCATAAGCGCTAATATTCGTTAATGCAACAAGTCTATGTGGGATCGTCCTCATCCTCATCCTCATCGTCCTCCTCATCGTCCTCTTCTTCCCCATCGTCCTCATCCTCGTCGTCATCCTCCTCGTCGTCCGACTGTTCGGATCAGTCGAATATGCAGACAAAGACGCGGAGGCAGTTCATGCCGAGCTTCTCCCAGCAACCCTCCTCCGTGGAGCGGCCCTCGTTCGCGCGTCGCATCTTCTTGGGGTAGTTCTTGGGACTGCTGCGATCGCTGAGATGGACTGGCATGCGGGCGTACTCGGCACGTGGCTGGCGGAACCTCTCCATCAGCTCCGCCTGCTGGTCGGTGAGGTTCTTCAGCTTTTTGCCTGCAATCAACGGAAGTTTGAGTAATCGGAACAGAGTGCGGGGCGAATCGCATGGCGCATGGTGGCGGACTCACCCTCTAAGGCATCACTGATGAGAGATATTTCCACTGGTGGGAGAAGCTCGATGCGCTCACAGCAACGACGGAACTCGGAGGTACTCATCCGCAGATATCGGGGGGTCAGGCAGAGGGGTCCCAGCACAGTGCGTCGGTTTTCGGCAGTGCCAAAGATATTCTTGCGGGCGCACTCCGCCAGACTCCACGAGGCCAGGCACTCGAACAGGGTGACCTCCGAGCGGAGCTGCAGGGTGTCGCGCTTGACCAGGGTCTCCAGCTCCTCGAAGCGGAGGTCGCAGATCTCGGGCATCGAGAGCATCAGCTCCGCGTGCATGTCGATCAGCTGGAGTGTGTTGTGGAGCAGGGCCACGCCATAGTCCTCGGTGGTGAAGGGATTCGGATTGGGTATGAGATTGAGCTGCGCCCCATCGCCCCCCTCGGGTGGGTTCTCGCCCGCCTGGGCTGCCTTGGCCGCCGCCAGCTGCTTGGCGGCGGCCTTCGCCTTGGAGGCCTGCTTGCGGGCCAGCTGCTGGCCACTCTGTTGGGTGGTGATCACTGTCTGGTGCTGGTTGGTCAGCGCTATGCCCTGGTAGAACCACAGCGCCTTGAATATGTCCAATGCGGTGGCACTGGAAATTCTGAGATCAAGCTCCCGAATGCAGTATATAATCTGAAACGAACAGACATTTGGTTAAGGAACTGACGATAAGGGATCTCCCCCCGCGCGAAGAACTCACTAGATCAGGCACGTTAAAGCGATCGGATAGTTCCAGGATCTTCAGCAAGTGTTTGTGATCGCGATAGGGTATGAAGTGCTTCTCCATGTAGCGGACGATCAGCTCAAAGTCGTTCTTGTCCACATTGAGGATCTGGAAGTGATTGTCGCTCTTGCGGCCGCTGTTGGGGCCGGCGTGTATCAGCTTCGCCAGCTCCACGCTGCGCTCCACGACGGACTTGCGCTCGCACCGGATCATGTACCGGTCCTCGCCGTTCACCACAATGAAGTCGATGTAGGGATTCACAATGACGGGGACTCCCGTGTAGATGTTCGTCTGGCCCCGGGCATATGGCGGTGGCATCGAGTGGGCCGGTGGGGCACTGGGCGCCGGGGCACTGTGAATGGCGTCTACGTGGTGCCCGTCGGGGCCGAGACCGAACGGCAGTACCATTCTATCCTCCTCCCTTGCGTCGTTGCTGTTGTTGTTGTTGTTGCTGTCGACTGGCTGTGGATCCTGTGGATCCTGTGGATCGTTGTTGTTGCTGTCGCCCACTTGTGGATCCTGCGAGTCGTTGTTGTTGCTGTCGACCAAGCGTGGCTCCTGTGAATCGTTGCTGTGGTTGTTGTTGTTGCTGTCGCCCGCTTTCGGATCCTGTCGATCGTTTTTGTTGCTCTCGACCGACTTTCGCTCCTGTTCGATTGCTTTAGCCTCCTCCCGACTCTGCAGAGCCTTGTGGATCAGAGGACCACCCACCAGCGGGAACTTGGTGACGCGCTTCTGCTTGTATAGCTGCTGCTCCAGTGCGGGATCGAAGCGCTTCGGGCGGTATTTGTTGCCACAGCGGAACTCTATGTTCCTGCCCTCAGTGAAGACCCAATCTTTGTTCCTGAGCTGCAAGAGAATATGCCATTAAATAGTGCAATTGTATTGGATGTCGAATGGATGAGTTCCCCTCAGGGAATTACATTCTTTATCAGAACCACTCTGGATAATATTTACGAGGCTTGGGAATGACCATTAGTCATGTCTCGAGTGCGGGCCATTTCGCCACGCTCTGAAACCTATCAGAGTGCCATAAAGCAGAGCCCTGTAAGTGCTTTCCCCAACTAATGATCGATTCATGAAGACCCACTTGCAGCTATCTTTATCTTCATCCTTATCAATCGATTGGCCCCACTTCAGCAACATAAATCGTTTAGCGTTCGACTCAGAACTTAATCGCTGATTTCTGCACTCGACTATTAGTTAGTGGTACTCATTATCTTAAAGTAATGCCGCCTAATTAGCTAGCGAGCCGAGTCGAGCCGATTCGAGCCGAGCCGAACGGAGTTCTTTTGGAAGGGATCAGTTTCCTTATATTTGAATCGTTTGATTGCCACCAGTTCGGTTGCAATCCATCATCGGAGGACCATAAATCATTTTGCCAACACTTCTCGTATCGAAACCGAACCCAGAAGCAGCCTATCACGAAGCGAGCCGCGTGATGTGTCCATAAATTGTATAATACCTCCCCGAAAAATATCAACCAATGATAGTGAC
Organism: Drosophila helvetica; assembly: GCA_963969585.1. NCBI lineage: Eukaryota > Metazoa > Arthropoda > Insecta > Diptera > Drosophilidae > Drosophila > Drosophila helvetica. The sequence goes on along the minus strand of OZ018401.1, from coordinate 67,673,715 downwards.
AGCGTCCCCGAGGGAGCGCTGGGGGGAAGAGCATCCAGGCAGTGCCAGTGCCAGTGCCAGTGACACATTGATCGGTGGAGACTAATTATGACGTCAAGTGGGCTAGAGTAATGCTAGTAATGCCCCCTGATTTGAGGCACATATCATACAAAGCTCAATCGATTTGGCTCCTACAGAAGCAACAGTCTTTATCTTTACAGAAATAAAAGTCAAATGAAGGCAATGATAAAATTATACCTACATACGGGTAGCTGTACTTAATTTTTGCACACTTCTGGCAATGAGAGTTTATGGAAAAGCAGTTCCTTGGCCTAAAAAGTTGCTATTGGCCGACTTCTGATAAATCAGAGCTTAGGAAATTGAAATCATGCAGCGTGAGACCTGCCCTTACTTTCAGTACCATTTCAGTGCCATTTTGAAAGCTATATAACAACATAAAATCTATTCTTTGAGGGTATGCCTTACACGTAGTACCCTCGGAACTAACGAAAAGATCATGTGAAAGGTAGCTGACCATTTCTATAGTATTTTAGAAGGGTTCTCAGACGTACTTTACTTCAAAACAAAGAGATTGGTTCATTGGCCAGCATTTGATTTGTAGTTGCTGCTCTTGTTTATGCCACAAGAACAGTGCAAACAATATTAACTATGGCACTCAAAGATTGCAAAGAAATTCGCCGCAGAGCCGTGCCACAGAGAGCACCGCCGAAAGAATGTGCGGGGAAAATAATAAGAAATAAAATAAAATAAATTGTATGACGATACTCGTACTACATCGGTGTTTGAACAGTTGTAAGGAAGGCGAAACGAAGTGTTGACGACTCCGTCCATAGCTCGTGATGGAAAGGGAGCTGGAATAGTACATCATCGTATGTGTGTATATTGTAGAGAGCGCTGATATTTCAATATTTACTCAGACAGAATCGGACAGAATCGGACAGAGAGGAAACAGAGTCAGGGCGGACAGAGCGGACAGACCGCCATGGGGGAAGTGTGACGACCGACGCGATAGTGTGTGATAGTGCAATAAATAAATTATCGTATGCAAATAAATTTATGGCTGTTCATCGATTCAGAGCGTCGTGCGTTATCATCTGGACACTGCCACTGCCACTGAGGCTCGGGGTCTGATCTGATTCTCAGGTTTTATGTGTAGCACAGGCATCGAATTAGCACTCGAATGGTAGTCATAAGTTCTATAGGTTTCCTTTATCAGTGGGATGGATGGATGGATGGATGGTTCACTGCTCTGGATTGCAGGCGTGGGTCGTTTACGATGGGGAGTGCCTCGAGGCTGCCCCGAGGCTGCCACAGTTAACCAGTTAGCCCGTAACCGTAAATAAAGAGCCCCCGACCTTGTCCGAGTACGTACTTGAACTTTACAGCGCACATGTCATTCGATTCCGTATCGCAAATTATAATTATCATTTACTATCATGTATATCATGCACTTCTTACACTTTATTGTATTTCGGTTCCTTCTGCTTATCGGCCCGGGGCTCGTTCCATCAATCAATCAAACGCGATTTACTTCGGCTTGCCGCTGTCTACAGATATGTTTGGGTTGGGTTGGGTTGGGTTGGGGGGGGGTGGAGAATAAACGAGTATTTATTTATATTTGGAACTCTATTTTTTGCCATGTACAAGTATATTTCCAATATTATAAATCACACACTAATTGGTTTGTCTTTTTCGTTCAGTTGGGTGGTGGGGTGGTGGGGGTGGGAGAGGTTACGAGGAGTGGAGGAAAGTGAGTTGTGTATTCGCACGATTTTCCTTAATGGCGAACCGCACACCACGAGTTTGAGACCTCGACTGCCATTTCCAGCGGATTCGCAGGCGGCTACATCGACATCGACGTCAGCAGCGACGGTGATGGTGGCAGCGGCAGCAGCAGCAGCAGCAGCGACGCCTTCGGGTTATACATATGAGAATGTGTCATAAAGAGCGGAAAATCGGTTGCCGAACTGGAGCAAGATTCCGAAACATGCACAAATGATAGTATGGGGGATCGTATTGCTAATCTTAGCAGTAGGTGATCTTAGTGTGGTTCCTCCCACAGGCAAATCAGAGATTGCATGAGGCAGCCAGAAATTTGTATTTTAATGCAAGTGCCATTGGCTCTCCAGTGGAATCTTAATTAATAGAACAGGGTCTTTAGATGATTGAAACCAACCCTTTTTTTAGGGCAAATTGCAAAAAGAAGAAAAGAACTTCAGCGACATGCAGGCCGACCGGAAATGAACTGAAGTGCGTCGCTTCGGGGAGCCGAAGCGCAAGTCCGCGAATAGCAGCCTCATTTTTGGGGGACAGCTGACCAGTAACTAAATAAATAAATATCTGCTACTCGTATCTTAGTTTAAGGGATCATTAGGAGCATTAGCAGCATTAGCAGCAGCAGCAGCAACTGGCAAAAGATTTGACTATTGGACTTTCTCATTAACAAGAAGATTGTGTGGGTGGTGGGAGTGGGGGTGGGATTAGAAGTGGGAGTGGGAGTGGGTCTCGAAGTGGGTGTGGGTGTCGCACATATTTGACAACTGTAATTGTCGTCGCTCCATTGTGTAGGCACGAAATCCATTTTATTGATAAGCAATGCAAATATGCGAGCGGTTATAAAAAAAAAGAGGCAGGCGCCGAAAGGCAAAGGCAACGGCAACGGCAACAGTAGAAGTAGAAGCATACCCATTTCTGTGTGTGTGAGTGTGTGTGCTCTGCGGAAACTGTGCCTGGGTGTGAGTGCGTGTAAATGTGCATGTAATAATAGCAACAATGAGAGTTGCTGGCAAGGGCCCCCAAGAGAAAAGTAGTTGCTCGTATCAGCGGCCAAGGCCGGGACAAAGCTGCAAAGCTGCGACGGTGCGACGGTGCCTGCTTGAGCCCACGCATACGAGTGCAGAGTGCAGAGGGGAGAGGGGAGAGAGGAGAGTGCAGAGTGCAGAGTGTGTGTGTGCACAAGTATTTATGCACTCGACGAGGCTTGCCACAGAAGATTATAACAGATTCGAACAAAAGATGCAAATGCACATGCGAGTACCTGAGAGAACTTTTCCCCAAGAGCAATATATATATGATTTTTACCATTTACCATATTTAACAATTTATTTGTATATATTACATATATAATAAACGTTGTTGTCGCTCTTTTAAAATTCCTTGAAATTGTAAGATCAAGATCAAAACTGAAAGAAACTTCCATTTTGCTTGATTAGAAAAGTGAAAGGGATTTTCCAATATTAATAGATTTTCTTCTGTTGCTCCACAAACTTTTCGACCTCGCCTCGCCCTCGCCCTGCATAGGGCCGCTATCATGTTTACTCATGTTGTGTGAGGCGGCTGCTGGGGCAGCGTCGACCGCTAATGAGTCGCCTGCCCTATCCCCCCCGCCCATCCCCATGATTCTGCCAGCAAAGCGGAAGCCGTGGCAGAAAAACCTGCGAGTAAGGCAGCAACAAAAACTGTTAACAGTTAACACTATGGAAGTTCTCCGACTCCGTCGCCGACTCACTCAGCCTCACGCACGACCTTGACACTGGGACACCGAGCGAACTGCCCGCCCCCCGACCACGCCTATGTGGCTGTGACAACAGCCACTCTCTGTAGTGGTGTGGGGGCCCATTTCCCCATTTCCAGCATCCGATGATCATTAAAACCCGTTTACGATCGCCGAACGGCCAAATGGCCGTGCACGGCGTCAGAGCGAATCAAATATTTGCATTCATAAAGGGAAAAAATATAATTAGCAGCATCGGGGAGCAAAGTGGAGCAGAATCAATATACACACATGAAATACACAATACATACGCACACATTCTGGGGGCCAGAGGAAAAACTGTTTAATTAGTTTAATTTAACATAATTATTCACCTTGTTGGCCAAAGGTAAACATCTCCGAATACGCAGCAGAAGCAGAAGCCGAAGCCGAAGCAGACACAGAAGTGCAAATAAACAGGCGATTGAAATCGATGGGATGGCACGTACTCTCGAATATTTGGGAACCGAAATGGGAATGGAAAAAACGCACCCCACCCCACCCCACCCCACCCAGTCCAATTTGCTTCCTGGCAATTGCATCACAAACAATCCCCTGAAAATCTCTAGAGTTCAAAAATAAAACACTTGCCACACATTCTTCGGCGACCACGGAAAAGTTCAGCAAGTGCGGTGGCTCCACTCCGCTCCGCGGTCTCTATTTATACGCCCTAATGAGGTGCATTATTGGGCAGCTACAGATACTCGTAGAGAGTGCGAGTGCAATGGTCGGCAGACCTTTAATTAAATAAGACTTGGAGCAGAGTCATATGTGCATACCTATAGCGCGAAATGGTCATACCATGGGTCGCCACAAATGCGATTTGGATGTTGAACTCTACTCTCCTCCGCTGGAAGCCCGTTAAATGCTCGGGCCGGGCAGGGACGCGTAATTCAATTTGTTTTTTTGTGGCACCTCGGAACCTACGATTATGACTCCGACTGACTCATTCCTAGATTCTTTGTGGGACGGGGCGGGTGCCGGGTGGCCGGGGGGCGAATGTCTGCAATGGATACCCTGCGAACAGGACAGACAAATGACATCATTTGATTTTGATGCCGTGCAAAAAGCACAATCATTTTATTGCACTGTCCAGGAGGCAACTGCATTACTCATCCGAGCCCGTGCAGATAGAAGATAGATAGATAGATGGATAGATAGATGTGCACTTATGTACGTTCGAACGGATGTGCGGAGCCGATGAAGATGACGAGGCGTAAACTCAGACAAACTTGTTTTCTGGCCACTTGGCTACGTGCCAAATGTAACAGCAGACACGGAATATGAAAGACAATTCGTATGGGGAGGGGAGTGGGGGGGAGGTTGGTGCTGCGGATTGGGTAGGAGTACCCCTGCCATAGACCCCCTATAATATTCGGTTGGTCAGTCAGTCAGTCAGCCAGTCAGTCCGTCAATCAGTCAGACAGTCAGACAGTCTCTGGCGGGGTTTTGCCACTGACTCATCCTCTTAAAGGGTAGGGGTATCAGGTGCAGGTTGGAAGGGGCAGCATTTTGAATTACAAAAAAAGGAGGAAAAAGAATTTATTTATTATATAGCAGATATTAATCACTATACCAAGTAAGCAAACAATGAACGTAGAATTTAATTTCCTCCCAAGCAGAACTTTTTTGGGCAGAAAACTTTCACCTGGCTTTCCCTGGTGCTCTCTCTCCTTCCCGGAGCCAGAAGTGTGGGTGCGTGGCCTCCCAAAATGCAAACAAAACATGAAAACGGAAAAAGCGGAAAAACTCACCCTCAATGGATGAAGAAAGAGAGAGTGAGAGAGAGAGAGAGGCAAACCCTACGCAACATGTTCCATGTTCGGCATGGAGTGGGAGGCAGCAGGCATGAGGCATGAGGGAGGCTCTGACAGAAACTGGAGCAAACAGTTCGGGGAAAAAGAGGCCAAAACGAACAAATTTGCAATTGCAGACAAAGGAAATAAAGAAAGCGCAGTGCTGGAGTGCTGGAGTGCTGGATTGCTGGAGGAGACTGGAGAGGAGAAAGCTGCAGTGGGATGCGGGATGGGACTTGGGCTAGGCCAATAGCCAATATCAAGAGCGCGACGATGGGGATCCATGCGTCAGCGGGAGCGGTAGAGGCAGCGGCAAAGCAGGAATGGGGAGCAGGAAGGGATTGGGGTCGCACGGGCAACCAGTTGGTGCCAAGGGCGAGGTGGCAGAAGAGGCGAGGCGGAATGGACGTGAGGGCTCGTAACAATTGACAATGCGGCGTATGCGCGATGGATTCCATGCCCAGCTGATGAGGCGGATGATACACTGAAACACTGACACAGTGAACGAGTTTCCCACTCACTCACACACTCACACGGATATGGGGGCACACACACACACACACACCCGCATATATGCACACACACACACACACAGAGAAAGTTCTCCCTGAATTCCTTTGAGCAGGCTTTCGCTGAGCAAAGTATCTGTGGCTATGGCTGTGTCTGTGGCTGTGGCTGTGTGTCTGTGTATCTTATGGATACACAATTTATGTTAGCCAATTGCTCGCTCATGTTTTGTATATACGAATGGACTTTTGATTAATTACACACGGGCCTTACGCCTTGCGCGACTTACCCCAGTTTATGGCTCGAATTCTGAATGGGAATTTTCGAAATAATTCAGCAAAAGATATTCCTTCCTGACTGCCGATTTCCGCCACCAGCAGACAACAGATACGAGTATTTTGGCGAGATCTCGATTCGATTCGATTCGATTCTGTTTAGTTAGTGTTTTGTTTTGTTTTGATTTGTTTTGGGCGAATTTGTTTATGCCCAATTTAATGCCGCACACTGCCCGTACTGCCCGTATTGCCCGTATTATGCTCTCCGCTCTCCACTGGCCCATGTACTATATTCATATACCACCTTCATATACGTAGGTGTGTGGATATATAGATATGCAATATAGTCCGATCCGAGTCCGAGAGTTTTGCGCGCGTCTCGTGCCAAACGAAATTGGGAAAGGCAGCCACCGACCAACGACCAACGACAACGTCTCCTCTCGAGAGCCGAAAACCGTATATACAACAGAATCTTTCGTGTACGCTTTTCCGAGCGGAGAGCGCCAAATCCAAAAAACACACAACAACAGCAACAACAACAGCAACAAAGCAAGGTACAAGAAAAGCGAGACAGAAGGAAAACATACCCATTTTCCCGACTCGGCGTTGCCACTACGTTCGTCCATATACTCGTGCTATATAGTGTTGTCAGTATTATTCCGTGAAAGTTTTTGGATAGAAATGGGATTGGAAACTAGATTTTTGAAGTAGAACAGTAAATGTTGCCTATTGTGGGTATACTATGTGTATATTTGAATCGACAGGAAAAACGCAGCCTTCTGGCAGCCCTGTTGCTGGCCATGGGGAAAATTCTCAGCAGCTTTTCCCCAGCCGGACATGCGCAGTGGGTGTCGTAGCGAGGGAGAGCTCTCTCTCCGACCCACAGGTCGTGCGGGCAGCCAGAAGACGCAACATTTTCGAGCGTGTGATAAGACGCGGACACTGATGCCCCGATGCGGATGCCCCCGGACAACAACTGTCGTACACTTTCCCTTTCCAAAGAGAGAGACAGACAGACAGAGACAGAGAGAGAGAGAGAGGGAGAGAGAGCGAGAGTGCGTGCGTGCGTGGGCAGCATAGGGAGGGCTGCCTCTTTCGGGCCCTAGACAACGGAGTGGTGTATTGTGTGAGGTAGGAAATGTATAGCTCTTATCAACACCCAATCGACCGAAAGGGAATGGAAGGGAAAGCCAGCGGAAAATATCGGCCAATGCAAACCAACAGAAACTAGGTCAAATCTCACTTTACGGAATCGAACCCGAACGAAACCGTTTGGTAAAAAGTTTGGCGATATTTAAGGGCCATCGATTCTGAGCTCCTCGTCCTCCTCCTTCTCTTCATCTAGATTCCCACGGAAAAGGCAGTTTTATTTGTTTATATTTAATTTTTGCGATTTCTTGCGATTATTCATAGATTTTACAACTTTTGTTTCGTTACATTTTTGCAGTGTAATTACGGAAAGATTAGATTTGGGAAGAAAAAAAAGAGAAGAGAATTTGATTGTACGTCAGAAGATGGGTTGTACGGCTAATTTAATTCTGCTTGAGACACTGAAAGTCTTTTGTATCTGCGTCAGCGATTTGATCTAAGTTGTCGATGGGTTTCAGGAGACATTTCCGGGGCGTAGAATTAGAGGTAAGTCAGGGCTGATGGCGTGCAAGGCAGGCTGTTGGGGCCACGAATCTAACTGCCGATGGGGGCACTGGTCTGTTCGGTGCCATTCAATCGCTTGATGGCTATTTTGGCCACACCCTTGGGGCACTCGGCGGAGCCGCCCATCAGCACGAGGAAGAGTCCATTGTGGGCCACCGTGTTCCACAGACGCTCGATGATCTTGTCGATTTTGGCAGCGCTGCGTTCGGCCCTATCCACGAGGAAGTCCTCTTCGGGTATCGGGAGGTTGGCAATGGTCAGAGAGTTCTCCAAGGCTATTTCGGTGACCTTGCGGACAGCTTCTTTGGTGGTGGCCATCTCGTGCACGAGGACAGCACTGCTGGTGTCCTTGGGGACGACCTTCTCGGCCTTCTGGATGATTTCCTTGAGGCGCGGCTGCAGGTCTCCCACATTCACGATCGCTGTCCTTCTGTCCCGCTTGGCCGAATGTGCAAACATGTTGTTCGTGATGCTGTCGCCGCTGCAGGCATTGGCGATCTCCTGCAGACGCTTCTGTTGGGTCAGAATCTCGTCACCGAACTCGATGCTGTTGGCCAGCTTCATCTTCACGAGCTTCAGCGTGGCCCTGGAGTCTTCGATCGAGTCGTGGCCGTATTCGTTCTCCTGGATGGTCTCCTTGAGGAAAGTCATGGCCAGGTGTTTCAATTTGCTCTTCCGCCGACGCACTCCGGACATGTTGAAGCACACGCTGGTGTCGATCACATACGGATGCATCATCCGCATGGCATTCAAATCGGAGTTGAGGGACTGTCCCACGAGGATCGCATCGTCTGGCAGCAGCGCGGACACCTCCCTCTGCACATCCTTCAGCTGCTTGGTCACCTGCTTCATGATGTCCTCGGTGATGCCCGAGTACTGGGTAAGGTAGTCCACGATCCTGTTGTCAGGCATCACCAGCGTCTCGTAAACGGTCCTGTACTCCTCGTCCACAATGGAAATACGCGTCAGCTCGTTGACCCCGGCCACAGTGCGACACATTTCGCAATCTACGCCATACATGGGACTGTGGTTGTTCACTGGCTTGTAGGATTGCTTTGTGAACTTGTAGGTCCTAAAGCGACTGTGGAGTTCTCCCTGCAAGGGGATTGGATAGCCCTCGTCGACCATTTGCAGGGCGGAGAGCAGGAGTTTGGTCCGGGGAAATTTGTCGTCTGGATGCAGATGAGGCAGGTCCATGCCCGACTCCTGGCCCTCAATGTTGAAAATACCCCTCACGAACAGTGTGGGATCCTGGTTGAGGGCCACTGCGGATTCCAGGCAGCCGTGCTCGTCAATTAGCTTCTTGGCCTGCACACTGGTCAAGGGAATCTGGAAAGAACCATAAATCGATATATCAGCGAAGGATCAACAGATAGAACTAAAGCGATAGATACCTGAGCAATCTCATTGATAATCATGCCTTCGCCCTGCTGAGGCAGCATAAGTTCCAGCTTCGCGTTGAAAATTCTGTTGGTGGCCTCGAACTGGCTCTCATTGGAGAGGTAGTGGTACAGGGAGAGGCCTTCTAGGATGACCACCACGCTGTGCGAGAGACTCACCCACTTCTCGATGGAGCACCAGCGGTCCGGCCTGCAGGGACTCTTCTGCCCAATCATTCCCGACATCAGCAGGTTCTGTATGTCGCTGAGGAAGATGGGCGTGCGCGCATCCTGAGGCGTATCCAGCAATGCACGCTGCCCCATCTCCCTCAGCCGCAAGGCGGGGACATCCTGCAGTCGTCGCTTGCGTCGCCGCAGATCTGCCGAAAGGGCCTTGTATTGTTCTTCGCTGAGAGTAGTCGTGTCATCGAGTATGCTATCGCCACCTGCTGCCTCGTCATTGCGAACCCGTTTCGTCTGTGGCTCTTCTGTGTGGACCGCCTCGTCCGCCTCTGTGGCACCCGCTGTCGTGGTGCTGTCCGCGGTGCTCCTGATGGTGTGCCGATTCTTGGCTTTTCGCTTGCTGCTCACGGTGGTAAAGCCGTTGTCTTCAGGCTCTGCACTGCTGGATTTGGTCACAGGGTCTTGCTTTTTCACCAGCTCCGCCTCGTAGAGACTTCGTTTCGTCTGTGGCTCATATGTGTGGTCTGGGTCCGCCTCTGTGGCACCCACTTTCGTGTTCTTCTCTGGCGGGCTCCCGACGTTTTGACGATTCTTGGTTTTGCGCTTGCTGCTTACGGTGGCAAAGCCGTCGTCTTCCGCCTCTCCGCCGCTTGATTTGGACTCAGAGTCCCGCTTCCTCGCCAGCTCCGCCTCGTGGAGACGATCCCGATCGTTGAGGTCCATCAGATTTGCCAATGCGGCCAGCTTCTTCTTTTTCTTTTCGCTGCGCTCCTGCTGTTTCGATGAGACTTGCTCCTTCATGTTCGTTAGCCTAATTTTCAAACTGCAACGCAAAAGATTAGTTAGTCTTATATTCAGGACTTTTTAGTGATTTTAAAATCAAAACAAAATAAATGAGCTGTGCTGTGCGCACATGGTGTATGTATAGGATATATTGTGAATAGAATACGATATTTTTTTATAATATCGATAGCTACAATTTTTTTTTTTTAAAACAGCTGGTCTCGATCAATTTAATAGTTTCAACGCTGTGGTTGCTCGGTATCGGTTTTATCCCTGATTTCATGAACGCGAACAATTGCCAATTTAAAAAAAAAAAAAAAACATGAAGTGAGGATGGATTGTAAGGAAGTTTTTGGGACAATAAAAGATATTTTTGGGATGATGTTGCGACCAAACATCCCTCCACGAAATCCTACTAACTACCAAAGTGCCTTGAGAAAAATATCTTACAAAAATACCAAATAATTAGTACAAGAAAAACCCGCTGTATATGTGGCGGCGTCAGCACAATTGCTTGCTGAAGCGAACTGGCTGATATTAAACTCTGGTTGTATGTATACTTCTCCCGCTCTTTTACATGCTGTCTGGCACAGATAAGAACGAGATGGCAATATGCTAACTTTCACCGTTAGAGTGTCGCGTACTTCGGGAATTGTTATTTTGAATTATTCACACTCGGAAATTATTTTTTTGAAAATTTAACTCTGATATTTTCCGCCTGTCACACAAAAATACCGGAGTTCTTGTGTAAATCCTGTGCATCGATAAATGGAATCCAAAAGCTATATAACTACTGATCTTACGACGTGAAAAGGCTCGAAAAGTGTATATTCTCTCAAAATTAGAGAAATAGCTTGTATCAAAATATCACCAAGATAGATATATATCGTCAATGAATTTCGATATTTTAATATCATCTCTACTTTCACCGTTAGAACGCCGCGTGCTTCGAGAAATTGCGCCTATGTTTTCAAGTTGAGTAAAGGGGTGGCGTAAAATAAATATAAAAGTGTGTAGTGCTCTGAATAAATATCCGCAGAATGTATGCCGCAGTTAAGCCACTGTCTAAGTACTTGCAATTCAAGTCTGTGCACATTTACGATGCCGTCTTCACCATCCACTCCAAATGCACGGTTGCCTTGCTGCTCGTGTGCACTTTTCTGCTCTCATCGAAGCAGTACTTTGGCGATCCAATCCAGTGTATGAAAGACCACGACGACATGAACTTTATCCACGCCTATTGCTGGATGTACGGCGCCTACGTCTCGAACAACATGACGGACACGCCGACTCCTTTCGGACACGAGCGCTGCAAGCCGGGTGAGAAATGCAAAATGCCGGCCATCAGCGTTCAATTTGTGACTAAAAACATTCGCTTTGTGCAGGTGGATTTGGCGGAAGAGTGCCTTTGGCTCAGCGCCGATATCTACGCTACTATCAGTGGGTTGTGCTAGTGCTGCTCGTGCAGTCGTTTGTGTTCTATTTGCCGGCATTTTTGTGGAAGATCTGGGAGGGCGGCCGCCTGAAGCATCTGTGCATGGACTTCCACCAGACCGCAGTCGACAATGAGAAGAGCAACGAACACTTGGGTGTTCTGGTCAAGTACTTTACGAGCGACTACAAGGAGACACACTTTCGTTACTTTGCCAGCTATGTGTTTTGCGAGGTCCTGAACTTGGGGATCAGCGTAAGCAGACAACGCCTCACTCTTTGTGGCCCGCCCTTTTCACCTATTCTACTCCACAGATTGTGAACATGCTGCTGTTGGATGTGTTCATTGAAGGTTTCTGGACCCATTATGTGGACGCTTTCCTTGCGGTGTACTCTGGCAACTGGGAAATGTGGAGCAGCATCACGAAACGCGTCTTTCCCAAGTGCGCAAAGTGCGAGGTACTTAGATTCGGTCCTAGCGGATCCGACACTTCAATGGACACCCTTTGCCTGCTGCCCCTGAATATTCTGAACGAAAAGATCTTTGCCTTCTTGTGGGTCTGGTTCATGGCAATGACCTTTCTGGCTGGACTCAAGCTGTTCTTCCGCATGATCACCATGTTCTATAGCCGCCTACGCTTCCACATTGTGCGGGCCAAGGTTCGTCTCATGCCCAAGTTCCATCTGCAGCGCGTCCTGCAAGACTGCAGCTTCGGCGACTGGTTTGTCCTGATGCGTGTGGGCAATAATATAAGTCCGGAGATGTTCCAAAAGTTGCTCGAAGAGCTATACAATGCCCAGTATCAGTTAAAGCAGAAGTCCCCGCCTGGAGCGGATGAAATCTAACCATGATTTTCTCACTTAATTTTTGACATTTTCCTATCAACAATGAAGTTGCTTTTTTTGGAATCTCGCGTGGCCTCTTTAAGAGATGGTCGGACAAGTTCGGAGATGGTTCACATTATTAATCTCAACTCTCTAATCGATATGTGAGGATTATCGATTATCATAAGTTCCTTAACCATTTTTTTTGTACAACATACATGTGTACGTATATTAATGAATATAATTTTCTACCTATAATCTGTGTGTGGAGTACTCACCGGTCTGCTCTGGTCAGCTGGGCCGTTGGTGTCCTTGCACTCGTCTCTGGAGTTTGTGGTTCCTGCTGTTGATTAGGCGGCATTTGTATTCCTTATTGACACTGTTTAGGTGGGGTGAGGTTGTCTAGCAGCCTTTACTTCTATCTATTCGCATCTATTTCATTACTCACACTTAGTCTGTTGGTGAAATTTTGATAATGGATTTTTGATAATTTCCAATAGAATTCGCATGTGTACAGTCAATTGTACATATGGGCTCCTCTTACAGTAATGAACGTTTTGTAGTGTTGGAACCTTTCAGACTAAAAGCAACTAAAACAAAAGTTATATTTTCTCGGCGTGAGGGGTATGAAATTTCTATAAAAATAATTTCGGAATAGGTTGTGTTTCTTTCGAGAAATAAGTCGCAAGGCTTACTTTAGTCGAACATTGCCGGCGCATATGTAGGTGGCTGCGTTTCAAGTTTTTCTCTGTGTGCTCTGTGTGTGTTTGGAGTAGAGTGGAATGGAGTGGAGTGGGGGGTGGGGTATATTGCTGGATGGATGGATGGGGATGGTGGGTGGTTCGTTGCTCTGCGAATTCCCCTTCAACTTGCACTTTTGTCCGATGGCCGTCGCTTATAGCTGACCACTGCAAATGTTGGCCCGTTTTTCATTAACCAAAAAACTGTAAAGTTCGAAACGTAGCATAAAAATTGGTAGCGAAGTGCCTTGGAAGTGGGTCGATCGCCCGCTGATCCACTTTCCGGAAGCCTTCATAAGCCCAGCGAGCAGCCGGCGATGGCTTCAGTTGCCGTTTGCCATTTGCCGTGTGTACCGTACCCCGTGCGGAAGAAGTGATCGTCGTCGCCGTCGCCGTCGTTGTGGATATCAGATTCGCTTTTGTCGGTTGCTTTATGCTTTTTGTGGATTTTTGTTTGAGTGCACGAGTGAACCGAACCGCTGTAATTGGAGGCTCCTTGTTGGGAAGCTAATTAAACAAAGTGAAGAACATCCAAAATAAAGCAGCAAAGAAGAACACAAATTGCTTGTCGCATTTCCAGCTTAGTATCCGAAATGTATTGAGCATAAGGGACTGTTCCGGAAACACCAAACAAAGATTATAATCAAATGAAATACAATATGGATGGTACGTGGAATGCATATAGATTCTAAGCAAGAATATACTCTAAATTAAATTAATCTTAGCTCTAAAGTAAGCTCCAATAAGTTCTTCGACTTGGAGTTCCAGTTTTGTTCATTTTGCATCAGCATTTTTACTGAAATCAAAATTATTGCGAAATTGCCGAGCAGCCAGAAATCGCTGATCAAAATAAAGCCCCAAAAAAACGAAGAATCGGCTAAGAATGTTTAATCATGTTAAAAATAAAACAATGTTCACAGCACTTTTTCTGAATTGTCAAAAGAAGAACAACTCCAATTTGTTTTAAGTAATTTAGTTCAAATAAGAACAGGCTTTGCACTTTATTCGAGATAATTGCGATTATAATTTGGAGAAAATGAATTTCCTAGACCCGGAGGCCACCAGGCTATTGCGACACTCGCGCAACTGCTGTGGCCGTACGCCCAACAAACGCATCCTGGCCATCACCGTGCTGGTGGTCCTGACGATCTGCTTAATGCTCATCTACCATGGCATTGTGGTGGAGAGAATGGGTAAGAGAACTAACAGAAAAAGATGCGTTTTTTACAAGAAAATCAATGAGTATTACCATTCCCAGATCGCGTTCAGCAAATTGCCGCCCTGAATGAAAAGCATCGACAGCCCAAGGTGCCCGTCGATGAGGCGCAGGATGTTGTGATCGTCAGCCCACAGATGTTGCACATGAAACTAAACACCGGGGAACTAGACACGAAGATTGATGAACGGAAGAGCCGCTTGAGCAGCTTGCGCTGGAAGTTCCGATTGTCCAACAGGCGTCGTGTGCAGCGCGACCTGTCCAGAAGGGACCTGCTCGACCCCCTTCAGGTGGAGGCCAGCATGCAGCAGATCTACTCGAAGCTGAGGAGCAAGCGGGCCCGCCAGGCCCTCAGTCTCCTGGAGAGCGAGTATGTGAGATGCAAGAAGCAAACCCCGCACGACTGCATGTCCGCCTTTGTGCGGATGTACAACATGGCAAAGGAAATCACCGAAAAAATGGAGAAAATGAAGGCCATCATGCGGGAGCAGCAGCCCCAACTGGAGTCTGGAAGCGTGGAGTCGAATGAGACCCGCGAGAAGACCCAGGAGACGACTGCTGGGTCCACAACAAGCGCAGCAAACCTCACCGAGGAGACGTCATCGCCAAAGCCCGTCCGATCCAAAATAAAGCCAGCGAGAATCAGCTGGATCATCGACGGCCATGACCATGACGACAGTGCGGTCTATACGGATAATACGCCAAAGTCATTGACCACCAAAGAGCCAATGAACACCACTTTGCCGCTGGTGGAGACGACGACCCCCCAGGCAACGGTAGAGGAGAACTCTCCCTCAAGCGAGGGACCCTCTGGCTCGATTGTGGATACCACGACGGAGAAAATCAGTTGGATCTTGGACCGCTTCGACAAGCCCAAGGAGATTGTGCACACCACAGAGGGGCCCAAGCAGCGTACCACCAGAGAGCTGACCACCACAGCAGCCACCATGAACTCTGGCCTGGAACCCACCTCGGAAAACGTTGTCTGGGAGACAAGTCTAACAACAGACGCACCCGAAGCCCTGTCCACGACCACTGCAGCCGTAGTCCACAACGAAACACTGCCACGGAAGCAGCAGTTCGATTGGATCATTGATGGCGAGGAAGTAGAGGAACCGGAACCGGAGCCAGAGATGGGAAACTCCAGCTCCACCACAACCACCACCCAAGCCACAGTCAGCAGCACAGATGCCAGCGACACGCATAACTTTACGGCATATCCGACCAAGCCGAAGCCAGTGAAGATTAGCTGGATCATTGACAGCGATGTGATCAGTGCAGAGGCGAGCACGACCAGTCAACCCAAGCTGACGACCACTACGGAGTACCAGACGCCCACCGGCCACACCACCACTGAGACGGGCTCCCGCATTCCCGTGCATCCCCTGGACAATCCCAGCAGCATTGAGAACATGCTCGAGAGCTTTGAGCGGCACGAGCAGGAGAAGCCCATCAGAATGGTGCTGTCCAGCAACGAATCCTCAGGGGAAACAACCACAGATCTGTACGAGCGCCAGCACTGGCTGAAGAAGTTCGAGGAGCAGGCCATGGAAACGAAGGACGAGTTGATAGACACCTTCGGCACGGCGCTGGATGCCAAAGTGTTGGACAAAATGGGGCCCAAGATCAATCCACTGAACGGGCATCTGCTGAATGGTAAAAATCCGATGCGATCGATTGATTCCGATCAACATTAATACTCTCTTTTCTCCTCCCCAGCTGCGGATGCCCAGCTGATGACCCTATGCGAGCGGATGCGGAACAAGGTGGCCGCCATGTCGGATGGCGCAGAGTCCAAGCAGAACAACAATGGGGAGACCTTCACGGCCTCGCCCAGTGTGCAGTTCACCAGCCGAGCGCCCGGCGGATTCCCTGTATCCGGAGAGACGATGAAGGCCTCCGCACAGTTCATGTTCAATCCGAATCTCGGGATGCCCAGCATCCCAGTCTGCTTCTACATGACGCCGGCCAACTTCCGGATGCCCATATGGTCGGCCGCGCCCACGTTTATGGGCATGCAGGGGGCACACTTCGGAGGACCATCCAACAATGGCGGAGGCGGCGGAGTCTTCTTTGTGCCGCAGCAGTTCGGATCGAGCGGCAGCTTCTTTGGCGGCAGCGGCGGCTCCGGAGCGGGTGGCCAGGGCGCCAACATCTTCTCGAAGAATGCCTCGCCACAGAAGCTGTCGAATGGCCAGCAGCAGGTCTACTGCAGCTACATGCAGAACCAGTCGGGCCAGGGCCAGGGACAGGGCCAAGGGCAGTCACAGGGACTTAACCAGCAGCAAGGAGTCGGTCAGTCGACCTTCTCCAATGCCAACTTCAAGATGCGCCACGACGCCAACCAGACAAGTGCCGTCCAGCACCAGGGCCAGATCATCTACGCCAGCTATGTGGGACTCCCACAGCACCCAATGGAGCGTTCCCAGTGCCCGGATCCGGATCAGGTGGCGTGCTACGGCGGCCAGGAGTGTATTCCAGCCTCCCACTGGTGTGACAATCGCGTGGACTGCAAGGACGGCAGCGACGAGTCGGCCTGCACCTGCGGCGACCGTCTGGCTGAGGAACGTCTGTGCGACGGCTACCAGGACTGCCCCATGGGCGAGGATGAGCTGGGCTGCTTTGGCTGCGAGCCTCTGGCCTTCTCCTGCTACGAGAATCTGGAGGAATACTCCCGCCACAATCGCTCCACCATATCCATGTGCTACAGCCGCCTGGAGCGCTGCGATGGCTTCTTAAACTGCCTGAACGGTCGCGATGAGCAGCAGTGCAGCATGCTGGTCACAGACGTCACTCACCACATGGTAAGTGGATCAAACTATCCTCCAGCGCTGCTCCCTTCTAACCCGCTCCAATCTTCTCCAGTCACACGCCGCCTCTGCCTCTGAGGGATATCTCTACCACAATCATCGCGGCGACTGGCATCCGGTGTGCAACAATGGCGAAAAGTGGGCGGCGGCTGCCTGCGAGCAGGATGGAAAGGCGGAAGGAGCTGTGCCCAAACTCGCCTTCAAGCCGCTGATCCTCCCGGGTCCCTTCATTGAGCCATCGCTGCATGCGGGAATCCACTTTGCACAGGCCTGTCATGGACGCAACAACGCAGATTCTCTGGTGGATCATGTGGCCTATGTCCAGTGTCCTCCGATGCAGTGCGGCTTGCCCAAGAATACGACCAAAACGGAGCACTCGAAGCGCTTGAAGAGAGCTGTGGTGGAAGCGGAAGCGGAAGCGGGGGAAACCGCCAGCGAAGGACGGATTGTTGGAGGCGGCTACACGAGTGCCCTTCAGTGGCCTTTTGTGGTGGCCATCTATCGGGATGGGAAGTTCCACTGCGGTGGCACCATCTACTCGGATCGTTGGGTGAGTGCATCATTCATGAGTGGATTATCCTCCTCGATGTGTCCTAAATCTGGAGCCATTTTACAGATCATCAGTGCCGCCCACTGTGTCATCAATTATGCGAAATACTACTACGAGGTGCGTGCTGGACTCCTGCGCCGTTCCAGCTACTCTCCGGCCACCCAGATTCAGCCAGTGTCCCATGTGGTCGTCCATCAGGGCTACGAAAGGCGGAGCATGCGCAACGATCTGTCGCTGCTGCGACTCGCCCATCCGCTACACTTCAATCGCTGGGTGAAGCCCATCTGTCTGCCCGACCAGGGACGGACCACGTTTGGCGACGATTGGATATGGGGTCCCGAGGAGCACACCCTCTGCACGGTGGTGGGATGGGGAGCCATCCGAGAGAAGGGTCCCAGCAGTAAGTTGCGACGAACTCTGACCCCAAGTATATTCTAAAATGTGAATGTTTGCCAGGTGATCCGCTGCGACAAGTGACGGTGCCCATACGCAAGCGCTGCACAGAGCCAGAGGATCAGGCCTCGGAGGATATTTGTGCTGGCGATCCGGACGGTGGACGCGATGCCTGCCAGGGCGATTCAGGCGGTCCACTCTTCTGCCGCAGCGTCACCCAGCCGGAGCAGTTCTATCTCGCCGGAGTTGTCAGCCATGGCAATGGCTGTGCGCGTCCCCAGGAGTTTGGCGTCTACACGAGGGTGGCCCTCTACTTGGACTGGCTGGAGATGGCGGTGACTCCCCGCCTGCTGCCCGCAAGCAAGCCGCGGCAGCTCTGTCCGGGATTCATCTGCGTGTGGGGTGGCAAGCGGTGCATAGCCAAGCGACAGCGTTGCGATCGCAATGTCGACTGTCTGGGCGGTGAGGACGAAGTGGGCTGTGTCTACAACTTTATTCCCGATATGGTGGGAAGCACTCGACAGAACCTAAGCACCACAACGGAGAGTGATTATCATCCGCTGAAGGATAGCAAACAGCGCCAGGATATTGCCATAGACGACGATGATTTGCTGGCAGAGCAGGACGAGGAGGAGGCGTGGCAAAGCACCACTTTCCAAAGTGAAAACGAAATCGATTCCACACTGTCTGCTGATGCAACATCCACCCCATCGGGGGATGTGTCCACAACAAAGGATACCACCACTGGAGTGTCGACAGAAGTTGACTCAACGACTGGTGCACCTACGACAATAGACACGACATCTATTGCCTCCACAACAGTAGCTCAAACTACACCGATACCCACTTCAACAGAGGAGAGCACCACAATGGGGACCAGCACCTTGTCTGTAGTGACAACAGATGCTCCTCCAACTACCACCACAACGGAGGCAGCCAAGCAGACCACAACCACAGCAGCCGCAACTACAATTAGCAGTAGTTCTCCCCCCTCTACAACAACTACAAGGCTTACCACATCAACCACAATCTCGGCGCCAACTACAAGTGCTCCTCCACAGACGACGACCACAAAAATGGAGATTCCCAATAAATTTGTATGCAAAAAGTGAGTAGAAACCCAATTGTTGCACGATAAACTCATTAATATGTTTGGAGTCATCCACAGAATGGCCCAGATTGTGGAGCTGCAGATGCGCTGCGATCGGAAAGTGGACTGCGAGGATGGCACGGACGAGCTGGAGTGCAGCTGTCGGGACTACATGAAGGGCAGACTGCGCGCTCTCATATGCGATGGCAAGGCGGACTGCGAGGATCTAACCGATGAACAGGACTGCGGTAGGCCCCGAAGACCAATTCTCATTCTGTTTCATCTAAGATTTGCTTTCAATCGCAACAGTTGGCTGTCAAGCGAACGAGTTCCGCTGCCCATTGTCCAAGACCTGCCTGCCGCTGACGAAGCGCTGCGACAGCAAAGTGGACTGCCAGTTCAAGGAGGATGAAAAGGATTGCTGTAAGTGAGAGAACAGAGTAGTAGCAGCCATGAAGGAATCTCATCTCTCCCCTCCGACAGTTGCCCTTACGAACGGCCAAGATGTGCACTTCGATGTGCATCAGCAGCCCAAGTTTAGTAGCGCTGGAATCTTCTCGAAAAACGCCCACGGCGTGTGGCGTGTGGTGTGCGCCCATGAGACGGGCTACCATGAGCACCAGGCCAACACGGCGGATGCAGTGTGCGCCCTGCTGGGCTTCAAGGGAGCCCACTACTTCAACAGCTCGGAGATTGTGAGCCAGCGGGACGTGCATCCCATTACCCCAGAGCTACCGGGAAAGACGCAGCTGGTTGTGGAGCTCCGTTCCATGGACAATGACAACGACCAGCTCTCGGAAAACGAGGAGGCAATGCCTGCGCAGGGCCTGCCTTCGCCCTCGAGACGGGAGAAGGACCGCCTGCTGCCCAGCATGTGTCTGGGTATCTATGTGGAGTGTAATCTCCTTTCCAACCAGACAACACCCCTGAAGACGCTGAGTGCGGGACAGGCGGTCACGCCGAAGCCTGCGGAGGAGATGCCCGTCCTTCTGCCCACCATCCAGACGCACAACCGACCCAATGTCCACTTCAAGCCGCAAGTGCCGGCCACAATGGTAGTCAACAAGAAGGACGAAATCTTCGACCGTTTGGATAACCTAATCAAGAGCAAGAAGAACAAGACGCTACTGGTAAACGAGCAGCTGCACGAAGCCATCGAGGAGCTGCACTGGCCCTGGCTGGCGGATGTCTACGCCAATGGCGAGCTCTGGTGCCTCGGCGTGCTTATCGACAAGCACTGGCTGCTGGTCCACGAGAGCTGTCTCTCGGGACTAAGGTAAGTACACACTTCTATTGAATACATTTATTTCTTATTTGTGAATCTCGTTTAGCCTCCAGAAGCACTACATTAGCGCCCTGCTGGGCGGTGGCAAAACGAAGCGGTCCCTCCACAGAAGCAATCACGAGCAAATCCGTCGCGTGGACTGCTTTGAGGCAGTGCCCAAGTCCAATGTGCTGCTGTTGCACTTGGAGAAAGCTGCACACTTTAGCCATCATGTGCTGCCCACCTTCCTGCCCGACAGGTGAGTGGCTCAATAGCCATCCGGGGAGTTATCCCAGTTCATCGTAATTCTCATTGCAGCTCTCACCATAACCCCAGTGCTGTGCGGGAGTGCATCAGTGTCCTGCACGACGAGATCACGGGACGAATTAAAACGGTTGCCATCACACAGATCACGAATGACCCAGAGTGCCCGTCGTGCTACAAGCTGGAGGAGAAGCAGCCGCCGGTGAACCTAATGCGTTTGCTGAACGTCAGTGCCGAAGATATGGCCTCCATTTCGGAGGAGGTGGAGTTCATAAATGATGCGCCTGCAACAGAACTCCCAGCCATCACAAAGTTCACCAGTTGCCATCAGTTCGGCCTGAAGAACCTCAGCGACACGCACCACAACCCCATCGACCAGGGAGTGCTCGTCTGTCGCGACTCGCACACGGGCTGGTTTCCCACGGCTCTGTTTAGCTACAACAACTCCGATTGCCAGAGCTTCAAACATCCATTCAGCATTGGCACACTGGAGCAGGCCTACAAATCACTGCAGGACATCATAGGTGGGCTGTTTGCGGAGCTCCGAACGAGTGGATAGCTAATTAACTCTCAGCCTCTCCCCCAACAGATGAGCCCAACTGCAAAAGTCCACAATCACCGCCAGAGTGCAGCACCCATCGATGCCCGCTGGGCGTTTGCCTGCCCCAGTCGGCGATTTGCAATGATAGATCCGATTGTCATGACGGAAGCGATGAGGACGAGGCCAAATGTCGACAGCTGAAGCACACATGTGCCCCGGGCGAGATGAAGTGCCGCTCCAGTTTCAAATGTCTGCCAAAGAACAAGTTCTGTGATCATGTGCCAGACTGTGAGGACATGACAGATGAACCGACGATTTGCAGCTGCTTTACCTATCTACAGTGAGCTCTAGCTAAATGTACTCCAGAATGGTCTCTGCCATATGTTTCCCTTTTCATCTGCAGAGCCACGGATCCCTCCAAGATATGTGATGGCAAGCGAAACTGCTGGGACAAGAGCGATGAGAGTTCTGTGCTGTGCAACTGCACTTCAGATCATTTCCAATGCAGTTCGTGAGTGAAACCATTAATATATTATTTTGGGAGCTCAGATTTAAGTGAATCGCATTCGCAGCTCCCCTGAGGATTGCATTCCACGCGATTTCGTGTGCGACAAGGAGCCCGATTGCCCCAATGGCGAGGATGAGCGATACTGCTTTGGCATAGAGCATCCACAGCAGCAGCAAAAGAAGGACTTCTGGGCCGATAGCCAATACAGGTAAATGTCCAACGAAGTACAAGTCAATTCTGTATACATTGGAGTCGCTTTTTCAGCACAAAGGCGATAGCCCCTCAGTATGGACAAGTGATTGAGCAAACCTATGGTATCTGGCACACCAAGTGCTTCCCAAAGAGCGCCCCGCCCAATACGGATGAAGTGCGAGAGATATGCAAGAAGCTGGGCTACAATCCGTACCGCCAGCCCAGCTATCGACTGATCGATGACGAGGAGAACAAGGCTGTCCAAACGTACGAGCTGTTGGACCAGCGGGGACGCAGCTTCAGCAATGAGTCGATTGTGGGCAAGTACCGCGACTCCACCAAGGCGCTGATTGTCAGTAAATTCTCGCCGCTGCAGCTGAACGAACGCCTCACGATCTTCCTCAAGTCGAGCAGGCCCATTGCAGAGCTGGTGAGGTGGAATGCCACCGACTCGGATCGGTGCTACAGGCTGGAGATACGATGTGCCTGAAGGGCCGAGCCGGGCCGGGCCAGTCCTTAGACAGTCTCCCTCTCTCTCTGTGCAGTGCTTTTCCCCAAACTCCCGCGAACATCCTTTGTACGTTTTAGTAGCAAATAAATGCGAGAGGAATCGTTTAATTTATAACTTTGTTTTATTTTATTATTTTAATTTTGTATTATTTCTTTTATCAGTTTGCGCTCGCATATGTTGTATATTTTTTACTTTATTTGATTTTGTTTTTAAGCTTGGGTTTCTTGGGAATTTTCGTAACGAATTTTGGTTGTTTTATAAATGTAAAAAATTCACTTTGTTGTTTAGACAAAATTCAAACAATTTAATTACTTAAAGCACTTAATTAAATGTTGGATTCCATTTAAATTCGTTAAAAAGGATTTAAGTTAAGATTAGTTTCTTCTTCTTTTGTTTTTTGTTTCTGGTTTCTGGTTTTTGTTTTTTGTTGTTATGTTTTATGAAAGAAGGTACTTGAGAATTATAAATATAGATACATACACATGCACCTCTCGAGAGCAGAAATCCGGGACTGTCCCCGGACTGTCTCAGGCGCATCGTTGGTAATTATATAATTTGTTATGCGTATAAATAGCAAGGGTCTAAAAAACTTTAACGAGCATTGGGGAGGGGGTGTGATGGATGTATGGTGGGGGTGGGGGAATAACTAGTTGTTAAATTTCTTCATAAGTCTTTGGCGCTGATTAGGATTAAGTTTCATATATGTTTGTATATGTATAGGAGATACTCGTGCCCCGGGTAGGAGGTAATTCATGTGTATAATTCATTAGATACAATTAACATAAGAATTAATTAGTTGGGACTTGGATTAGGCAAAAATACATACTTTCAAAGTTAGTTTGGGGCTAGTTGTTGGTTTTTGATTAAAGTTAATGTTCGATTTGTACAGTAAATAATCATCTCCTCCACCTTTATAATTTGAAATTGAATCACAAATGTCATTAAAGTATTCATAGGCATAGATAGTTAGTGCGCTTCTTAGGCTAGAGTTAATCTTTCCAAATTTTAGTTAGTATTTAGTGTGTGTTGGAGTGTGTGTGTGTGCATCCCGCGTGTTTGTTAGTGTGTGTGTGAGTGTCGAGTGTTGGTGCATTGAAAAGCGATGCAGGTGTATAGATTGTTTGTTTCGAGTAAATTTCAAAGAGCAGTACTAGAGTAGTCTACAGATTGGCTTCTAGGACTCCTGGGCTGGGGGTGTCTATAGTAATAGTAATAGTAATAGTAATAGTAGTAGTAATAGTATAGCACAGGCAAACAGTTCTCAAACACAACCTTTTGGCAATTTCTAAGTTTAAAACGTGTCTACCCGCATCTAGAGTTCGGGTAGAGCTGTGAAGAAAGCGTTAGTTTGGGTAAAAGTTAATGCCGCTCACTAAACTATATATTAAGCTAAATTTCTGTCTCGTTTTCGGGGGCGACTGGCGACTCTTACATGCCACATCATCATATCATCATCATATCGTTTACGTTGTCATGAAACACAGCAGTTTATAATATTTACATATCTAATCGTATCTACTAAATTACGTTTAGGATTTTCGTTAACTTTTACTAACTACGATTCTCCCTTTTCTTTTCTGTTCTGTTCTGTTCTGTTCGGTTTCTCCGTTTCTGTTTCTGTTTCTGTTGCTAAAATCTTAATGGAATAGTTGGTGCGTTTCTATGTACAAATTGTTGTTCTCGTTCTCTAGTTGTTCACGTTAGTATATTTATATTTCTATGTATGTATATGTGTGTATATATATGTAGATGTATAGTATATAGTTTATAGTATGCTAGATTAAAGCTTATGAAGAGTTAGTAGAGTTCACTGGATGAGTTTGTCATGAGTTCGTCATGAGTTTTCACTGATACGAGTAGATTGGACCACAGTACGTAGATCTCTGTGTTTATGTATGCATCTCTTCTCTGTATGGTTTGATAACTATCGTTGTAAATTGTCGTATGATTTGATTCCCAAATAGTGGAAATTCTTAGCGGCATTCAGTTGTCGGTCATCGGTTCATTTCCCTCCATTGACCCACAATTTTCGACTAAGGATTGATTTACATTCTACATTCTGTTGAGGCCTATCCCCTAGAAGGTAAGCAATCTCTATCTTGGATATTTCGTTTGGATAGTTTGGCAATCACTTTGTTTGAAAAAAACTCAATACATACAACAAATAATAGTCAATAAATAAATCATATATTTTGCTAGAACTTTGCACACACGGAAGATGGGTGTAGATAGGGGGAGGGGGGGCGCCTTAGGCATAAAACAAATCTCGCTCTCTTGCAATAAATAACTAAGGATTAAACAAAAAGTAAGCTCTAGAACTGGGCCTGCGTCAGACATTTAAGTATGCGTTCGTCCACTTGTGCGTTGCGTTCAATTGGTTGGGCTTACGCTAATTAATCGTAAGCGTAAACATAAACATAAACATAAAAAAACTAAAACATTTTAGTTAACATCAAGAATAGGGGAAGGCGCGGCGAAACTCCCAAAGAGTTTACACGACAACTGGCTGTTGCTTCTGGGGTGGGGGGGGGGCACATAACATTTCAATCACCCTGAACATTTGTCTAAATGTGGAGGGGTAGGGTGTAGGGGGTAGGGTGTAGGGTGGAGGGTGGAGTTGGATTTTATTTGTTCCATTAAAAATTAGTTTGAGTTTCATTTGCTTCGTTCGGTGTTCTCTTGCAGCTGATTGCCGCAAAGTCCAGCCATGTCCTTAGTTACTTTTACCGCCCCTGGTCTCGTCCTGCTGCTGCTGCTGCTCGGTCGGGGGCGTGTTCTCCTGGGTGCGCACCAGATGCGATGGCAGTTGCATGTTCAGCGGATCATTGATCCGCCTCAGGTTGTACTCCAGCTCCGCCGTCTTGCGCTTCAGCTGGTTGTAGTGCTCCACATCGAACTGGATCTTCTTGGCGTTCTTGTAGATGGCCAGCGAGTATTCGCGGTTTTTCACAGCCTCCATCATGTACTCCTGAAAGGGCGGAGAGACATTGTGCGGACATTACCAAGCCATCCCAGCCCATCCTCTAGCCCGCCCGCCCCCGTGCTTACCCTCTTGGTCACACAATAGTAGGCGTACATGGCCATGGTCGTGCCGTAGGTGACAAAGTACGTAACCGGCTCCATGATGTCCCAGGAGTACTCCCACCAGGTCAGTCGGGCCAGGATGCCAAACTGCACGGACATCAGGCCGAGACCCATCCAGGTCATAAAGTTGGTGCGACGAGCGGCCTTTTTGCTCAGTTCCAGTTTTTTCTGCCGAATGGAAATTGTTCTCATTTTCTTTGGATGGAATCGTGGAATGGATTTACCTCTTCGAGTGGCTCCAGCTCGTAGCGTATGCTCTCCAGCTCCTTGGCCAGTTGATTGCTCTTCTCCAGCTGATATTCGCCGACGTTGAATGCCTCATAGAGCTGCAGAGACAGAGACAGAGACGGAGCCAGAGACAGAGACGGAGAGTAATGGCCAGGCCAACACATAAAATGTCTCACTTTATGGCGACTGAATCTTGTGCTATAATCTCACCTGAGCAATAACCTTGCGCACGTCGCCCACCTTGTCCATGGACTCCAGTGTGATCTTGTCCCGCTTCGGTGGATTCACTTCCATGGTCCGATTGTTGATTTGTATACTACATTTGGGTGGATCATTTGGGTGAGAGATGGTTGGATGGATGGATGGATCAGTGTCGTGCAGAAACCCACCTAAATGTATCATCCAGCAGGCTGTCGATCGTGCAGGACGAGGCGATCCGCACCCCGTTCTTGTTGATCACCGCCGCCCGATCGATGCCCCGATCCTCCTGCCTCAGCATCGACAGCAGATCCCCGACATTGTGCGAGATCGGTTTCAGTGCGAACTGACATAACTCATTCCGACTTGGCAGGCGAACGGTCATGTGCGGCATTCCGTTCACATACTCCACGAAGATGTCATCTGAAACGGGAGAGATGGTTGTTGGCTTCATGTTATTTGTTGTCTGGTTGTGGCTGGATAGCAGATTGCGGATTGCCCCCTCCTCCCTCCTGCTAGCGGTTTCTATAATGTGGAACACAGTTGTCTGCTTTGGTTTTAATTAATCAAAAGCCACTCAAGGTTATTCGCTGCCGCTGCTGCTGTTGCTGCCGCTGCCGCCGCTGCAAGTCGAATGCAGTTAGGCGCTCGCATTGTCCGGCGAGGCATGACGACGGCTAAGAGTGCAATATACCTCGGGGTTTTGTGGCAACAGCAACAGCCACAGCCACAGCCACAGCAATAGAAATAGCAGTTATATATTGTACGATCTAGATGACACACACACACAGTAAGCGTACTGCCAGATGACAAACAATTCAATTAGCGGGCCCCTGAACGGATCAGTCCACCGCGCCCCCCCACCCACTGAGTCAGAGGCGCAGCTTCATTTCGGAGATGCAGCAGCAGCTGCAGCAGCACTGAAAAGTTTTCACTTTGTCGCATGTGGGATTTAGGCAGCCATGAAGTAGCACAAACATATAGCCATCTATCTGTATCGCTGCCACTCATGCAAGCAGCCACCAACCACACGCCAAGCCAAGCCAAGCCAAGCCAAGCCCAGCCAAGCTGCTGCTGCTGCTGTTGCTCCTCTTCTAATGAAGATTTTCTTCTCGTGTAAATCAGTGGAAGGGGCAGCAGGGTGGTGGAGGGGGGGCAGCCCAGTGCCTGGGTCTGTTCAACCCATTAGCAATTGTAGTCGGCGCCAAATGTGGGTAACTAGTGTGTTAGCCGTCGCCGTCGCCATCGCCATCGCAATGGTTGCTGGTAGTGGTTATAGCCATGGCTCTGTGGCTCTGTGGCTCTATGGCTCTGTGGCTCTCTGTGGCTCTATGCCGCTCGCTGCCTCTATGATGATTATTTTCATGGACTTTGATTTTTTGGGATTTTAAACATTTTATGTTTTCTTTTTCTTTTTCTGCCTTCTGCCGTCTTCTGCCTGCTGCCTTCTGCCTGCTGCCGCCTTCTGCGTTGGCCGCTTCTTCTTTTATTGATAGTTTGAGATTTTTGTTTTAATTTTCAGTTAACTTTCAGATTTTCGCGCTGGCAGACGTCTGCTCTCCGTCTCCGATCCTCTCACTTCGTGTTGGTGTGTGGCGAGTTTTTCTTTGTGTGTACGTGGCAGGCGGCAGGCAGCAGCCAAGCCCCAACAAAAACCCAATCACAACTGACCATGCCGCAGAGACTTTTTATTGAATAAACTTGTGGCAACCAGACACACACACAGTACAGTCGCTGACATAACGACATAACGAATCACAGCCAAAGAAAAACACAACAGAAAAACATTTCAAGTGTCCTCTCGTTCGCGTTGCAAAATTCAATTTATTTGGAATGCTCTGATGACAGGGAAACTCTCTCCGTTCATACAGTGTGCCCCTAGAAAAACATTCAGCGGACAGCGGAGCGGCAGATAACATCGCTGAAAAAGTTTAATTTACAAACTATGACATGCCACAGAGCCGCACACACACACACACACACACCACAGATACTCACACACACACAGAGATACTACACAGATATTAGCGAGCAGGGAACAAGGAAGGAAAAGTTCTCTGTGGGTCTGTCACTGATTTTGTTGTCGGGTTTTCGGTTGTGGTAAAGACAGAAGCTCTCTTCCCGTTGCCCCGTTGCCCCGTTACCCCTTTGCCACAGAGCCCACCGCCGACAGCCGACAGGCAACAGCCAACAGCCGACGTGCTAACACTGATAATACCCTGTCCTGTCAGGCAGGAGCCTGACGAGCACCTCCTTTGATAGGGCGCCGCAACAACTTTGCCTCATCAAAACTTAATAGGCAGTTTCCGCATCCCTGCCAAAACAGGGCTAACAAGTGTCAAGCATTCTCGTACGAGTACGTTCCTGATGGAGTTTTCCTCCCCCTGCCACTGCCACTGCTGCTGCCTCTTCTGCTGCCTCTGCTGCTGCCTCTGCTGCTGCCGCTGCATGTGTGGCAGAAACACGTGGCTGCCACTCAAAATGAGGGCAGAATGTGGCCGGGTAGGGCAGGGCAGGGCAGGGCAGGGCGTGAAGTGTGGCCCTGCGACCGCTTCCGCCTGTTGGCAGCTTCAGCGGCGGAAATGCAAGCGGCAATCAGCCCACAGTCCCCTCCCCCACAGTCCCCCACAGCCCCACAGCCCACAATATTATAACGAGAAAACTCCTTTTTGTATCGGTACCCTCTTTGTGGCATTGGGGTCTGCCGATTCTGTGTAGGTGTTTGGAAATGCAGAAAATTTTAAGAACTTACTCACAAAAAAAGTCTAACAAATTCTTTAAATTTAAATTTAACAATCAGATTGATCCGATCACCAGTCATGGATATATTTACATTTTTAAGCAGCATTCAAAGAATATATATAGATCTAGCTGAACTCCGCTCAATATTCTCTTCGATCCCCTCTTGGATCCCAAAAGCTACCAAAGAAGCAATCGGTTAAAAAACAGAGCACAAATATGTATATTATTTGAAGAGAAGAAAGCCAAACAAATTTATAGAAATTTCAGCAAATAGAAAGTCATTTTTCATCTAAAAAGCTTTAGCTATAGCTATAGGAACAATCGGTTTGAGGACATGTTTTCATGGCAAGCAAAAACTCTTTGATTTCGAGAGAAATTCAAGCTAAAATAATAAGGCAACTTGGAACTGACTGGGATTGATCCAAAAAGAATGGCTATATCCTCTAATTGGGATCTGCAAGGGTATTCAAAGCTGCAGTCTCGGCCTCAGGACTTTCGCACCTATTTCCCTTTGTTATGGTGTGTGTGCATGTTAGCCCTAGCCCTGGCAATTAGCTCTTATTTAAATTTAGTAGCACACTCTTTTATTTAATTGCAACAAAGGAGCCAGAAGCCAGGAGTTGCTCCAAGAAGGAGCCAGAAGTCGGGAGTTACTCGCAGAAGGAGCCAGAAGTCGGGAGTTATTCGGAGAGGGAGCCAGGAGCTATTCAGAGAAGGAGCCAGAAGTCAGGAGTTGCTCCAGGAAGGAGTCAGAAGTCAGCAGTTGCTCCAAGAAGGAGCCAGAAGTCAGGAGTTGCTCCAAGAAGGAGCCAGAAGTCGGGAGAAGTCGCAGAAGTCAGGAGCTATTCGGAGAAGGAGCCAGAAGTCAGGAGCTACTCGCAGAAGGAGCCAGAAGTCAGCAGTTGCTCCAGGAAGGAGCCAGAAGTCGGGGTGCAGTTGAGTGTTCGATGGAACTAGAAGTTGCATGGAACTATGTGTGGGAAAGCAGAGGGAAAAGGCCTGAGGTGCCACACTTTCTAGGGATAGGAACAGCAATGATTATGCCCAGCACTTAAGTTTCATTTTCCCCGATAAGGTGACGTTTCCCACCCCTCCCAAGGCCTTGGCTTTCCATTAGACTCGCAGTATTTTCAGTTTCAGTTGACGTTGCAATCTCGGAAAAGCCCCTGACAAATGTGTGCCTGACTTTTCCTTCTTCCCACGTGTGTCTCTGTGTGTGTGTAGCTGTGTGTGTGTGTGAGAGGCAGGAAACGCATTTACGAATTTACGTGTGTGTGTGTGTCTCTCTCTCTCCCTGAGCATTGCATGATTACATGAACGAACAGGGAGAGTCTCTCTGCCACAGCCCCCCCCTCCCAGCGCGGAGCCCATCCTCCCTTTTTTTTTCCTGCTACACATGCAAAAATTGTCCTTTGTGCAATATTAAAAATTCCAGAAATTGTGGCCGCCTCCGTGTTTGCATATTTCTTGTTGTGATTTAATTTTTTCGGTAGCCCACATTTTCCACAAGATTCGCGTGCCAGTGCCACAGGATCTCGCTCCCTTCGAGGCTCTGGCCCTGTGTCTGTGTGTCTCTGTGTGTGTGTGTGTGGCCATGCCGCGTGCCTCTGCATTTAAATCAAATTATAAAGCCGCAGCGCAGTCGCTGAGCTGTTGGCCAGCCTTAAATGCATAATAGAGTACGAGCCACGAGGCGAGGCACAAGCTGCATGCACGAAATAAAATAAAAAAAAATAAAATCAAATAGAACAGAACAGAGTAAAATAAACCAAAAATAAACGAACATACGCTTTAATTGAGCGATAAAAAAAACAGGGGGAGTTCCCTCCGTCTGGACAGGCAGACAGGACAGGCAGGAGCCAAGGAGCCAAGCAGCCATTTAGCGGGTAAGTTGTTGGGGGCTTCGCTGGGGATTAGAAGGACACGACTAGAGTGCTCCCTGTACTTTGGCTTGCGCTTGATTAGAGGACACAGGCAGTCCCTCTTCCTGTACGGATGGTTCTGGTTCTGGTTCTACCTACCAAGCGGTGCTGCATTCTGGTTGTCGCCAGCAGGACTCGGGCTCCGGCTCCGGCTCCGGCTCGTGCTCGAATTATTTACGAGCTGCTGCTGCTGCTGCACGGCCACGATTGCCGCCGTTGCCGCCGTTGCTCCTTCCCCAGGGATCCCACCGGAGCCACCTCTAATCTCCAAATTGTGGCCTGTTGGCGGCGTGGTTTCTGCACAAGATGCTGCTGCCACCGGAGGGGGTGTGGGTGGGGGTGGGGGTGGCGTTGGGGCTGTCTGTGTCGCTGCTAGGCGTTCGACTAGCGTCTGCTTCTTGCCCGTGGCACTCAGTCCGAGGGCTCGCAGGCGTGCCCTTAGCTCTGGCAAAGTGAGTCGCGTGACATCTGCACCCGCAACCCATTCCAACACCCCCACCCCCAACCCCAACCCCACCCCCATCCCCGCATGATAATGATAGGCGTGGCAGAGCAGGACGGGGCAGGGCGAAGGCGCAAATAGAGGCGTGCCGAAAAAAGGTGATGGAAAAAAAAGAAGAAATTAAAACGGGGAAATTTCCATCAAAAGGTGCGCTTTTCAGGCTTTCGCCTCCTTCTGGGGCACGCTCAAAAGGAGCAACAAAAGAGGCAACAGCAAACAGCAACAAAAACAACAAAAAAAACAACGAAAAAAAAGAAGAAAAAATGTGAAAAAATGTGAAAAAGCGCAGTAAAAATGATGGCACGTGCAGTTAACGCCACAAAAAATGCACATAAAAAGCGGAGTCGGAAAATGTGTTTAACAAAATATATATAAGGAAAAAGCATGAAAACCGTTGACGCCGAGGCACGAGGCACGCTTCAAGGCACAGGAAAATACAAAAAGAAGAGGCGCCTCCGGACCCGTGACATCTGTTTTTCTCCCTGTTGTTCCTCTCGGTTCTTATCGGGAAAAACCCAGGAAATGACACGCACACACACAAATGAGAAGGAGGAGGCGGAGGAGGAGGCTGTGCTCGAAAGGGGGGGGCGGGGGTGGGCCATCAAACGAAAACGAAATGCAGGGACATTAAATTTAATGACTTTGTCGGGCTTCAGCCTTAAAATTAACACAATGACAGTCTTGATTGCCATCATGCAGGAGGGCATGACAGCGGATCACAGCGAATGATGGAATGGAATGAGGATTTATGATAAGAAAAAATAGAGAAAGAAAGAAAGGAAAAATGAAGGGAAAACTGTGGCATTTATTTACTTTTGCGCTCGACTCTAGAGTTCATAAATCATATTTCTGTTTACATTTTAATTCCACTCGCAGCTAATTGAATGCCTCCCCCGTCCACCACCCCACTTCATTCCGCCTGATCCCGAGGAGGCAGCAGCTGCTAAGCGGATAAAAGCTCCTTCAGGCTGCCGCTCCTCCTGCTCCTGCTGCTGCTTCACATTATTTCAATTCATTTATTCCTGTTTAATGCATTTTCCATCGCTCTGAGCAGAGGACCAATAAAAAGTTGCAAAAGTTTATAAAGCAAAAAATATGCGCACACACACACACGCACACCCACACAGCGATAAACCATCGGATGCGATGCGCCTTTAAGCTCATAAAATATTTATGAAATTGCAGAAACAGCAGACAAAAATCTTGTAAAATGAGTCCCCGTTTTATGTGGCTCTTTATTTCTGGTTTTTCGGTTTATTTCCGGTTTATTTATTGGCATTTGGCCATCAAATCACAGACACGCACACACACACACACACACACACACACACACTTAGTCTGGCCCAAATCCCATTGGAAGGAGGTGGAGGGTGGAGGGTGGTGGGTGGCCTTCCCTCAGGTAACACACAATTGTTGGGGCCTCCCGCTGGCGCTCTTGCAATGCAGATTTTCCGACAATTAAATCCGTAGCCATATTTTCCAACAATTAAATTCGGCATCATTTTAGGGGGAGAGCAGAGAGAGAGAGAGAGAGAGAGAGAGAGATACAGATACAGATACAGTTTCCATGGAGTTTCCATGGCTGCTGCCACGCCAGGTATCCACTTAATTAATGGAAAAAGGCCGCACCAGAAAGCGGCTGCCTGCCTGCCTGCATGCCCCCCGCCTCCCCCTCTTCAATTGCAGGCCGCTTTTCGCTGAATCTAGAAACTCAAACAAGCATGAGGCAAGCAGGAGGCAAGTAGGTTGGGGGCGGGGGGGCAGCTTTGTGGCAGCCACAAGCCGCACCGCAGCGCTAACCTCTTTTGTGTTTTTGCATTGTGCTTAGGCCTTTTAATATTTCAACGAAACGCCGTTTGCTTTATATTTTATTCCACGCCGTGTTCTCCGGCTCTCACCTTGAGCCCCCACCCCACCCCACCCCACCCCATTCCGTTCCATTCTATTCTGTGGCTCTGCGGCTTCTGAGGCACCCTCTCCATCTGCATCTCTTGCATCGCCCGCATATGTCCTCCATTCCCTGCCGCATAAGCCAAAGGCAGCGCCAACTGCAGAATAATCCCCGAACTGCGGGCCAAGACAAACAGCAACTACTCGTAGAACAAGGGTCCTGCCTCTGCCTCTGCCCCTACCTCTGCCCATGCCCCTGCCCCTGCCCCTGCACCACCTCGCAAACAATAATGGACAGGATGGGCTGTGGATGGCACTGAAGGCAACTTCAAATGCAGCTTCGTCGAGTGCCCGGCCGCACAAAAGTAGGCAACGAATTTTCGCTCCTCTGTTTGCCAGTCAGTCCGTGAAGGGAGGGCTGGGGATTCCCCAGGAACCGTATTCCACCAACCACTGTTCTAAACGTGAAACAGAGCCTTCTTGTTGATGGTGAAAACGTCTCGGAATCGGAAAAGGTATCAGCTGCCACAGAAACATGCGACATGCTACATGCCACATGCGGCATGCCAGCTCTTGGCCAGAACAATAACTGGCGAATAATTCATTAAAATATTTTGGCAACGGAAAAGCTCTCTATCTTTGCCCTTTCCAAGTCGGAAGACCCCTAGGGATTATCGTATAGATGCCATGGAAGAGATATGTATGTATGTACATATATTGAACATTAAGTATACGGGGAAAAATCGTCCTTCTTCTGGCGACCGCATAATAAATCACTCGATTCTGGCCGAGATTTCTGGCTCCAAATATCCCGTCCATAACTTTTTACTGCCCATCAGGGCTACGGCCAGGGTACACACAATGTCGAGCACCCTTTTGGGTACTTCTAATGCAATTTGTTCCGTCAAGTGCACTGCAGCATAGGCACACGGACACACAGAGACACACACAGACACACGGACACACAGAGACACACATCCTCAGAGCAGAATAGAATGTACGAAGGCAACACGCACACACACGTGCACACGTACACACGTACACACGTATGGGAAATATTTATGGCCAATGGGAAGTAAGGAAGAATGAAGGCAAGAAATCTGTTTTTAGCATTCCATTAAAAATTGAAATGATCGAAAAGTGGCAGGCCCAAACGAGGTCATGGGTCAGGGCATACCTAAGGCATACGTGCACTTGGCGAGGCATGTGATTTCCCAGGTAATGCATTTCCCATGTCTCGATTTTTGTTACCCATCAAAGATCTCCATCTCCCGTCAGGAGAAGGCCAATCCAATCGATTTCTGAGCCATCATTTGGTGGTCTCCACAAACAATATTCCCTTTATAAGCTGCTTCCTTTGATGTGCGGCTTGGCTTCCTTTGGGGCATAAACAGCCACAACCCACTGAACCACTGAACCACTGAACCACTGATCCACTGAGCCTTGAGGGATCCCATTGCCATCTCTCTCTCTGGGTCGCTCGTCCTCTCACCTTGGACTCTGGACGCACAGAGCGGAAATTGTATTTTCCCGCCCCCGCCCCCACCGTACACTCCATGTGTAATCCTCTGGCCCTTTGGGAAAACAAGAGGAAAGCCTCACATGCCTGGGTAAACTCTTTAAGCACTTCGCATGGGCGACAACGAGGACATTGAGGCTGTCGAGTGGGAGACGACACAACAACGTGACGTGTCTGTCTGCCTCCTCCGCAAGGGTGCTCCTCCTCCTCCTCCGTCTCCTTCTCCTTGCCACTTGTCTCACTCATTATACAGATAACGCCCTCGCCATATGCCGCTGCCTCTGCCGCTGCTGCTGCCTCCCCCTCTGCCTCTGAGGGCGCCCAGAAGTTAAATTAATTGCACAAACTTTTTGCAAATTAAATGTCAAGCCAAACACTACTCTAACCGTTCCCCCCTTGCAGCACAGAAGCAGGAGCAGGAGCAGGCCCCAGCCCCAGCCCCGGCCCTGGCACCGGACAGGACTAAATATTTGAGCTTGGTTTTTATTCGGCAAGGAGTCCGTCCCGGCACATTTTGCACGTCAAAATAGGCTCCGGACAGAGTCACAGCCTCTGCTATGGCGGCACGATGGGCAACGGATATTTTCGAACGTCACAAACATCATCGTCGTCCCGCCAGCGGGAAAAGCGGTAAGTGGAAAGCCCCCCTCCCCACCCCCCTCCTGAATTGTGGGTCAAGTCTCTGGAGAGAGAGAGAGCGAGAGAGAGAGAGCGAGAGAGAGTTGTGGCTAATAAAGTATCCTTCGAGAAAGCCATAAAAGTTGCAGGCACACGAGGCGGCTGCTTCAGCCTCTGCCTGTGCCTCTGCCTCTGCCTGTGCCTCTGCCAGCGTATGTCGCCCTAATCAGAACATCGATATTTGTGGCATGTGGCATGTAGCATAGGGCATGTGGCAGGCATGTGGTTTGTGGGCTGTGCTTTATGGCTTTCACAAATAGTTGACCAAAAAAACCAAAGTATTTTCTTGTAAAATTTCTGGCTCAAATTAATGAACTGTGAGGAATGTGCCCCAACACCCCATCCCACCCCCCCTCCCTCACAGCCCATAAAGTACAGTAGATTGCCCTTGACAGGCCAGAGTAAATCCTTTAAAATTCCCAACTTAAATGGCTTGTTTCAAGGACTGCCACGAGGAGCCAAGTTTCCATCAAGTTTCAACTTTTTCAATTGTCTTCACAGTCGCAGCGAAAAGATTCTTTGTTCTGCAACGAAATTGGCGCGCGTGAAAGTCTTTCTTTTGGCCAGGAGAAAGCGAGCAGCGTTCCGTCCCTGGGGCAAACTTCGGATGGCCAAAGGGAAATGTTAATTCCCCGGGATTTGCTGCAAACATAATTACGCGAACGGACGGACAGGCCAACGACTGGTTGACCTTTGAATACTTAAGTGAGGGCTCAAAATCGAATTGATTTGCCCAGTTAATTGGCAGCAAAGTTGGCAAAGAAAAAGCCCAGAGAACAGGCCCAAAAGAGAGAGAGAGAGAGAGAGAGAACTGAAGGCTAAAAGACCTGGCCAAAACATAAGGGATTTGGCGTCTGGCAATTAATTAAACGGCAAAGCCAGCCAGCCAGAGAGGCAGAGAGGCAGTGAAAATTGAGGACGAACCGGAAATGGCGGCAATTAAAAATGGCCATCGTCGTCGCGTTGCCTACATGAGACGGATAAATGGTGGCATAGATGTCCGGGTCCGGGTCCGGGTCCAGGGCGTGGTCCATTGGGGCCGCTGCAGCTTGAATTCCAATATGCTGCCACACCATCGAGGGCTGCCTCTGCCTCTGCCCCTGTGTCTCTGTGTTTGTAGAGTGCCGCAAACATTTTCCAATTAATATTGAGAGGCGGCGGCGCTTTTCCCTGGCGCGGCATTTTTTCAATTAAGTTTCTAGAATGTGCTTCTGGAATTTCCCCATAATTAGTTGGGTTTCTAAACGGTTACGGCTGCAACTAGACGAAGATTTAAAGCGCACCTCGCACCTCGTGCTGGGGGGAAAATGGGCAGCTACCTGTCACCCCCACCCCCACCCTCTCTCCAGGCACACACAAGTTATCCCCAAAGCATGTCCCAAAAATTGAATTGTTCTCTGGCTGTGCAGTTTCCTGTGCCGCTTTTCCCACGTTGCACCCACGCACTCCCACAGAGAGAAAGAGAGGGAAAATACGGCTTCATTTGCATATAGAGTGTGTGGGGGGCTGGGGGTGTGTGTGTGTGTGTGTGTGTGGAGATATTGACAGGCCGTTAGCAAGTCGAGGCAAACAGCCAGAGGGAGGGGGGGGTGTGGGGGTGTGGGGGTTGGAAGTGATACATAAAGATGTTCCACGAGATACAACAGCGATTCGATGACAATTTTTTGGCCACTGGGCGATACAAACAAATCGATTTATGCATAACATTCACAGAGGGGCACACAGAGGGGCACACAGAGGGGCACACACACACACACACACAGCTGAGACACAGATATGGGGGGAGACAGAGGAGCAGTAGGCGTGACATAAGCTCCAGCGATTACCATCCATCCATCCGCCATTCTCCGTTCTTCATGGCTGGTGATGATGATGATGCTGGATGCTGGATCCTGGATGGTGGATCCTGGCTCCTGGCTGCTGGCTGCTGGCTGCTGGATGGGGTGATGGCATTTGGTCACGTATCAAACGTTGTAGCTGTGAATTTTTATTGAAATGTCTATATATCACACACACACACAGGCACACACACAGGCACACACACACAAAGATGTCTAAGGGCATGGCCATGGGGCGAGGGGGTTGTGGTTGTGGGTGTGGATGACTGATTCATGTCTATTGGTGTATGGGTGTATTGGTGTGGCAGTATGCACGTGAAGGTGTCAGCACTACGTGTAAGGCATATTGGGTACTTCTCTTTCGGGTGTCTGGGTGGGGTTTTCCCCTCCTTTGAGTTTTCTTTTTGCTGTTGCTTCGCTACTCACCTGCAAATAGAGTAGAAAAGAGGAAATAGATCGTTAGCCAAATGCTGTTACGACGCATAAAGGGTATTCCCGGCTAAATTGGATTCGAATCGATTCCAATTGCATTTCATTGCATACTTTCGGGGTGTGGGCGGAAATTTGATTCCACTTCCCCATCGACGGGCATTGCCTACTTTCGGGCTGCAAACTTTTTAACGAACATATTGAAATGTTCATTAAAAAAGTTTGAAGCACATTTGGGGCATGCCCTGCCAAAAACGAAAAAAAATAAAATTAAAATGAAAATGAAAAATATCCCAAAAATAAAAGCAGCCAAAAACCATGGACAGTCCGACAGTCGACAACTTTGCCGTATGTATTGCCAAATTTAATTTCCAAGGCACGAAAAACCCCACGAGCGAGAGCCTGAAAGAGGGGGGGCGAGAAAGGGATAGAGCAAGGACCTGTCCATGGCCCGCCAACACATTCGCCAATTAGAATGTGGCAGAAGTCCTGTGGCACGGCACACGAAAATACAAAATAAGTACAAAATAATTGCATTTTTTCTCCTTCGCATTTTGCCCATCCGCTGGCATCCTTCCGCTGCGGTTTATGACGACTGTACGAGCATAATAAATATTTCACACTAAATTGCACAATGAGTGTAAAAAGAGCGAGGCTAAAGAACGAAACGAGCGGCGGGCACCAGCCACCAGCCACCAGGACCCGGCATCCGGACACGGATCGGGGCTCAAATGAAGCGAAACGAGCTGAATGAGTGAGGGGCTACAAATTGCCGGCGATATGTGTGTGTGTGTGTGTGTGCCAATGACAGCAAAAGAGCGGGGGTTGGGGGGGAGCGGGGGTAGAGAAAATAAAGCAGAGCCTGAGACAATTTCCGCAAAACGAGCGAGCGAGCGAGCCTGAAAGCAGGCAACACAAAATTGCCAGCCAGCCAGCCAGCCTATGGGAGAGGGGGGCGGGGGGGTGCATGGCGTAACGAGCGAGCATATAGCTCGATATCTCTTCCATCTCTGGCTCAGCCTTTCTCCTTCTTTCGCTGCATCCCCCCCCCCCCCCCCCTCTCCCTGTCATGCTTTCACTTGCAACTTGACACAGAGAATGGCAATGTCTGGCGATGCGGATAATATTCTGGGCTGCCGCTTGTCCGCTTGTCTGGCTGTCAATTCTGCTCGATTCCTATATTTTGTTGCCTCTCCAGCCTCTCTCTCTCTCTCACTTGCTCTCACTCTCTCCAGCACCTGTCTGATTATCCTCCAAGTCAGATTTTCCTTAGTGCAAATGCAATTGATTAATGCTATGCACAAATTGACAGACAAACCCCACCCCCAAAACCCCCAAATGCAATTTTCAAGAGTAGTGCCCGCCTGCGCCTCCGCCTCCAGCTCCACAGACATACCCCCCCTCCCCCCACCCCTTAGGTGCAAGTCCATCTATGCAGCATTTGTCCGTCTGTCTATCAATCGACTGACTAACTGACTGGCTGTCTGACTGGCTGACTGACGTTTAAGTAAACACACGTTTGCAACTTTTATATTTGCATCTATTTGGGAGAGCATACGATCCATTAGCCCCCACCCCCAGCCCCCCACCCCCACTTCCCAGCTGCAACGAATTTGTTTGCATTTTCCGAGAGGCTGTCTACAAAAAATACACATACATACGAGGACATACATGTATCTTTTTTATATCCTTGTGGAACAATATTTGATCCGAGCTGCTCCGAGGACTCTGTGCTCCGACTACTCGTAGATGCAATATTTTATTCCTAAAAACTGGCTACGGATATGCGAGTATATTATATACACATACACATACATATACACATACACATATTTATATTTAGATTTAGATTTATGCATGCATTCCAGTTTATGTGTCAAAACACCGTAAACAAGTTTGCAATTTCTTCTGCCGCTCTCTGCGAAAATGTGAGCAACAAAAACAAAAAAAAACACAATAGAAGGAAAGAAAAGGAAAAGCTAAATGGGAAACAACACACAAAAAAACAATGCATTAAGTTTTCTTTTATAGAGAGACAGAGCAAAAAAGTGACTTTGACTGTGTGG
Source organism: Drosophila helvetica (assembly GCA_963969585.1). Taxonomy (NCBI): domain Eukaryota; kingdom Metazoa; phylum Arthropoda; class Insecta; order Diptera; family Drosophilidae; genus Drosophila; species Drosophila helvetica. The sequence continues at coordinate 67,634,176 of OZ018401.1, read as the reverse complement.
GGGGTGGGGGCTGGGGGATGGGGCAAGTGGGCAGGGGGTGGCAGGCATATGTTTTATTTATTCGCTGCTGCTTAGAACTTTATTCGCCTCCTCTTGTTTCGGCTCTATTCTGGATACTCTTGCTCCCGCCCATTCTTAAAGGCTTCTTCTGTTTATTTTCCAACCCACCCTCCCCCTCACCCTCCCCCTCCTTCTCCCTCTCTCCCACTCTCTCCCTCTCTCTTTGCTGGCTATGGCCATGCGTTAGCTTGGGACGCTTTATTGCACTTCTCAACTTTGGCAACTTTAAAGCGGCAGAAAAATACACAACACAAAATATGCAAGAAGTCCTCCTCCTCCCGCTCCTCCTACTCCTCCTCCTCCCGCTCCTCCTCCCGGAGACCACATGGACTATCGGCTACCCTGTAATGGCGAAATATCCAAGGTATTCATTTCGAAAAGAGATCCGATCCCATTGAAGCCAAAGAGCCATCTGGTTGGTATTTCTCACATTTGCCCCATTCTATCTAGAATTGTTAACCGATTTGAATGATTACCTTTATTCGGCCAGATATTATCATTATATTGAATCATGTTAAAGCAAATACAAAATATACTGCCCGAGCCCGCGGCGTACAGGGTATCACGAAAAACCCTAGAGTGGAACTTAGCCAAAGGGAAAAATGCAGCGAACAGCCATTACATCTCTGCCCGTCCAGAACGTGCCTCATGTCTCAGAGGGGGCTCCTCCCCCTGCCCCCTCCCCCCACAACGTGACAGCAGATGGGAAAAGGGAAAAGGGAAAAAGGGTATCCCCGTCGCTCAAGAGTGCTTGTTGTGCCATGCGACCATGATTTGCTCAACTTTCAGGAATGATTCAAGCCCAAGGGAAATGTACAGGGGGGAAAGCGGGGAAAGCGAGCCACCATTTGTGCAAGATTTGTTTTAATTTAAAGGAACTCTCATTTCCATTTCGTTGCATTTTCAATATGCACTTTGAAGAAGATATTTGCTCTGCTTTCCTTCGCTTTCCTTTGCTTTGCTCTCCAATCTCCCAGTCTCCCAGCCGCCGCTCTTTCGGATCAAAGAGAGAGAGCGGGAGAGAGAGAGAGAGCGGGAGAGAGAGAGAGAGCGGGAGAGAGAGAATAAATAGACGGACTGAAATGGCGGATAAATCAATGGCCAACAAATCACTGGCTGCCGCGCTCTATAAATATTCAGCACTTTCCTTTATCCGTGCGGAGACGACGGGAGGGGGAGGGGGGGGGGGGGGGTGGTCTGGGTCTGTCAATCGCTCGCTGCGCACGTTGCAGCTGCATTAGACATCCCCGCCTGGCGCTCCTTTTTGGCCAGCATTCCACGGAGTATTCCGCGCGTTGTTGCTGCTGCTGCCTCAAATTGGCCAAAAAGCACGGCATTGCGGGGCAGTTGTTGTTGTTAACGCAGCATGCCCCCGGTCTGTGGCACGCAGCATGCCTCACTCAGACTCTGTCCCACAGTTTTCTTTAGACTCTGTCCCACAGTTTTCCTCAGACTCTGCCCCACAGACTCTGCCGCAGTACAATATTCCGCTGGAGGATTTAATTTGATAGCGCCCTTGGGGGCACCGCCTCCCCCACCCCCTCCTCCATCACAGACTTCAGGTTCAGGTCATAGCTCAAGTACATGGCAGCTCTCTTCAATCCCAATGATCATTTGGGGGCCAGCAGCAGGGGCAGGGGCAGGGGCAGAGGCAGCAGGGGCAGCAGTGGCAGTGGCAGTGGCAGCCCCAAAGAGCAGTTCATATCAATTTATGCAGGACGTGATGCTGCCCCCCAAAAGTTGGTAATAAATTGGGCAACATCAAATGGAGGGAAAACTACAAAGAGCGAATGACTTGCAGGCCAAGGAAATCAAACTTCTCTCATTCGAAAATGGCTAAAAACCCCAACTATATATTTCACATATTTAATTCAGCGATTCCCCATGGAATTCCCCAATTAAACCCCCCATTTCCCCACCCCCCCACCCCCCAGCCCCACCCAAAAATAACTCTTTTAAAATAAAAACCCGAAAAAGAATCTGTCGTCACAGTTGACATATTTCGCACCAAAAAAAAAAATAAAAAGAAAAACCTGAAACAGAGTTCTGCGAAAATTCGTGATTCATAAAAACAAAATAAAAAAAAATAAAATAAATTAAAAAACACTCTTTTGTGCGGCTCTGAAAAAGGCTGAAAGAGCAGAAATTATTTCATTGGTTTCACGGTGGCTGAGCACTCACTCGGAGACCCAAAAATAGAGAGAGCCAGAAAGAGAGCGAGAGAGGAGAGAGAGACCCAAAGCCTCCCCCGAAAAGAGACCGAAAAAAAAACAAAACAAAAGGCGACAAAACAGGAAGCCCATTCACCCCCTTAAGCTCCAATCAAAAGCCAAAGCCAAAGCCATAACCAGAGCTCGAGCTAGAGGCGGAGGCAGAGGCAGAGTCAGTGCTCCATGCGTGGCATGTGGCATGGCAACCAATTCAGAAAACCAGTCAAAATGGGCAAATGAAAGCCGAGGGAAAAGCAGTGGCAAAATCAGAGTTCAGACCGACCGCTCTGGACAGGTCATTTCCCAATGTTGGCGCTGTCGTCGCCCCCCACACACACACACACACGCACACACACACAAACAGACGTCACAACAGCATTAAAAAATCATTTTTAGGGGGCCAAAAACAGTGACAGTGCCACAGACGGGCCACGCGGCAGCATTTGCATCAAATTTGACGGCTCTTCTGCGCTTCACTGCCCCACCGTGTGGCGACAATAAGCCACTGAGTGGTGCAAGCCAGGCCAGGCCAGGCCAGGCCGCTCACTTCCGGCAAAGATCGGGCAGGAGGGAGAGCGAGAGCGAGAGAGAGAGAGAGAGAGATTGACTTTTGATTACAGCGTGAGTAAACGCATTTCCGGTGAGTCCAAACTATGGAACGCTCTCCGATGATGAAACACCTGGCAACAGCAGCAGCGGCAGCGGCAGCAGCGGCCACTGCGAAAGTGCGAGTGTGCCTCAAAAGTTCAACGAGTGTAGCCGTGGGCTGGCCTCCCCTATCGCCCCTTCACCCCATCCCCCCATCCCCCCATCACCCCACCGCTCCATAGTTCAGCCGAGTTCAAAGCCCAAACAACACACAAAAGTCGACCCATTGCCCATTGGGAACTTTTTTTTGCATTATTCACGAGCATGTTGCCACATGGCGTACCCAGAGAGTGGCAACGACGGGGGGAGGAGGGGGCCACACTTTTCCAACATCTTCAGGAGTGGAAATTCGAGTGGGCTTCAAGTTGAAGGAAATTGTATGTTTTTTTTTTCGGTTAGCAAACAAAAATCTCTCCCTCCCCCTCCCTCTCCCTCTCCCTCTCTCACTGTCTCGCTCATGCCTCAAGAGCCCAGGACTCATTTGTCATTCAAAAGGCGTCAACAGCTCTCCCAGGAAAGGGTTTCCACAACCTTTGACCTCCCTGGAGGACCCTCGCTCCGTGCGGATTACAAATTCACTTTTGATGGTGCGGCAATTGCAAGTTTCGTGCTGCCACCAGCTGTTGCACGATCTCTGCCTTGCCTCGCCTGCCTGCCTCGCCTGCCTGCCGCTGTAATGAGTCGACTTTTTGCCACTGGCTTTTGTTTAATTGAGCTCCAAATTACTTTTCACTTTGCGATAACGATTAAACATGAAATTTTCATTAACAGCGCGAGGCCACAAGCACACGAAGGCGACCCCGCAATCGACTGCCGATGGTTTGATACCCTCTAAAAGTCATGGTTTATATTTTATATGCCTTAACATTTCTCCGATTTAGATCAGAATCGTTTGACTTATGGTTAAGAAGAAATCACACAGTTTTCCATGCAAAAGTTTGATTTTTGAACGATTTTTCCTATGGCAGCTGTATTATATAGTACTCCGATTTGGGCCAAATATTATTAGATTTTTTCAAATAATATTTGAAACAATTTTTAATGCAAAAATATATAATTTTAGAGGGTTTTTCCTTGTGATTTTTATCTCCTGCTCTCCAGTGCCCAAAAAACATAATACCCCCCTAGTGCCGGTACTCCTGAGGGGTATACCAAAACATTTCCAGCAAAAACAAAGAGCAAAAACAAAAAACTTTGTAACTCGAGAGTTGCTCAGAAAATCGCTCTTTTGTTTGTGGCAAGCGAACAATAAACACAAAAAAAGGGCAAAAAAGGGGTGCACAATAGAGTGGAGAGGGGGACAGGGGCAGGGGGGGGGCTTTGCCACTTGCCACTGAAAAAGGTTAACAAAATAATAAACAAATGCCAGCGACGTCAGCGTTGACAGAACCGCTGCTGCCGCTGCCACTGCCGCTGCCGCTGCGCAGTCGCCACTTGCCGCAGAGTCGTCTGCGTCTGCGTCAGCGTCAGCGGCGCTTGCGCTCAACATTTTCGGATTTTCAGTCAACGGCGAGACGTAAAAGCGGCAACAACCAGAGGAAATCAAAAGCCAAAGCGGGTACGAGGAGAAAATTGGCAGCGAGGAGAAAAAGTGAGAGAAAGAAAAACCTTACCATAGAGTAAAGCCCCTGGGAAAAGTGGAGTGCGAGAGAAAAGTGTGTGCGAAGAGCCGCAGGGGAAACTTGGAGAGAAAAAACCGCAAACGTTACAGAGAAAAGTCAATGAAAAGTGCGAAAAAGCCAACCCAAAGAGAGAGAGAGAGAGAGGGAGAGAGGAAAGTGTGTGCGAAAGAGAGCGTAGAAATATCGCGCGTGTTTTTCAAATATTTTTTTTCTTGTTTTTTTTTGCGGTATGGCATTTCGGCCATTTCATGGACAATAAACACATTTTGCATTAACCACAAAAATCAACAAACTGTGCAAAAGGCGGCCGGGCCGAGGCGCCCCGCCCATCAATAGAAAGCATTCATCCAAGTGGGTTACAGAGGGGGGGGGGGGGGGGGAGGCGGGGGCCGGCAAATGGAGGCCAAGACGTACCTACATCTGCCCCGTACTCGCATGTATTTGCACTTGGCCAAGACGTCGCCGCCGCACTGAAGATCTGGGCCACAAAACCACACAAACAAACAAACAACAATCGGTCTTTGTATGTGTGAGTGTGTGTGTGTGTTTGTGTGTGTGTGTGCGACTGTATTGTAAATATTTTCGAATCTGGAGAACAGAGCCGAAACATCATTTGCATTAGGAGTGCCTCAAGTCAGGGGAATCCAATGAGGCTCATGGAATGGCTCATTGATTTACATGAATTAAACATTTAAGGATTTCCCATCTCCCATTCAGGCCAATCGGCTGCAGGTTCAGGTTGAGGTAATCGAGAAAACCTTCAATTAATTGGCCTGCAATTGGGAGTGCAATATGGCCCCGGATTCGGGCAGATACGAGTGGAAATCCTACCAGAGTTTCCATCGATATGTCTATGTCTGGCTCATTAATTTGGATCTATCCCTTATATTGTTATCATATTTCCTGACACAACAATAATCGCCGCCAATACTTCATTTCGTATTGCCCTCAAATGACTGTGACAATAATCGGGTTTTCCTTTGCATGGCAGCGAATTTCCTCCGCTTTCCTCCGATGATTGAGTATCCTGCGACAAATTGCGAAACTTATTTGTCCGCTCATTGACAACGGACGCTCTCCGCTCTCCGCTCTCCGCTCTCCACTCACCGCTGGCGGCAGGCTTCGGCTTCAGTCTGCTGGCTCCTGCGGCCAACTTTTCACATAATTGATGTCCCAGCCTGCAGCAGTGTCTCTCCACTCTACTCCCCTCCCCCCCACTCCATTCCACTCCACTCCACTCCGCAACCGCGGGAAGCAGATCGCGTGCAAAAGGCTGCAAATGCAATTTGCGGGCGACCGCAGCAGCAGCAGCAGCAGCAGCAGCAAATTGATTTAGCATTTATTTCGCCCGTCAGTAACGCAGTCTATGCCGTTATTCCACTCCTACTCCTCTGCTCTGGCCCTCCCTCCCTCCCTCCCTCCCTTCTTCCCTGCTTCTTCTGTTGGATGTGCCACTGGCCTGCAGCAGCAGCAGCAGCAGCAGCAGCAGCCATGATGTTGCGGCAGCAGCCAGCAATTTAGCCGAAAATGTCATTTGAAATGTCGCCCGCCGGTCGTTCGCCATCGCCATCGTCATGCCCATCCTCATTATTGTTGTCATCATTATGTTGTTCTCATTGCTTTGTGCCCCCCTCCCCCCCTCCCCTCCCCTCTGGATTTCGACAGGTTTTTTATACCCTTTGCCGAGGGTATTTTGTTTATGTTTAGAAATTTGGCACACAAACTGGGAGGAGGCCACAAATGAGCCACCGAATATCTTCTTCGGTTTACCCTTTCCCACACTTCTCTCGTTTCCCTTCCTCTTTGCACCTGGTAAGTGCCTGATCTTCCTTTTCCCCTCTCTTTCGCTCCATTCGCTCTCCAACGGGACCGGATTCGCTCTCCTCATTCCATTCATTCCCACTGGCACTCGCTCTTTCCATTGGACATTCCCTCCCTCCTTCCTTCCTTCCAATATCTTGCACTCAGTCTCTTTAGCCCTATAGTGCCCCTGTGGGCTACAGCAGATCATAATTTTAGATAGCCATCACCGGGTTGAGGGTACAGGTTACAGGGTATCTGCAGCTGCGGCTCCCTTGCGGTCTTAGGCCTTCGCTTCGTGCTTCACAAATTTGGTAATGCAGTTTGGGCATCTATATATGTATATATATATATAGATATAGATGTCTAGTCATTGGATCTGTGTCTCTAACAATACGCTCTGATTATTCCAGTTGCGTTGCGTTGCGCTGCGCCGTGGGGTTCGTTCTTTTATTCAATATTAATTCTATTTTTCACAATTCAAAAAATATCCACCATCCATGGCATTGTCTGCTGCTGCTGCTGCGGCTGGCGCTGCGGCTGCTGCTGCTGCGGCTGGGGCTGCGGCTGCGGCTGCTGCCTTGTGTGAAAATGCCAATGGAAATGATTTTATTCATGGATTTTATTAGCGGGAGGCGAAGGAGCAGATTTACGCTTCGTTTGTTGGATGTTCTGCAAATGTTTTTTGTTTTTTGTATTTTGTATTTGTTATTTTTTATTTGTTCGATTGTCTGCTGCTGCTGCAACTGTGGTTGTTGTTGTTCGAGTTGTTGCTGGTTGTTCATTGGCGGCTGTTGTGGTTGTTGCGGCTGTTGCTCATGTAAATCGCGTTTCTGTTGCTGGTACTTTTCGTACATCCAATAGATATCTGTGTTAATTAATTTGAGGCCGTCAGGCGAGTGTTTTTCGCATTTTCCATTTCCATTTTAGCACGAATATGCTGATTTTTGAGTTTTGCTGCAGTTTCCATCTAGTTTCTCTCTGAATAATTTACTTAAATATTTTAAAGGCCTTTAAATTGTATGTTTTTTTTTTTTAATAATTTCTGTTTGTTGGTTTTATGCTAAATAATTTGTGGCATTTTAATTAGCTTTGTTTTCTGGTTTCTCTGATTATTTATTTAACGCCTGAAGTCCGAAGTTGGTTGTTGTTTTTTTTTGTGCGATTAAAGTCGCCTGCTAATCGCACGAAAATCGCACGCAAATCGCTTGTGGTTGTGTGCGGTTTTTTGTGGCATGGCCGCCAGAGATGCTGAAATGAATGTGAGCGCGTGTCACAATAAAATGAAGTTTTCAAATGAAACAAAAGGCCGGGCCAGCACGTGACATGAAAACGGAAACGCAATTTTTCGCAATTTTTCTGCTTTTGTTGCATTTAAAACACAAAAAATAAAAGAGAAAAATAGAGAGAGAGAAATAATGCTGCCACAATGAATGTTTATGGCATTTCGGTGGCACTCGTAAAAAGTAATTAGCAAGTGCCCCATATGCCCCAAAATACACACACACACACACACACATATATGTGGCAGAAACCAAGAAGATCAAAGGTTCTTGAAAGGCAAAAATATGGTACCAGAACATTTGATTTCATTTCATTCGGAAAAATACCGATAATAAAAGTGTCCGATTTTATTGGTTGGCAAAAGCAAACACGCAACGAATTATTGGGCGGCATGCCACATGTGCCGTGTTTTGACATTCCGCCCAATTAGCTTTTAATTGAAACAGAGAGCAGGCAGGCAGGCACTGCCGCAACACCAACAGAATGTTGCACAAACAAACAGAGTGGCGGGAAAGAGCAGCAGACACATTAACCCCCTCCAGAGTGGCCCCAAAAGAAAGTCGGATGGAAATGGAAAGCGCAATGGAAACACTCCTCGTTGAGTAGCCAGAAATGAGGCCAGGAGCTTACGAGTACTCTCCGGCTCTTTAGTTTTTATGCTCCTGCCATAAAGTGGGGAGGGGGACAGGCGCCGCTCTGAAAATGTGTGTGAGTGTGTCATTTGTTTCAGGACAAGGCCGCCCGCCACACAGCAGGGCAGGATGTGCGGCTGGAGCCAGGAATAGAAACGGTAGCCAGAGGGGAGGGGCAGCAGCAGGAGCAGGAGCAGAAGCCAACTGCAGCCGCCAGAATGGCGCCCCAATGGCACCCATTGGATCGCCGCATAGTTAAACATTAGTTGGCAGCATTTGCAATTGTAATGGCTGCTGGCTACCCTGCCTCGTGCCCCAGTGCCCCCCTGCCCCATGCTCCTGCAATATGCAGCCATCCGGTAAAATGTGTGCTCTGAAGTGGCGCCTATGCCAGGAGGTCGACCCGAAGGCAGGCACTGACAATTAGCCTGGCAGCAAAACGGTGGCAAGGCCATGCCGAAAGTTCCAATAATCATGCAGATTTGGCTTTGGGAAACTTCTCCTGCGAATATTTGCTGTGGCAGAGATTATAGAGAGGCCCAGGGGGGGTGAGGGGAGTGGGATTCAGTATATTTGAATGTAAATTATCATCTTGCAGTACCATTCTTGACCCAAATCGAAAAACCCTAAGAAGTAATGCTCTCTTCACACTCGAATGCTAATTCAGGATTCCGGCGTTGCATCTTTCCCCGAAATCATCGTGTTTCAAGGGGCACCCCCTCTCCACACAATCCGCTGTAAGTACAAACAGCTGGAACCCCATCCCATCTGGCCATAATTCCGGCAATCAATGGCAGACTCCCACCCACAACTAGTCTGCGTGTGGCAGGTGGCACAGATCTCACGCTTCATTTGGGGCTGCTCTCAGAATCGGGAAAACAAAAAAAGAAAGAAGTTCGATGCCTGGATGCCTGGCTCCGACTGTTGGCTAAGCAATTTTCCCCGCAATCCATCAAAGAGCATTGGCGGGGTCGCGCTCAGGCGGCTATAAGCAAATAGTCCTTTGGCTTAAATGCTTCCGTGGAGAAACTTTCTGTTCCAGACGAGAATCGTTAAAGTGTTTGACTTTTGTGGGGCACTGTGTGTGTGTGTGGGGCAGGAGGGGGAGATGGAATTGAATTGAATTGAATGAATGATTGCATTTGGCTTCCGATGGCGGATGGGTAAATAGGTTATGCTTATTGGCCATTTAATCAGTCGCAGCATCCCCGGACATAATTCGATTGCCGCGACAGGTGGCAATCGCCCATAAAAATGGCTGATAATTTCCATAAAATCAATTAACTTTCATCTCTCTCTCTCTTTCGTGTCGTGTCGTGTGGCAGGGGCAAGGAGAGCTACAGCTACCAGCACAACTACGTGGATCGGGTGCGTCTAGAGGACACCAACGGCGGACACCAGCAGCAGCACCAGCACCACCACAGCCACAGCCACTACCACCACCAAAACAGCAGCAGCAGCACCACCGCCACCACCACCGGCGGCCACGATCCGAGGTGTCCCCAGGGCCTGCGGGCTGCTGCCGCTGGCTGGCGGCACACGCACAAGTCCGTGTCGCATCTCGATTTGGCCACCAGCTGCCATGAAGCAGCTGGCAATGGCATAGGTCGCCACACGACGCAGCACCACCCGGCGCACGGGCACCACTCGCATCCGCACCACCTGCAGCACGCCCACCACTCGCACCATCCGCACGCCCAGCCCCATTGGACGCAGTGCCGCGTGGGTCTTGGCGGAGGAGGAGGAGGAGGCGGAGGCGGAGGCGTACCAGGCGGTGGACAGCTGAGGAACGCCCGCTCCTTGGACTACACACAGCTCGAGCGGGAGGAGAACGCCTTGGACATCGCAGAGTTCTACTGGCGATTCGATGCGGAAGCTCCGCTAGACCACGGCGATAGCTACGCGGGTGAGTGGCAGCCCTGAGGCAAACCATTCGAGCATATCGCTTGTAATTCAATCAATTATCAATTGTATTCTATTATTTCGCAGTGCTTCCCATCAACGACAACTTTGAGGCAGCTCCAGCAGCAGCAGCAGCAGCAGCAGGAGGAACAGCAGCAGCAACAGCCGTAGAAGAAGCCACGAGCAGCACAGTAAATGGTGGCACAACAGCTAGTGCCACAGCAACAGCCACTGCCGCAGCCACAGCCGCAGCCGCAGCCACTGCCGCCGCCACACTCTTCGATCTGTTGGGCAGCGAATCGTGCAGCCTGCGGCGATCGCGCAGCTTGGCGGTGATCCGTGAGGAGACATTTAGTGATCTGCAAATTGGCTCGGCAAACAGCAGCAGGCGGAGATCGCAGCTAATACCGCGTGCGCGTCTCGTTAATCGTGGATTTTTCCGTGAATCGCCGAGGTAAGTTAGTCACTCATACACTTGAGCACTGGCCTACAAGGCATTTGGGAAATTGGCAGAGAGACTCTCTTTACATACATAAGGGAAATGCAGAAATATAGTAAGATGAGAAATATACTCGACAGGGCTGTAGGGGGAGAGACGGATAGAGCAGAACTATGCAAAAATTGTTTTCATTGCCATTTACATTGGTTTGGCTTGGGGCTTTAGGGCTGATCGGCTTATCTCTTCGTTTGCAAGCAAGAACGAACACGCTCCCGCAACACACAAACACAAAGAACACGCACTTGTAGTGCCCTCTCACTCTAGCAGCAAATCAAATGAAGAACGAAAAGGGAATGACAACAACAACAAAAAAAAGAGAGAGAGTGAGACTTGGGCTTAGGCATGATGAAATTATGCCAGCAGTGCTGCCAGTTTAGCAGTTTAGTTGCTAGATCTGGCAATTTTTGAAAAAATTTGCAACTTTGTTTTTTAAAATGCTACTAGCCACAAATCTAGCAATTTTTCATTTTTGTTTAGCAATTTTTGCAATTTCATTGTAAACTAGCAATTTTCATATTTTTCTTGGGGGTTTTGGCATTTTGTATACCTTATTGTCATCGATTAATAGTGGTTCACAAAGAAAAATTACATTAGAATCCCTTGAAAATACCGAGAGTAAGTGACACAAGATGGTTCTCGATAGAGCGTGCGGTTTTCCGTATCGTGGATCAGTGGACAGAGTTGAAGCTCCATTTCGAATTAGCAGCTACTTCGGAAAAGTGTCCCAAGCCACATATTCTCAACGCACTATATAAAGATGATAGAAATTATCTTTATTTGGTGGTTTTAAGGTCCATATTAAAAGACATGCAAAGCATAAACCAACATTTTCAAAGCCAGAATGGAAACCCAACCCAATTACTTTCAGATGTAATATTTGCAATTATATAGGCATTTTTTTTACATTTTTACCAAAATGTTAGCATGTTTTAGCAATTTTTCTTCCCAAATCTAGCAATTTTTGCTTGGGAGATTCTGGCAGCACTGTGGTGGTCGGTCCGCAAACTTCCTCTCTCTCGGGTCTTATTTTACGCTCAGCGCTACTGAGAGCGCTTCAAAGCCATGTTTGATGTGTGTGAGAGAGAGAGAGAGAGAGAAGAACGAGGTGGCTGTTGTACTGAGCAGAATAAGACCCGACAAAGAGAGCGAGCGAGCGCGTTGCATTTGGTATAATTTCATCATGGGCTTAAGTCTTCCAAGAAACCGAAAAGCAAGGGCAGGGTATATTCATGCAGGCTTCTAGTATTTGGAATACAAGTATATTCCCGTTTTAGTGTTTTGTTTTATAATATAATAAATAATAGATTATTTTTTAGTAATTTAAATTAAAGTTAGATTGAAGATTTTTTAGATACCAAAGGTATTTATAGGTATTTTGGGTATCAGAAATTAGTTTTCATTTACAACAAAGAAAAAACCCATACTAAAGCTAAGATATTGCTTCCATTGTTTTGTTGTCTAGTGCTGTTGTCACACCGTTCTGTTGCCCGCCCCCATAAACGTCTTAATTGAGTCGGAATTAAGTTAAATCTGGTTTTCCCAGGCAGAGGCACTGAAATTTGATAACCTTAACTAGTTCTATCAAACGGAGACATCAGCTTTGGCCGCCAATTAAAACCCCTTGCCATGCTGCCTAGTGCCCGTCACGCATACGCCCCGTAGACCGACGACTGGATTTGGCTGGTAGATCTGCTGTCAGTCGCTGAGCTACGCTCACCGCAAGTGCAACAGGTACACATGTATCTCCGCCCGTAACTCTCCGCGACATACGGCACAAATTTACGGCTTAAATTCGAAATGGGAATCCGTGTGTGCCGCCAGCCAGCCAGCCAGCCAGCCAGCCAGCAGCGTAATTGTTGCGGTTGGTTTGTTGCTGCTGTTTGTGTGTTTGTTTGTTTGTTGGTTTGCTTGTATTTGTGTTGGTTTTATCGGTTTTGTCATCTGGTCAGGGTCAGCATTTCATTCGCGGGGTCATTATTGTTGCACTCTCGTGCCATAGCCGCCGGCTGCTGCTGGCTGCTGCTGGCTGCTGCCGTTGCTGCTGCCGTTGCGGTTTGTGGCCTAAACGTTCTCTGGCCTAAGCCCTGATTTGTGACAACTGCAAAGTCCATCGAGCGATCGAGAATGTTTAAAGTCCACGCAGTGGCAGTGGCTGTGGCAGTGGCAATGGCAATGGCGCGTGTTGCATAACAGAGTGCGCGATTTGTGTGTGTGTGTGTGTGTGTGTGTGTGTGTGGAAAAACTCTCTTCATCGGTTGCTTGTTTAATTAAAATTGCAAACTTTTTTGTTTGTCAATTGTTTGGGCAGATGCCCGCCACGCCTTCCGTCTGCCTTCAGGCGGCGTGGCATGGCAGCGAGATGGAAAAGCTTTTAGCCCTCGTGCCACTCGTCATGCCATTAGCACACACACACAGACACACAGCCATTCGTGGCACACACACACACACACGTTATCCTGGCAACGACATGCTGGCTGGGGGGCATGGAATAGAGGAAGAAGCTTCCTTCCTTCCTTACTTCCTGCTGCTGCTGCTGCTTGCTGCTGCTGCTCCTGCCAGTCGCTGGCCCTCGCCTTTTTATTTAATTTGCCGCAAATCGTCGCATCAAGTGGCTGGGTAAACTTTTGCCGCATCCCACTATCAACGGATCCACAGCCAAGTGCAACATGCAACGTGCCACCAGCAACTTGCCACGTGCAGCTGTAACCGAGCCGGCTCCATGTCCGCTCCAGAGGGATGGACCAGGATGACATGGATATTGGCTAATGGAAGCAAATTTTTCTCCGCTCGAGATGTTGACTGATGGGCGAAAACAGGACAGAGCTCTCAGAGCACTTTTCCCTTTTCACTGTGATTTTCCGACTTCTGTGCGATGCCAAATGCCTGGGAAAACTATCTTAAGCTCCTCCCGCGATTTGTGTGCGATTCGAATCCTCGGAAAAACATTTGCCACTTATTCTCGAGCATTTCCCTCGGACTTTGCTGGGATTCTTGGCTTTGTTTAAGCATTTAAAAATCTCTCAAAATAACTCTCTCTCTCTCTCTCTTTCTCTCTCTGATGCTCGTTATCCCTTATCAAACAGCTGTAGCTTCTGTGGGATCTAGATCTGGAAAACTTCCCCACTTCGGACTCCTGTTGAATCCTCAAACCCAATCAGAACAGCTGTCCCCTGTCCACAATCGTCTGGGAAGGTTCTCTGGGTGCTCTTCCAGAGCTCTTCTGATGTGCTCTGTCCCAATCCCCAATCAAACATCCAGCACACATGTAATGCCACATGTAATCCCCTGTCAAACTTCATCAATCACTCCATCAGCAGTTCCCTTTTTCCGTTTCCTTTTTTCCGGAATGCGAATGCAGTTGAATGACAAACAAGAAGTCACCTCTGACGGACCATTTCCCCATCCATCGATCCGTTCGTCCATTCCTCCATTTGGTTACTGTTTCTGCACCCAGCCACCCACTGATTGATTGATTGAGAGAACAATCATCACATGACTGACTGGCTGACTGACTGTTGGAATGCGTGTTACGGGGCGGGGCGGGGCGGGTGGCTAACAAGGCTATCAAATGCGGGAGATTGCGGGCCTTTAATGTACAATTTACTCTTGACAATGGCATCATCATTAACCCCCAAACCCTCCTCTGCTCTTCCCTTCCCATCCCACAGATTGAACGCCAAGCAGCAGCAGCAGCAGCAGACGACCTCCTCCACGATTGAGCAGCCACTGGAGACGCCACCGGCGGATGACACTCAAAGTCACAGAAGCAGCAACAACAGCGGCACTTGTGATTCGCATCAGCAGCAGCAGCAGCAGCAGCCACATCCCAGGGGAAGAGGGGAGTCGCGTGACTTTGATTTGTACTACGATAATCTGAAACGGTTGGACGCCTTGGCTTTGGGTCTCAGCGAGCAGCTGCATCCGTGGCACAACGACAAGAGCGACTTGGAGAGCCTCAACTCGGATTACTTTAAGAATTCGTTGCATCAGAATCATCTCGACCAGCAGCAGCAGCAGCAGCAGGGACCTTCATCCTTGGAGTTTGAGGCCCTGGAACAGGCGGCAGTGAATCTCTTGAAGGAGCGGCCACGCATCTATCAGTCCCGCAGGCAGCAGCAGCAGCAGCATCAGCAGCATCAGCGGAACCATCACCACCATCAGTGCCACCTGCAGCGGCACTTGCAGCAGGACACTGGGGGAGAGTCCTGTCCGGAGCACAGCCAGAGCAGCGTCTTCCCGGAGACAACGACCAGCAATTCCGACGATCAGACGGACAGTCCCTCGCTCTCCGAGCAGGAATACGATCTCACGCACATCGAGGAGATCTACCAGCAGCAGGCGGGCGGAGCAGGAGGCAGCGCAGGCGGCAGCGCAGGAGCAGGATCCAACGGCGTCGAGGAGAGCTACGAGATCATCAGCCTCACGACCACAGCCAGGACCACGCGATACGAGGAGAGCTGCAGCGACCAGCAGCAGGAGGAGGAGGAGGAGGAGGAGGATCGGGATCGGGAAGGAGACGACACCGCTGCGGAGGAGAGTCACCGCCGCCGCCGCCACACCCTCACCCTCACCCCCACCTCTGGGGAGATCCCGGCCAGCGACAGCGACAGCACCTTGAAGCGGGGCCACGGGGAGCATCTGATTGCCTACGATTCGGTGTATCTGTCATCGGAGGACAGCTCCGATTGCACGCTGATCGGCGAGTCCTGCGAGTCCTTCGAGCAGCGCACATTCACCAGCTGCGGGGAGAGCGGGGAGCTGGAGACGCGCAGCCTGCTGCACATCTCCATCGAGGACACGGTCTACGAGCCGCAGGCGAAGCAGCACAAGAGGGGGGCAGTCGCAGAGGAGCAGCAGCAGCAGCCCCTTCTGACCACCGCCAAGGTAGAGGCGCAGATCTTTACGCAGGTCCTGAAGGTGGAGCACACGCCGCAGAACAAGCCCAAGATCCTGGCAGTCGTCGAGAAGAGGAAGCTCAAGCAGGAGGAGGCACAAGTGAAGCAGCAGCAGCAGCAGCAGCCCGCCACCGACTCCTTTGTGGTGGTATCCAATCTGCAGGAGAACCAGTACCACAGCCTGCCGGATGTCAACATCGGAGTGAGCCTTAAGGTGTGCGAGAGCATCGACAAGGAGCTGAGGTCCTCGTACAATCAGCAGCGCCAGCAGCAGAGGAAGGACTCGAAGAGAGGTGGTCAGGTGGTGACCCGCGCGGAGACCTACGATTCCATCCGGCGCTTTGGCAGGGCCCATCAGAAGGCCAGGCAGAAGGAGCACCAGGAGAGGGAGCGCGAAAGGGAGCGGGAAGCAGCAGCAGCTGGAGCAGGAGGAGGAGCAGGAGCTGGAGCTGGAGCAGCGGAAAAGGAAACTCAAAGACAGGAAAAGCCAAAGATAACAAAGGAAATCCTTGCAGCAGCAGAAGAGCCACAAAGGCAGCAGGAACTCGAAGTCGAAGAAGAGCCACCATTGCCCCCACCACCCCCTCCATTGACGGAAGAGGAGCAGCGGGAGGAGGAGCCACAGCCAGAGGCAGAGCCAGCGTCCATTGCACAGGTGGAACAGCCCAAGGAGGCGCCTGTCATTGAGGTGGCAAACTTTAGCAAACTAATCGAGCGTCGTGCCCAGGAAATCCGTGAACGCAAGGACCAGGACGGAAGACAGGAGCAGCAGCAGCAGCAGCAGGAACAGGAACAGGAAGAGGAGACCCTGTTCCACATCATCGTCACCGACGCCCAGAACAATATCATCCAAAAGGAAGCCATTCACGAGGAGCATTCATCACAGCGACCCCGCACCGTACGCCGCTCCCAGAGCTCGTCGTGTGGCAAGCCCCCGGAACGCCGCGTCCTGCACAGCGGCGGGGCGCCCATCTACAAGGCGAGGCCCATCAAAGTGCTGGCCACAGGCCACATCCACAGCGAGTCGACCTTTTGTCGGGGCAAAATGTCGCGACCGCAGATCCTGCACGTTGTGGATGGTGGGGGCGGGGCCGCCGCCACCGAAGGCAGCCTGCGGCGCCGCAGCAGTGCCAGGAGCATGGCCTCCACCGTCAGTGGGGCGGGGGCGGCAGTCGCCACGGAATATCTCCAGAAAGTGGATGCCGTGCGCTGCTACTGGCAGAAGCTGGCGGGTAATGAACCAGAAACGCCAGCCACAGAAACGGACAAAGGGGCAGAGCCTCCACAGGAGGTGGACGGCCGGACGGGTCTCCACTTTCAGCTGGGTGGCAAGACCACAGCCTTGCAACAGCAGCAACAGCAGCAACCGCAGCAGCAGCAGCAGCAGCCGCAGCCGCACAGCAATGACTTCTGCAGCATGATGCCGCCCCCCTCCATTGAGATTGTGGAGCTGGGCGAGGGCTCCCAGAAGGCGACCATTGTGAGCGCCGCCCCCGATCCCGATGCGGACGAGGACGATCAGGAGGAGGCGCAGTTCGATCACATCCGCTACAAGGTGCTCAAGTCGCAGCAGCTGATCCGCAGCAACATCCTGCACCACTCGACGCGCAACAAGAAGGAGGCCCAGTTCGACGGCCTCATCCAGTATCTGCAGGACTACTCCTTCCAGGAGCTGCTCAGCAACAACAATGTGGTGATTGTGGAGCCGGTGCGGACCAAGATCGAGCGGCCCCTGCAAGTGGGCAACGCGCCCCGGGCGCCGGCTGCCGCGGGCCCGCCCAAGCCCCCGCGGGTGATCCATGCCTCGGGGTCGCAGCCGCGCCGGACCACCCTCCGGCAGCGGCAGATGGGCGGCGGCGGCGGCGGAGGAGGCGCCGCGGCCAGGCGGCACTTCTTCTATCAGCCCGTGAGGGTCAACCGGGAGCTGTACGAGGACGAGCTGCCCGATCCGGATACCGTGCGGAATGTCCGTCGCTTCTTCGAGCAGAACGTGATGCCATCGCCGGGCGGGCAAGGACTCCTCGTGCAGTCGCAGCAAAAGTTCGGAGGCTCCGCCTGCCAGCTGAGTCCGAAAACCACCCGGAGAGCCGCCCAGGGAGCGTCCTATCGCTATCTGACCATAGACACGAGCTACGGAGGCGGCGGCGACTCCTCCTCCTCGGGCGTGGAGCAGCCCAAGGGCATGGATCTCCTCGCCGAGGAGGAGCAGGAGCAGCAGCAGCACAAGCACCAGTCCAAGCTGGGACAGGGACTGGGACTGGGCCACTGGGACACCGGCAGTCTCTCGAGCGGCATCTCCAGCGGAGATCTGAGCTCTCCCTGCGGCGACTGCCATCCGCAGGAGTCGTCGCCCGTGATGGCCTGCAAGGATGTCCACGTCCAGGACGTGGTCCGGCGCCACAACAGCAATGCGGCCAATGCCAAGGCCCGTGCAAAGTTCGCCTCGCGGCGCACCTGGTGCATGGGCGGGGCAGGTGGGGCAGGTGCCCCCAATGCTGCCGCAAATGAGTCGCTCTATCGTCAAATTTACGAACAACATTTGGGCCACGCCGAGGATGCAGAGGACGAGCAGGAGGAGGACCACTACGAGGAGGAGGACGAGGAGGAGGAGGAGGAGCAGCCCGACGAGCAGGACATGTGCGAGAACTATTATGTCAGCAACGTAAGTAGCGCCGTTCTCTCTCTCTCTCCATCTCTCTCTCTCTCTCTCTCCATCTCTCTCTCTCTCTCTCTCTGTCTCTATCTGGCTTTGGGTGCGGCCCCAAAAGGCAGGGGCCTGACTTTTTGGCGTGTGTCGTCGTGGCTTTATGGACCATTAGCATTTCAGCCTGGCCGCCTGGCCGCCAGGCAGCCTTTTCATGTCCTTGAATGTCCTCGACTTGAGTTGGGTTCCAGCACTAATCGGGTTTCCCTTTATTTTCTTTTTGTGTCCAGGATATTCTGGCCAAGATAAGGGAATGCGGCTCAACAGTCACTTATTACGGCGGCAGGGTCCTGGACAATGGCCCCGCATCGAAGATGTCGGTGCCACAGGCAGCCGCAGCCGCCGCCCAGCAAATGAATGGCGGCACACGCTCTCGCATACGCCAGATCGAGGCATGCAACGTGTGTCTGCCCAGCGACAGATGCGAGCACCGATTGCAGACGAAGCAGAGCCTGGAGGAGCAGCAGCAGCAGCAGCAGCAGTCACAGGACTCCTATCAGGGTAAGGCCTGGAGATGCTCCCACTCCGAAACGGAGATACAGATACATTGGTTCTCCCTCCTTTTGGCAGGCATCAAATTCAAGCTGGTCAAGTCGAATAGCTGCAGCAGTCGCCTGGAGCTGGCTGGGGCCGATATGGAGGTCAATGGTGGCGCCGCCGATACCGAAGTGGTGCGCAAAATGGTCCATCATTTCGAGGCAACAGCCACAGATCCGGTGACCATCAACAGCCAGATAACGGAGGCAGCTGCCCCACCGAGACGCCTCCAAGTGACAGTCAATAATCACATCAATGTCCAGGCGGCAGCGCAGAAAAGTGAAAACTTCAACGGAGGCAGCCATGTGGCAGCACCAACAGCAGAGGCAGTGGCAGTGGCAGAGGCAGAGGCAGAGATATCAAATCCCACATACGAGTCGCAGGCCATGAACATACGCCTCGATGTGGCACGTGGCGGCAGTGGCAGCAGCGGCAGCAGTGCCCCGGGCAATGCCTCGAGTGCCAGCAAAGTTTGCCGCAATAAAAATGTGGATCTGGCCTATACATTGGTTAAGCAGCCAACGGCCGTCGGAGGCACGCCCCAGGGAAGAGCCTGCCCCACCCTCGAAGGCAATCAGTGGCTGCCACAAGGCCAGAAAATGCCACCAAATGAGAATGTGGCAATGTCAAAAGTTGTCAGCAAACAACAAACAACAGCAGCAGCAGCGGCAATCAATGGCAGTGGCAGTGGCAGTGGCAGGGGCAGTGGCAGACCACAAATCATTGTGCCAGTGGAGATACACCAGCAGATACAGCAGGTGGCAGGTCCCGTTGCTGCCCCCGAGCGACGTCTGAGCAATGCCAGCAGCAGTGCCGCCTCGATTGTGGACAAAACAGTGGTGCGGCATTATGTGGCAAACGATAGAAGCATCTACGAGCGACGCAAATACGATGAAATCGAGTTTGAGGAGTTCGAGGTCTACGATCCCAGCAAGGAGGTGTTGCTGCCACAGGATGAGCAGCAGCAGCAGCAGCAGCAGGAGAAGCCTTCAACGGATGCAGAGCTGTACGACAGCCTCGATGACAAAATGTAAAACGATACACAAAATGCTCAAACGGGGTTTTATGGGTTCAAAAATCGACAATCGACAATCGAAGTATCTATAAATAATATACCAAAATATAATCATATTATTAACATTATATTTTTTTTGTTTGGGCCCCGATTTAGGCCCAAATGTGTCCCTTAATTTAGGTTTAAAGCTATCCAAAAACTACAATAAATTATGTCTGTTTTTTTTTTGTTTTTTTTTTATTGTATACGCGCGCGGCTTTCAGGCAGAGGGGCGCTGCTGCACGACCCATGCCGGAAGGATAGATTTTAGACTAATATTCGAGGAAAATGATAACCAAAAGCGAACCAAAATTACAAATACTAATTCTGCTAAATACGTGAGAGGTGTGTTAGTATTAGTAATTTATGAAGAGGATATCTGTAACCATATTAATCCATAAATGCATAAACATAAAGCTCGAATGTCGCTGCGATTTATTCAATTGTAAATTAGAAACATTTTATGCTACAAATAAATATGCAATTTATTTAATGATCTATGCGGAAAAGCTGTCCATTGGGTCCATAAAAGTCCTGCAGTCCCCATCCCCAAGCCCATTTTCATTTTCATTTAGTTAATGACTAATGAAATTGATGGCTAAATGCAGAGAGCGAGAGAGAGAAGGGGAGCGGAGGGAGGGGAGAATAAAGTGACGTGCAGTGTGGTGGGGCACCCACAAATGACACTAATTGCCTCAGAAATAATCTATAATTAATCAACGATTTATGCGCTCTTTAGGCGATTCAAAATCAGCATTTAATGCCAGAGAAATGTTTGTGAAAATGCCTTAAATATGCACATAGAAGGAAAATGCATACAATTATCATTTAACTGCATTTTTGCTAGGAATCTTCTACAGAAGATTCGTTTCAGCTGAATGGCCAATTGTCAGTCACATGTGCACGTAGTACCCAGTGGATAATCCCGCCATCATTCGAACAATACAGAAGATCTCATTATTTTCTTTCATTTTCATTTAATTTTCCTTAAAATGGTGAATTATTGGTATTTCCAGAAGGATTGCTTGTAGGGTATTCCATCCAATTATTATCCCAAGCTAAAATGCATCTCAAAGGATGCGCTTAAAGCCTTAAATGATTCTATGGGATTTAGATTTTGTGTGTTTTCTTCACCTATTTTCAACTGGTTAAACTGAGAGACTATTTGATAATATATGGCTTAAGAGTTATGTTTTACGCTACCCAATAGCGGAATTTATTTCGAATTTAAGTCCCACGTATCCCTCATTCAACGTATCACTCGTTAATGTGCGGAAAATGTACATGGACACAGGGAATTGATGTAGATCGGAAGGCTGAAAGACCATTTGATAATGTATTTTTTATAGGATATGTTTCACGCCACCCAATATCGAAATTTATTTAGAATTATTTAGAAATTTCGTATGCGATGGAAGCTTTTCCCAGTGGAGGCCACAGCATCATCTAAGGGAACTGTGCTCTTAGATTTCTCGTTTCCAGTAAAGTAGTTTAAGAAAATCTCTTTAAAGCCGCCGCCCAAGAGTAGGCAACACAAAATGTGAACTTCATCTTGCGTTTCCCCCTATTTATATTTCCATCTCTTTTCATTCAAGTTCTAATCGAATTATGCCACAAACAATATCACAAATGTGGGAAAGAGCATTTTATTTTTTTTTCTCTAATTTCTATAATTTCTCCTCTCATTGCTAGTCCTCTTTTTTTCCCCTCGCCATTTTGTTCCATCAGATTATGTATCTTTTGGCCACAAAACCTAAATCCACTTGGCATTTTCCTGTAATTCTCCATAATTTTTTCCCCTTTCATCAGTTCTATTGCTTACCTTCAAAACACTTTCCATTGCCATTTCCTTGGCGATTTCCATTTCCATTCCCACTTTCTTTTGTCAATATAAAATTGTTCCTTTTGTTTTCTTTCTTTTCCATTTTCTTCGATTTTACTGGTTCAATTGCTGCTGTTTTTTTTTTTTTTAAGAGGAGTTAAGGAATATTTGATGGTGCGACACCCAACAACAACTACAACAGCAGCAGCAGCTAAAACTCACTTCTTTCGCTTTCGCCCTCCCCCCTTTGGGGATCTTTGCATTCATTCCTCGATTGAGTTGGAGATTTGCCCCATTCGGTTCCTTTTTTATCATATTCCGATTTATTTTTGAATCTCCTTCCGTCAAGGCCTCGGTCTATTATTATTGGATAAGGAATTTCGTGAATTTGCCCGCCCTTGGGCTGTGAGGAGTTTTCCTTCGTTGGATCCTCCTCTGAACCTTCAGCTTTCTCCATGGATTCCTTGTCTTCCTCGGACTCCTCTGATGCCCTGTCTATATTATCGTTTTTCTTTTGCTCTTCTGCCTGCTGTGTTTTCCCTTCATCTGAACTTTCTTCTTTAGCTTTCTCGTGGCCTTTCCCATCTTCGATCCCCTTGGAATTAATTCCGTTTGAACCTGCGACAGGTCGGGCAAATGCAAATGATTGATCTCCCAATAATGTTCACCCCCTCCCATATTAAAGGAAAATATTTGCAGAATATCTCTGCCACAGCCTCCACTCACCTCCCGTTTCCATTGGCGTTTTGTGTTTGTCGAGCGGATGCTTCCCGTCGTCATCCTCCGTTGTGGCAGCGAAAGTTCTGTGTTGCTGCAGCTCAGGGCCGCCGCAAGGCCGCAAGTGCTGCAAACGTGGGAAAAAAATTAATATTTAATGAAAACGAACACGAAACCATTCCGCAATATTGATTGTGGCTTAAATGTGGCGCCAAAGATCCGCAAAATACAACAAAATACAACAAAATACAACAAAATACAAGGAAAACGAAAACGAAAATGAACTCAAACGAAAGCCTTGAGGGAAATTTATAATCCGCCCATCAGTTTTTGTGGCGCATCCTTATGGATATACATACATCCCCCCTTTGGGGCGTAGGAGTGTCGTCGTCTACCTCCTTCCTGCTGCTGATGGCAACATTTCGTTGCATGTTTCAGCGCGTTTCAGGTCCTGTTTCCTAATTAAGTTAAAATGCTCCCAAGTGAAATCACGTGCTTCACATAACGAGAACAACGACGACGGGGAGGAGGACATGGGCGGGAGGGAGGGCCCAGGTAATGGGGAAAAACGGAAAAACTCTAAAGCGTAAATACAGTTATTGTTGGTGGGAAAAATGCGGAATGGAATGAGCTGAGGTTAACCCCACAATAATGCCTCCTCCTCCCCCTCCCCCTCCCCCTCCTTCTCCGCACTCCTGTCTCTTTTGCTGTTTCTGTTTCTGTTTCTGTGTGTCTCTGCCCAGACATTTTCCACGTCAATTTTCTTCGAGAACCTTTTTTTATGTTCGGGTCCTCCACGTTGCGTATGAGTAATCTGCCACACACACCTGGGGAAAGCTCGAAACTCGAAATGGGAAATGGAAAAAAGGAAATCGAAACTGTAACTGTTTACCTTGTCAGGCCGTCCCCTGCCCCGAACAGAGGAGCAGGAGGAGGATGCTCTTGGGAGGGGGTGGGGGGGCAGGGGCAAAATCGTTACTGTTACGGTTGCAAGGGTAATCCCGACTCCGGGTCGCACACACAAGGCAGATACTCAGCTCTCGAATGAAGCCAATTTAAAGATTAAATTACTCAAAAAAAAAAAAAGAAAACTTCTGCCATCTCTTTCGGTGTGTTTGCAATTTTCTCCGATTAAAACTGATTGAAATCGGAAATATATTGAGGATATCCACCCTCACAGATTCTCAACTTACGGACGATGCCAATTTTATGATTTATTTGCCAAAGAAGAAAGGGAAAGTCATTAATCTATCATGATTAAACTAGACAGTACTTCATTTCCATCATTTTCTCACACTCAAAGCTGAAATTTGTTAAAATCTCAATTACATATTCGCAAGCATCAATTGCTGGATAAATTCCTGAAAAACTAAATTGAAAAATCATGGAACTATCGGGGAGAAATCAGAGATCTGCTCATTTCAATTATTTTCAATTATGTAATAATGGTAGAATTTTCGGACTTGCAGATCGTCGACTTATAAATGGAGATAATTTTATAGTAAGCCTAAGACCATAATATCTTTTTATTTTCTAACATTTCCACCATTTAAAAGTATTTTTCATTTTGAAATATTTGCAAATTTCTTTCTCTCTGGAAACGATCTATTATTATTATCCTCCCCTGAAAAGTCCCTTAAATTCTCAAAATATATTCAATCCACGATCGTGTTTTCTGTATAGATTATGTTTGGAAATATTCTCGAAATTCATTGCATAATTTTAGGCGGCAGCTGTCAATGTTCTCGTGTCTCTGCTTATGTGTGTGTCGTTTATCCTATGCACATATGTAGATATAGATATATATGGTTATATATTTATTGTAAGTTCTTTGGACCCTTAGAATTCCCTGCCATACACACAAATACATATCCTTTCAACGCCTGGAACCCTCACCCATAGGCACATACATACATATGTATATATGTATATATGTATGTATGTATGTATATTCTGCCACTTTCTGTAGGACCCCCCCCCCCCCTGTCCCCTTCCCATCCACAGAAGTGTGATGTAACTTTTTCTCTGATTGGTTTTCACGCTCAAGCTCAGGCCCTCCCTCCAATCAAGCGTTTCAATAATTCAAATGGCAATTGGAAATGGGCTCTCTCCTGCCACACACCACATGCCGCATGCCACACGACCCACGCGGCAGGCAAACCCTCAAAGAATTGAAGAAATATCAAATGTTATCCAGGGAGTAATTGAAATTTAAATATCAAATAAAATACCAGGCGGCCCCACGCCCCACGCCCCATGCCTCATGCCACATGCCACGTAGATCACAGATTTTAGCCACACTAAAAACTTTTCTGATTTGTTGGCCGCGCATTATTGATGGACTCCCTCCAGCAGCCTGGCCCGGCCCGGCCTGGCCTGTCCATCCGCCAATGCAATGGCAGCCAGTGACAGAGCCAAACAGATGGGGAAAACAGTTGCAGAAACTGCGAATAAAATAAAGTTTTCCCCCCAACCCCACACACACACAAAGAGAGAGAGATCCCTGATGGAGAAGGACTGCCACAAATCGAGTTTCCATGCTGAATTTGCCTGGGAAAGCGGGAGGAAAGTTATGACCCACAACCAGAGCAGCCGTCTGCCGTCTGCCGTCTATCGGTGTCGGTGTTGCTGGGTGGGTGGGGCATCAAATGCTAAAAAGTTGCAACCTCCCAAAAGGCAGCCAAGAGCCCAAATGAAACATTAGGCGGGGCATAAATTTAACAAGCTCCGGCAGCAGGGAAAACAGGCATGCTGCCCCACTGCCTGCCCCACTGCCTGCCACACTGCCTGCCACACGGGCTCAAAAGTTTTTATGATTGTCCAAATAAATTGAAATCGCAGTCGCCCTCCCTCCTGCGGCTGCAGGATAGGATAGGATAACCTTTGCGCCAGCTCAGCTTTTCTTCTTTCTCGGATTTGCCAGGGGCGGGGTGGGGGTGGGTGGGGGTGGCGGTGGGGAATGGCAAATGAAAATGTAATTTCATAAATTACACCTGCTATTCCTTGTGTTTGTTGCCACAGCGGCAAGTAGTGTGGCAGTGGCAGTGGCAGGGACAGCGCCGCAATTCCAGAGTCAAATCATTTCAAGTTAATTTGTGTTTTGGGGCAGCTTCAGCCCTAAAAAGAAAGTGGCAGTGGCAGTGGCAGCGGCAGTGGCAGACAGCCACCCAGTTGTCTGGGGGACATGTTGCAGCAATTGGCTCTTAATGAGGCCGGCAATGTGGCCACGTGCGGAGAACCAGGCCTACACAGAGCCACACAAAGCCACACAGAGGGCATCCTTCCAGAACAAACAGAGACGGAAGAAAGAGCGAGAGAGTGAGAGAGGGAGAGAGCGCTGACATGACAAAAGGCCCTCTTAATGCGAGTGGGGGGGGTGAGGCAAGTGGGGCAAGGGCTTTAGGCCAGGCCATAACAATAAACACAGACAGAGAGACAGAGATACTTCCATGGAAATGTCACACACTGTCTTTTTGTTGTTCCTCAAATCTTTTTCGTCTCAAAATCTACCCGGAAAACTCAGCCCCCCGCCCACACGCCCAGAACTTAATTGAAAGTGAAATTTGCATAAAAGTTTTGCACTCTTAGAGCTCTTTAGAGAGAGAGAGAGAGAGAGACGACTCTGTCTTAAATGTCTCTAAATGTTTCCGGCATTTAGAGGAATCGAAGAAACTTTCTTTTCAACTTTCAGTCAAAATATTAAGCTTAAAAAATGTTTCAAATTAAAAAAAAAAACCAACTAAATATTTAAGGGTTCCATTAGCACTTTAAACTTAGTTTTAAAAAAAAAAAGGGGGGAAATAGGAGACGGGAGACAGGAAACAGGAAACAGAAAACAGGAGCCTGCAACAAGGAGAGCCCCAAATAGAATCCCTGCCTGAAGAAGAGCCTTTGTTCTTTTTGTTCTTTGACAAAGTCGCGTGTCAAGTGTTGCTGCTGCATGCCATGGCAAGGCAAGGGGAAAGCCAAGTGGAAAACACGTTCTCAAGCGAGCAAGATGTTCGTGTTTCCCCCCAAAAAGGGGGTGGGGCGGCGGCCTTTTGGATTGTCACCCAAGACCGACTGAATGAGCGCCTCGTTGAGCAAAGGACCAAATGGAATAATGAATCCATTTGTCGACAAACAAATACTTTTAAGGAAAAGCCATTGGAGGAAGATTTTCCGTCTCTCTCCCTCTCTCTCTCAGAGACAGAGGCAGACAGACATTTAATAGCTCGTAAAAAAAGGGAAGCCCATTCTCGTTTATTATTTGGCAATGAATCATAGAAACAATAAACCGAAAACGTCGGAAACGAGATTAGCGAAGGAAAAGCGATGGCCAAGAGGGAGAGGAAAACATGAGCGATGCTTCGAGGGCAAGGCTAAGCGCAAGGAGCAACTTCTGCGAAGGATGCGCCACCAAAAGTATGAAATATAGCATGAAAACAGATCTCAAGACACGTCAATAATCTCGTTGATTTTCTATAAATATATGAAAGCGGAAAAACCAAAAGAAACCAATGAAAAGAGACGAAAAAGCGAAGAAAAGCGAAGAAAAGCGGTGAAGCGTAGGAGAACAGAACTAATAAATTAGCCACACGCCCCAGCAGCCGGTGGGAAAATGTCTGTACGTATTCTTTTCTTTGGTTTTCCTTTTGATTTTCGCAGTAAATAGAAATGCCAGAAACACACAGACATTTTTCTGGTTTTTCAGAAAGTAAATATTTAGTTGTGCAAAAAACCACAGAATAAATGATGAAAGCGATGAACAGGCGATTTTTGGGGGGGGAAGGCAGGGGCAACGAAGCTTAAGATATTCTTAGAGGGGTACTCTTGGAGATACTCTTGGAGATACTCTTGGAGATACTCTTGGAGATACTCTTGGAGATACTCTTAGAGATACTCCAAGAGACACTTTTCGAGATACTTCCAGAATTTCTCTTCGAAATACTCTTTGGAGATCCACAAGGAAGGAAATCTATGCTCCAATCAGTGACTGTAAAGTAGTATTCATTTATATCTCTATATTATTTATATTTACATATTTTATATATTTATTTTTGTGGGAGGATTATATGCATATTTAATTATTATTTATACATTTTATATTTATTTATTAATCATTAAGTGATTTTTTCTTTAATTTATGTAGTTATTTATTTCATTCATTTTTCTGATTTATTTGTTGTTTTTTCATTGTTTTTTTTTAGATCAATCAAAAAACAATTCTTTAATAATCAATACGTAAAATGAATGAATTGCGTGAATTCGAATGCTATCGAATGCCGATAGACTTTGAGTGAGCTCACATATAACTCATACACTCACACACTCACACACACAACATTCAAACGACTTGGCACGAATTGAATGAATCGAGGGAGCGGGGGAAGGGCGGAGGCTGTTTCCGAATTCATTCGAATGCATTCCATTCTTGTTCTTGGCCCGTACATTTGGGCAGCTGTTTTTGCGGTTAAACACGATAAAATCGTGTGCAGTTTTAGAAAGAAAAGAAAATGAATAGAAAAACATACATAGCTAAATATATATTTAAAAAACTTTCAAGAACAAGCAGAACATAAAGAACGAAAAGCCCAAGCAATGAAAGAACGAAAGAATACACGGATCAAGACGAATTTAGCAATAAGGTGACGTCGCGTCATCCCCACATCTGCTCTCTTGCGAGGACCATCCGTCCGCCTGTTAGTGCAGAACGTGAAACGTTCGCCATCTCTTTCTGGCGCTTGTCTCTCTGAGACGTCTCTCAGAGAGAGAGAGAAAGAGTAGATGCATCCTCACCTTGTTCCTTGTTCCAGGTCGATCTCTACTCTGGATCTCGGCATGGCAACAGAAAGCCAAGCAAGGAACATATGTCTCACACAAGTTCTTGAATATTCTTCGGTCCCAAAAACCCCATTAAAACCCGAAATACCCCCGCGGGCAAAGTGTATCCGCAACAAATTCATAAACAAGAAGGAGGAATATACCAGGGCGAGAAACAGACATCGTAGAGACATCGACAGTCGGGTGATAGAGAGAAAGAGAGAGAGAGAGAGAGAGAGAGAGATACGGGAACTATCAGACAGTCAGAAAAACATCCGACATTCCCACACACGGAAAAAGGAGAGCGAAAAGAAAAATTAAAAACCAGATAAAAGCACAAGAAAGAGGCAAGAGCCAGCCAGACAGACGATGGACTAAAATTAGTATGTGCTGCGAGTGTATGCCACTGTACATACATATATCGACATATACACAACACACACACACACACACACACACACGCACATGCGAAAACCCGAAATAAATGGAAATAGATAGATTTTTCATGTGAAAAAAAAACCTGCCAAAATTTGTCGTTTTTCGGTTTTTATCATATTCTGATGGAATTCGGAGATATGTACATGCAAAGAGAGAAAATAAAGAAGAGAAAAGACAGAGGGGGAGGGGGAGGGGGAGACAGGGTAAAGATATGGCCAACATATTGACTAAATGGCCAAAAAGATAAACAGGAGTTTTGGCCATAAAGAATAAGTGCAAACACATAGATAAATACACAGCTACTCGAACGAATGCGAATGCGAATACGAATACGAATACAAATACAAATTCACGTACGAATGCTCCTCTCGAAATAAGAGGAATATCTTTTCCACCTTCCACTTTCCACCCGCTTTTCCCCCCACTTTCCATCCATCCATCCATCCATCCACAGAGCAAAACTTTAGCTGCGAGTATTTCTTCCCACAAACATCGAATGTCCCGAAATGTTTGCTTGTTTTAGGCCATTTTCATGCTCTAACATTTGCCCCACCCCCACCCCCTCCTGACTCTGTTTCCCCGCCCGAAATGTGTGTGTTTTATGGGACCATTTATAAATGTTTTACTCCTGTTTAAATGCCTGATGTGGGAATTGTTTGTGGCGGCCGGACGGCGGCAGCCTTAACTCTGTCTTGAATTTCGCTTGAACTGTGGCATGCATGGCGTATGCGTAATATTCCGGCATTTCCTGCTCTAGCCAATTTTGATAATGGAAATGCCGTATGAGGCGTGAAAATATATGGCATTTGCTCTCATTGATTCCATTACAGAGGGAATTACGAGGAGAAAAATTACTAGGAAAATTCCAAAGAGTGATTATGAAAGAGGTTTTACTCCATTAATGAATCCGAAAAGTTAATTAATGCTTTAATTGTAATTGGAAAAGGGAGATGCCCCCGAGGACACACTCCCATTCACACACCCCACCCCACCCCCCATGGAGCCCAGCAAACGAATTTCAATTACAAATATTCACATATTCATGGAAAGAGAGAGAGGGAGAGGGAGCCATTCTGTGTGGCACCTGGCCGCAGGTCATGTGGCATACGATACTGTGCAGGGGGAAAGGCTGCACTGCACAGCAAATTGTGGCCACTAAAAGCTTCAACCAATTCAAAGGCTTCAATGCGGAAGGAAGGCTCTGCCATAAAATAGCCAGCAAATAGACCAAAGGATATCCCCTGCTCCAATGGAATGCGAGTGGAGTGGACTCGTGTGTGAGGCAGAGCCACAAAGACGTCGGAGAAACGAACCACATAAAAACGAACCCCAGACTGTAATTGCATTACTCACTCAAAATAATGGCTCATTAGCTGAAAGGAAAGACGCCTGAAACAGGGCCTAAGACGAAGGCTGAGAAATGGCCAGGGAATGCCTGGGAAATGGGAAAGCCTGGTCAGCTTTAATTAGAAGAATACTCCCAGAATTTCCACCCAAGCCTTCCTGTCAAAGAACAAAAAAAAAAAAACACAAAAACTGCGCTGCACAAAGCGAAAAGCCTTTCCCCTTTGGCTACTTTCTCCCATGCTCCTAAGAAAATATTATTTTTGCCAAAGAAAAATACGCCTTTTGCTTTTTGCCTTTTGCCTGGCAGGAAAAGCGGAAAATCCAGCTGCCAACATCTTGAAAAGGGACGACCCTTGGCCCCCAGCTCTGCTCTGTTCTGCTATGCAAAATAGCATTCGCACACACACACACACACACACACACACACGCTGTGGCACACACAGACGAGTCTTTGTCCGTGTCTCTTTGGGAGCCTCTTGGCCATATGCATGAGCAATTTTCTTCGCCTTCAGTCGCTTGTAATTTTCATTTTAATTTTAATTTTAATATAATTAACACTCACAAAGGGCAATGAAATAAATTCACCCAAAAAAAAAACAACAACAAAACGGACACAAAATTGCGGTGACACGCCCCAATGCTTATCAGAGAAAAGGCCACGGGGGCAGTCCGGGGAGTCCTCCCGAAACTCGCGATCTAATTAGCAGGCGACAGAAAAAGGCGCCACGCGACGACAGGACTCGCGAGTTGGGTCTCGGCACCAAGGACCCCAAAGAGAGGCGCCGCCACAAGCTGCGCTTCGCCGCATGAAAGCAGCACATAATTCCGGCACTTTTTTATGTTTCAAATAAACTACGAAACACAACAACAGACAAAAAAAAACACTGCGAATGTTTAATGGGGGTGAGGGTGGGGGGGGGGGAGTGGTGCAGAAATGTTGCTGCCGCATTTATGGACTTGCAAATGGAGTGGAATATTTCTGAAACATTTCTATAAGCAAAAAAATCAGAAAAAATCAGAAAAAATCAGAAAAATGTCAGGCATTCCAGCCATCAACATCTCAATCAGTGGAAAAGTGTTGCCATTCCACCTCCACTTCCACGTCTGTGGCAAACTGTTGCCATTTCAATCTGTGTGGCAGAAACTGTTGAAATTATTTTAAAGATACAATATTCATCATCAGAAATATGTAGATAGGATCCGCCGGATCCGCCGGATCCGCAAAAGTAAACGTAAACATATCCCCATCCGTATGACAGACTTAAGTGGATATTAGGCAAACCCTCTCCTGGGAGAAACCAGAAACAGAATTTATGTTGCTCATTTTCTGTGTGGCACAGCCGCCTGCCGCTTGTGGAGGGTGCCAGAAATTTGCATATAATAGGAGGAATTTTCACCAACCCAACTGAGGGAACAACAGCAGGAGCAGCCGAAGCAGGAGCAGCAGCAAGGAACAGCCGGAGCAGCCGGAGCAGCCGGAGCAGCAAGGAGCAGGAGAGTGGAGGCAGCAGCAGCTGACACTCGGGTGTATGCCACTGGGAACTCACTTCGAGAGAGCCGAGTGCCTTAGACATGGCCTGAATTAATAATGGAACCTTTTATGCGGTTCTCGGGCCTCGCCCCCACTCGCTCGCCCTTTTGTTTAGCCTTTAAATTGTCCCTCGAAATTTATTCAAAGATTGGTGTCCTGCCCCTGGCCTCCGCTGTAAGTACGATTATTCTCTAGCCCCTGTAGGACTTCTGACCTGACCTGACCCCAAATATTTGCCATAGAAATTAAAAACCACTTGAAATCCGTGTACTTCTGTTTGTCCAGCGACACTTTCCGATGCGATTATGGTCCAATATATTGACTTGAAATCCGTGCAGAAATACAAGGGGTTCCCCGCCACAAACATGGCTACAAAAGAGTGGATATTCCCCCCCAAAAAACGATGAATTATGCAGTGGATATTCTCCCCCCCCCCTTCCACCACCCCAAAATTCCATTATTCGAGTAGAAAGCGTGGGATGTATGTACATATTTTATGGATTCACAAACGATCTCATCTCTCAACCGCGGCAGCACTTCACAAATTTTTAAATTGAATTGCGATTTAACAAGCAATTTATTTGTGCAGAATATTTGTCATTTATCAGTGGGGAGAGAGTGACAGGGAGAGGGAGAGGGAGAGAGGAAGTGGGTTAAAATAAATGTACTATATACATATATATATAGATTCCATTCAGCAATCGCTGCTGCCGATAAGAGTGGGGTATCGCGATGGCAGGTTAAGTGCCCAAGGAAAAAAAAACAAAACATTGATAAAGAATGAATAAATTTGAGTGGGGTGGGAAATGCTGGTAGGGGGAGTACTCCCCCTGCTGATGCTCGAACCGTTTTGGGGTATTACAGTAAATATGTAGATTAGAGAATGCGAGGGGGGGAGGGGGCGAGGGGAGTATCTAATAGATACATGTGCAGCAAGTGGCATGGCCAGCCAGCCAATAGTCATTAGATAAACATCAAAGCATTCAATGAAACGCGAATAGCAGTACAAATGTGTGTGCAAGTGTGCAAGTGTGTGTGTGTGTGTGGGAGTGGGCTTAAAGCCAAAGTCAAGTGCATGGCCATAGCACGCAAGAGCCAACTGCTCCAAACGGCATACATATACGTATGTACAGTCGAACTTCTCTATAACGAATCTCAAGGGGACAAAAACCCAATTCGTTATAGGGAAAATTCGTTATATTTTTTATTAGTTTTTTTTACTATTAAATAATTGGTTTTTCTGTGTGCGAAGCTCACACTTATATTTCGGGGCACCCACATTTTTTTTTTACCTTTGTTTTGGTGGAAAACCATAATCGAAAAAATTTAAAACAAAAATTCTCTATAGCGAGGTCGAAAACGTATGGAAATTCGTGTTACGGGCGTGGGAAAAATTCGTAATAGAGAAATATTCGCTGAAAGGAAAAACAAAATTCGTTAAAATGAAAATTGAACGAAAATGCAGTGTTCCAGTTATGAATTCGTTATAAAGAAAACTTCGTTATGGGGAAGTTCATTATAGAGAAGTTCGACTGTATATTTAATATGTGTTTGTGCAAATACATGTACATAAATGTATATATTTATATAGGAAAGGGCCAGATAAGCAGCGATAATAGTTGTATGGATACTTGTAATGTCCTTCGTTTCCCCCCCCCCCAGCCTTGGCTTAGCGAGGGTACTTGTACTTGCAGAATTGTTATTGCCAGATACCCATGATACCCATGAACATGCGAGTGAGGAGCCAAAGGATACCGAGATACTCGTGCGTATAATCCACAGATACTCTACTAGGATACCCCTCTAGGCACCCCCCTGCCCACCAGCTATTTGTCAGCTAAAATGTTATTACGAGCCGCGAGTTATGCCCACAATTTGCAAAGGCATAACTTTAAGGTTTCTGCTGATGAAGCAGCTCCACCGATGCCGTCGACAAGGGCCCTAATGAGGTCTTCGCTAGTTTACGACCCTCTGTCACCCCGTCCCCTCCCCATACCCACCCCATGCCCTCCCATACCACCTCTCGCTCTCTAGCAGCCTCCAGCAGCAGCGGCAGCAGCAGCAGGCCGCCCAATTAGTCCTTCATCTAGCGATAGCATCCTGCATGCGATAGCATTAATTACGCATATAATCTTGCACTCTACGGAAAGGATACGAAAGGATTGGGAATGGGATTGGGAAGGGGAAGGGAAATATCCTTCTAGCCATATGCAAATATTTTGTGCCAAAGCAAATGCTGCTTTTCGGGTTTTGTGCAAAAGATTTCGCAGACGCTGATAAATGTGCAAAAACGTGCACAAGTTGGCAATCCCCCAAGACGGGGGAGGGGCAGGGGAAGGGGGTGGGTGGCAGATTGGGGGCGCAAAATCCCCAACCATTATATGCAGATTTGCTGCGGCTTTTCCCTGGTGTTTGTCTGGCGGGGTGGGGTGGGGGGGAGGGCTTTAAGTCGTATGTTTTCTGGCAGGTCGGTGTGGGTGGCCTTAAAGGTGATCCGCCAAACCCCCCCCCTCCCGAAGGGTTGCACAAATTTGTTGATCAAACAATATTTGATAGCACTCGTAGTCGTAGATTAGCAAAAGTCAAGGCGGAGGACGGGCGCTCGGCGCTGGGCGAAAGATAGGAAAAGCCTTTTTGCAGCAATCCAACTAATTCTTGAACAAACTTTGGCTTTTCCTCGGGGAATTAGTCGGTGACAAGAGGCTAGAAAATGATTTTAATAGAGTGCTTGAGCGGCAGAAAGCTCTTCAGCTTAGCAGATACGACTATCAACAGGGGGGGTGGGCAAGAGAGAGAGAGAGGGGGGAAAGCAGACCATGCACTCCGAAATGTATGAAAATCGCAGAGCGCAGAGCGCAGAGGAAAAGCCAAACGGGGGAAAGAGGAAAACTGAATTTTAAGTATCACCTACACTAAGCCTGATTTAATGAGTAGCGACGGGGAAAAGCTGACCCACATATCACACATACATGCATGTATGTACGTATATATACATATATACTATATATGTATACTCCGGGCATAATCTCCCGCTTTAAGCCTGACCTTTCGCCGCATTAAGTGGCAACGGCAGAGACAGTGCGGCACATAAATGATGTGAATGAATGAATGAATGTATTTCCATCTATACGAGAGCGTATGATGCATTTCCATTTGCATAAATGTCGCATAGTTTTTCCGTTTTCCCACACAAACACACACACACACACACACACACACTACCACATACAGAAATAAAGCCGGATTCCAAAGCAGAATTCAGTGCACTTTGAATTCGTATATTTAATCAAATATCAATTGATTGCTACGCCATCCCTTTGTTCCCAGGGTCAAAAATAATTGTTTGCAGAGCGAAAGAGAGGGAGGCATAGGGTGAGGGGGAGGGGGGAAAATGATCACATATGTGGAAACAGCCACGCCCCAGCGCCCATCAGGAATACGAAATATATGGCCGGGGACAAAAGCACAAACAAATGGACACAAAAAATTCAAAATCCGAGCGCAAGCCAAAAATCCCATTGCAAAAGGGAAGTGTCTGTCGAATTGGTGGACAGACAGACAGACAGCCAGCGAGAGAGAGAGAGAGAGAGAGAGAGAGAGAGAGAGGGAGAGGGCAATGGATGCTCCATGAGAGGAGCATAAAGAGGGGGGGGACAACTGAGAGCGATGTGTATGAGATTCCGCCGTGTATGAGTATTGTGTGGCAGACCGAATGGCGCCAATAAAAGTTTTTTTGTTTTTTGTCGGAAGAGGAAGGAGGCGGGAGGAAGGACACTGCGAAATGCGATGGCATTATTCGCGACAGGAACTTTAAACGAAAATTGAAAAACAAGAAAAAACAAAGAATGAAGCCATCTTCCTCTCGCCGAATATCTTCAGAAATTCGAGCTTAAAGAATGAAAACTACAAAGAATGCACCAAAGAACTTTGCTCCAGAATTCGATTTCACAAAGAGCTTTCTGCAAAAGGCTTCGCCACTTCGATACAAACTTTGGATACAGATCTATCAATCTGTTATCTGATTATCCTCTTCAAGCTTTCAATTTTGTCGAAAAAGGAAGCGAGAGCAATGGGTTGGGTTTGGGCTGTTTGAGACATTTGAGACGTTTGAGGTTCCAAAGGCCAGAAACCGTGTCAAGAGGTTGACTCAACTTTTTATTCAAATAAGAGTTTGAGTGCTTTTGTTTGGTTTTGTTGCTGCTTTGGCTGTTGACTTTAATCAGCTAAAAAGAGAGCAAAAAGCAAATGCAAATTGAGATAGAACGCACACACACACACACAGATATATACATACATATATATATATATATCTATGTGTACAAATAACCTGCTGAAAAGTAAATAATCTCGCTACAAAATCTCCCCGAAATGACACGAAGAGCGTGGCGGTTGTGGGAGGAGGAGACGGAGGCGCCGCTATCTTTGCACTCTACCTCCCTCACCCTGTTTCGCTTTCTTCTGTTTGCCGGTGTGCCTACTGCTCTCCTACTCTCTCTCTCTCTCTCTGTCATAATAGGGAGAGCAAATAGAAACGCTCACGACGGCTTGTTCTCCATCTCTCCAACGCTTGAATTGTATAAATAACGGAGAATTTAATCATGTTGTATGCAAATCGAGTTTGACATGATAAAAAAAAACAAGAGAGAGAGAAAAACATTTGTATTCTTTGCTTTCTATGCTGCTTCTTTCATCAACGCTTCTTTTGCTGATTCATTTGCGTACAATCAGAAACATGAGAGCTGATAAGCAGTACTATACTTTCTATAATTATACGCGTATCTACTATAATCTCATTAGAATCCCAGGCAGCATCATTGTTGAATGATTCATTAATTTCGACACGAGAAATTCTACAATTTACTCAATTTCAAGCCTGACCTGCTGTGAGAGGAAAGTGAGTGTTCTCTCTCTCTCTCTTTCGCGAAAACCCGCAATCACTCATCTATTAACACTCACCCCACCCCCCCGCCGTCACATTCCATCACTGTCATTCTCTTGAATGCAATGATAAACATTTTTGACAGCTGTTTTATTTGATGTTTCTTTTGCTTCACCTTTGCCCAGAGTCTTGGGCGCGTGGGGCAGTGGGTGGTGGGAGGTGACGACGCGCAGGTGCCATAAAGCAACAGAACTACATAGTAACTTATTTACTCTCGCTCGAAGAGAGCGCCAAAACGGAGTCAGAGAGAAAGAGAGCGTGCGAGCGAGAGTTAAACTCCAACTGAAGTTTAACTCAGACAAGAAGAGAGTAGAGTGCAATGGGCGAAGAGAACAGGGGGCCGCACATGCTAAAAGAAGACAGACAGACAGACAGAGAAACCGAAAGAACGAAATAAAGCGACTACAATAAGCAATGTGCGTGTTTGTTTGTATGTCTTTTCAGACTGGTTCTTTGCTTAAATTTTAATAATTTCAAATAAAACATGTGCCACACGCACACACAGAAAAACGTGGACAACGCACGCATGAGGCGAACATCTCCGTACATATTTGTACATATATGTATCTGCTTGTTTGTATGTACAGTGAGTATATTTTTATAAATTCCAATACACCCGCCGCCAATGACGTCTGCAACAGCTGCTCCCCCGGAGCGTAGGGTATGTTTTTTGTCTGTATCTTTCTTGGAATCCGGTTTTTTTTTTGTTTTTGTTTTTTTTTTTGTTGTACACTTACCAGAGCAAAGGCCGTAACAGGGGCTAAACGCAGGCCACGATGCCGACTGACACCCGAGGGACGCAGGAGCAGGCGGAAGGCGCTCACCACGGCAGCGCCGCTTCTGGACATGCTTCCTTCCGTCCGATTACACTACACTACAACAAAAAAAACAACACTTCGAGAGGGTGGTGGGTGGAGGGACGGCTTGTCACGCCTACCGGATCACAGTAATACGTTTGTGGGGGATGGGGCGCGGGGGACTGGAGTGAATCACAAACACACTGCGAGTGTGTGCTAAAGAGGAATGAGCAAGTGTAAGAGTAACGGTTATTCCACGAACTTGACTCGAAATTCCGATGTTGTTGTTGGTTGGTGGTGATACGAGATGTTCGACAAAAAACGATCTTGGCTTCACGTGAATTTTAATTTGGGCAAACAAGTCACAAAATTTGAAAACATTCGGGTTGTCTTTGAGGATCTCGCGTTTTTAGCATTCTGTGTTCCAAAAACTATTTTGTTACTTTTTAAAAACATTTAACTGTACGAATTAACATGACCAAAAATTGAACTGCAATTATAATTATTTTAACGATTATTTTATTTTAAATTTAGTTTGAGCACTAAAACAAATGTCATTTATTTCAATGTCAATTGTTATTC
This sequence comes from Drosophila helvetica, assembly GCA_963969585.1. Taxonomy (NCBI): domain Eukaryota; kingdom Metazoa; phylum Arthropoda; class Insecta; order Diptera; family Drosophilidae; genus Drosophila; species Drosophila helvetica. The sequence continues at coordinate 67,596,354 of OZ018401.1, read as the reverse complement.
AGCAATGCAACAAGCAGCAACAACAACGAAACCGGGCGCCAAAAAGGTGGAATGGAATGACAATGGAGGAGAGAATTACCGGTTTGGGCTGTGGACAGATGAACGCAGAAGGGCAGCGACTCTTCCCGGAGCTTTTTCACTCTTCTTCTGAACTTTAAACACTGACAAAAACAAAGCAGACACGCACAAAAAAACAACCGCACAACGATTTGCCTTCGAATTCGACAACGCCGGCTATAACTTATTGCAATTAATTATTAACAAGTCGGCTTTTCGGCTTTCTCTTCTCTTTTGCACTCTCTTCGCCCACGACCCAGACACCGGTTCTCTTTTTGAGCACACGACGACGTTTTCGATTCGAATCGTCGCTAATTATCAAGTACCTGTTTGCACGTGCTATATCTATTATTCACTCGATTTGAAAACAATTATTGCCTGTGCTTTTGGAGAAAAACCCGACCCCAACGTCGCGCGCGGAACTTTTCTGACGCAAAACACAAGTAGGAGCGACTGTTGTTTCGTTGTCCGCGGCCGAGTACACTCTAACGGTTCTTTAGGCACTCGCTTTAGTCGCTTCGATAAAATATAAGATATGCTTTAGGCCCGATACGAGACTTTTGGGGAACAGGGTAGCACATGGTGAAATAATATACAGGTGGTGTAGTCCCCACGTGTGCTCTCTTTCGGGGACGTTAGTTTAGTCAATGCGATTTGGTTTGAAACAAAACGCGGAGTTGGAATATGGCATTTCTGATATTGTTATTTGAAAAAAGTGAACCCATTTTTCCCAATTGATAGCAAACGGTATTGGATATTTTTTTAAATCCCATGAAAAAACTCATTTCTGCGTAATGGCTCAGAGCAACGTCGTTGAGAGAAGAGAGCGAAGTGAAACAGAGAGAGAGAGCTGAACAATTTAACGTCCTCTCTCTTGCTCTTCTGAACTTGCTTGTGAACGCATGGTATAACAATGTTAGGTGGAGAACAATTTTGCAAATTCGTGCTTTGCTGTGCAAACATTTTTAGCTTCTTATACCAAATACTGAAAGATATATTAGATTTGTGGCGAAAGTGGATGTGTGTTATGCCCAGAAGAAACCGTTTCCGATCCCTTAATGTACATATATTTATTGTTGATCAGCAGCGATGGCTATTGATCCATTGATCCCGATGGGCGCCTAGATCTCAGAGACTTTAAGAGCTAGAGCAACCAAATTTTGTATCCAGACTCCTCTGATATTCCACTGAATAAAGTTTGTTTCCAAATTTCGCCCCGCCTCCTTCCGCCCCCTCAAAGGACGAAAATCGGTGCCATCAAACATTTTCAAGATACGAGAAAACAAAATATATATTGGTCCTTATCAAGGATCAAGGATACTTTCCCCTGGCGTACATATACCGTTCTCTCCGCTATTTTTCGGCGGATAAGGGCGTTCCACGCTTTTTCGTTATCCCGAGAATGTCCCGGATCACTTGGAAGCATCAAAGACAATCAAGGATATTGCCTGGTTCACGTTTAATCGCTATAAATGGGCAATTTCTCGACCGATATGGGCATGCCGCGTCTCCTCGTAATCGGGAGAATGTCCCCAACCGTTTGGCATCAAGGACAATCATGGAGATTGAGTGAATTGTAAGGCTTTTGGATTTGTTTCACATATATTCTGCATACACATATACATATGTATAATATTTATTAAATCTTTTGTTTTTTACGAAAATTACATTTAATCATACAACGAACAAGACTTACACATAGATTTTATAATGCAATTAAAACATTGACTTTATATATATATATATACTGTAAATCGATCGTTCTTGAATCGCTTTAGCTCTAATTAAAGGCATTCCATATTTTTACTGCTCTTTTTTACGATATACTGCCCTTGGCGCAATGTGTGTCGTTTGGGGGTGTGTGGGTGTGTGTGTGTTTTGGGAATACAAATTAAATAATTATGGGGTATATATCTTTATCTTTATATAAAAAAAATACAAAAACAATTCGGTATGTTTTGATTAGTTTGTAATGCTTTTCCTCCGCTCGATCCGCCATTGCCATTGCCATTGCCATCGCCATTGCCTTCGGTTTCACTGTGGCGGCACTTGGCTGGATCGCCGCTTGTCCTTGTCCTTTTCCTTCTCCTTGTCGCCCTTGCGGCCAAAGATGCGGAACATGCCGCTGCGACGCTCGTCCTTGGTCGCCTTGCTGCTGCCGCCGCTGCTGCCCTTCACCCCGGAAACCGAGGATATGGACTGCGCCTCACTCTCGCTGGAGCTCTCGGCGGACACACGGGAGAAGCTGATGGAGTCCGGTTGCAAGGACACGGGCCTGTTGCTCTCGAAGCGCGTTGTGCCCCAACCTGCGAAGCATAAACAGAGTGTGAGTGCTGGCCAATCCGATTCAATGGCGTGGAGAAAGCATGCATATGTGGGGTGCTCTGGAGTGTAACAGAAAGTGAGGTGTATACGTTGCTTAGCCTAAAAAGGGGGAGAGCAGACACTGGGGGCGGGGGGGGATTGTACATATATATAGTGGGTATAGATTATTCTGAATACTTTGCAAACTCGTGCGCAGATAGGATCGACGCGTCAGCTTTGCAGATTTAACAGTGGAGGAGGCAGAGGAGGCACCTTTTCCGCATAAACAAGTGACAGAGAAAGAGGCATGCAGAAACACAGAGAGATAGAGAGAGAGAAGGATAGAGTGAGCGAGAGAAAGTATAAGAAGTAAAGATAGACCATTCCGTTCTTAAGATCTACAGAGATCGTTCCGCATGCTATAAAAATAATGTTAGGACTTCTTCTAACCACCAAATCCATATCCACTTGATTCGTTATTGTTATTCTGAAGATGCAGACCCATATAGCTTGGATTACTGATGGCATTGCTGATGTTGTTGTTGTTGGATGACGATGACGCCCCCAGGGGCTCCCCAGAGGCAGATGATTTCGATTTGGTCGATGAGGTGGGCGATGAGCTCGTTAGATGCCACACCGTGCGACTGCTCGTGGAGGTGGATGTGCTGGATGCACTGGATGCTGCACTGCCGACAGTGGTCGTGGTCGTTGTCGACTTGACATTGACATTGCCATTACCATTCCCATTACCATTGCCATTGCCATTGCTGCTCGCACCGCTGCTGGAGTTCGAGTAACTGACGGTGCGCTTGGCGGGGCTGCCATTGGGCGACTGCTGCTGTGCCGCCTCCATCTCGATGAACTTGCGCGTCGAGTCGATCCGTCCCGTGCCCAGAGAGGGCACCCTCTGCGGCGACATGTGATGGTGCTGCTGCTGCTGCTGCTGCTGTCTCGTCAGATTGCTGTTGTAGAAGTCCGGCTGCTGCTGGTTGCTGCTGGCCGCAGCATTGAAGGCATTGATGCGCTGCTGCACTTGGGCCTGATGCTGATGCTGGGGATGCTGGGGATGTTGGGGATGCTGATGCTGATGATGATGCCCATGGCCATGAGCATGAGCATGGCCCCCAACGGGTGGCATCGTGGTCGGCAATGGCGGCGGATTATCTTTGGAATTGCGGAGTGGAGTGGAGGAATAATGTGTGGTGTTGTTGTGGAGTTGTGGAACAAACAGACAAATGGATCGCACAGAATCTCTACTCGATTCCCACTCGATGGCTGGAGGACACTCACCCGATTGCCTGGCCTCGCTGTTGCGCTGCAGCCCAGTGCTGTCGTCCTTGGTGCTGCCGTTCTGCTGCTGCTGCTGCTGCTGGACTCCAGTCATTCCGGCGGGTAATGTGGCAGAGCGTCCATCGGTTAGATCTGAAACGGGAATCGAGTATAATCTTCCACTATAATCTTGGAATCCCCAAAAGGACATACCATTGCTGGAACTTTGGCGATTGCGCAGGACCACCAGATTCTCCTGGCTCTGGCGATTGCTGGCCACTGGCGGTGCGCCGCGCGGTGGAATTGGTGGCTTCTGATCGAAGCCTCCGGCTGTGGGGGAAGTGGGGGAGCTGGGCTGCGATTGCTGCTGCTGCTGCTGCTGCTGTTGCTGCTGCTGCTGCATCTGTCGCTGCAGGAAGGCCATCTGCGGTGTGGCTGTCACATCCAGCGTCTGTCCACTGCTGGCCCGACGCTGCGAGTCCGGCGAGGAGTTCCTCGAACTCACGGGCGACTCCACGCTGCTGCTAACCTTAATGTCCGGCGAGCTGCTCGACTGTTGCTGCACACAAAAATACACAAAAATACACATTAGAAATCATTCAGGGCACAAATGCTGACTCGTTTGGGTTACCTTCATGGACTCGTCGTAGCTCAGGAGCTGTAGATTTGGCGGCAGACTAGCGTGGAAGGATATCTTGCGTACCCAGTCGTTCAGGATGTCCAGCGACGGCGCCTCGAAGAGGAACTCCGAGCCGTCGGGCAGCCGCAGCCGGAATACGTACTTCTTCTTCGTGTAATCGTCCGCTCGCTCGCACTTGGCGCCCAGAATATTCACTGGGGCCGTGGCCGTCTTCTGCTGCAGGAAGTCGTTCTCGTCCTTGAAGAAGCAAACCAGCTGGCCGCAGAGCACCGTGTGGAACTGCTTCCAGGAGCGGACGGGCGCCTTCTTGCCGCCCGACTGCAGTCCGTGCTTGCGCTCCAGCATCCCCTGGATCTCGACGGGCGGCAGGTCGAAGCCCTCGCCCTTCTGGTTCTTGCGGAACGACTGGGCGCGTCGACGGGTGGTGAACGAGGGCGTGCGCTTGGGCTGCTTCGGCTGCACCTTCATGCTCTCCGCTCGCTTCACATTCGCATCTGCGGAGCCGCGTCGCAGCCGGTCCCCGAACATGCCGCTGGAGCTGCTCTTTTGCAGGGCCATGTGCTCGTTCTCGTCCCCGAAGGTGGGCCGGAGTGTGGCCTGGCCGACGGCCGGCGAATGGGGGCCGGCGCTGGCTGTGCCTGCTGCCACGGACGTGCCGCTGCTGGATATCGTGACCATCGGCGAGGAGAAGATGGGTGTCTTCTCCTGCTGGGGGCGATGCTCCTGCTGCTTCTCGGCGCGTCTGCGCTCGTCCGCGAGGCGCTGCAGTTCCCGCTGCTTGATCTGTTCGAGGCGCTCCTTCTCCTGGCGCTCCTTCTCCTGCCGCTTGGAGATCTTCTCCTGCTCCAGCTGCTTGCGGAATAGCTGCTCCAGCAGCGTGATCCGCTTGATGGCCTGGAACTTCTCCTCCTGGGCGGCCACTGTCTTCTCAAAGTCCTCGTGGCGACGCAGCAGATCCTCCACCTGGGGTATCGAGTCCCCGAGCTTGGCGTCCTTCAGCTGCGGCTCCCGACTGCTGATCCATTGCTCGAGGATCTCCGCATCCTTGAGGAACAGCTGCGTGTCCAGGTTCAGCTCGTAGATGTCGCGCCTCTGGCGGAGTGTCAGCTTCAGCAGCTCGTGCCTCGCGTGCAGCACCTTGATCTTGTCCTCCACCTCGTTCGCGAGGAAGTGCTTCTCCTGGATCAGCTGCTGGCCGTTGGCCGCAAAGTTGGCAAAGGTCTCGTCGCGGGCACAGATCTCCGCGTCGTGGTCCTTGGTGCTGGCCAATAGGAGCTCCGCTCCGGCCACACTGTTGGCCAGATCGGGGGCCGTGATCTTGGCCAGCATCTCGTTGATCCAGGCGATCAGATCGCGATACTCGTCGAAGTACGACTGCAGCTGCTCCGCCTGCGAGAGTTTGCTCTTCCGGGCCGTCGTCTTCTCCTTGAGGTCCGTCCAGGCCTCCACCGTCTCGTCCCGCTTCACCTCGATGTGCTCCCTGGCATCCGGATAGATCTCCCCCAGCTTCACTGCCTCCGCCAGCACGGACTCCACCTGGCCCTGGATGCCCACCAGCTCCGATTCGAACACCAGATGCTTGCGTCCCAGCGCCTGGATACTCTCCAGATCCTGGCCATAGTCCTCCGAAATGAGCGAGGCATCCTTCTCCTGGATCAGCGTGATGGTCTCGTCGGCCACGCGGTCGTAGACGTGCACCTGCTTGGCCCCCGCCAACGCATCCTGGCGCGCATTCACCAGATCCTTGAGCTCGTCCCACAGCTGCTTCGTCTCGTCGCGCTTCGACTTGATGGAGTTGCGGTAGGGATTGTTCTCCTGGATGAGGCGGTCGCCGCGCTCCAGGCAGGCCTCCACACGCGCCTCATTCGCGTTCAGGTTCGACACAAAGGACTCGAAGGCCAGCATCAGCTGCTCCACGTGCTCCACATCCTCACCGTAGTCCTCGCTGGCCGTGACGGCCATCTGGTCGCCCACCCACTCGTGCAGCTCCTCCGTTTCGCGCAGGTACTCGAACAGCTTCTTGCACTCGCCGAGCCGCAGATCGCGCTCCTTGGCGAGACGCACCAGATCCGCGTACTGCTGCTCCACCTGGCCGTTCTTCTCCTGGATGTTGGCGCTGTCGAAGTGATTCCGCTCCACCAGTCCCGTGGCCAGCTTGTTCACCTTGTCAATGGAGGGACGGAACGAAACGAGCTCCCGCTGCAGCACCTCCAGTTTCTTTTGGTGTCCCTGCACAGAGATCTCGTCGCGTCCGTAGTCGCTGCTGGCCAGGATCGGTCGCTTCTCGCGCATCCAGGCATCCGCCTCGTTGGCCTCCACGTAGAACAGCTGGCTCTCGACGGCGTCCAGGAGTCGGAGGCGGCGAATGGCCGCCAGGTCGCGCAGCTGGAGGAGCTGCTTCTGCAGCAGCTCCGACTTGTATTGCAGCTCCTCGCTGGCGAAGTGATTGTCGCGTATCATCTGCTGGCCGCGCTGCAGGAGCGCCTGGATCAGCGGCTCCTGCGAGGTGAGCTCCGCCTCCAGGGCGTTGTGTTTCTTCTGGAGTCCCTGCACGGCCAGGAGACTGCTGCCCAGATCCTGGGACCCGGCCACCTGCTGCTTCTCGGCCAGCCACTGGAGCTCGTCCTCGGCGTCGCGCAGGAACTGCTGCAGACTCAGGGAGTCCTCGAGGTTCTCCCGCCGAATGGCAATCGGTTCGTGGAGCGTGTTGTATCGCTTGATGCTGGCCATGGCCCGCTCGTGGATTTCGTGCTTGAGGAAGTGATCCGCCTGGAAGAATCGCTCGTCTTTGAGCTTCAGCTGGTCGGCCAGATCGTTGTGGTGCGCCACATCGGCCTCGAGGCGTTCGTGCTTCTTCAGCAGATTGCTGACGGTGGCCAGATCCTTGCCATAGTCCTCGCTCGAGAGCTGCAGCTCCACGTCGTCCATCCAGTTGTTGAATTCGTCGACGCTTCGGTTGAAGGCCAGCGCCTCGTGCGCCTGCTGCAGCTTCTCCTTCTTGGCCTGCGAGGCGGCCTTCAGCTTGAGCCAGTCGCCCTCCAGGAGCTGCACTTGCTGGGCAATCTCGTCCTTGGCAAAGTGCTCGCCCTTGATGAGGCGCTCCCCCTCGCTGATGACCGACTGCACCCGGGGACTGTTGCTCAGCAGCTCCGCATCGAAGGTGGAGTGCTTCTGGATCTTGGACTGCAGATTGCTCGGCTCGCGGTAGTTCTCGTCCAGCGCCCCCTGGAGCTTCTGCACCAGCCAGCGGTCGATCTCGTAGAGACTGCGCAGGAACTCCTGCAGCTGCAGCGATTGCAGGAGGCGCTGCTTGCGCTCCTCCGACAGATCCAGCAGCTTCTGCTTGCGCCGCAGAATGTAGGCGAGCTTCTCCCTAATCAGATCCCCGTCCTTCGGATCGCCTTCGAGTATGCTTTGGGCGAACTTCTGCAGGGTATCGACATGGTCCGCATTCAGCAGCTTCTCGAAGGCATCGTGCTTCTTCAGGAGCCGCTCCACCGCCGTGTACGAGTCGCCCAGGTCGTCGTTGTTGAGGAAGGCCTCCTTGTTGGCCAGCCACATCTCCACCTGCTCGACCTGCGCCTTGAACAGCTGCAGCTGGTGGGCCTCCGTCAGATCCCGGGCCCTCTCGCTCCATGCCTCGTGCAGCGTCTGATGCAGCTCCTCCAGCACCAGCAGATACTTCTTGACATTCTCGGATGGCTTCTGCTTGCCGGACAGCTGTTCGCCGTGCTGCTTGAGGCCGACAAAGGCCTGATCCCTGCCCTCGATCTCCACCTTGCGCTCCTGGTGCAGCTCCAGCTGCGTCTCGCAGTCGTTGATGGTGGACGGGGCCTGGGCGCTGTTCATCTTCTTGACCATATCGTTGACCCACAGCTCCAGCTCGCGCACATCCGACACGAACTTGTGCACGAGGTAGGCCTCGTTCAGGACGCTCTGTCGTCGAACCGAAAGGCTCTGCAGATTGGCCCACGATTTGTGGAGCTCCTCCAGCTTCCGTTCGATATGCTGGGCCCCTCGTTCCGGATACTTTCCGATGAGGAACTGCGCCGCCGTCTCGTGCTGATCGATCTTCTGCTTCACGGCCGACATGTCCCTCTCCAAGGCCTCCTCTCGGCGAATCAGTGCCTCAACGGCGGCCAGATCTCTTCCGGTGTCCGCCGAGCTCATGGCCAGCGACTTCTCTGCAATGCGCTCCGCCGTGTCGTCCACATCGCGATTGAACACGTGGATCTCGTTGGCCCCGCCCAGGAGAGCCCGATAGGCATTCAGGGCCCCCTGCAGCTGGCGCCAATTGTGATTGAAGTCGCGGCGTCGCTTGTCCACGCTCTGCGTGTCCTCGGGCAGCTGGGCCTGATTGATCAGCTTATCCGCCAGCTGGTTGATGTGCTTCACCCGCTGATCGTCCACGCGCATGTCCGAGTCGACGTCGTCGAGCTTCCGCATCAGGGCATTGCAGTGCTCCAGATCCCGGCCCGTGTCGCTGGCTTGCACCATCATTTCCTTGTCCCTGATCCAGGCCTCGATCTTGTCCAGCTGATTGTTGAACTCGAGGATGTCCTGCGCCTCCTCCAGCCCGCGGCCGCATTGATCCAGCTCCGCGAGCAGTCCCTGCCAGGCATGCAGGACCCTTTCGATGGCCAGCTTGATCTCTGGCGACGATTCGTGCTGTTTGCTCAGGAGAATGACGCCCGTGTCCTGGATCTCCTTGATGCGGCCTTGATTGGCGGCCACTTCGGCCTGGAACGCCTGGTGCTTCTGCAGTTTCTTGATCTTCTCGTCGAGATTGGTGACCTCCGCGTAGTTGGCGGCATCTGCCTCCAGCTTCTTCTGCTTCTCGTTGATCCAGGACTCCGCTTCGGCGCAGTCCCGCACGAACTTGGCATAGAGCAGGGCGTCCTCCAGCTTGTATCGGCGCACGGCGCACAGATCCTTGACCTTCTGGCGGCGGGCGAGCACGCCCTGGAGTATCGTCTGGATGTTGGCACTGTCGTAGTGCCGCTGCTCGATCAGCTTCCTGCCGTGCTCCTGCAGCAGGGCCACCTTCTCCTCCTGCGTCTGGATGAGTCGCTCGAACTCGTCGTGCTTCTTTATCTGATTCTGCACATCCTCCACCGTCTGGCCGAAGTCGGAGCTGCTGAGGGCCGCCTGCTGGCTGCTGGACAGATTATCAATCTGCTTCGCGTCGCGCAGGAAGCAGAACAGATCGATCTTCTGCTCCAGCATGATCTTCTTCTTGTTCCAGGCGGCATGCAGCTTCTGTCGCTCGTCCAGCATGGCGGCGCACTTCTCCTCCACATCGGCGGCGGCATAGTGGCCCGTCTGCACCATCGAATCACTCAGTTCGTTCAGATAGCGGAACTTGTCCTCCCGTGCCTCGATCTCGCCGTAAATGGCATCGTGCTGGATCTTCAGGGCGGTGGCTCCGGCAGCGTCGCTGACGTGCTCCTCCGCTTGGAGGGCCGCCCGCAGGTTGGAGGACCACGAAACAATGTCCCTGACATCCGTGAGGAATGTCTGCAGATCGGAGCTGGCCGCCAGACGGTCCCCGCGTGCGGTCGAACGTTCCTTCAGGTCATTCCAGGCAGCCACCACCTTGTCCTGCTGCTGGGCAATGGCCACAGCATTCGAGGGATACTTGGCTTGCAGGCGCACTGAGTCCTCGACAAGGACTTGCAGCTGGGCCTCCAGTGCCACCAAATCGTTCTCGAAGCCCTCGTGCTTCCTAAGCAGTGCCAGGGCAGAGTTCAGATCCTTTCCCAGCTCGTTCGAGAGGGCGGCATTCTTGTCCTGAATGCGGAACAGGGCCTCCGCCACGTCTCGATGGAAGCGATGGATCTCCCCGGCGGCATGCAGCTTCTGTTCGCGCTGGTTCAGCAGCTGCAGCAGGTTCTCCCACGATGTCCTCAGCTGCTCCTGCCGCTTCTCCACCTCGTTGGCATAGGGGCTCTCCGTGTCGATGAGCTTCTTGGCCAGCAGCTCGCACTGGTCCACTCGATCGGCTCCCACCTCCACGCGGTGCTTCAGGTCATCGAACTTGTTCTGCAGCAGCTGCAAGTGCTCAAAGTCCTGGCCGTAATCCTCCGAGGAGGCCGTCTGCTCCTGCTCCCGTATCCACTGCTCCACCTCGTCCGATTCCAGGAAGTACTCGTGCTTGTAGAGGCTCTCCATGAGCCTGCCCTGCCGCTGGGAGGCCAGCTTGTGCAGGGACTTGAGCATCTTCTCGATCAGCTGCTGCTTGGCGGTGAGCACCTTGCTGTCCGGATGATTGGCCGCCACCATGGCGGCGCAGCTGTGGCCCATTTCGGTGACGATGCCCGAATAGGTGTCCAATTCCAGTTCGATCGTCTTGTGTTTTGTGAGCAACTTGGCCGCAGAGTCGCGATCACGGCCGTATTCCGTGGACCGCAGGGCATTGTTGCGCTCACCCAACCAGGACTCGATCTCCCCGGCATCGAACAGATATTGCTGGGCCTTCAGGGACATGTCCAGCTTGCGGGACCGCTCGTTGCAGTGCAGCTCCAGGTCCTGCCAGGCGGCCTCCAGCTGCTTGCACAGCGCCGCCACATTCTCGCTCTCCGGATGCTGCTGGGAAACCAGGGTCTGGCCCGCCTGCAGCGCCTTGTTGATCATCGACTGATGCCCCTTGATCTCGGCCTCCAGCTTCTTGTGCTTCTTGTACAGCGACTGCGTCTGGTGGAGGTTCTGGCCGAGCTCATTCGACTTGGCGGCAGGCAGATGGTCATTGATCCACTGGAACTCGGCGTCCAGCTCGAACACGAATTTGTGGAAATTCAGGCTCTCCTCCAGCTTGTCGCGGCGCTTCTGCGTGGGATCGCGCAGGTCCTTGAACCGCTGCTGCAGCTCCTTGGTTTCATCCTCGATGTTCTTGGCATTGAAGTGGCCCTCGTGGGCCATGTCGTCGCCCGTCGACACTAGTTCGGCCACCTTTTGGTCCCAAATGGTGATCTCCGATTCGAGGATCTGCTGCTTGTTGATCAGATCCTTGCAGCTGCGCAGATCGTTGCCCACATCCTTGCTCTTGAGTGCGGAATCCAGTTCGTCCACCTTCTTCTTGGCATCCTCGAGGGCGCGATTGTGCTCTCGCTGCGATGCAGCCTGCTCCAGCTTCCGGCCCTTGTCCTCGGACAGCGTCAGCAGATCCTTCCACTTCTTGTTCAGGTCCGCCACACGGGCCTCCACCTCTGGCACCCGATTTCCCGCTTGAATGAGAGCCTCCCCATCCTTGTTGGCATTCCGCAGCTGGCCCTCGTTGGCACGCAGCTCCCGCTCGAAGGCCTTGTGCTTCTGCAGCTTCCTGGGCAGGTTACTCAGATCCCGGTAGTTCTCATCGCCTGCGATCTTTGTCTTGTCCTGCAGCCACACCTTCAAGTCGTCGGCCTCGGCGGCGAATTTGTTGTAGTCCTTGGAGGCCTGCAGCAGACGCTTCCGCTCGAACGCCCGATCCTTGACGGCCTTTCGTTTGCCCAGCACTTGATTGCGTCGGTCGCCGATGCTGGAATAGAGGGGTTCATGGTTTATGGTTAGGCAAATGCTAATGCAGGCGCTGACAGGACTCTTACTACTTGGCATCATAGTGATCATTGGCAATCAACTTGTCTGCGTTGTCGCTGAAGCCCTTGAGGATCTTGTCCTGGGCCATTAGGCTCTTTTCAAAGTCCAAATGACGCTTCAGTATGGCCTCCACTTCGTCGAGAGATGCCTAACAGTAGGAAAAACAATTACGGAATTAGATTTGTAATTACAAATTCAAATAACGCGCGTAACGGCAGCTATCAATAACAGTTGTGCTAGATATGTGATATTTAAATACAAAACTAGCGATGGCGTGCAGATATCGATAACAAAAACTATTGTCCGATTCGATAGTCGAAGTAGCACTGCAGGGTACATTGATATAGAGGTGATGACGCATTCTTATTTTACGACTCTCTCTCAAATCTCTCTCTCCGACAAAAAAAGACGGGAAAAAGAGAAGAGTCCACTGGAGTACGACGTCACCTATATCTATATATCATCCTGTATATGGAGGAGCTTCACTTACCCCCAAATTGTTGTACTCCAAAAAGGCCTCATGGCTCTTGGTGGTGGCATCAATTTTGTCCGCCTCGCGATTGAACATTTGCAGTTCGACGCACTGCAGCAGCCACTTTTGCTTCTCCGCCCAACCCCTGTGGATGGCATCCTGCTCGGCCTTCAATCGCTCAATCAGCGCCACAGTTTCGGCCATGTCGGGCTTTCCGTCGGAGAGCTGCTTGCCCAATTGAATGACCTCGATGAACTCCGTGTCGTGGGCGCGTATGTCGTCGCCCAGGTCGTTGTGTTTCTTCAGCAGATTGTTGGCCGTCTCCACATCGCGTGCCGATTCGTCGGCATTCAGTTGATCCTTCACCGAATCGATCCAGGCCAGGAGGGTCTTGGCGCTGTTGTTGAATATCTGTTGGCCGACCTCGCTCTCGATGCGGTTGCGCAGGTCGTTGCCGCGCTGCTGCACCTGTTGCCACATGTCTTGGACCTCCTGCTGGCGGCCGTTGACATTGTCCCGCTCTGCGGGATAGGCATTCTTTACGGAGTTGCCCAGATACGTGACGCGATTCACCTTGTCCTCCACTGGCGCCAGTTCGCGCTCGAGGTTCTGGTGGCGACGCTGCAGGGCCTGAACGGTGCGCAGATCGGGTGTAATGACAGCCGTGTCCAGCTGGAGCATCTTCTCGCTCATCCACACCTTGGCCTCGTCGCAGGTGCGATTGAAGAGCTCCACACTGGACGCTCCCTCCAGGCTCTTCTCGCGCTGAGCCTTGGCATTGTTGAGACGCTGCCAGATCTGATGGATCTGCCGCTGGCGGGCAATGATCTTGTCCAGCTGCGAGTGGCCCTGCCGGCGGAAGGTGTCCACAGCCCCGTCGATCTCCTCCACGCGCTTCGAGGCGGCCGATAGGTCCGTGATGAACTTCTCAAACTTCCGCTTGGCATTGTCCACGCCCTCCCCGTCTTCCGACTTGATCATGCGCTCCTTCTCCTTCATCCACTTCTCGAAATCGTCGCACTCGCGATAGAAGCCAAACAGATGGATGGAGTCCTCCAGGAGGGCATGCCGCTTCTGGGCCATCTCCTGCAGTTCGTCGTAGGTGGCATTGATCCGCTGCTGGCGCTTCTCCACGCTGTCCGCATTCTCGTTGATGCTCTGCGTGGAGGTGCGGCGCTGGACGAGCGGCTTGGGGGCGACACTCACCGGCTTGATCCTCTTCACGGGCACCACCTGGCGCACCAGAATGGTTTTCTTGACCTTCTGCAGGGACTTGACCTTCTCCGCCTTGGGCACAATGCAGGCCACCGGCCGGGGCTCGATCTCGCGCACATAGTTCGCTGGGACGAAGCCCTCGACACCGTTGTCCTTGCGCACACACCACCAGTCGTCGTTGGTCTTCGACTTCAGGAGCATCACCTCGCCCTTCTCCATCTTCATGCCCTGGCCCTCGAAGGGAAACTGCGAGCGCACGTGCGGCAGCATCTTTGTCTCCGTGACCTTCTTGTGCTCCAGCTTCTCCACCCACTCGTCTTCCCACACCTCCTTGGGCACGAGGCGCGTCTCATTGATCCACTCCTCCTGCTCGACGTCGGGCAGCTCTGGCTCTGCAGCCGTCAGCTCCAGGGTGCAGATGCCGGCTTTAATCAGTTTGTCCGCCTGCTGATTGAGGTTCAGGATGTCCCCGGAATAGGCATTCAGCTCCCCTTGCAGGTCGCGATGCCGCTGGAGCAGCGCTTGGGCGGAGGGCTCATCGTTGCCGTAGTCCTTGCTGTTGACCAGAGCCATCTTCTCGTTCAGCCAGGACTCTGCCTCGTTGGCATCCGTGTAGAACTGGTAGGCCTCGGCCGCATCCTCCAGCTGGCGGCGTCGCACCTCCACCAGGGCCTCCAGGGCCTGCCAGTGCTCCGCCAGGGAATCAATGCGGCTCTTAATCTCACTGGAACGCGGATGCTTCTCTCCGATCAGTCGCTTGCCGGCGTCCGACATTTGCGAGGACTTGGGCTTCCGCGACTTGATCTCATCCTCCAGCGCCTTGTGCTTCTGCTGGAGGGACAGCACGGCACGCAGGTCCTTGGCCGTGATGCCCGTCTTGCAGATGCGCTGCTTGTCCACCAGCCAGCTCTCCTCGTTGTCGTAGTCCTCCATGAAATGGTGGAAGTTACGCGCCTCCTCCAGGCGTGCCCGCCGATCGGCCGAGCGTCTGATCAGCTCCGAGTAGGCCTCCTCCAGCTCTCCGAGGCGCTGGGCCAAGACAGCGGCATCCTTGTGTTCGGAGCTCTTGTAGGGCACCGCCTGGCGATTGAAGCGCTTCAGCGTCTCCCCGTACGTGTTCACCTGGAGTTCCTGCAGCGAGTGCGCCTGCAGCAGCTCCTCGACGCCCAGCAAATGGGGGCCCACATCCTCCGAGGCGAACTGCTGCTGCAGCTCCCTCACGGATTCCGTGGTGCTGGCAATTTCGCGCAGCAGATTCATCAGATTGCTCATCTGGGAGAGGTTGAGGCGCTGATTCTCCAGCAGTTCCAGCAGCTTTCGCCACTTTTCCATCACCTCCTGCTCGCGCTTCTTCACCCGCTCCTTGCCGTGGTAGTTCTCCTTTTCCAACTCACTGGCCATGGCCGTCAGATCGTTGAACCGCTCCACGCGCGCCAGTATGTCCGCCGAGATGGCCTCGTGCTTCTTCAGGGTGGCATCCACCTGACGCAGATACCGCGGATCGGACAGCACCTGGATCATCTCCTTGAGGTAGCCCTCGCGCAGCACCGACTTCTTCTCGAATTTGTAGTTCAGTTGCTCCAGCTTCTCCTGTCGCAGCAGCTCCTCGCGCAGCGCCACTTCGCGGTTGTGTTCGGCATACTCGAGGATCTGCCAGGCCTTCTCAATGTCATTGACCATCACCCCATCGTGCGGATTGTACGGCGGCTGATTCAGGGCCTTCAGCAGAGTGTTGATGGTGAAGTACAGGGCCTCGATCTCGCTGCGTTCCTTGTATCTACCGAAACAGAACAGAATAGAACACAACAGTTTAGAGTGTCATTTATTCCGCAGAGCTTTCCCGCGAGACTAGACTCACTTTGGTGGCTTCTCAATGGTGCGATACTCCTTAAAGGCCATCAGTTCACGCTGTATGCCCTCCAGGGAGTTGGGCAGGTTACGCTGCTCCAGCTCCAGGGTCTTCTGACGGATCCAGCTCAAGAGATTTGTGGTCAGGCGCTCATAGTGTATCTTCTTGCGATCGGCATCCATCAGTTGGCCAACAATCTGGACAGAGAGAGCGAGAGGGAGAGAGAGAGACATTTCCATTGTGAAACAGAGCGTAGAAATGTATTGGATTGGATGGAAATGGATTGGATTGGTTTGGACGCTCGTTACGCTGCAACGACTCTACGACTCTACGACTCTGGTACTTACGTTTGCTATACGCTTGCCGCTCTTCTGTTCGTTCTTCATGCGTGCAAAGGTGTGATAGTAGGAGGCCACATAGGTCAAGATCGATTTCTCATCGGGTCGGGCCGAGTCAATGTCCTCTGCATCGAGCAAACTGAAAATCGAGACCGAAGAATGCTCAGAGACAGCTCCCACCATGGCAATAGACAGAATGGTTCGCCCTACCTTGGTATGCCCAATTCGTTGGCGGCCGTATCGAAGGCATGATTCAGATTATCCAAATTGGAGTTCTTTGAATTGACAATCGTATTGTATTCGAACAGATCCGGACGATGCGAGTGGATGAGCGCGTTGAAGCCCAAGCCGGAACGCCATGAGGAGGTAAAGTCCGTGATATTGACGCCCGCATAGCCGTGCGTCTTCCTTTGGCACCACAGCAGGAGGGCATCCTTGGCCGAACGCTTCTCACTGGACTCGTTTTCCTCATCCTAAACCAGAGACGAATTAATAATGGTTTTTGGTATTTGATTGGGTTCTACTTACAACATCAATCTCAATTTCCTGGATTTGAAATCGCAAAATGATGGTCCAAATGAGACCCAAAATCAATCTGGGATTACCATCGACAATGTCCTCGGCACCAATGGACTCCAGGCGTACCTTTTAATTGGAAAATGGAAGATGGAGGAGGAGAAGTAGGTGGAGACCACATTAGCATTCTCTTTTTATGTCGTTACGTTCCGTTCCGTTCCGCCCTGGGTTTTCTTTCAATTTCTCTCTGGCTTGGAGTGGGGCATGGAGTGGGCTGTAAGCTGCGTATCGGGTTACAAACACAGCAAAAGATACAGCTAACAGATACAGCTACAGCTAACAGATACAGATACAGATACAGAAAAGGTAAACTGGGTCTGGTGTCACGCCTTATCAGGTGAAAAGGTGCTTGACCCCTGCTTGACCGCCGCTGCTGGGGTTCGCTTCGCATTTGTATCTACGAGTAGGTCATGGCCCGAAGAAAGCATAAGTTACCCCTCCCCATCCCCCACCCCCCACAACTGATAACCGATCTACATCGCATTATTAGAGACGACAAAATGGTCAGCGTTGAGACTGATTTATGGCCCACAGAAACCCAAGATGGAGGGAGAGCGGAATGCGGAATGAGTGCTAGATTTACAGATACTCAAAACAGGTCCACCAGAAATCAGAATCGCTGATTCTGTACAGGTGTTCCCATAAGCGAAAGGGAACATTTCTTTGGAAATGCACAAACAGAGAGCGCTTCAACGTTTGTAAATGTTATTGGGATATATCGGTATTCCGTAAAAGTAACAGATTGAATCACTGCAAACTGAACACTGAAAGGCAGCAGCAAGGGCCGCGGCTCTACTTTTACACTCGGTACTCAGTCATGACTGGCGCATGCCTGCTCTCCCTCTTTCTCCGTCTGTCTTTTGGCATCGCTGTTCGAAAAGGGAACGCAATCTCTTGAGAGATGGAAAAAACGTAGAGACACCTAATGGATTATTCTATTTATTTCCACTTTCCTCTATGGCTTATTATTCGGCTACATCTGTCTCTCTCTCTTTCATTTCTTACACCAACGCCAGCCGTTACAACTCGCTACCCTCCGCCAGGGGGCGCACACTGCACGAGGAAGATTGTGTGTGGAAGGCGTAGCGTAACCGCTTTGTGCATTCTGGCTATAATAAAGATCCGATCTGAATCAGAATCGGCAATCTGGTATGAATATAATATCCTGTCTATGATTCTGGGTTTTCGATTAGGGGAAAATATAACAGGAGTCTGATAACTCATCGGTACGGACAGACAGCATAGCTTCCTTCTGGGTGTTCCACCGCATACTGATATATTCCCAAACTCCTCGAATACCGGACATAAAAAGATTGAATACCATTTTTAGTGGGAATATTGAAAGAAAAATTGGTGACAACTGTATTCCAGTGTTCCAGTGGAAGCACAAATGAATGTTCTGCTATAGGAATCCCGCTTTGAGTGCAAATGTATCCTCTTTTTGGTTCTGAAAATTCCAAGATTCGTGACCCATTCGATGCTTGAGTGAACCTGTAAGCAGTTCCCTCAAACGAATCTTTGGGGCTTCCTCGAGCCTCAAACCAATTAAAATGCACTCCCAATACCCATGTCACATAAAAAAAAACCCAGCACAAGCACACAAGAAATACGAAATTAAATGGGTGTGGTGTGGGGCGTGCGGGGTGTGTGGGGGAATGTGCACACACAAAAAAAAGTAAAACCGAAAAAACTTTCACTGGAAAAGCATTTAACGGAAAACAAAGTGAATTAGACAGAGGGGATTGGGGCCTGGGCCTACGGGTATGTGTCGTTTTGTGCCACTAAAATTGCTACGGTTTAATCGGTTGCATTAGGCATTAAACGAGCGAGCAAGCGGCCATTGCTTCTAATTAGATTACCAGCCAAAAGAAGAAGGAGAGGCAGGGGCGGGGGCAGGGGCATAGGCAGGCAGCCACCGATCCGATCCACACAAAAAAATAAAAAGCGAAACTATGTCGCATGCGATTGCATGGCCTGTTGCATGGCTTCCACATGCAACACACAACACAGTCTTCTGCTTGCAACAATTAAAAATCACCGAAACTCCAAAGAAAGTGCCAAAGGAAAATGTGCCACACGAAGCAGCAGCAGCGGCAGCAGCGGAGAAAAAATGCATTAGAAAGTATGCAAATATTTCAGAAAATTGCCAAGAAAGAAAGAAAGAAAAAAAGCCATGGCGCAGGTAATTAAATATATTTCAGGTCTCTGGCTTCTTTGGAGACCCCTTTGGGGAGCAGAGGCGATGCGGGGAAGACCTCCACAAGCTGGCCCCATGGCTGGCCCCTCTCTCACTCTCATACGGCAAACAAGGCACGCAATGAGCCACGCGCATGGCTGCGCAGACGCAGACGCAGGCACAGGCACAGGCGCAGGCGCGACTTGCACTTTCTACAAATGCGTAAAGATCCACTCCCTCCACTCCCCCACACTCTCTGCCTCTCCACTCTCTGTAGCCACTCTCTTTTTTTGGGTAGAGTGTCTCCATCTCTCTCTTTCTCGTGTCTCTCACCTTTGTGTGCAAGAATGCCAGACTCTTGTTGACATTTTCAATTTTATGTACGCGCATCCGTCCGCTATTCGGTTTTCCCAGTTTCTCCGATGATATGATCTCCAGCAGCTTGAGCAGCTTTATGCCATCGGCCAGATCTGTGAATAGATCTTCCACCTCCATTTTGGCCTACAGGAAACAGACAAACCAGAAAGATTAATCGTGAATTTATTGGCAGAATCGACAGATCCGATCTATGATTATTACCTTGATCAAAAAGGAGTTCATCCATTTTGTGAACGTCTTCTTTTGGATATGTAGTCGCTCCTCCTGCAGCGTTTTGATCCGCTCATTCTCAAACTTAATGATGCCGTCGCGCTGCGTCATGGTGTTGCCGGTGTTGCGATTCATGGATGTTGTTGATGAGGTTGTTGCATAGCCTCCCGGCTCATACTGTGATGCTAAAAGAAACAACATTAAAAAAGAAGAGAATTAAACAGGGGGATTAGGTCTGGAGGCATGGGAAGACATACAAGTGCCATGGGCAGCGAAACGTTTAGGAAAAACGTTTAGTATTTTGTTTTGATTTTCCCTTGACAACAACAGAAATCAATATAGGAAGTCCAAACGATAATGGAACCCATGACGTTATTGCCCATTGGAATCTAAAAGAGATAAGTACGTGGTGTTCGGTGTTCGGTGCTCAGTGTTCCTATCGCTATTGGTCTATGGTATATTGGTATTCTCTAATGGAAACAACAATCTTTGGCCAAAGTTAGGAGTCGTCGCATTCCGTTCGAAATTCATTTATAGTTTAGTCGCAATTCCTAAATTGAAAACGTTACCAATGCCAGAGATTACCCGTTGGGGAACTTCTTAAATAGAATTTTCAACCTCTTGGATCTGCAAATGTTCTCCAACTCTTTCTGACTCATAAAGATTGTCCCAATCGATTGGCATTCGAAACATTTAACAATCACAATCACAGCAAAAAAGGTACAATGGGTTTTTCTCTTTTAATTGGGTTCTTTTCTGATAAAGGAACACACAATGAAGCAGCCCAGAAACCTGCTAAAATATATATTTAATAATAGCATTGAAAGTAGATTTCATGGATAAAATATTAAGCAATAGGACACATATGGTATCGCGGGGAATATGCGTAAAAATTCCTAATTTCTCATTTTTCTCAGGTAATTTAAAGCATTTTCATTCAAACTTTAACCAAAAGTGGCTCTGAAAAACCATAGCCGGTAAAAATATTCCACTAAAAACCAAAATTTGGATATGGTATATTTAATATTTGATTGTGAATGATATATTTAATTTATTTCAAGTCCTTGCTCCCAAATTTATTCCTCAAAAACCTGCGAAAATTGCCAAAGAGAATGCCCGAGAATGCAAAGACAAAATACCCTTCGGGTCCAGCTGAAGGGAAAGAGCCCCCTTGGGACATAGTACATGTACCGCTCCTCAAAAAGAGTATCATTAATGTCATAACGCCTTGACGGCGGACGAGACGGGGTGTTATCAGACGAGCGTTAAAATTACTTCATACCACGGGAAAAAAGAAACGTAGAACGCTTTTTTTATCAACAATTTCGGTTACGTAAGAGCCAGGGCCAGCCAAGGCAGGGCCCAGGGAAATAACACCCATACTCGTGCCAGTGCCAGCAGCAGAACCATTTCGAGAGTATCCCAGAGAGTTTCAGCAGAAAACGAAATCCAGTCCAAACGTGGCTCTGGTGGCCTGGTCAGAAGTTCTATTTTGTTTTTGTTTTTGCCAGTTTCGATGTCTGAGGAGGACTCATTTATCAAATATTTGTGTTGTCTCCGTCTCTTATCATCAGCTATCACGCATTCAGAACTGATAAGGGAAATGTACTTTCATTCCGAGGGGGGAAATTGTATAATTCCATTGGGGAGCAGCTGCATGGGGCAGCAGTAAAAGTGGAGCCCATCTTTTCTTTCCAAGTTCAAGTTCAGATTCAAATTCACATATGAAAAAAAAAACCTACCCAATGACTGACGCTCATAGGATATATATCTCCGATATTCGTTCCGCGTGAAATTGGAACGATATTGAGAGTTGTGCTCCTCCATGGTCTGGGTATATTCTTATCCTTCTCCTCCTCCTCCTCCCGTCGTCGCCTTGAGTCCCGAAAAACACACTTGAAATTTTGATAGTAGGGGGGGGCTGTCTCCTTAATAGGGGGTGGGGGGTGTACGAGCGAATATTTACTACGATTAAAACATTTGAGAGTTCCGAATCGGAATAGGAACCGAAGTCCTCTTCGAGTTTTTGTTTGGGGTAATTTTGATTTTGTTCCGAGTCCAGTCCCGTGGCACTCTAGATTCGTTTTTCTCTCACTCTTTGGGAAAATTTCCCAATGTACGGAATGTTCGGATACGGATACGATCGTTCTGTCGGTCTGTCGTTTGGAGGCAGTTGCTCGCACAAGCCGCGCCGTTTGGTCACTGAAAATAAAGGGGGGCCGACTGGGGCCGATTTCGCTGGTCGCCACGAATGGCAGCGCCCCCCCCTCCTGCCACGCTTCTTCTTCTTTTTTTTTTTCATTTTTATCATCAAAGAGCGACACACGAGAGGCCACGAAAACCGAAAGTGAGCAGCAAATTCTTTGGGCTATGGTGAATATTCCTTTTATCGCTATCGTGTTACCAGTATTTCTCTACGGCTTAAGTGACAGATAGCACGGGGGTTAAGAGGTGGAATGGTGACGCTGCGCTGGGCTGCGCTGCGCTGCTCTTTGGCTTGAGCTTCGCCGGAGCATAATCATCTCTCAACAGAAGCGGAAAGCACACAAAACAAAGTTATCTTATCGCTCGATATCTGCCATGGCATTCCTTTCGACATATGTCGAGCGATTACACAGGGATCGATAAAGGATTTGGCTATAGCCAGAAATTCCCATGGAATTGGATCATCATACCATTGCGATTCAAATGTTATCTTTTTTGCACATCTTCCGAGGAATATGCCAAATGCCCCTAGCGGAAATTATCTTCGATATTCAATTCCTGAAAAATATTCAAAGACTTCTTTCACACTCCCCCAATGACATCAGAATACTTTCAATAAGTTCTAATCCCAAGAATCCCTAAAAAACGAACCTGTCAAACGCTCAACTAATGTTATATTTTTTATATTCCCATAATATCATAACCAAATGATATTTTGGAACCATTTTAAATGTTATACTTCTTCGAATGGCTCCATTTGTATGACACTATGCTTGAGGAACGGGGAACCCTAATCCCCAAAGCCGCCGTTCTGAGGTCATCTGGAAGGCATTTGTACCGCAACAAAATGGCAAACAAAACACTTCGTTCCGCTGGCTTCAGCAAATAGGAAAATCAATTAAAAAAGAGGTGAAAACCAAACAATAAATGGCACACACACACACACGCACACACCGACGGAACGATCGTTGGGTGTTGTGTTTAGTGACAATAAACTTTAACCATAAATGCGGTACCGTTTGGCGATAAGGATGGGGCTTCGCTTCTCTTATCGGAACAGAATGCAAACAACAGAAAGCAAGAGGGCGGCCCCAGAGAGTGGAGTGGCAACAAATAGTGGTTGGTGGAACGCGAGGCATAACTTTAGGCTTAAATGGAAAAACCATTAATATATTTAACAGGAACAAGCCATCCATTCCACTATCATTCTCTCTCACTCTCTCTTTGTCTGTGCCCCAAAAAGTAGAGATCGGACACTGATGGAGTTGCTCATTAAAAGATCATAAGAGGAACACAGCAAGGAGACAAACATCGCTTCCCCCCACCAGCAAGGAGAAACACAGCTGTCTTTGGACTATAAAAACTATTTTTAAGATCTAAGAACAAAGGCAAAACGAAGGATGCTCCTCCTTCCTGTTTACAGGGAGAACACACAAAAATATACAAAAATAAACACAGTGCCACACAACCCTCAAGAGCAACATCAACACCAGCAGCAGCAGCAGCAGCAGCAGCAGCCCCTCTTGGGCGCAGGCGCAGAGGCAGGCGCGGCTGAAACCCAAAGAGAGCACATGCGGATCGCAGATGTAGAAACAGGAATACGACAGTATACAGTATACGAGAGTATTCAAATGATGGCTGCGAAATTCTAATTATAAACATCTTTTTCTCTCTAACAAAGTTGTGGATCTGTCTCTGCCCCTGGGGAGATACAACAGATCTCTGAGATTGTTGCACAACCACAGACAGGCGATTCTCTAAGACAGTTTTAGAGTTTCTACAGATACAGAAGACATATCTCAAGATTGCTAGAGATACACATCTCCCAGATTGTTCCACATCTGAAGATCTGTCGTGGGTATAATCGGTGGAACAGAAGACCCGCAAACGAACCACGATATAAACCATGCAAATTAGCATAAATCCATAAAGTTCTAACGATTTGGAAACATTTTGTAGCACGAATTTTTGATGGCCAGGAATTATGCTAAAAACCGAAATAAAAATAATCAAAGATCCCAATCAAATCTCATGGCATATCTTTTGCTCTTGCTTTTGTGGCGCATCTAATGATGTTCTTAAAAATGTATCTTGGGCACAACCGAGGGATGTATCTCTCTCCATTATATACCCATTATATACCCATGGATACAGATAGCATCCAAAGCAGTTTCGCTCTTTTTTCTTATTAATTGCTTTTGCGTGAGTGATTGAAATGGAGGATAACAGAACTTTGTTCTGTCATCTCTCTATTGGCGATTTGGGTGGAGGGTGAGTGGGGGGGGAGGAGAGACGAGACCTGTGTCACCACCACGCAAATTAGGGAATTTGTGGCTTTGTTTTGAAGTTTTCTATGCATAAAATTACCTCATCAGTAGCCCCCTGTCTGTCGCTCTGTCGCTCAGTCGCTGGCTGGAAATTTAAATTCCGAACCAGCAAAAAACAGCAACAAATACGAGATGGATAGATACATAGATAGAGGCAATGTTATAAATTCTTTTGTGTGTGATTCGAATTTTAAACCATTTTCATACAAAAACCTCAGAGATATTCAAAGACAGAGAGAAAAGAGCAGAGAATTCTAAAAGATGGAAAACACCAGAAATGGGGAAAAAAGAAAGAAAAGAAAGGGCCGATGGTCAGAATTTCCCAACAAAAGATTTGAGTTGAGTGTAATTTTTCTTCTTTTATTCGATTTACGATCATCTGTAAGCAGTTTCATTCGTTTTATGATGATTTATTTCAGAGATTTATGAACTTGGAGTGGTTATATTCCACTGATGATCCTGGGGAGTAGATCTATTCGTATTTCTAGCCATATCTTTAGTGTTTTGAGCGTATTTCCATCCCCTTTTCATTATTCCATATTCTAGGTATAGATTTATTAACATTTGAATGTAGTTTTATTATTCCATCATCTAATTATTGATCTACCATTATCTTAGTGTAGTCTATCTATCTATCTATCTATCTATCTATCTATCTATCTATCTATCTATCCCTTTCTCCAACAAACAATCTTCTATCATAAAATTTCTGTTCATATGATGGATTTATTGTCCTTTAGCTATAGATCAATGATCTTTCAAATGTTGTTCCACTTCTTATCCATCATTCCATCTTCTAGCAATCATTCTGGAGGCATTCCATCATTCAATTTGCATTTTCGTTTTATTTTTTTCTTTCACTCAAACTTGAACTCCAAAATGAAGAGCTTCAATACAAAAATTGGCGGGTTGCTCTTTAAAAATGATTACCAAACATTTTGCCTGATTATTGTCCAAAAAAGCAGACATACAGCCATAAAAAAAAACACCAAGAGATCCATAAAAGAGGAGGCGGCAAACATTACTTTCGGTAATACTTTGGGCTCCAAAAGTGTCAGGAGGGTAGGGAGGGGGGTTTCCATCGATGTCTATGTCTTCCCTCACTTTTTATGGCTCTTATGAGGCTTTGGTTTTGGCTTTGGCTTTTGCTTTTGTTGAAATCGAAATTGTTGTTCATTGTTGCTGCTCCTCCTCCACCACTCCACTCATCCCCTCCCCCCCGCCACCTTCTCCATTCCACTCGTTGGCGGCGGTACGCGTATGAGGTGCCGATGCCCCCCCAAAAGTTATTTGTGCAAAAATTAGTCAATGTTTCTTCTGTTTCTACTTCTACGCTCTCGCTCTTCCTTCATTCTTATCATCGGCTCTTCCCTTCCCTTCCTCCTTCTACATTCATTCGCCACCTTCCTTCTCCTATACTCCCTCCCGTCCAACACTCATTGCCATTATTTGATGCTATTTTTCTTCCTTCTCCTTCCCCCTATTATTCTATTGCCATTATTTATGTATGTATGTATGTGCCTTCACGCCCTCCTTCTTCCAAGGGGCAGTCCGCCTGCTGGGTAGCACCGCACCCCCACCCCCACCTCCACCCCCGCCCGCTACGATCCGACACGGCATGTCGTGCATATTCCATGGCATATTCTATGCTTCTTTTGATGACCTCATCATTGGACCGCCGTCGCTTCTGACTCGGACTTTTTGGATCTCTCTATTGCTGCTGCTCCCTCTTCCCCCCCCCTCCCCTCTTCTCTCTCTCTCTCTCTCTCTCTGTTAGTGTGTGTGTGTGTCTCTATCTCTCTTTTGGGCCATGTCTGAATCCAATTCGATTCGTTCTTCGGCAGCGGCTGCCTCTGCGCATGCGCCACCGATTGCTACCGTATTTCACGCACATCTCTCCTCTGCTCTGCTCTGCCTTCTCCCTCTTTCTACATTCTACACTCTCCATCTCTTTCTGCCTTCTGCTGTCTTTTGTCTATGCAAATATTTTGTAGGGCGCCGCTTCAGCGATTTAATCCGCATGTTTTTTTCAGTTTTATGTTTTTTGTTTGCTGCTTTTGGCCATGAAATGTTTTCCAATTCCCAATCGAATGAATGAATGAATGAACGGCGCTTTTCCCAGCCTTTCCTTTTGGTGAGGGCCCTGGGAAAATTTTCGGGCTTGGGCTTGGGCTTTGGCTTGGGTTTGGTTTTGGGCCAGGCCTAGAGCTGCTGCCCAAAACAAATAAATCCATCAAATAATCAAACGATGACATCACCTCATTTTTTTTGTTAAAGCTTTTTCTACAACAAAAAACCTAGAAATACGAAATCTCTCTTTTTGGGGCGACAAAAGCTGATGATGATCTTTTTGTTAAGCTTCTCCCTCAGCGTTCCGCAGCGGGATACATACATATGTATCTACATATCTCAGAGATAGATATTTCATCTTTCATCTATCCATGGATTCCATAGATTCCGACCCGCACATAATAATCGTACTCGTAGATTTCTCTGCATTTGATCAATTTTTGGCACACAATAAAAATCAATTAAAAGTGAAAACATTTCGAAACTTCTTTCTATTTCGGGGGAGGGGCATTCATTTCGAATCAATTTTAATCGACTTCGAATGAGAACTAACTATAACTTTTGCTCTTCTGCTTTCGAGGCTGTTCTGGGGATTCATTAATTTCACAGCCCAAAGAGGAGGCTCCGCGAGAGGCACGCGTCGTCTTTTAATTGTGGCATCATTAAGATTCGTTATGGCGGATATAGGGCCCCATTAAACCCTCTCCCCCTCTCTCTCTCTCTCTCTGGCACAGCACAAATGATGATCACGAGACGCTCTTGGAGTTCCAGAGACCATCGAAACGAGCTTGTAGGCTTCCTTTTGATTGATTTCCTTTGATTGAGAGCCGGAGGAAGTGCCAAAGGCAATCAAAGAAGGAGCCAGAGAGGAATCACAGCCAAGAGTGTGACTAACATTAGTTAATTGATTAGCAAAGATAGCTCTCTTTCTTTCAGAGTTTTTCCAGAGCAATTTCATACGTTCTTTGAGGGAAACACACTTTGAAATGTGAAAATTGATTTAATGGCAGACATAACTCAATGAAAAATGGAGAAAATTTTGATTGTTTCGTAATGAATCGAAAGACCGTTCTGGATCCCCAAATCTAGTTTTCCCCTCTACCAATCTAAAGCTAAAGGTTTTCGTAGGGTTCGGAATACAGAGAATTGCTCTAAAACCCAATCTGAGCTCAATTAAATCGTAGATTTTATAATCTTTTGATAGAGAACAGTTCTCACTGGAGTTCTCTATCGAATAATCACAAGTATATACATTTTCTCCACCGATTCCTTCTGTGGCATCTCCACTGATTAATGGCTCTCCATTAACAGGCGATCTGCCCACGAAAAGTGTCGCCCATTGGAGCTATGACTTAATCAATGAATGATTTGCATATGGGAGGGCTTAATGGGGGCCGCCACTGGAACGCTGGAACACGTGTGTTGGGTATCCAAAATTGGAAGCTCAGCGAAATGTGACTCATTCGCGATGGAGGGATGGAGGAATGGAGGGGTCGAGTGGTGTGAAGGTGCCATGTGCTGGATATATAATATGTACATATATATTCGTAGTACAGAGCCGACTCTCTTATAGATATATGACAAATACACTCCGTACTCCATCCACTCATCGTTTGATCAAATATTTGCACAATAATTCCAATACTCTGAAGAGGTTGGGGGGAAACGCTCCAACAAAAAGTCTTTCGATTGGAGCGAAGGGCTTCTCGACAGAGTGTTTCCATTTGGGGCAACGGTAACGCTTCCAAGAATCACATTTCCATTGGGGCAAGGTCTTCCAAAATATATTTCCGTTTTCAATTCGCAGGAAGTTACGAAAAAGGCCCCAAAAGTCGCATTTCGTTATCGAGTTGTTCTTTCGGTGGAAGTACAGTGCGTTTCAGTAGGCTAAGGCTACATTACTCCACTGATAGCAGCGGCAGCAGCAACCCTCACTGCCCTCCCGTTCGCTTCTTAGTTTTAATTAAAATGTACGCGGAATGACAATCAAGCGATCGTCTAACAAGCTCTGGCCAGAGCGGCGAAACAATTCAATTTCATTTTTTTTCTTCTTTTTCGACAGCACAAACAAAAGATGGAAACGAAACGGAGGCAATATTTCAACAGAAAATATAGTCATCATTCCCCGTACAAGAATATACATGTTCGAGTTTGTATCTATCGTACGAGGCGAGTTGGAGGTTCTGTTCTTCGATCTGTATACGAAAAGGCCTCTAATTGAAATTGACAAAAAAAAAAAAATCATGTGATAGGGCGATGGGAGACGAGACCCTTCCAAAGAGAGAGAGGGCTGTGGCTGATATTTCAGGCTTAGCTTCAGAGAATCCCCATCCATCCATCCCGCCTGGTCGCCGCTGTTTACTCAAGTGTTTGGGGGGTGTGGTGGTGTTGGTGGGGGGAGGGCCATAAAAATCATTTAAAACATTAAATTCTTTATTCTTTACATTTTGGAATCATTTCTGTGTGTTTTTAACCAACAGATAGCCTTGTGGCCCATCAAATGTTGTTAACATTTGTTCGTACCCATAATTCCTTGATAGCTTATGGATTTTAAATGAATTTCAAACGATTTTATGTGCTTTTGATGGCTCAGAACTGACTTTGATATGGCGTTACAGTAGAACCCCCCAACCCCATTTCAACCCCATTTGAGAGCCGAAAAAAATTGCATTTCAAAAAGCACGTTGCGCAAACCACAAATAAAAAAAAGAAAATAAATAATAATAAAAAATAAAATCAAGTTTAGAATTACACGACACGAGAAATTTATTTTCGATGACGTTATACGCGGATGGGGGATGGGGGATGTGGGTTGGGGGGAAATATTGTGGAATTCTTTGCGGTTTCTCACTGTTTGCAAAACATTTCACGAATAAATTATCTTCGAGTGGAGTTCTTTGAAGTGGAGTTTCTTTTTTTTTTTTTTGGAAGAGGAACTTTAGCTATAAATAGAGGGACTCTCCAGTCCCTCTCGCTCCCAAAGGCAGTACTTGTTATCTGTGGAATGAAAATTGGATGTGGATTTGGGTTATCTTGGAGGCATGTTTCCATAATTCATTCACAATCTCCCTAAAGATAATAAAGTAATCCAAAATCTGCACTTTCGCAGGGTCAAATGACTATGAACTGATGTTTGCAGTAGAATTACCCAATCAAAAGTAATATATTCATTGGAAATGCTAAAAACAGATCGCCAAGATCACTTGCAAAGCAAAAATCGTTCGAAAAAATAACAAAACTTTATTATTTTTAAAGAAATTTTAACCAAAAAAAGCTAAAAAATTAGTTTTTTCTGGCAAAACGGTATTAAAACAAAATCTTAATGGAAACTCTATTTTTAAAAGGGTATCAAAAGCTTAGGCCTTCCTTCCCGCCTCTTACGGAACCTTTTCTGGGGGCCCCTGGGAACAAAATCTTTTCTGCTGCTGCTGCTGCTGATGCTGCCGGGTGGCCTGACCTGACTACTGCCACCACCTGGGGGCCCTGCCCCACCCCGCCCCGCCCTGTCCTCTGTCTGGAAACGTGTTCCTGCCTCGCGGACAGGCTGCGGCGTCGGCGGCCTATGCAAATTATTGTCAGCGTTGCCGCCTCGATCTGTAGCTGCTTGATGAAGTCTTTCCACTCCTCCTACTCCACCACCGAAAGGGGGCGTCATAATCAAAGCGTCGTAAATAAAAAGAGCAAGCAAACCGAAAATCGAATAAATAAATACAAAAAAAACCAAAACTAAAAGATCATAAGACTTGCTGCCTTCCTTCACGCTACAATGCTAAACAGAATAACATCAGAACAGAACAGAACAGAATGGACAGCAATAGTAAACCGGTAAAAGTTACACAAACTAAAAAAATGAGTAAATTTAAAGAAGTTTTCAGGTGGCGAGGGAGGCTTTCGAAGCAATAAAACTTCAAAGCTCTCTCTTTGTTGCGGTACTTCTCGCCCTCTCTCTGGGCATTGCTGCCGATCTGCTCTGTCTCCCTGCTGTCTGTCTGTCTGCTCTGTCTCTCTCCTGTCTGTCTGTCTGCTCTCTCTCCCCATTACCCCCACCGCTCTCTTTGGTGCAGCAGCAGTTCCTCTGATGTCAGCATTTAAGTAAATATTTTACTCGATTTAAGCGTGTAATTTGTTGGCTTTATTTCACAAACAAACACGGGCGAGAGACAGAGAGAGAGAGAGAGAACTCTAACCGTTATGCCAGTCTACAGCAATAATACATACATATGTAATTCCGTCAATTCTGGCGCTGGTTTTGGATTTAAAAAATAGTCTTATATAAGCCGATCGCAAGGTTAAACGCGCTGTTGTTCCCAGCCGAGTTTAGCAGCAGCAGAAAATGCAAATGTAAAACATGCTGTCAGTGGATTCCAATGAACGAGTCACGAGCTAGCGTCATCAGAGCTCTCATCAGAGTGAGAGCGAAAGAGGGGGAGAGGAGTGGGAGAGGTGTTCCCAACTAATTAATCAAAAAGAAGGCATTAAGGCTACAAATGTCTATTCGCATTCTCTAATGATGATTCTTCCGCTCTCTCTCTCTCTAACAATGATTCTATCTACCATAACATTACCGGCTCGCTCTCTGGTTTGGTTATTTGTGACTCACACTCTTTTCTAGCACTTCTGACACTCTGACATCATTTAGCTTTTTCCATCGATTCTCGCATGCATTCTGCACCGGCTGCAATCAATTTTTATCGCTGATAAGTTCGGTCACATATATGTATGTATATACCCTGTGTATATAGAGGTACACTCTACTATCTGCCATGTCCACTCAATAGCCATAAATAAACCAAATATCAAACGAAAAAAAGAAGACAGCGCGAAAGAAAGAAAGCCATAAATTGACTGGACAACAAAATTCCTTGATTGCGCGAAGTCACCTCTATTTCCGCTGGAAAACTGTAGAGTCGTTATTTCGAGGGCCCCATTAGCAGGCAGCAGTCAGATAGCATTGCAACTATTTTTTTTTTTTTTTTTTTTTTTGTATTTTTACAGGCTGCAGAAAACAGACATTTCATTTGTGGCATCATCATCATCCACAATCCACAGCAGCTGAGGCAGACAGTGACAGTGCCATCAGCACAACCCTGGGAATGTCAACGATTTTTTGGGCTTAAATGAATGGCCTTAACTGATCTCTTAGCCTCCCCTCTCTGCTTCCCCGCTAAATCCATGTGAAAGAATTGGAACGCATAACGCTCATACTCGTAACATAAATAACAGAAACAGCAAAAGAGAGAGAGAGCGACAGAGAGAGAGAGGGAAAATAAAGCACAACAATTTATAAAGTACGCCAAGGAATGCCAAAGTGAAAGAAGAACCCAAGCGGCCAAAACCAAAACCAAAGCCGATAGCAAGGTAATCCACGTCGCGCCTCGAAACAGGGCTCTGGCACCGTGGTCCCGTGGACACAGGGGCTTACACTACACAGCACTACACCGCGAGAAATTAAATATACCAAATACATATTTGTAGAATAAATCAATTTAGCCCTGAACCTTCCACAGATACAGCGCTGATATCTTTGAGACTTTTAAAGCAAGTGGAATCAAATTGAAAGCGAATATTAATATCTATAGATCAAAAATCAATATGATTGAATGACAAACACGGGCTTAAATCAATAAAACAAAATATTTATGGTATTATTCTTTGCTTTCAGCTCTGAAGGTGTTGAAGGAACCCTCATAAATACTAAATGTTCTTAGTTAGTGTGTGTGTCTGTTATTTTTCCCTCCGTGTAAGACGCATTTCCCTCTGTAGGCCTCTCTCTCTCTCTCTCGGCCATCCGTCCATCTGTAGGTCGGTCTCGTGTCTCGAGTCTTGAGTCTCGGGTCTGTCTTCGGCAGCCTTCACAGCTGTCGCGGTGTGGTGTGTGCTTCGGTGGTGCTGCAGAGCAAAGCAGAGCTGTGGAGCAAAATATTTGGCATTTCTGCTTTTTGCTCTGTTACGCTTTTTGATTCCGATCGATGTACGCAGCGATGTATGCAAACCAGACGAGTGCGGGGAATGGGGTGGGGGGGAAGGGCGGCAGAGGGAGAGGGACCTCGAACGAAAACAATTTACGAGTAGCGCACATGCGCATTGTTCTTTGGGGTTACGGATGCCGCTGCAAGGCATACAAAATACGAAATCAATGCCCCCCACCCCACACACACACACAGACACACACACCCATGGCATGGCATGACCATCAACACCTTCTTCCCAGCAGCAGAAGCAGCAGCAGCGGCAGCAAAAACCAAGAACCAGCGGCACTTTTACGGCTTCATCTCCCCTTCTCCTTCTTTTTCTCCTCCTCTGGGGGCCACGATCTTCTTCTTCTTCTTCTTTAGTGCACCGACTAGCGGGATATCCATTAAAAATTACCATTTGGAGCCAAAGCGGAGAACAACAACTGATATACCCTCTTCTCTACTCCATTTTGCTTACTGGGTAAACAAAACAGCAACCACAAAAGGGAAACAAAAAAACTAAAACTAAAGAGAGAGGGAGAGAGCGAGAGACAAAAACCAAAACAAAGAAAAGCAAAAGAAATAATTACAGGCAAAAAGAGTACGAAATTCTACCGCTTCACAGACAGAGAGAGCGGTGCAAAGCGGAAACAAAGTGCGCAAAATGTAATTAATTGCCCCAAAGGCACAGCCACACAGCCACAGCCACAGCCGCCGCACTCCGACCAAAAGAGATCCGATCCGCCGAAGATTCATATGCAGCGCAGCAGCAGAGCAGCAGCAGCAGCAGCAGCAGCGCAGCAGCAGCAGCGGTAGAAGATGAATTTACGTATACACATACAGACAGACAGACAGACAGGCATACATTCGTACACACATGCACATGCATGTACTTGTGCTTTTGAAGCTACTACAGTGGGGTACAGAAGCATAAGGTCGGTCGGAGTTGGACATTTTTAAAGATTGCTTACAGAAACAAATACATTCGAATTTCAGATGTACTGGTAACATGTGCGGCCACATCTACCAGTACTTTCCGTTTTATATTTATGCTGCGTGCTGTACATACATCCCACTCTTCGGTTCTGCTCTGCCCTGCAACACTACTCCACGGAGCGTGGGGTTTTGTTTGTTTATTGGTTTTGTCGATCTTCTCATCTTTTTGTTTTTGTTTTTGTTTTTTTTTTTTGCAACTTTGAAGCTAAATATTTTGATTGGACCCGGGGTCCCCCAAAAAAAAAACAGCAACAACCCAAACAAACGGCTGAAAGAATTGCAAATTGTTGACCGCCTCACAGACATGATTAATTTTGTCTGTGTGTTTTTAAGTTTTGTTTTCCTGAGAGGGCTCTCAGATGATTGGCAAATTGCTCAATAAAAAAAAAAAAAAATGTAAGAAGACGCGACTTCAAGGCTGAATTATACATGATTCTTGTTGTTGGGGCTTTTGCTTCAAACATCCGAAGAGAGACGAGACCCCGCCTGCTGATAAGATTTTCGGCTGTTGCTATTTGTGTTGCTATTTTGTGTGATTTTTTTCTAACCGGAATTCCAGCAGCGCAGCCACTTCCGCTGTGGATAAGCCAGCTAGCTGCTCCCAGCTCCCAGCTCAATCCTCAGTTGGAGGGGGGTCGGTCGTCGAGTGGGTTCCCCTCGTTTAAGCTTGAGCTTGAGGCCGAAATGGAAACCACTCTTTGCACTTGACTGGAATTAGCCAAATTCCAAAGGCATGGCATGGCATGGCCAAAAACGAGACAGCTACATAATAAATAAGCCTTAAATGTGGCAATTGTTTATGGCTCAAAGCTCCAAAAAAAAAACACAACTCGAAAGCAAAGCTAGACAGTGAGGAGGGGGAGAGAGACAGAGAGAGAGAGAGATATTTGGGTGAGAAATTTCACTGAAAATCCAGTTTCAAGGTTGAACCAGTCTGTAGTCGTTGGTGGTTCCCGGGAACAGATTGTACTGGGGATCGTAGTACGTACGTTTAGTAATTGTTGCGGATCACAGCTGGCTAACAATGGGGGGTCAGTGCAGGGTGAGGGGGAGGTGGTGGGGCGAGTTACCGAGTGGAACATCTGGAACTTTGAACTAAACTTTTAGCTAGAACTAATCGGTTTTGGCAATAACAGAAACATTGCAAGCTTCGCGATCCCATAGAGAATATTTACCCTTTTTAGAGGCTCTCTTATTGTTTTGTTCCGCCTAGAAATTGTTGCGTGGGGCAGGGGGCAGGGACAGGGGCAGGGGGCCATTTCCTGGCAGTTTTTGGCCACATGCAGTCGCAGTCGTCGTCATCAACAGTCAACAGACTTTGACTCTGACTAAAAAAAAAGAAAGCAAACTACTGCTGCGAGTGAGCCAAGTACTAAAGACCAGACAACCAGACACATAGAGAGAGAGAGAGAGAGACTGAGAGAGAGACAGCGAGAGAGAGGAAAACCAGTTTGAGAGCAAGTTTACTTTTTAGTGGCGTTGACGTTGTTGTGTTTTTTCCTGGCTTATAGCCTTGAATGTGCATTTCATGTGGTATTTCTCCTTTTTTTTTTGTTTTTTGGCGCGCGCTCAGGAAAACTGAAAACAAGTTAAAGCCAAAGTTTGCCAAGTTTTTCCCAAAAGAAAACACCTTTTGATAGACAAGTGAAAAGAGACTGCCACCAGACAGCGCTCCACAGAGAGAGACAGAGAGAGAGAGATCGAGAGAGAGAGAGATCGAGAGAGAGAGAGACAGGGAGAGATCGAGAGAACCGTGTCTCTGTAGCGGTAGCGGGGTATTTTCTAATTGCTTTTCCGAGCCATTTATTTGCATATCTCTGACACACTTGGCCAATGGTTAAAGCCAATTGGAACGAGTCTAAACGGGGTCTAAATGAGAAGCGGAACGTAGAATGCTCACACAGTTTCAGTTACAACAGATCAGATCCCCATTATTATTCTATCATCGTCGCATGTGTATTCCCATTCTAAACTCGAATTTTGATGCGTCAGTTCAAAAATTGAATACAAAATTTCAACACAAGTGCCTCACAAGCCAGGATTAACTAGACGCCATGGAATCGGCCCCATCGACTAGTGGGAACAGCAGCAGCGTCCCGAGCACGGACCCAGTTGTCGCCGAGCAAGTGAGGGAAACAAATGCTGAACCAAATAACGGACAGTGGTGTTCTCCAACTCAATTGGTTCCGGAGGAAGAGGGTTCTGCTGCTTCTTCCAGTGCAACATCGTACTCATTTCCGGGCACTTCGCTGCCCAGTGGAAATATTGCGCCCGGATCGACAGACTCTGGATCTGGCCCAAGTGCTGGTGGTGCTGGTGGTGCTGCTGGAGCTAGTGGTGCCACGGATCAGGAACAGCCCGCCGATGAGACCATTTACGAGTGCAACATATGCTTTGACACGGCCAAGGATGCCGTGGTTACCATGTGCGGCCATCTGTTCTGCTGGCCCTGTCTGCACCAGTGGCTGCTGACGCGTCCCAGAGTGAAGCTCTGCCCCGTATGCAAGGGGGCGGTGGACAAGGACAAAGTCATACCGATTTACGGGCGCAATGGCAAGCAGCATGTGGATCCTCGCAGCAAGGTCCCACCACGTCCCGCTGGCCATCGCGGCGAGCCAGGGCGGGGTCGATTCGGCCTACGTAACTTCGGGGACATTCACATGTATTTTGGCATTCACGTGTTACCGTTCGGTTTCGTTCAATCCTTACTCGATTTTGGTCCACCGCGTGCGGCTGCTCCTGGCAATCGGCGCAACCGGGCAACCGCCCAAAACCAGGACGAACAGACGCTTTCCAAGATGTTTCTCTACGTGGCCTTGCTCTGCATCGTTTGGCTATTCTTCTCATAGCTTGAGAACACACAACAACAACAATAACAATAACAAAAACAAACACCAAAATTTCAACACTTAAGACCCCATTGCAATCGATTGGAATGGATTACACTGGGTTGATTGGTTATTCCTTCACATATCACACATCCACATGAAATCACATCCTTAAAGAACCCATACCCACCCACGTGTCGCCGCACAATGTACACACTACTTGTGGCTCTCTTAAATTGTATAAATTAATTGTAAACTCGGATAAATTATAACCAAATACACGAACACATCATTCAGATGGAACGTGCTTCCAGCGGGGGGTTTTCCATGTCATCCATTCCATCCATCCATCCCATCGATCCTCTCCTTATCATTTTGGCAAGTGACATTGGCTATTTTTAATATATGTATAGACATATATATATGTATATATGTGAACCATATTTCATATATAGATTAAGCAATAATCAATGACATTTTGTTGGACTATGTGCCAGGGAGATAACGTTGAAATGGGGTAGAATACATACATATAATACTCGTATATTATAGTAGGTATTATATAGAATTTGTCATGGCATGGAAAGTGGAATTTGAGTGTGACATCCGTCAGCCAACAGTCAACAGGTTGAAACAGATTATACATACATATGTATGTGGGGATAGGAACCGCAAGCCATCCCAAATGATAGATGATAGATGTTGCACAAGATTTCAGGAATACTTTTGACAAATAATTTCAAAATCAAATCAGAATCCGCTCATCAAATGAAAGCACAAGCTGGCACTTTCTATAGCTAAATCGGAGTTTGGAAATCATATCATGATTCCTATAGAGAGCATTAAGAGAGCAGCACTCCACCATCTACCAGTTGCAAGTTCGGAAAGTCAATTGGCAGTCATCAAGCTTGGATCCCAGCCCCCTGCAGGGTCTCTTGGGGTCTCCACCCCACTTTCAATTAATTACAGGGTAATTGCAACTCCCCCTCATCGGCGGGGCGGCACTTGAGCAATTACCATCATTAAAGAATGTTAAGGCTTTATCTTTCTGATTTCCATTGCCGTCCGTCTCTTTGATTTCCCTTTCGAATGAATGTCGAAAAATATAAAATAAACCTTCGAGACAGCGATAAGAGTCAGCGCCGAATGAAAAAGAGTGTTCTAAATTCGTTTAATGGCTTTGATTGATTGGATTGGAACCATATAATGCGGTGATTGATTGATTGACTCTCCGTGGAGCCGATTTTGAATGGAATTAACCAAAGGCATTTAAAACTCCAATTGGAAAAATGAAAGGGAAAGAGAACAAATAAAAAGTACAGCGCACAAATTGCGCAAAATGCCAAAGAAACGGAGAAGAAATCACACACACACACACACACATGCGGGGTCGCAATTTGAATACCCTTGCAGATTGAGAGCCCCATAGATCAGTATATAGGATGAATGCATCGCTCAGAATAGTATAGATCACTATTACACATATGCATACAGTATCTTTGGGTAAATCAGTTTAATCTTCCTTCTCTCTGCATGGGAAACCTATGTACATATGCCCCAAAACTAAATATACCCTCTGTTCAAAGGGTATACAAAAGCAGCACCAGCAGCAGCAGCAGCACAACAAGAATAACACACACACAAATGCATATATATATGTACACACATGTTTACATATATGTACATATGAATATCTATGCATGCATGTGCATGACTGTGTGGGGGGAATGTAAAAGAGCATTCCAAAATGGACCAACGGGGGTCTCCGTCCTCCCTCCCTTCCAATAGGAATTGTATTTCGCCTGCAGTTGGACAAGCACTGGGGGACTGTTGCTGCTGATGATGCTGCTTGCGACTGCACTTTTATAATTTCTGCAGGGCATCTGTTTACAGGGGCGTTGGCATTGCATCTGTCCCTCTCACCCTCTTCCTACGAATCGCCTTGGCCTTGTTGTTGCCGCCGCCGCTGCTGCTGCTGTCGTTGGCCTCTTGGCTGACCCGTTAAGCGCGTAATTGAATTTAAACGGCAATTGTCTTGGCGAAATGCATTTACAGCAAATTGCAAATCACAGCAACGCTGCGCCAGCGCCAACATCAGTTGCTCTCAAACTGCAGCTAACGGTACTGCAGAATGCTTAATGAGCGAGCGAGCGAGCAAGCGACCAGGCAAATGCCAAAGCG